>CM075853.1:83704113-84411613 GCA_037975125.1 Latrodectus hesperus
TAAAAAAGTTTACCATTCGAGTCACACAATGTAATATATTTAGTGTTTTTTTTTTCTTTTTCGTAATTAAAAACTTCTAAAATATTCATTGATTCTTAAGTATGTTGTACAACTAAAATAATTTTAAGTAAGCATAAACTATATTTATTATAGCCTAGGTACACATCTGTATTATGTTCTTTTCACTGTTTAACAATGGGAGAGAAATATTGCAGGAAAAAATGCTTGTGGGTTTTCCAAGTTCTCTCCTTTGCAATTCATGAATACGGCCTACTATCGACGAATATTTTTCCTGATAAGCAATTTTCGATGTATGCTCAAATTCTTTTTGTGTAAAGCTATATACTACACGATATTGAATGTGTTTATTTATTTTATGAAAATTTAAAGGAATTTTAGAATTTATTTTTCTAATACAGTATTTGATACAAGCTATAATAAATAATATCTTTTGTTACAATACTAAGAATAATAATCCATTTTGATCGTGTATTAAAAAATAACCATTTTAAGTGAAATTTTAAAAAAAATCAAATTCTATTTATTTTCATACTACAAAGAGAAAATCTGAGTTAACATACATGCATTTAACATGAATTTTGCTGAAATATCAATTATTCAGAATTCATCCTTTTGAATTTTTCCTACTATTTCGCGTTTAATATTTTCTTAGTCACCCAGTCTCACTTATATTTAATCAATTTTATAAAAATCGGTTACGATCCGGAAAGCACAAATTGGATTAAACGAAAAAAATTAATTTCTATTACTATCTCAGTTGCAGTTGCGAAAATCAATCGAGTTTTAGACCCAAATAAGAATTTAAAATTTTTTTATATATTATTCATTTGAAATTGTTATTATAGTTAATTTGTAATATGTATTATATTATACTCGCATGCATTACTGATAAATGTTACATTAAAATTAAAATTTAAGAGCTAAATCATTTACATTTAAAATTATAACTGGCATTTAACTTTAATTAATTTAAATCAAAAGATAAATTTGTCATTTTGCTTAAAGTAAAATATTTGCACATTTTACTTGATATTTATATATTACGTTTATTTCCAATAATCTAATAAAACTTAAATAACGGTCTATTTTTCTCATTAAACTGAGCTATTTCAAAACTTGATTAGGAGATGGGAAATTAAAGTTTAGTAACCCAACCCAGATATATAAAAGAATGTTAATAAATGAAAATATGTAAGTGAATTTGCAGCATATAAATATGTTGGCAATAATATAAAAATAAATGTTATACGTATTCATATTCGGATACGGTCATAATTAAGTTCTGAAACTTTTTATCTTGAAAATCATGATTACACAAAATGCGTTAATTGGATAAAATTTCAAATATAAAATATACCTTCTTATTGTTAAAAAGGAGAATTTCGTGAAAAACAGAATAGCATGTTCTCATATAAAACATTTAAGTTATTTTATAAGCCAAGATTATTTTTCTGTATGCAGTTTCCAAGTTATTAGAATTTAAAATATTTTTCCCGGAGTCTTTCAGTTTGAGGAATCTAGTTAACTGATGACAGCAGACTCATCGAACGTACAAGAAAAAAAATTTGCAACATTTATATTATTTTTCATTTTTGCGAGCTACGAATAAGCAGATGAGAAAATCACGATTATAAAGAAAGGAGAAATAACAAAGAACGTGTTCTTCTCTGCCTCAAGTCACGTGGGAAAAGCAAGCTCCGCGCAGGCAAAGGCGCGTGCCGCGCATGCAGTGCATACTAATAAAAGCTCTTGGCTACCTGAGAGAATTTTGGAAAAGAAAAAAAAATTGGAAAAGAAAACAACTGCAAATTTGAAGGCGGAATAATAATAATCTTCGAAAATAATCTGAAGAGATTACAAGGAATGGGAGCGCGAGGCTTATTCTTATTTTTTGACGGTCGGCGTTTTCCAATTTTACAGGGTTGCAGCGAATGTAGGAGGGAAAAAAATTGCTCTCTGTTCAACGTTTTTTAGTTTATATTTTAATGCTCAAGTTATTTAAATTTTAAATTTCTTTTTTAAAAAAAATCGCTTAATTTATTTTTTATTTAAATGCATTCTTAGAGGTATTTGAGGAAAAAGTTCTCAATTTGGAAATTTTTTTTATTTTTTATTTTTGTGCTTTCATTAAAACCACTTTTCTTTGATGAGAATTGTATGTTTTGCTTTACAGGAAGAGGATAAAAAAATGCTATTACGAAAAATGATATTTTTTTAAAAAAATGTTTTATCCACATTGTAACACAACTATTCTTTCTTTCTTTAAAACTCTACACTTTTTGAACACAATAAAATTTTTCAGAATAATTTTTATTTTAGCGAAATTATTTTAGTAAATGTTTAACATTAATCTGTACTATTATTATTTTGACACGGAAATATGTGAATTTAGCTTCGCAATATATCATTAAAAATAGTATTTACTTGAATATAATTAATAATTTTTTTATAAGTTATACATAAAATAATAAGATCTTTAAAATTTTAATCGTAGTAAAAAATTTAATGATGATAAATAAGGCAATGCTTTTTTGTTCTCGAATTCTGATCGAAATTAGATGGTAAAAGAAAAGAAGACGATGATCAAAAGAATTTAAGTTAATTTAGAGTAAATATTTACGGAACATTTCCACTACAATAATTATAAATTGTTCTTTGAATACAATTTATAAAAACAATTTTTAATCATTGTTTTATAAAAAATAAAAATAATTCTGCAAACATAAAGTAAAAGAATTCTAGAGTTTTAAACTCTTAGTAACTATGCTTATTAATTTTTTTCTATAATAAATTTTTTTATACTTAAAAAGCGTTGGTCCGCATAGTCTCTGCAATTCAAATACAATTTATATCTAAGAAATGTTCATTTTATATAAACCACTTCTTAAAACTCGCGAACTAAGTGAAAAAAATAGGTGTATTACTTCCTACTTTTTAATCACTTTTCATCATTTATAATTTAAAATTCCAATTGATTAAATATTTAATTGAATTTCATATTAAAATATAATGTAGATCTGATTTAAAGCTCGGTTAATTAGATATAAAACTCCGACAAAACATTTTCCCCATATGTTCACTGAAAAGAAAGTGAAATAATACTCGAGATTTTGCGTGTAATTCAAGGAATCGAGAGCTCATGATTAACGACTATAACTCCGTCTTTTAGTAACGCATAAATTATCAGCGAAAACATTAAAGAAGCATTAAGAAACATTAGAAAAGGAAACAAATAAATTTACAGATCATTATAGGGTGCCAGAAATTTAACAAAACTCTCTGACCTTCTAAAATCTTAACTATTACAGAAATTTATTTATAAATGGGAAGATTACTAATAGAAAATAGTTAGGTTGTGACCTTGATTTAAAAATAAACGATACAGCTGAAGGTTACCACCCATATATATTTAAGAGCAGAGAAAATGAAGCCCTTGATGTTTAATAATAAAAATTTAATTAAAATAAATAGACTGGGAGTAAAAGAAAAATTAACACTTTCTTTTCTTAGCACCTTCAGAAATATTATAAATTATGTCTGGTGCTAGTAATTGCATTTCATAAACAGAGAAGATAAGCATAAGATGACTATTATTTGCTTACATTTGTAATTACACAAACCCTGTTTCTTTTTTAAAAAAATATTAAAATTTCCACAAATTAATTTTCTTAAGACTTTGTAAATTTAATTAATATGATACAGAGCAAATTTTCTGGAGAAATCTTAATTTAAAAAAATTGTATCATGCCTAGTTTTCATGTCGTAAAATAAAATTCACAGGGAAAACAAAATAATTAAATGTGAAATTAGCTTAGCTAATTTTTCAGAACGATGAAGAAATTCATTTTCGTATTTGTTCAAATTAGTATTTTTCTTGATTGGCGGAAATAATATGAAGAAATTTCACTCTCCCATTAGAAGGTTTACTTTATCTATACATTTTATTCATTTATGATTCATTATATAATGGGAAGAGTACTTGTATTATTGATATAAATTTCTCTCTATTGGCCATTATAATATTATTTAAAAATTTAAAATAATTAGAAAACTTAATTTTTTAATAGATAAAGATTTAATAAAGATTATTTCTGATAAAATTAGAGATAAGGACAAATTTATACTGAATATCAATAGTCCGTTAAAAGGTAGATCATCTTAGATAAGTTTTAAAAAACATAATTATATTAATTATAACACACATGAGTTTAATTTTTGATTACATAAATATCATCAGACACACACACATACACACACACACACACACACACATATATATACACATATACACACACACACACACACACACACACACACACACACACACACATATATATATATATATATATATATATATATATATATATATATATATATATATGTAATCATGTAAATTATTTTCAACTTTGATTCTCCTCATGGATTTCTCTTATTAAAGTAATATATAAATTTGTAATGTGCATTTGATAAAGAGCGAGAGAGAAGCATAGCAAAGAGCGTTTTCAGAAAAAATAAGAATTGTTCTTTACGTAAATTCTGTGATTTTCATATCTGGAATAACAATATTAGGAATCCCAAAATGTAAAATTTTATTTTAACATAAATATTAATTACATATAAATTAACTCTTATTTTAATTATTATTATATTAATAACACACATTAATTAATATCTCAGTATTGTTAATGTTGAATTATTTATGTTTTTTAATTTATCTGAAATTATGGCTACTAGATTCGCTTATTTCTGCATAAAATAGATGTTTATTAAGAAACTAATGTTCATATTATCATGCGAAATTACTTGTTACCAGTAGCATTTGCGTCTAGTGAATACAATTTTGAAGTAACTTTTTTCCATGAGCTTAGTTTATGGTTAAAAAATAATAATTCTGTAGAAAACTTTCCATCAGATTCTTAACATTAATTAAGCTGTTATGTTACGCAAGTCGTCTCTGTTCTTATATATATTTGCGAAACTCATTTGATAGGAAACAAAAAAGTATTAATTAAGCTGGAAAAGGATTTAGAGTTTAATTCACTAAATCTTTACATAGGAATTATTCAATACTTAGGAGAAAATTTATTTTAATTCAGAAGTTTATCAATTAGATTTTAAAACTGAAATGCAATTTTATGTTTATTTTTAAACTCAGTCATTTCTTAATCATTTATGGGAGATAAATAAAATATATAATTAATTTCCTTATAATTTTATAGTCCAACAGTTAGGATGGATTCACTTAGCCGAAAAATAAAAAATACAAAGCATAAATTACTTAGATTAAAATTAATTAATGAATCATAAACGAAGTTTCAAATAATCAGATTTAAATTTTTGAATTTCATTCATAATATCGATTATTTCTTATCTTAAAATATGATTTTAACATATTACTTAATTTATTTTAAGTTCATGAAAAGAAATATTTACCTGGTTTACTTTAGCATGTTTATCTGGGATTATTAGGAGAATAATACACATATTTTTTTGATATTGACTTCTTATTTAATGTTGTTTAATACATTCTTTATGTTTAAATTATAATTTTGTTCTAATATCAGTGAATTATTGACATGTGAATGAAAGAAAAACAGTTTTCCCAAAGATTTTAATTAATTGCACGATAATGAATGCAATGCATTGAAACAATCGAAAATAATAAAAGGAAATAATTTTAATTTCTATTCAACCATTGATTTTTAAATATGTACCACAAACATTCCTAAATAATTTATTTCCTTAATTAGTAGCAATTTCGCGCATTAAAAAGTGAAGGCACGGACATTCACAGGGCGGCTTCTCGCCAAGGCAAACCCGAAAACTGAATAGCAGCCAAATTATCCTGTCCAAGCGGAGAAGACAGAAGACGGACGATGAGGTAATGAGCTAGCAGCACGAATACCCTTTGACCTCTATAAGAGAAAAACCGAAGCTTCTCCCCCCAGCCCTGCAGTATTTATTCCCCCTCTCCATCTTTCCACACAAGTTTACCTTCCAATGATAAATAAAAAAAGGGTTACTTAAATTTGGAGCCAAGAAAAAAAAAAAAGATTCTTTACTTCCCAAACGATTTTCTTTCCCACCAGCCGAAAAACCAGCCGAGAAATGTGGTCGGTTAGGAGGGAGGAAAAGACCCCAAAGGGTTGTGCGTCTGTCATTAAGAAGGAGGGGAGGGAATGATTGGGGTAATTTTTGTGGCACGACTTCGTCTTTGGCAGAAATGGATGGTACCCAGGTAACGAAAAAAGTTAAAGAGTAGGTCAGTGTATTCGTTCGAGTTCTTTTTTCTTTTTCTATAGAGCAAATGCTTAGCGCTGTTCTTTCAGGAGAAAGCGAAAGTAACGTTTTTCTAGTGTTTTAATAAAATCGATAAATAGTTTTTCACTTTTGTATCAACAATGAGCGAAACTAACATTTTATTGAAAAACTGTCTTTTTAAATCTTTATACAAACAGAATCATAACATAAACCTCAAGAAATCAATTGTTTAGATTTGCTTGAAAGCGTATGATTGCTTTTTGTTTCATGTTATTTATATTTTCTTCTTTCACATCATTCATGTCGAAAAAAGTAATTGATTGAATTCATAAATACTTTTTTTGGAATATTATTTTTATATTTGTGTACTTAGAAGCAATGATCAAACTATATGATGAACTATTCCTACTGTCATGTATACTTCTATTTGATGACAACAGAATTTAGTGCTGCGTAAATTCGGGCATATGTTTAATAATGCATTTGACATTAAACTTCATAATCTCTTAAAAACATTCGAGTAGAAATTCTGAAGTTTGATCACAGCTACAGTTGAGCAATAGAAAATAGATATTGCGTTTCTGTCTTCAACAGTAATTCTTTTGGAATGGATGCTTGAGGGTTTTCCGGATTTTCTCCCTTACTACACGTTAAGGCGGCTTTTTGTTTATGAGAAGTCCTCCTGGTAGATAAATACATAATGAATACTTAACCAAATTTTATTGCAGTTTTCAGCTATTACGCTGTTCCCTATATAGCATCTAAAAATCCTTAATTAAGTAATCAAAATCAATTAAGCTTAAATTTCCCTCTCCAAAGTGAATTTTTGTCACTCGTAATGAACTCTAAAATAAGGAAAAATTTAACCGACGAAAAAAAAAAAATTTTTTTTTCAATAACCTTGCTTTAGAAATATTTGTGACATATATTTCGTAAGAAATTTTAAGCTGTTATAGTGCTCTCTCTAAGTATGTCATTTTCTCAGGAGGTGGGGAAAAATACCGTGAAGAAGCATAAGATTTTTCTTTCTTTATTCATAAGGAATGGAATTACGATTCTTGCCAAAATGTGCGATTCCTATCAGCAACTAATCCTTGCAGTCAGAAACACTGTAATGGAATGCAGCACTTACCGAAAACTGTGAGGATGGCTGTCTCGCTGTATCTGGTGCCAGCCGGATTCCTCGCCATGCAGGTATAGTTGCCCATGTCTGCCAGTCGCACCACGCTGATAAGCAAGTTCCCTTCGTTTGAGATGATGAGGTTGGGATCCTTGGAGGTGTCCAGCAAGTCCCCATTCTTCAGCCACAGTACCTCAGGGGGTGGCACTCCTTCAGGTGGGAGGCATTGCAATGATATCTGACCCTCGATAGCCACATGGGTGCTCAAGGGCTGGTTCTCAAAGTGCTTCTTCAAATCTAGAAAAGAAAATTTTATGAGTTTTCAAGATTGAAAATATATTTTAACATTTAAATTACTTATACAACATATTTTCAAATCCTTCTTAATAGAACAATTAGTGAGGAAGGTTCTTAATATATAGATTTCTTGTTTTAAGCATGGAAAACAGAGATTAATAATCCAAAAATTTAAAACATGACTAACTGTAATTTTTTTTGTTTAGCATGTTTTTTTAACATGTTAACTATAACATGTTTTTTTAAAATTATTTTTATATTATAACAGTAAGAAACACTGAAATTAAATTGTCATACCTTGAAGAGTATTTTCTATGAATTATTAACTTGTAATTTGCTACATGGAAGCGTTATAAAGTATTCGTTTGGAAACTATTATTTTAAGTGAATTTAAAATTAAATTCTGGAACTTAAAAGATACATTTTTTTTTAAATTTTGCTTAAAAGAAATCAAATATAGTTTGATATTTTTCAAAATGTACTTGAGGTTACAAATAAATTTTCAGCGAGTGGGCTAGTTCTGCATACAAAAATAAGGGTGTTAATTTTCTCTTAAAATCTAGGATTTTCATTAATTTGTGAGAGGAAGATATAAATGAGTAAATAGAAATTTATAAATTTGGCATAATACTGGAAGTTAGACTATTTTTCCAATCGGATTCGGAATGCATATATAATTGCATTTATCATTATTATCCACATTTATAGTATTTGTCATATTAAAATAAAATAATTTGAATATTATTCACATAATTTTATATTCATTTTGAAAGCGACTGATATGTACTAGTCTTAAGAGATTTTTTAAGTTCATTAATTAAATTATTTATAACAAACTTAAAATACTATTTTTGTGCAAAAATCATATAATATGATTACACAAAAGTCAATGAATCTTTATTTCTTCTAATAAATCATTTCAATTAAAGAAAGGCATTAATCTTTAATTGAAAAATAAAAAACATCCAAAACTAACTAAAAAATTATTAATAATAATAAAAATATATTTAATTGCTATATAAAAGCATAATACATTAATAGTTGATAATCAATTTTTACAATATATTTATTTAACTACATTAATGTGACATCAATAACAATCTTCAGATGAAAAATACTGGCTAATATTTTAACTATCACACACACACAAAGAATAGATATATAGATCCTTCCTTCTGACCTCATAACCTTGTTATTCAATAATAATATGAATATAAAATTTAAATGATTAATCTAAATCTCTTTTCATTTTTAAATAAAAAGAAGCAAGTGATGACCCGTTCCTTGTTTCTATTAAACATAATTGACGTTCAATGATTTAATTTAGACATAATTTAAACATCATTAAAAAAAGAGCATAGCAAAAAAATAATAATAATGAATCAAATTAATCAGCTTAATTGTCAGATTTTTAAAGGTAAAGAATTGCGGTGAGCAAACAAAAATGAAATGAATTTATTACACTAAAATGAAACCATAACTGATTTTTGACATTTCTCGACATTTCACTGTCAAGCCAACCCTCGAAAATTACAATAAAAGACGACGAATAATGTGTTGATATCAGAATCGATAATAATGAGGATAAGTTTCAGGTTTACATACGGCTTGTATTCCGACCCACCGATTAAACAGGGTCCCAGCCCCCATTCAACAACGAGAGTCACGTTAACGAAGTGAATACAGGAAAAGGGAGACGACAACTCAACCCGACAAACGCAGGGATATAAACATAACCACTCGAAAACGAACTCCCAGCGTGCGAGGTGACTCCTTTCCGAAGCGAAGAGGCGGAAGTATATTAAATTATTTGGAGAGAGTGTCCCTCCTCCATTATCTTTTGTTTACATCATCCCTACCCACCCCCATCCGGAAACTGCATGAATAAATTAAGAGAAGATGAGGTTGTGTTTGTGAAGTGCCACCGACGGTGGGTAGGCATTTCAATACGAAGCCCTGTGTCCATTGTTACTGTTATCATTCAGATAAAGCTCTTTCAACGGCAATGAATTATTCCTCTGCGTCGTTGGACGAAAGTATGAATTGTTTAGCATGCGGCAGAAAGGGTTGGGGAAGATACACGAGATGGGCATTAAATATTTATGCCTAAGCCCTCCTCTTTTTGTATCAAAAAAGAAAAGATTTCAAATGAGATTCGAATTTTTTCTTTCTTTTCTTTAGCGCTGGTTTTATGCATTATTTTTTTTTAAATGTATAGAAAATTGTGAATCAAGTATTATTAAAAATATTTTTGAATTATAATTCTGCGCCAAGTGCTTAAGTAATGAGCTTGTTTCTGGGAAAATACTCTTAGTTATTAAAATTTAAAAACTGCAATCCAGAAAATTAATGCTGTATGACCATAGTATAAGACCTTATTACGTCAATTTCTAAGAACGCTGCCCAAAAAATATTCTTATTGTGTTTAATAATCAAAAGTTGATTCGTTCGATTCCAACCAGAGGGGTGAGTGCTTTCATGGCTCAAAATCCACTTTAAACTGTAGCTCCTGTTCAAATTAACTCTCATATGCAAAATGACCGGAGAGTGAAAAATATAACCAAACTAAAGTCATGTTCGTTACCTCGAAAACTGTTTATAAAATCTGTATGTATCTTACATGAGAGTAGACTATATGAGAATGCAAGCTAATTCTTGTTAAGAGCTTTAGAATTTTAAAATTATAAGAATGATTTTTTTTTCTTCTATACAATTGTTAAGCAATCTTACAACTCATGTAACTTTAAAAGGTCTTGTCGAGTCCCTCTTTGCTTAAGAAAATAAAAAACATTTTAAGAGAACGAATTTTTCCGTAAGAATAATTCATACAAATAATTTAAAACTTTTCTTCTTTGTATTTAGCTTCGAATTATTAATTAACATTTTTTGTTAAATGTGTTAACACCTATTGAAATATTAAGGGAAATGTCACTATTGAAAAATTCAACTTTTAACTGGCTCCAATTAAAAACCTTAATTACTTCTTCTTAATTGGATTTGAAAGTCAAGATACCTCTGCTGGCATTTTGTACCAAGCAAAGTTTTAATTTATAATTTGTAATCATAATAAAAATTGAAATTAAAACTAAAGAAAGTTCTTTGAAACCGAAGCTACTAAAAACATTTTTATTTCTAATGCATAGTTTTTAAATATTTTATATAAGGCTGTTCAGTTGTTAATTTAATATAGCTTATTTTCGTAAATTACTCTACTTTGTTACAATTTAAAGAATACACTTCTTCCAAAAATACATACTTTAGTGAATGCAATGGTGTGTAGATTATTGAATTAAAATATGGGCTTAATAGTTCTACTCTTAATGAGCGTAACAATTTCACATGCATTTTCGCTTTGGTATGATATGTGAGAGATTAAATTACTATAGCACATGCATATGGCTGTCGAGTATTAATGTGATCAAGGTATTTCTTCACGAAATTCAGTAGAATTCATTTATTTTACAATTAATTCACAATAGCATATTTTTAGAAATATTTGTTCTTTAAAATTATTTATACCTATACAATAATATTAATGATAAATAATGAATACTGAACAAAATAGATAATTGTTTAATGTATAATTCATTGTCACGAAAATTAACTTAAAATACAATTGATTAATAATGAACTTATTTCACACTTGCTGTACAATGACTATAATAAATAATTATGAATAATCATATTCTAAAAATTTTATCTGACTCAAAAAAATAAATAAATAAACATAATGCAGAAACAAATTATTCTCAAGTTTCTTATTTACAAAAGAAAGGAATTTAAGGAATGCTATTTTCCTAGGTATTTTCTTTCAAACAAAATCTCCTTTAACACAACACTATAATCATTTTGCTAAAACATGATAAATAATTCCTGAATCCATTCCACTTTTGCACCGATAAGTAATTACCGGAAAACGCAGTCTTAAAAAAATTGCTACCGGTTCTGCGGAGCAAAATAGAATTCAATTACCAAAACAAATCTCAAAGTACGTACGACTAATTTATTAAAGAAAATAACAAATGATATAATCCCACACGATAACTAAACGCAGGTAGAAAATAGCAAAAACTTCACTTAAAATACCGAGATTCATATATATAAAGCAGTTGTTCAAAAAACATACCATTGCCATTAATTTAAAGACGATCACAAAAGGACGCTGAATCTGGAGACTCTTTCGGCTTCATTTTGCATAATGATTATCATAAAATAAATATTAAGTCGCCGAGAAGAATATAGAAATAAATTAAGTTTCGTGTTTTTCCAAATCGTTTGGAGATAATGCCCTCGATTGTAACAAGATGGAAACAAAAAAAGAAAACGATAATAATAAAACGGGATGATTACACGCTGCTGTTTTGCAGTTTCAATTTGGCATCAGCTCAGTTTTGTTTTTCGTTTTCTGTGATTTGAAAATTAACCATTTTGCTTGTTGATAATTTGTTTGAGAAGTTTTTCTCAAAATGTGATAATGTGTTATCGTTCCCGCATTTTTCGTAATATTTTGGTCCTGCGAAAAGTTAAAAATTATTTTAATTATTTATTGGAAAATCCTAGGTATCTTAACCATACAAAAATTGATAAAATAGTACAATAAAATGTATATAATTTTAACATTTTCTAAAAGAAAGTTAGTTCTTGAAATTTTATTTTTAATGTTTTTATTTTTGTAGAATTTTCACTATAATCTCAGATTTTAAAAAAATAATTAAAACCAAAATATAGAATTAATTTGAAATAAATAAAAAATTCTAACAATCAATACTCCTATATTAAGAAATTTAAAAAATTTAATTTTGAGCATAGTTATAACTTAGTCATATAACGTTTTCTTGTATAAAGTTTTCTAGTTTTTCATAAAAAATATTATTTTCAATTTAGTAATTGCTACAATTACTAATTATTTTAGAATTTTTTGTTGCAACACCCTTTCCAAAATTTTGGTAAATTTTGAAAAGGACGTGGAAAAATATTTTAAAATAATTAATCTCCTTTTTAAAATAATTCAGTAAAACTTAATTATTTTGAAACCAGGAGATAATTAATATCAGTCAAAAAAGAATTATTTAAAACAAATTATTCATTTAATATCATTAAGTAAAAGAAAAAAAATTTTAAGAACAAAATTTTTAAGCAAATAACTTTTACTTCAACTCCGTATGTTAATAAATAAAAAATCATTTTTAAACATACGACATTTTTCTCTTATCTACATTAATAAATTTCTTTTATTTGCTTATTTTGCGCAATGTTTAAAAAATATTTTAGCATTCTTATACATACACTGCTATAAAAATAAAAAAAAGTTTTTAATTATTCTATTTTTACGGCCTTATAGTTCTTTGGGAAAAAATTAATTCATAAACGAAGTAATAAAAAATACCTTGGTATGCCATATTTTAAGCATTAATTAAACATGAGACGTTATCAGCCTTCCCAAAAAGACAAATTCTTTTTATTTTAAGCTTATAATGCAATATCTTTCAATTTTCTTTCATAAAAATGTAAATTCATGTTAGCTCCTTTCTATAAAATTTTGTGATGAGCTTTTTATTTCGTAGCATTATTCAAATTTTAGACATTAACTTTTGCAATATTTTTTTTTACTTGTTTGTCGTTTTAGAAAAATTTAAATTTATATTAAATTAAAGTTAAAATTCATATATTATTATGAATGTTATTGTGATGAAATTTGTTATAAAAATGTGGCTTAAAATTAATTAAATTTTACCTAAATGACTTCATATTGTTTGGTATAAAATTAAACTTTCGAGGAATTTTTCAAAAGAAAATAATAAGAGACTTTTTTATCTAAATAATCTTTTTATCTAAATAAGAGATTTTTTATCTAAATAGTTTTTTCAATAGTTTGAAAATATAAAGAAACTTTATTTTTAAAAAATTATTACATACATCAAATTCAAGAAGCATCACAATGAGAAATAATTTTGTTGTTTTAATTATAATAATTTTTTATGGTGTTTAGCTCTTCATTTAATAATTATTTTTAAGAAATTAAATGTGTATCAACGGCTATAATAACAAACGATAATTTTAATACGTCGGATAAAACAAAAATTATTATAGGGGGAAATGTTGTTATATTTTAAAAAGGCTCTTATAAGAAGACTAAATGGGATTACATAACTTTAATACTACATTTAAATAATATAAAAACTAGCATTATACTTGGTTTAATTAATATAAAAATATAACTCTAAATATAATTAATATAAACATTTGTACAATATTTTACTTGTATTTAAATATGGCATGTAAATTTGTATATAAACTATACGTCTGAAGCTGAAGACAAAAATAAAATTTTCCTACATTTTAGAATGCATGCAGTGCACAGTTGTAATATTTAGGCAAATTATTGTTTACATACTTAACTGCACTCAAAACTATATTTTAATACTTATTTTCAAATTTATCAAATTCCTGATATAAGAAAATCTAGACGAAATTAATCGGTAATGTTTTTTCTTATCTTTCTGAACTGTTTTTGTTGAAAAGATAAATAATTCTAGAAATAACTTCGACTTGAAAATTTATTAAAATAATGATGAAATTTATTCAAGGTAAATGTGCTTCTTAATTTAGAAAACAGAAAATATATATATTGATGAAATTCTATTTTGCGTACTGTTTGAAATAACTTAATTACTCATGAAGTAACATAAGTACTAGGATATAATTAACAACAAACAGAAAATAAATAAATTTCATCACACTCATTTCCAGCTTCCTCCATTAATGAATCATTCATTTCTCATACAACCACTCTCCCATTTTCTAATCGCTTAATTGATATACCATGAGGCAAAGCGAAATAATTAAATATCCGGGCATGAGCATATGACCCCTCACCTTAATTTTTTTTAAAAAAAGAAATGATTAATTCGCGTTAATTTTCTGTTGCTTCAAATGGAACTTGAAAGCAATGTTATAGGGTGTTTTATTAGGTGTATGTTTAAATTATTACTTTTTATAGATAGAGCTTTTGAATCTAGAGAATTTTTGGTGAAATTCTAGACTCAAACATAGCAGTTTTAAAACTTTTGAATTAAATTCAGATTTTTCGAAAGCTTATTTTAAAAAAAACTGTTAGAGGCTTCTTTTTTTATCTCGAAATTATAAAATTAACAGTTTTCGTCACAAAAGTAACTAAAAACATGCTTTAAAATATTTTTCAAAATATTGTTTTTAGTATTTTTAATAGATTTAATAAAAATAGCTTCTAAAAAGCCTTTAAAAAGTAGTGGAAAAAATATCGAAATCAATTTTAAAATAGCTCCATTTCTTCTAATATTTAAAATATAAGCTATTCTGGCAAAAATAATTTTTATTTTCTATTCTAATGCATGTCTACTTAAATACTTATTTGATAAAATAATATATTATTATAAATTTATATTAACCTTTGAGTCTAAATTTCTTTTGAATATTTTAAAAATAGGCAGATTTGTATTACAGTTTGATCTTATTTGATTATGGCAGATTTTATAATTTCAAAAACTTTTAATTTTAAACAAATAGCTTTATTATGTTGTTTCATTGCTTTCATGTTTATTTGACAGTTTTAAAGAATTTGAAAACTTGTCAAATAAATTTTGGTCTTTAGGTAATTTAAGGGTCACAATAACTCTCTCTATTTTTTCTTATTAATTATCCAGATATATAGTGAATAGTAAAATATTATTATAAATGAGGACAATTATAGTTGCCAAATTATAAGCTAGATAAAATTCTCATAATAGAGTATTATTTGCATACGCAATTACTGAATATAAAAGTTAAATTGTATTTGATTGAGTGCTTATTAAATAATTATATAAATTTAGAATTAGTGTTTGATTTTCAAATATAATAATCGCGAACTGATATCGAAATATTATTAAAATAAAAGAAAAATTATAGTATTTTAAATTTATACAAGTTTTTTTGTAGTAGTTAACATTAAATCTATTTTATATGATGTATTGGATTGTTCAATCTAATTAAACTCCATGTAAACTCTGTAGAAACAGTTTAAACTAAACTAAACAGCCTATGTGGGCCAAGACCTATAGTGCCCATAACTGTTTTCATGATCGAGGGTCTTGGGGTATGAAACATATGTCCTAGTTAGGTAGTCAGCCTAACATGAGATTCCCAGTATTTAGTTCTCAAGCATGCTTGGTACTCAGTTTATCGACCCACTGATGGGGTGAAAGGCTGAATCCACCTTGCCCAGCCCGAGAATCGAACCTGGAACCTGTGCCTTGGAAGTGTGAAATGCTGCCACTAAGCCACCTGGCTTCATTGCATTGTTTATTCTTTAAAAATATCGATCTGATAAAAAGAAAACCTATTTTAAACTTTTGTTCAGCTGTGTTTGAAAAGTACATTTAGAAGACAGTCCAATTAACATGTTTTTATAGATTATTTAATACTATATAATGCGACTCCTTTTTACTTTTTGACATAGAAAGTAAAAATATAAATAATTTCAAAATATTCGCATGTTTTTTCATGAAACTCTCATTGTTTTTCGGAAACGTTCTCCCTAGAAAAATAACCACATACAAGTAGTTGAAATCCGGGAAACTTAAATACATATCTTGATACACTCGATACATATCTTGAATCCATCCAATACCATCGCGTATTTCTTTTGATTAGAATTTGGGTTAACCACAAACAAAAAAACTCGACTTACATGCAGGCTTCACGATAGCTTTTCTACTCTTAGCCGTCCCACTTGAAGACCAAGCCACACAGCTACAACTGTAACCGTCCAATCCAAAGAATTCCTCCACCTCCTTTCGACTGATGTCAACACTCACTTCAATATGCCTCACTCCAGTTTGCGGATCCACGAAATCCTGTTCACTATGGTGCCTGCAAGGACAATATGTATCATTTTCAAGTGCAATTTAACGAATACAACATAAATCAAATATTTCCCCGTCCTAATTCTAAATATTCATAGCACTTAGTTTTTGAACTAGACATTTTCTATGCCGCAATCAAATTTTGTAATTTATAGCTGCAGGGTGATAAAAGGAAATGCAAATCTCACCTGTGATGAAAAGGCTTGTCGTTGCAAACGAAATATAGTTGCAAGGCATTTTTTGCTTTACAAGAAAGTGTGGCAGCACGATTTCTGATGACGTATGTATCACGTGGCTCCTCTAGAAATGTAGGTTGTCCTGAAGTATCGCTGTCGTCCGTTGGAAAAGGATCGGGCAATAAGGCACCTTCTATAAAAAGAAAAAAAAATATTTAATCATTTAGCACTAAATATCTTCAAATTAATTTTAAATAAGTCTTAATTTTTAACATGATTCATAACGATCTTTACTTAAAACATTTCATTTGGAAGAAAAAAATGCACCAATTACTATGGTCTATAAAATTATGCCAGCCATTGTAGATTATTACACTTGTTAATTATTGTGGTTTACTTCAAGAACGAGTTCCTAACATCCCTTTTGATGCTTGAGTCACTAGTAATGATATCATTGAGTCAGCCGAAAGTGTAATGAAAAACAGTTGCCACACACAAAAATTTATACTAAGAATAAAAATTTTATAGTTTTCTGAAAAGAAACAATTTTTAATAATTCAAGTAAAATATTTTTAATTGCAGTATTTTTAGAGATATCTATTGATATACATTTTTTGTTCTGGGAATCGACCATTAGTTGCTTCATTGTTTTTCATCGATTTTAAAACTGTTCTTTGTAAGATTATTGATTATTAAAATATTACTGTAGTGCTATTGATTTTTCTAGGACTAAATACGTATAACTTCTGAGTGGGTGACATTTCTTCTAAAAATTAAAACACATTAATGAGCTGCTTCTTCTTATATTTCTTAGTGTGGAAAATAACTTCAGAGCATTTAATTACTTTATAAGGAGGTAATTAATGGCACCAGTTCCACATCTGTTTTGGAAAACTATTCTTGTCCACCATTAGAATTATTGGAATGAAGCACCACATTTCCCTGTTAGATGTCATTAGCCTAATTTTAATTTAAGCTTGAAACTTAATGCACCTTCCCACTACTCCTACTACTCTCCTCTAACATTTAATCTTTCCTAATCATTAGGTAATAGGCCGTTATTTTGGTCGTTAAACTTCAGCAAACATCAGAAATATACGATTTCGTAGAGAACCTTTGAAAGTTTGCCAATTTATCAAAATTATGTAAAAGGAGTGGATTTAATCGTAATTTTTAACAGGGGCATTCGATGCTAGTTAAAGATTGATAGAAATATTCTAAAAGTTTTTCATGAAGCATGACAAAATGTCAAAAATATAAAGTATGACAATAGGTAATATTTAAATTTTACACTGTATTTATGAACAAAAGAAAACATGTAAATACAAACACGAAGAAGCAATACGGAACTGTTATCGCAATAACAACTTTAGCAATATGTGATCAGTTTTCATAAACAATAGGCTTCTTGACTTAAATGCACAAATCATGCCTTTTCTGCACTAAATAATGAAATTTGATTAAGCTTTTAGAATATAAATTCAAAGTAAAAGGTTTAAAATTTTACCCCAATTTTAGAAGCTACAAAACTTTTTTTCTTTTTATTAATCCTCGAAAAGAATTAGAATACGAAAAAGAAGGCACTCATCTGCACATTCAAATCGTAACAAGGATGGGGAAAATTTTTCAACGCAGAAGAATATTCCAGAATCCAATGGAACAAATGATAAAAGATGAGCTAATATGTGAAAGTTTCGCTACTTTTCAAGCAATGATTCAAAAGCATTATGCATAAATATGTCAAAGTTTATCTATAACATAATAAAAAAATGCTTATGATCAAGAAAAAATATGTTTTTGCTATTTTCTTGGTATTAATTATAAGATTTTTTTTAAAAAAACCTGTACACTTTTTAATTAAATTTGTTTATTTTCATATTCTATAAATTATAAAAATATTCATTAAGAATAGATTAATTTATAAAATGAAGTTTTATTTTAAAGAATATTTCTTTGAAAAAGTATCTCACTCAACAGAATATCGCAGTGAGGAATTGGACATTTTAAAATGCTAATTTTGTCAAGTGTTACTCTAGTTACTTAATGAGAAAGATTTCAATAAATAAGTTCTGAAAATTAATTTATTTTTCTAATTATGGCTTTATGTGTTTAAATTAAATTTTACACAGTAAAAAATATTGATTATAGCAATTTTAATTGTCTCCTTTTTTAGATAATATATTAGAAATACTAAATAAAAAACTAATCCCAAAACCAAAACAAATCTTCTTTCTTTGAACAGACGAAAGGAGTTCGAAGTGACTTTCGTCTGCAATTTCTTTCTAGCTCGAACTTTGCTCCCTTTTCTTTACTTTTGATCCGGATTTAGAAAAGTGGGAATTCCTGAAAGATCCATAATTTTCGAAATCTGGAAAGCGTGCCATGAAAGAATAATGTTGAAAGGAGGATACAGCACCTTCGCACCACTTTCAAATTCCTTTTCGTTTCCAACTTGTGGCAAAAGTTTCCGGGACTAAAAAAATATCCAGTGGCTTTTTTTTGGAGACTTTTGCATACAACATCGATCAAAAATGGCGTGGAAAAGCCGATTTGGAAAGTGTTCGTCCGCATGCATTTTAAAAGCATTTACTTTCGAATGAAGAACGAAGAAAATAGGATCGTTTTCAGATCTACTCTGAAATTTAAAAAATGCCACTTGTTGGAAATTCTTAGTTGTGAACGAATATATTTTTTCTGACAACAGCTGCTAAGTTTAAAACTATTTCCTAATATATAAAAGGGAAACAGAAATGTTTTCAAAAGTTTGAGATCTATATTTCTACATATGTTGTAATTCGAGCTACGCGTGAAAAATATTTTTATGATTAAAATTAATTCAAATCTATTTTTTGAATATTGATTGTTAAATATTCATAAAATATGCAACATATTTAAGTATGCTTTTTTTTTAAATAATGCATGCATTTTACTGATTTAAAAATAATATTTAAAAAAATATAAATAACTAAAACAAAAATGATAGCAATATACAAAATTTATTTGAATAGTGAAATATGCATGTAAATAAATTTTCTTTTTCTACTTTTCCCAATCCAGGAAATAAACATTTCATTTTCCAATGTTAATCAAATAATAAAAAATTATAAAAAATTTTATTGTTATATAAGATTTAAAAAATTTTTGGAGAAAATTTTGATTTTTGTTAAATAATCTTTAATTTAAAATGTAATTTTCCTTAGAAAACAGCTTAATTGCTCTTGAATTACATGTAATCAAACCACAAATAAATATACAAAAAAATCTTCGACTAAATCAATAAAATGTAAGTTATTTAATCTCCAATTTAATATTTATGTAAAGTATTAAAACTTGAAATAGTAAAATGACATATATGTTTAGTTTAGAAGAATACTAGTGATTGTAGGAATGATTAAAATAAAATAAAAAAGAAAAAAAAAGCTAAAATGACGAATTTGTAAAACATTTAAGTTCAAACGGTGAAGTAGATTAATAAAAAACGACTTTTTATGTTTTCTAACGAAGACAGGATTTAGTAATATTTTTGTTACTTTAAACTTCTTATTACTTGAATTTTACATATTGGTTACTTTAAAATTGAAAAATTTAATATTTTGAAAATAAATAAAATATTTTTTAATAGTGAGAGAAGTAAGGAAGACGCATAAGATTTTACACCCACACATGATCGTAAAGTCATATTTAGACATCATTTCTCAATATTATATTAAATATATCGAAGTTCCAGAAAAATTGAGTAAAATATCATTATAAATCAAGCTTAATTGAGCCGAGAGAAGGCTTATCATGAGTCTGTCATCCACTGTGACTCAGCCTCTCAAACTTAATTTCAACGAAACTTTTAAAATGTTTACGACGTTAATAACGCGAAGTGTCACTTATTCGAGAAAAATTTAACGCGCTGTCAGTTTTAGAAAACATTTACCCACTTCAAATGCGAAGCAACAACACCTTGTATACGTAATTCAATTGATCGGGAAACAACTTGAACAAATGACGTCAGAAAATACACGATATTTCTTAGTTCCGTTCTTTTTTTATTTTTAAAGAGTACTTTTCCTGATGTTTTCCCGAATCAAGAAGAAGGAAATTGGGTATGGAAGGGGAGAAGTAGAAATTCCTACTCCGGAACAGCTGATCCTGCTGTGTTGGAGAAATTCCTTGGACTCAGAGACTACCCACTTGCTCTAGTTTGGAGCCAATTTTTACGGACGATTTTTTTTATTTAAAATAAGCATTTTGCTCGCAAGCAGTGGCAACGGCTGGAAAGGTTTTCTTCTCCAAGTAGGGAATTTGTCAATGTTCGTTCGAATTTCTGACAGAGTTCTGGTTCAAATTTTTTCTTGTTACTTCGAGCGAAACTTTTCTTTTTATCCCAATTCGCTGTAACTCACGTAAACACACGAAAGATAAAAAAGAAAGAAGAAAAACATTCTGCGAATGAAAGAAAAAGAAAAATGTTTCTCAAACTTGAGAAACAGTATCGATTATTTTGTTTCTAACAAAAGAACTATTTTCTTCTACAGAAAAACTGTTCGAATTTGTGTTGCTAAGAAGTAAATAATCGTATCGTATCGAAGAATTTACACTTTTAAAATAAAAATGTGCTACTATTATCGATACTTTGTAATAAATATTTTATATGTTCACATTCAAATATACCTAAAATATTTATGAATTCAATTGATTTGAGTCTAACTTTTAGAAAGTATTAATATACTTACAGTTGAAATTTGTCAAGAATTTATTTTTAATTAATTAGTTTTTCATCAAATGATATGTTTTCAGAAGAATATTATGCTTAACACAATAAAAATTGAATTATTCTCTGATAACTATATAACATTATTGTGTAATTTTAATTTTCTAAATGCTTAGAATTATTATTCTGTGACACAGAAAGCACCAGTAAAATTCTTTGTCTTAAAAACATTTATTAACATATCTGAAATGTTATAAACTTTTACACAGCTTTTCTTTATCAATCAATAAACCATTTTAATTTTAGACCTGATCTAGAAAAATGAGAGTTTCAAGAATATTAAATTAAAGTGTTAATAAATTATAATTCAGGTTATAAATATGAAAAATGTTATCTTTTATCGATGACACAAATCTAAAGGATGCTCTTTTCTGTTTTTTGTTAAAATGGTAGTTTGCAAAATAAAATAGAAATATCTTATTTTGAAAGTAGTTTCTGTATTCAATAACAAATGCATCAAATATAAATTTCAAATTCTAATTTCAGAATCACTTTAAATCATTAACAAACATTGCTTTTGAGTTATTTATAAAGTCATATTTGTTAACAATATTGTATTTCTTACTATTTACTTTATGCTATCATGCTATATAATTTATATGAATATCCGTAGACAGTTTAAATGTTTCTTACTTTTCCTAAATATATATATTAATTTTTAAACATGCTGTGAATTAAATTAGAAAGTAATTAAAAATATTTAATAAAAAATTAGTAAGCATTACTTAATTTTGAAAACGTTTAATTATTTTAAAAAAGTATAATGCACTGAGAAATATAACAGCTAACATTAACAACAAATTTTTATTTCAATAAATAAAAATTATAACACTAGTTCAATTTATCATTTCTTATAAATTCTAAGTTGCATTATTAGTTTAAGAAACGAAAATCTAATTAATGGTTAGCAATTAATTTTCTGCAGGGGCCTATGTCGCTCTGATTACTAGACCAAACAGAGGACTCATTTCTGAAGTTTTTGGTAATGAAATTAGTTCGAAAATTATAACATTTTCTTTTTGGAAGTCACGGTCAAAGTTACAAGTTAAAAGAAAAATTAGATCACGTTTCTGCGAAGGAAATTTTAATATTCTCACGGGATGCTTGTCTTTTGTAAAATAAGTTCGTGAGAAAGCAAGCATCAAAAGAGACTAAGCCGCTTTCTTATTATGTCAGTAAAGTATGTAATAGCCGTCTTTAATATCCCCTAATCATGTTCCTCTTACTTTCTCGGTATTACTCTCACACTGACTGCAGGATAATAGGATTATTGCCTCTCCCAGATACAGAGAAAAATATAAAATCAAATTATAGTTTTCTAAGCAAATATTAGTTCTTTAAGAAGAAAATTTCTAATTTGTTTTATTCATACACAATATAATCTAATAGTTTCAAACTGTTTGGTTTTATTGGGAAAATTTAGTAAAATTATATCACTAAAATGTAAAATTAAATAGCCCATTTTTCGATATGATGTTGAGATGATAAATTCCTAATATTGATACAACGTAAGCAAAACATTGAAGAAAAATGAAGGAAAATTCTAGAAAATAGGTGACATAAATTATGAAAATTCATATTATTCGTATTAAAGTAATTATTTTAAAATTTTGAAAAACACCGTTCTTATGGGTTACTTATAAATGTAATCGAATCTTATGTTTCACATAATTCACATACCTCATGTTATAAAATGTATTATTTATTGGAAAATTTTTAAAATTATGAACTAAAAAAATCTAAATTGTTTCGCTGTAATGACTGAAAGAATGATCACAAGAGGGACAGAGATGAAATTTTCATCTCAAAGTATTCACTTTTATAATGAAGTTTAGCGCCAAAATGTTTAAGTATTTCACGATATAAGAAAAATGCGCATATACATGTAAGTATTTTTTTCATTCACATATATGTACATATTCATACATGCACATGTATGTAAAAAATAGGCATATTTGTATATATTCACAATAAAATTATTTGTATTTCATACGTATAAAAACAAAGAAATTTTAAGTTTGCAGATATGGATTGAGATTCAAAGGCAGTTCATTTTTGAGCAGAATTCTCTCAATTCCTAATTTGTAATAATTCAGAAATAATTGTAAGCTGTTGTAACTAGTTGAATTAGGTCTCGTGTGCGAAAAGTCACAAACCAAACCAAATCTTGAACAATCTTCACACAGATAATAACTACATAATTGATTTAGTTGACGATACTATTATTATTTTATGGAATATATAATTTTTATAGACTTATATCTTTTCCAAAACTAAGTTTCAGAGATAAATCACAAGCGGAATTAAAATTTGATATAATTCAAGAATTGACCCCTCTTCTCCCCAAAAAAATTATTAATAATTTTAAGATTTTTAAACATCTATAGCTATTATTTAAGCATAATACAATTTTTTTATCACGAATTTTTATATGACTCATTTAATCAGTATAAAATTTATTAAGCTTTAACATGTGATGTTAAAATGTTTACCAACATTATAAATTTAAAACTTAGATAAAATAAATGACTTTAATTCATAGGAATTTATCATTAGAAGACTCACCATAATTCTAATGACTACCAAGTCTTATTATTGTTCAATATAATTTGTGCTTTTAATAAGCTCTTAAAATTATAAACTACTCGTGTATCCTTCTAAGATAAAATTAAACGAGAAGCATTTATATTTATAAATTAATAAAATAAAAAAAGTAAAAAAAAAAACAATCAAATCCAATAAAATAGTCTGATTTTTCTGCTCTTATCAAACAATTAACGTCACGCATAAATTTTTAAAGAATAAAGAGTGGATTCGGTGGAGGGGTGAGTAAATAAAGAAGGAACAGCCAATTTGTTTGAGGAAGTGAAAAGAGAAAGATAAGGTAAGCAAATACGCTTATCGCCTTGACCTAAAGGAAAGGTGCTCTCTGATCGAAATACAATCAAGGAGTTCCGACGTTTTCAATGACTTCACAAAAAGGGAAAACACGGACATTAAGGAGCAACTACTGTTTGCGAGACACATCAAAATTCGAATCTTTTTTTTATTTTTTATTACGGGTGCTGTAGAGGAGATTACGGGGAAGGCCATAAAACCGAGAAGGGAGGGTCTGTAATAAATCTTCGCACGAAAACCGAATATACATGCCTAAGAATTATCCTGTATTGTGGGGGAGGGGGGAATAGTAAAAATAATATTTGATTTTAGTTAGTGATTTCTTTTTGTTTAGCAACACCGCGTGTTTGATGATCTAACAGCATTAAGGCATTTGAGGATCAACGACATCTGAGATGTTTTCGAAGGGCATTTTCTATAGATTGTGAAATCAATTCTGATTTACAAGCGGGTAAACTTCCAAGCAAACATTATGACAGAAACCAGCGATAAGATACTATGTCATATTGTTCAATGTTAGCCGGGAGCGAACCTGGAACCGTTTTCTCAAAAACGTGTGGCATTCTTAATGTGTTTGGAAGAGTTCGGGGAAAGGCTTACGTTGTTAACTTTTATCACTCTAATGATTTGAAATTGTGCCAAATATTTTTATTCTTCCTAATCAAATTAATATAGATATCTAAAGCTTATATCTTCTATTTTTTGTAATATGTTTTTTATTTGTTGATTCATTAAAGGGGATGGTGTTTGTTTGTATTTTGTGTTTTTGCGCTTGTTTGTACTTTTTAAATCTTTTTTTTTATTTGATTTTTAAAGAAATAAATAATCATTTGCTTAAATTACTGGAAAAGAATAAATTTTCATTCAATGACATGTTATTCAATAAAAATATTTATAGTAAAAGTAAATTTTATTTAAAATATAATAACTAAACTATTTAATATGATAATAAAGTTAATAACTTTATAAAAAAGATTCTTTTTGTCTTTTTGACGGGTCTTCCTTAAAGATGTGGTTGATTAACATTGGGATTCAAGATAAAATTTTCTTTTTTTGTTTTTTTACATGTAAGATGGATTAGAAAGTCGATTTTTTCCAATATTAAAAAGTGATGATAAATTTTGTTCATCTAATTTTTTGAAAGTATAATCATTGCATTATTAATGTAAAAATTTTAGGGTCTTTCTCATTTTTGATATCTGAATATGGTTCATAATGCATGGAAAATCATCCCGAAAGACTAAATAATCATCATAGCTTAAATAACCACGTCTTCCTTGTAAAATAAGTTATTATATTTTAACTTGAAAAATCTCCCATAATAAATCATATATATATATATATATGTATGTGTATGTGTGTGTGTGTGTGTGTGTAAATCCCTTTATCGTTCCATTTCAAATTTTTAACTAAAATAAGTAATTTTCAATCTTAAAGATTTTCAATTTTTTTTGCACTTACATTAGAAGAAGCAAAACTGTTGAGGTCAAGTGAATAAAAATCGCCAAAATTAACGCTGTTATGAAGTCTTTAAATTAGTTTTTTGCATATTTTTGTTAAACTGCTTGTTTGTCATTTAAAAATTTTTTTGTACTCATGTGAATTAATATATATATATATATATATATATATATATATATATATATATATATATATATATATATATATATATATATATATATATATATATATATATTACATTTCTATTCATTTATTAAAAGTCTTTGAAGTAATTACAGTAATAAAATTATTATTCCAAATACGTTTTTCTTATTCAGTTTAATAGTATTTTTCCATTTAGTATTGTTTTATTTCACAATTTTACTTGTCTCATGTTATTACGTAAATTCTTTAAAAAAAAAAACTTTTATTAGTTGGCTTATATTCCATTATATAAAAAAGTATTAAAATAATATTCTTAAATGGAAAGGAATAAGTTTTTTGAGCAGCATTAAAAAATATTTTTCCTTTACACAATATATTATTATTACATAATGTATATGTCGAAATTATGTGTCATATTGTAACAGATAATTTTCATGATTTTGAATTATTTTTGACCTAATTCATTTATCATGTCGTTTACCAAAATGCAATATCACTTCACATCTATTTATTCTTGTTTAGATTACTATTTCTATATAGATGTTTTCAAAAGATAAGTAGTAAATTTTTTAATTAATAAAAATTAAAAATATATTCTTTTGTTGCTTAGAATTCATGCACAAGAATTTTATTTCGAGTACACCAATAACTTGAAGCCTAACATAAATTCTTGATATTCATCTATTCAACATTTAATGGCAAAAATTCCCAGAATTTATCTTCTACGTTTGAGATTGCAAAATATACACCAGTTTTTAACACAAATACTTTTTAACTGTATCACCAAGCCATTACGTATCATGAATTACATTATGGTGATACAGTTGCTTGGCATCTATTAGCCATGGCTGCGAAAGCTTCTCTCAAAAGAAAGATATCAGGAGACTCGGCCTTATCTTAAATGGCCGCCAAGAATGCTGTTATCTGCGAAGCGGATCTAAAGGTAGACATTAGCGAAAGTTACGAAACCTTCCCCTCTGAATAGCAATTTCGTTCGCAGGGATCATCACCTGCGCTTCATCCAGGCGAGGCAGAACAGGTGAATGCCAAGCCAAACACACAGAACATCTGCCGGCCGTCGCTGGCCACAATCTCGGAAAATGTTCGACGAACGTCATTTGGGGCGAAGATTCTCGGAACACGCGAACCAGTCATTGGGGGGACAAGCATAAGGATCTGAAACCGCTCCTATAAATGCAGATTGATTATCATTTAAATGCTTCTTCTCCATTGAGAAGCAATCCGGATGGCCCGAATAATTTATACCGGTTCAGTTTCCTGCAGAAAGCAATTTGAGGCGGAAGACTCGTGGATTCCAGTCCAGCAGAATAAAATGTCCATTCGGTTATGGTCTATATGACAGCGATGTTTTTAAAAAGTTTTATTGTGCTGAAAACGTTTTTGAGCTATTTGCATGTATACAGGAATTGGTTTCTCATAAAGTACATAACATCAGAGTACAGAGAACCTTAGGAGCTTTAATATGGCATGTAATTTGATTTGGGTACTAGATGAAAGAATGATCTAATGTGTGTCGCAGTTTTAAATTGTATGATTTTTATTGGTCTCATTCGTATATTTTGCTCATATTCGGCATACGTACAAAATATATTTTATCGACATAGTCTAAGCCTCAACATCCAGATTAATCTATAGGGATCCATAGCCATGAAGCTGTAGTAAAAACAATAGGCTTTTATTTTACCAATCCATTTCTATTAAATCATTTGAAAGACGTATTGGGTGCTGGTCAAACCTATGCCATAAAAATAGCTTTGTTTAAATTTGAGTTACATTATAGAAAAAAAAATTAACAATATGATGAAACTTTGGGAAATTTTTCATTTGAGTCATTTGAGTTGCACTAGGTCCACAAACTGGACGTGGCTAATTTAAAATCAACCGGCTTACATCAGGACGTTTGGTAACTTTTCGCCAATTTCGATATATGCTTGTTGGCATATATATTCCGGGAAGTTGAAATGAATTGTTTGTTTGAACGAAAAAAAAAGAAGTTCCAAATAATCTCCTAATTTATTGGGACATAAAATGCCGAATCTCTGCAAGTTCATAAAGCACGGAGTCACGTAAATTTGAAAAAATATATCGAGAGAGTAATGAAAGAAAAGGTGCTGACGGTGCTAGAACAGCTTAAGCTCTTGAGCTCACGTTGAGGTCCATAACAATTACAGCATGACAAGATGATAAAAAGAGAGGAGCTTAATGGGCGGGTGCTTGTCAGCACATTTATATTTAGTTTGTGAGCTCAGGAAGAGACAGAACACTGCAACCGTAACATATGTACATAAATACTGGCCCAATATCCAACGAGTATGCTGCCTCTAAAAATACACAAAACTGCTTAAAAGGAGATCATAAAGATTTTTAGAAACTACTTCTTTCATAAATTTTGGTAAATTTCAAGTATTTTAGTTAATCTTAATAATTTAAGCAATAATACAGAATTGGGAAATAGTATACATGAAAAATTTAGCTAATTAGAGAATATTAATTTTATATTTTTTCAAAATTATATTTTATTATATTTTTTCAAAAAAAAGCTTCACAACTATTAAAAGTATTATATTTCATAATAAATCAGTGTAAAATAATTATTTGTTTTGAAAAGTGACATTAGTAAAACATAGTATGAAATTTAATATTACAGAATTTGTAATATATTCTAATTTTTTATTCCTAAAATTTATTTCACAATAACTAAATTTTTTAAAAATGGTTAAAAGGTGCCTTAATTATAACACAAATAGGAACTTAAAATTTAAGACCAGCAAAAAATGAATTGTTCCATTATTTTTAAAAACTGTAAAAAACAAAATTAGGAACAAAGATGACAGTTTATAATAACTACTGTTTTTATTTTTTTATCGTGCATATTTTAATTAAATTTTACTTATAAATATATGTAATTTTCGAAATATTTTTCATTTATTAATAAAATTGTTTTTTGTTTTTTATAAGGCACTTTGTTTCTTGTTCTTTTGAGGAGGCACAAGCGGATTTTCAACTATCTAAATGAAATAAAATTTATTAATTCTTCATCATTTTCCCTTAAATCACTATCTTTCCTTAGATATTATGAATGTTATTTTTGTATAAACATGGATATAATCAATTTTGATTAAAAAACATTTTTTAAGTATAAAAACATTTTGCAAAATTTATTTTTTTAATTATATAAATCTCATTTTCTTTCGGAATTCATAATATTAAATAAATCGCTTATCATGAAGAAATTTTCGTAACTTAAGCATTTTAAAAAGAAATAAATATTGAAATAATTTTGAAATTATATTTAACTGATAAAAATAAGAGTAATAATTTAACCATTATAATTTGTAGTATATACCAGAAAAGTAGGTTCCAAAAAGATGTCGCATATTACAAATGTTCAGAATTACTAATCAAGTTTTGACTTTTAATTGAAGAGAGACTTTTTTTTATATTTCTACACTTTAAACCCAATAGTTCTATATGTTTTTAACGTAAATTTTAAATTCAATATCAGTAACTAGAAAAAAATGTTAAAATCAACTCAGTATACTACCAGGAGCAATAATAAATAAGCAAAAATTATCGCCAAGTCATTTTATACGTGCACCTGAACTAGTTTTCTAAAATTAGTATGGATACTTAAAAACTTTTCACATGTAATGTGTGTGTTTTACTTAACATATATAAAATTCTTAAGATTTCAAATGCTGAAAAGTTAAATTATTTCACATTCTCAGTCTGACCAAGTAATTTTGAGTTAAGAAGTAAATATTGTCCACTATTTTCATTAAGTAAATTGAGAAACTGAAATTTACTTATTGCATTTAGCCCCACCTAAGAAAGCGTTATTTTAAAGATAATAAATAGATTAATAATAACCAAATTAAAAATGTTAATAGAATTTCTAAAATGAAAACAATGATTAAATCAGAAAATCTCTATATTGGAAAGCAATGACTACGAAAACTGTATATTAATTGCTGAAAATAAGAATTTTTAACAAGTAACAATTAAATAAGGTTAAAAATTTAGTTAAAAGTATTGGTTAAAAATATCTTAATTGTTTCTTACTTGATGGTTCTGAGATTTTCTTATTTAATTATTATTTTGGTCTATTGGATTGTACTTATATCTTAACAGATTGTTATAAATTACTAATCACCATCCTATATTATTTAAAAAAATATCGGAGTTTTATATTACTTACTGAAAAATATGAATTCGATTGTCTTCTTACTTTAATTTTCAGATAAAATGTACTGCAATAAAATTTTCAACGAAAATAGAAAAAATTTCAGCGTATATTTATGCATGATCTGTTTATTCACCATCGATTAACGTATCTATAAATAACTTTTCTAGTTGCTTGAGAAAGTATATTTATATAAAAATGAAGCAAGAGAGAAGCAAATAAATTATGCGCATTTCATTCTTTTAAATGTCAAACTCATTTTAATACAATTTTTATCAATTAAAATCGAAATTGTACGTGAATTATGGTGGCTTTTCAAACTTCCAAAAGAATGTGAAAACGATTTTCAATATCAAAGCTATGGAACAAGCCATATATTATCTTGGCCTTTTGATGCTGCGAATATCTACCGTTCACAAGTTGTTGAAGGGTCGCTCAACCCTTCAGGTAAGTTAAATGCCACTTATCTTTCTTCTTCCGAATGTCTTGTAATGAGTGGCGCCAGGTACAATTACATACCGCGGCATTCCGAATAGTAAACAAACGCCTTCGGGCTTTCTGACAAGAACAAGAAAAGGCAAAATCGATAAGAATATTTATTGCCATTCACATGCGATCCTTCGATTACATGCAATTAAAGTTTCATGTTTTATTTTTGAAGCGAGAAGATCGGTTGTCAAGTAAACATTTGTTACTCCGGTAGCCTCTAAATTGAAGGCATTTAAGTTCGGGTTGCGTTTAGACGTACTATTGTAGAGTAAACTGAATGCGCTAGTGATCTGTACTAAATCTTATCTTCATCAAAGTCGCGATAATCCAATAATAGGAAACTCACTGCTATTTTAGATAACTTTGATAGAAATCAGTTATTAATCCCTATCGCAAGCTCACTGACAACGTTATTTTAGAACAAACTGAGTGGATAATCGAAAACAGAATAATGTTTCTTTTAAACAGTATTTTCTATAGTGATATTACTTAATTATTAAAAAATATTAAAGCAATTACTTGCACAGAAAAAGAATTTACTCTTACAATGGTACTGAATAAATCGCCTATTTTTGAAAAATTTAAAAGGAATGTCAAAATTTTTTAAAGAATTTTAAGACGTTAATCAAAATTATGATGAAAAATAACTTTTTAAGGTGCTAAAAAGTTACTGTCAATAAAATGTTATATTTTCAATTCATTTATCAAAAGATAAAAGAAATAAATTCTTATATTATATAAGTATTGAGAGAGAGAGAGAAATTTCTACAATTATTTTGTAGTTATTGAAGACGGATTAGCACATTCTCGCTTCATTTTAAACTTGATATTGGTGTATTTATAATTTTTAATAATTAAATGCATTCAATTCTTATAGGAAACCAAAAAGTATCTATTTAATTTTTAAAATAAATTGTGAAAGAAGTCATAATAAAAATTGTATTTATTTTTTATATCAATAACATCAATGAAAATCAAGTAAAAGTTCTCTATAAGAGAAGAAATATGAATTATGGGTTTGTAGAAAAATACTCTCAAAACCTCATAATTCATTGAAATGTAACTTTTTGGACTTCTGTGAGAAACAATAAAATTTAGTGTCTTATAAAATAAATTAATAAAAATAATCAGTTTACAAGAATCTGTGATAAGATTTTTAAATTAATAATGTTCTTTTTAACGAATTCTGTATAATAAACTATTATGGCACTTAACATAATGTGCTAAGCGATAGTTTTTGATATATTATTGAAAAAATAACAATAATTTTTGTCAGTGTGAGATACCTTGCAAGAAAAGCCATAGTAATATTTTTTATTGTTTTGAATAAAGTAAGAAAATTGTAAAAATTAATTGTAGGTTAAACTATTCATTAAAGCATATCAAATCAATTCCTTCGCAAATCATAATGTATGCTATAATTTCTCTGATTTGGATACTAAGAAGCAGTTTATGTGACCAAATTATTTCTAATGATAGAAAGGAAAACAACACTTACCATCGTGCCGCGTTGCCCAGCCTAGTCCGGCACCGAAACCGGCAACCAATATGGTCAGCACAACTGTCCACTCCTCCAGTCTCATCCTGCGTCCGACACGGTTGTCGTCAGAGGCAGGTATAAAAAACACAGAACACACACAGAGATCTGGCACGTGCCCCTGTTCTCTGCCTTTCAAGTGTCGATTATTCCAATTCTCGACAGTACCACTATAAGATTGTAGCGCATTCTTTCACACAACAATTTGCCTTTGTCCGTATAAAATCGTCTGCATTCACAACATAGCGGTTGGCTAAACTTTTTTTTCTTTCAATTCTACGGCATGCGTACCGCCCGATCTCAAACGAACAACCCGACTAGTTCCAGCGTCTGTAGAAATTTTGTGGCACTCGTTTTCCGAACACACTTTGCCGCAGGCTAGCAAGCGCAGTGCCGGTGATTCCAGGCGAAGGACAGCGCCATCTAGCGATCGGGGTCGAAGCAGAGAAGAAACACATGTGCGTTTGTTTTCCATGTGGCGGCTTGGACGGTGGGAGGGGAGGGAAAGATGAACTCCCAGAGGGGGAAAAAAAGATGAAACTGGAGCAGAGAGAGCGAATAAATGTTGTGTTTGCTTTTCCCTATCGGCTTCACTGCGTGAGGCGGGGATTATTTAGCTTTTTAAAGGGAGGGTTGCCCTGATTCTGTACTTCGAAATGTCAAGCTTTAACAAGTTCTTATTGAAATAGACAGTTTTATGGCCATAGATTAAATTTTAACAAACCACAACCTTTTTATATGCATTTTTTTAGTTTTTTTAACGTAAAATTAAGGATAATTAAAATAAATAAATTTTATAATCAAAAGATGTTTCGTGCTTACTGCTATAACACAAAGGCATATCTTTTTTCAATTTGTACTATTCAATAATAAGATTATTTATTTTTGATGGAATATATACATGTTTATTTATAATCTATAAGAATATATAGTGCTTCTCAAAAAATGTGTAACCACACATAAATATTTCAGGAAAATACCCCCGAAAAATAAACTTTTCTGCCTGATTTTTAGAATATCTTACTATTAGTTTCATAAACACAAACACTGATAAAGAAACTTATAAAACAAGAGCAAACGTCAGATCACCCTTATTTTCTCTTATCATATTTTTTTACAAGAACTGTCCAATTTAAATTCTTCATCACGATATTTTATTATGTGTCTTCTACATCTTTAATATGGCCAAAATAACAATTAGTTTACTTTTTGAAACAAAAACTTTTACTCCTTAAACATTTTAGAATTCTAGAAAATTGGGTAATCAAGGTACTAAAGAATTGACTGGAAATATTGACAATAAAAATAACTAACAATGAATTTCTTCGATGTAAATGTATGAATTAATTTAGAGTATGCCACCTACCCAGAACTATTATTTTGGACGCATTTCTGATTAAACAACATAGTTTTAATTATCAGTCATTAAATCTTTAGCATTTGGTATAAGCATTTGATTGGATAAAAGGGTTCCTGAAACACTTTTATCCTATCAAATGTTTATAGCATTATGTGTAGCACTCATCACAAAATAGTATAAACTCAAATGCATGCTTTTGAGTTTATACTATTATGCGCGGTACCACATATAGTAATATAAATTCAAAAGCCTACATAGTACTACAAATTTAATACTTTTGATTATTAAACTTCGAATTTCGTTAAATACTGAATAAATTAAACTTGTCAGAGATTCAAATCTTTTGATTTCAGAAGGATATGAATTTTTTTGGGGGGATGTTATTTTATTTTCACAATTTCTATAAATATCTTTAAAAATAATTATTACATCTGTACATAGATACATATAATTCAAGCGTAAAAATTTATACTTATTACTTACATATTTATTCATTTGCATAAACACTTCTTATTTTACAAATTATATAATCCTTTTGATAGTTTTGATTCTATCTTTGTTCACATTTTAATGACATGAATTAATTCTCGTTTTGTGAAATTTGATATCTTCTATGAAAATTTAAATCTCATATAATATCACTGCATTTTCTGACATTTTAGTAAGTTTGTTAAATTTTAAACATTATAATACTAAAGAACGTGATTAAAAAGCCAGATAAAAATAATTATGGCATCATAATTTAATTTTAAACACTTTCATTCTTTCTCAACGTCATTTTGAACATGCATTGTTTCCTGATAATTCTGTTTATCAGAAGAGGAAAGCTGCATTTTATATTTCCTTCGAAACAAAACTGCACAAGCAAAGTTGTTGTTTACAGTCACAATCTTTTTCAGTTTGCTTTCTAAAATATCGGAAGATTGAACGGCGATAAAAATTTGAGGGACCAAAAACAAAAATTAGGACTTGAAATTCGATAAGACATCTGGCAATCCCACCCCTCCAAAACACGAAGAGAACCTAACCTCTGAGAAAAAGATAAGATTGGAGGCTCAACTTGGGGTTCCCAAAGTGGAAAAAAAAGAACTAAAAAACTTTTTTAGAGAACGCGGCAGGATAGAAAGGTAATTACGGACCCATCATCAGTGGGGGCCAAGATGGAAAGAAATTGTTTGCATGGAAGGGGGGTCGTCTGACTTGGGGATGAAAAGATGGCTTTCTGTCTTGAGTTAGAGGATGATGATTGTTTCTTTAAATGCCCCCTTGCCAGCACGAAGGACCTTGCTCATGGCTCTCCACCTGGTTTGAAAGACCCCGTCTTTGGGCCCCCACCCCATAGTGGTACCCGTCTGCCCTTTGGGGTATAATACAGGTATAAGAAGAATAGAAGTTTTTTCTGAGTTTCCTGTTGTGCACGAGCAAATACTGCTCAGTTGTCAGTCTCTTTGTAGTTCCCAGCTTGTGCATTGGAGAGTGTAATTTGATGTGGGGATGAAGCATCAAACAATTAAATGTTTTTAATCTTTAAAAAAATGTTTCCTTATTTTTTAATACTTTTTCAGAATATTTTTTCTTAATTTGTTGGTTATCTTTTCACTGTGTATAGTAATTTCCTGATATTAAGATGTTTCAAACGATTTCAATGAATTTATTTTTCTGGAAGTAAAAGGACAAAAATATGAAAATATACTTAATATTCTATAAATTGAATACGAAAGTATATTTAATTTTGAGATTTGGGAGTTATTTACTTCAACAAATGGGATTCCTCAATTTTAAAACGTAAACAAATGTGTTTCATGAATATAAAAAAATGAAGCTTATATTCACACACACTTGACAATTTACGAAGAAGACTAATTAAGTAAAAATACGTTGGTGAAAATTCTTTTCTTTTTTAGTATTCAATATATATATATATATATATATATATATATATATATATATATATATATATATATATATATATATATATATATATATATATAAGTATCAAAACTTTCATAGCTTCCAATGTTAATCGACTCTGGTGGCATTGATTATACCATTTCAGATGTCGATCTCGTCACTTATCTTTGATTTAAATGTATGAAGCGATTAACTGTTTTTAATAGTTGTTAGAAATAATCGTCAATAAATGTATCTCAATGACCTATTTTTATTTAACTGTATATTATTTGTACTCTTTCTATTAATATTCTAATTAAAAGAAATATAAAATGTATTTAACCTATCGAAATATAATAATAGAATAAATCAATTTTAGATAAAAACTCAAGTTTTAAAAAGGCGTTTTTAAAAAAATTGCGAATGAGGTAATGTCTTTTTTATTAAATTTTTGATAAGATACAAAGATTTTAATGCATAAAATTATCTTGGATTTTTTTGTATAAATTTATTCTTAATATCATGTGTGGGATGCAATATTTATTATCATTTAAATTATTTTATAAAAATATAGTATAATTTTTGTTAGCAATTTTTTTTTTCTTCAAAACTGCAAAGATTTGATCTAATCTAACATTTTTCTTAACTTCAATACAAATAACATACATAGCGAAACGCATTAGAAGCATTTAAAATAAAAAAATAATTTATGCATGAAAAGTATTTAAATTTTGATCTTTTCTAAGAAAAGTAATATTCTCTATCTACTAGAAAGAAGACTCTGCAATATCGATATAGCATTTCACGAGATTAAAATATCGATTCTCCGGAAATCGTAGTCTCTTGTGCAGCCAACCTCCCACCCCTCCCGTAAGCAGAGGAAGATTTAATTAGAGAAGACATCGATTCCTGAATTTATAGTAAGAAAACCGTTCTCCACTTTGAAAGGTAGAAAAATTACATTTAATTTTTCGATAACGAATCAATACTTTTCGAGTAACATAGACTATAAAGCGAAAAAAGTTTAATGAAATTCTTACTTTTTAACTAAAAGAAACTGAACAATTAATTAATTTTTTATGTTAGCATTTTAAAAGAGATGTCAATAAAAAGATATTAGTGTTTGTAATAAACTTGTGTTAAGTAATAAAGATTTATAAAAGGAGAATTAATAACCTCCTTTATAAACTAAGAGTAGATCTTTCCTATTAATGAAGGGCTTAGTATTGTTTTCAAATAACTTTTCATCACAAATGAAGTTTTTACTAAATTTCTTTTTCAGCATAAATCCTTTTCTAAAAATCATTGAAGTTATATCCATTTTCATAAATATTTTTAAGATAATTGCCATTGAATAGCCACTTAAAAATCATTAAAAGTTATTTAAAGATCATTGCAATTGTATCCATTTATTTAAATATTAAAATATTTTTGAAGTTTCAGTAATTCCAAATGATATTTATCTAATTGCCACCGAATAGTCGCTTAATTCTTTTCAGAAATTGATGAAACTATGGGAAAGCAAACGATAACAATGAAGAGCAAAAATTTTATTCAGCAGAAGACAAAAACCGTTTCAAAGTTATATAGAAAATATAAATCATAAAAATTGGATTTTAAAAAATCATTAAAAGTTATTTAAAAACCATTGCAATTGTAACCATTTATATTTAAATATTAAAATATTTTTGATTTTTCAGTTATTCCAAATGATATTAATCTGGTTGCTACCAAATATCCGATTAATTTTTATCAGAAATTGCTGAAACTGCAGGAAAGCAAACGATAACAATGAAGAGCGAAAATTGTATTCAGCAGAAGACAAAAACCGTTTCAAGGTTAAATAGATAAAAAAAATAAATAATAATAATAACTGACGGATGTAAGTTCTCGGAGAAAACTCAGGAGGGACGTTGTGAGAATGAAAGGTATTTTTATTTTTTTACTTCTTTGTATCCAGAGGGAAACAGCGAAACAGTAATGACATATAAAAGCTTCGAACGGATGGCATAGGTGCTTATTATATGAAAAGCCGTTGCCATTAGTGGCCATCAAATTCTTTCTCTCGTGACTTCTTCGGGTGGAAATTAAAGAACAGCAGCAGAGGAAATAAGAAAAGTAATAAATAAATATATCTTCGCAATCACACACGAAAAATATAGGGGACATGTTTTTTTTTCTTTCTCTGCAATTTCAAGACTGTTAGCAATTGGTCGGTGGCCACAAAGACCGTACAGTGCATCATGCTTACCACCAAGGGAAACATTCACATAATGATAGTTAGATCTGTTTTCAGTATACTTGTTTTTGAAGCGGATGCAGAACTTGACTGCTTGTTTGAAATTGTATGTGGTTGGAAAAATAAATAAAAACTTTAAAAACTGTTAAAAAAAAGAAATTTCATGGTACATAGCTGAGTTATAATGAAGCTTGGAATAGCTCTTGTATCGGGAAGATCTGAGAAAATTTATAATTAAGATAATGGCAGGTAAATTAAGAAATGCTCCAATTTACAATGAAAAAAATATGCTACTTTTTCTTGCAACCAATCAACATCTTTCATTTACAAATTAATATCATATTAATAACAATCACTATTCAAATCAATTATCATAAAAAAGAACCATTAGTAAAGATTTTAAAAAATTGTTAAGAAAGATATTGAATCATTAAAAAGGATTACTCTCCTTTAATTACAATAATTTCATACATTACTGTCAAATTGCAACAAAGTGGTAAAATTTTTGTACAATTCCAACAAAAAGATAATTTTTTTAAAGGATTAAAAAAAAATAGGTTGAGAATCATATAATATATTATTATTTTCAGAAAATCTTTTGAATCTTATCTATTCATTTAAATAGGCAGGGACACTATTTACATATTTCTATAAAACTGTTAATTTTTTTCAAATTTGATTGAATAAATATTACTTTTTCAGCTGTATCGGATCTAATTTAAGGGACTTGATGGGTATACTAAACTGTTACTCATAACCAGTTCAGTAGGACGTAACATTTAATGGACATGATGAGTATTACATCAATCAGTATGGCCTTAGTTACCATCCATGGCTTTTTTCTAAGATTTCAATTAAAATTAAGCTAAAGTGGAAATATTTGGCTAGCTTGTTGCATTTCTATTACTATAGCAGATAAAGGCAGAGTTGAATGGGACATTAAATTTTTAATTGGACTTCTAATCAATGCAAGCACAATGCAATGCAGACTGGAATCATACTGAGGAACTTTTAAACAGCAAGCTAGAATTCTTACCAGGAGCTCATCGCTTACCAAAAGAGTTGAAAAGTAATATGGTGTGAACAGTCCAAATCTTAACATAATATAATTTCCACTATTAAATCAAGGACATTTACACGAATCAGTAATTTAAAATATGCAAAATTATTTTGTATTGCATATAAAATTCATGGAATTCGCATATTCAGCACTCATAATCACGTGAATTTATGGATGACTGGTGAAAATAACCCTTTTATGAATCATAAGCGTTTAGTTTTTAAAAAAATTTTAATTGTGAATCTTACTTATTTTTTTTTTATTTCTCGTGAATAATATAAGAAAGATTCGAATATATCTATAATATTCATGTCTTTTGAATCATTTTCATACAATTTTTAAGATTTAATGTTCTAGTTATAATCACTAATTCACAAAATTATATAAACGTGATAGTTTATTGAAAATATTTTGATGTTGGACTATAGAAGCATAATAATTCTTAATCAACATGTTAGAGTTACACAGTAGTTATATTAGATCGGGTATATGTCTTATATCTCATTTTTTTTAATTCGCAAACAGAACAGGACGATTTTAAGGGTGTACACACGTACGATAACAATTCTCTCTTTCCTATTATATCAATCAAAATTTCATTCGAATTTTCTATTTTTTGCCAATTGAATATTTATTATTTTTTTTCCAACGAATTCAAAAGCACTTCTTCTGTCTGTAATTTTCCGTCATTATTTGCTGAAAACAATCCATTTCGCACCGTCCCAAAATGCCCTCGAAAATGGTAATTCGGAGAAATAACCCCACTTTGTGTACCGGAGAAAAACTCCTTATCTCGTCTATGCTTTATTCGTCTGTTGTTTCGTCTGCTTGGCGCCAAAATCCGATGAGATAAAGACCGACTCTCAGGTGAAAGAGAAAGAAATACCCCTCCAGTTGTTTCGTCCGTCCAGCAAACACAATAATTTCCCGAACACTTACCTGTGCCTTCCGAAATTTTTTTTCTTTTCCCACTGCAGTTACGCGTCCATAAACACGCGGTCCGGAGTTTTCTGCAGGGTCAAATTAGCCATCCGTTTTATTTCAACGGAAAGCATGAAATACAAAAACTGGTCCCATTCTTTCTCTCCGAAAGAGAATTAGCAGTTCGAGATCTCGGGACTGGTTATTATTTCTCTGAAGGGTGGAGTCTTTCGTGTTATTTCAACCGATCTGTAGGAAAACATATCGCAGCGATATGTTTCTACAGAAAAAAAAAAGTCACTTAAGACTCTTTAATTGTGTCATTCCTGCTAAAGACTGTTGCAAAATGTAACATTTGTGTGTTAGTTCTCTTTAATCTTGATGGAAAGCGAAGTTTACATGCATTTCTACCTAGCGAAATTTGTTACGCTTTGACGAATTATATTAATGTAATTGATGAAAGTCTCATTGATTTGCTAGTTGATTTTTCTCGTACACTGTAATGTGTTTTTATTACAATTTATTTTTAATGATGTTTAATATTCATTGCAAATTTATTTTCTGATGCTTGCTTAATTTCCCCTAAGCGAATTCTAAAAAAGATTTTTTTATTTTTATTTCATATAGGATTCCCCCCTTTCAGCACTACAAGGGGTGGAAGTGATGGCAAATGGGGCACCCTGCGTGGGAGTACTATCGTTGCCCGGAAAGTGCATGGATCTACGTAATTTAAAACCAGGGACCAAATGGAAGACCATTAGATTTTCCCTGTGACTCCCAGAGATATCATTTCACATGGAAGACATTGTGACCATGACATATTTAACATGCCCCATCCACCGTCAGGGAACACTATGTACCTTCGGTTGAGTTGGGATTCGAGCTCACTATTTCCCGATAGTCAGAACAAACGCCTTAACAGGCCAGCTCACCACGTGCTGTTAATTTATTTCTAATATACGTTTATTTGAAGAGATCTTAAATAGTTGTTTGAATTTAAATCTTGTATATCGCGAGACCATTTCAGAAATTATAATGTTCAAACGTTTTGTTTACCCATTCGATGAATTAGATTTAAATTCAGTTTAAAAGACATTTACGGACTGAGTAATATTCTGTTCCTTCCAATCACATCCAAAAGTCCACTTTGGGTGCTTTCATTAAATTTTCTAGCAGATCTTTTACGTATTTTTATATTATTTATTACTAAGTTAAAATATACAAGGCTACAACCTTCTTAAAATAAAAATAGACTTATGTCAGTAAAATAAACGGATTCCCCAGAATTGCAGAAGAATTGGATCAAGATTTAAATTAGGCAAATAATCATGTTGTAAAGTCGACATTCATTGATATTATCATACCTCTAAACATTTATAATATACATGTGATAAGCTATTAAAATTCAGAGCAAAATTTGACATCCTAAAGGCTAATGATTTAACTTAATATGTATTCAATTATGCTGCAAAATGTTCTTTAAGAGTCTTAGAGTTTTATTTATTCTCTACATTGCAATGTGCAGGTCTATTAATATGTTACTTATACAACCATATCTCTGTATGGGAGTACAAATAATTCTCACCATCAAATGAAATCCTCTCTTTGAAGGTTAAGGCTTATTTGACTGTCACAGAAAGTTTCTTTTTCTTTCCACAGAAAAGTTTTTGGATTATGTAAAACATAAGTTATCAGATTTCCAAATATAAAACTAATGAAAAATAATCGAAAACAAAAATCACTTCAGAAAAAAAAAATTATGCGTTTTTCTCCCTTCATTTTATTGCTTGTTATATTTAACATAGCGACAGCTGAAATTTTTGTTTCTTGTTTTCATTTTCATGATTTACTTTAACTTCAGAAATTACTCTAAAATCAACTTTCGGGCCATTTGAGAATAGCGCAGCCCATTTATAAATCCTTATTTCTATTTTTTAAATCTTTCATCGGAATACACAACTTGCATTACTCCTGCATGAAAAAACAACGAAGAAACAAATCCTGGAGCGTGCCATAACTTTCTGTTTCGTATCGCTCACAAAATCGATTATCAACGAACCGATTTTCCAGCACACTAATTCTCAATTCTCTATAAACAGTAGCTAGAATAATTTCGCTCATAATGTGTCCCGAACTAATTTAACCAACTTTTAGAACAAGAGCAGAGCACTTAAATTAATACGTCAGTAAAGATTTCATAACACCCCTTGACCCTCCATCCCCCTTTCTATTTATGTAGTGGCAGTTATTATCATATGAAACGATTTTTCCATGAAACACTGACGAAAAGGCTTTGTCAGAACCTGCAATTTAAAACGAATATCATTTGAAGCAGGAAAATGGTCTTCTTCGATTATTAATATATAACCAAGCCTTCTCTTTCCGCTATGTTACGTATCTCATGGTAGAGAATTTTGGCCATCATTAATAATGTATCAGACGCATTGATTTCATACCCCTATGTACAATGGGCGCATATCTCTTCTTCCAAGGGAAAAGAGTAGCTTTTCCAATCAAGGGAGTGACTTTTTCCGTTTCAAAAAGCGTAATAACTTGATTTGGAGGAGCCTTTCGCTGTCATTTAGGATCATTTAGATTGATCAGATAAAGCCATTATGTGTGATTTTGTTGTTACTGCTACTAGCTTGGGGTAAGCATGTACATTTAAATTCATTTGTGGCCTGTTTGGTGCAACCGATGTAATTTCTAACTTAATATCTAAATGTTTTATCAATATTAATCTCTCCTCAAATTATTTTTTTTTCAAAAGCCTCTATTATCTGTACTTGGAAACAAACTAATTGCAATATTTGTGAGTGATGAAACAATTAAATTAATAATGAAATTTTGGTCCGGGACTTAATTGAAAATGAAACTTAAAAATACTTAAATTACTTTATATTTCAGCTTCTGTTTAATAATTAGGATATGTCAGTCGTGTTATAATAAATTGATTAGTCGTGGTACTTATTATTGACATTTTATAAAATTTATTTTATTTTAATACATTTAAACATTAGGTCAATAATTGTTGATTTCTTAATAAAAACATAACTACACAATATATTATTTTGCATTTCTTGGTTTATATATATATTTTTCCAACGGCGGGCACTTGGGTGACGAACTTTGTGCTACAACAAGGCCAGAAACTGTGACTCATTTGTCGTTACTCAGCGGGCACCTGTGAACCAAGTCACGAAGGCGAGTAGCATATATATATATATATATATATATATATATATATATATATATATATATAACTATATTTAGTTATGAAATGCGCGAATTTCGCTGTCATAGATAAACACTTGATAACTAAAATTTAACTTAATCAAATCTTTGCCAAACATTTCGCCTTCAACTTTCAGTAATTAACTTTAAATTTAATGGATACATATAAATTGAAGGTTTCTACAATTGCTCCCAGTTTAGTACCGAATGATTTAGTAGTAATTATTTAGGTATGTCGTTTGGTTTCCTCCAATTATCTTCCCAAACCTCTACCTAAGTGCGTAAAAATTATTGAGGGAGTCTATTCATCCCTGGTATGTTAAATGCAGGGAAGAAGGAAAATAAGCGGGGCTGCGCAGAAAATCCACCTGTGTGAGCTGCCACCCTCCCCTTAATTCCCGGGCCCACAGGTAAAAAGCCGAAATCTAGTTTCTGTCATTTTATGACCCCCACAGAATGACATGATATAACTTCTTCTGCCTGCTTTCCCCCTCCCACCATACCTTTTTGGCTTAACGAAAAGCCGGTTAGGTAGGGGGGATGCCACTCAGCCCCTCACGAACCTAGAACAAACATTCCATGATAAATTGTGCATAGGAAGTTTCCACAAGAAAAAAAGAACTGCTGACAAGGTACTTAGCCGCAAAATGTATGCGTGCTCTTTTCTCTTAAAATTTCCCCAAACGCAGGTTTTATTATTTGCATTTTTTGTTTTGATTTGCTTTTATCTATGCTATGCATTTTTAATATAACTAAATCACTTACAAGCGAGTGCTCAGTATTAGCCATTAAACAAGGCGTTGTCCACCACTCAATGATGTTGAAAGCTCCAAACTGCAAGGAATATCGCATTTCATGCTATGAAGCTTGTCTTATTTATGACAGTGTTAAAATACAATTAATGTACAAGAAGCAGAAGGAGTTTGCTCTTCTTATTCAGTACTTTTATGATTAGATTTTGGACAAAAATAATCTATAGTTTTTTCTTCTTTTCTTTTTGTTGTGTGATCTCTAGAATTTTATACATATATATATATATATATATATATATATATATATATAACTGAGAATAGTAATTAAAATTTTGTACACGATAAAAATAGCTTATAAAATATTTAAACGAAATATCTCTATAAGCTACCAATCAAAAAGGATTTATTTACTTTCTTAAAATTCAATTTATAATTATATGAATGCAAGCATGTCTTGTATGCAATCTAAATTCAATTTGAAAATGAAAATAATATGAATAATTTAAAATAGAAGGATATCAGATTAAATAACGAAATTGATATCCTATTTGTATTAAAAAAGTTTTAGTATTTTAAATTCATTTTTTTTTTCTTTGAAATAAAAAAAAGCTGACATATAAATTTAAATTTTAAAGAATAAAATTGGAAGAATAATCCCTTAAAATGGAACACTTATGTTTTTACACTTATAACAATAGATAAAATACGTGTGGAATCAAACAATTATGAAAAGTTCCAAAAAATATGATATCTGATTGGATTAAGAATTTTTTTTTCCAGAATTTGATAACTTAAAAAAATATGCTACATAATTTTTACACTTTTAAAATAATATAAGAGTTTTTATATTACCGTTATGAGAATATTGATAAAAAGAAATGATAGATAATATATAATTATTTTTTATATATTATCTTTCATTTCTTTTTAAATATTGATAATTAGTTCTTTTTTAGAAAATGTGCTTCATTTCATAAAATACAGAAAACTTTGCTATTTTTCAACTTAAAACAAGAACAAAACTTCTGTTTACAATATTTTTTAGCTTTTTTTCTCTCCAGCAATTTAATTTTAATTTATTGGCATTCATTACTTAAATTTTTGAAATTTAAATTTTAATTACAATTTATACTTAAAGATAAATTTGTTGTTTTAAATTATTAATTTTCAAACACCAGATATATAATTAAAAATTGACTTAAAATCATTGGAAACGTTATAAGTGCTCATGGCAGTTCAACATATCAATACATACCATAAATAATATTTGCTAATTTAAATAAATTATAGTACATATAATAATAATATATATAAATGTATCTTTATATTATTCTCATCAGCTTGAATCTGGTTTGATAATCAGTACATTTAATTAAAAACTTTGGCATCTGTAAATATCAATGTGAATAATGTTATTTGATATATTGTGTGGTTCACTTCCAATTGTTTACAAATAAATAACCATGGGCACAATACAAAATGAATAATATATGAACATTTTCATCATTTAAAATATTTTGTAATGACCTTATAAAATAGGGAATCATGAAAAATATCACGCTTTATTTAAAACAAAAATAAAAAAAATCCAGCGTACTTCTTAAAAAATGTCGTTTAAAATTTCGTTTTTATATTACCATGTTTTAAAAATTGTCTTTAATGTTAAAAAAAGTAATATTTCATTTATATTAATAGTAGTCTAACAATAAAGTTTATATATTAGTCACAGAAGCATAATTTTGTGTTATATGAAGATGATAAAATTAATGCTGTATGTATTAAAAGAAACAATATTATTAAATTAGAAATTAGTGTTACACATACTATTTACTTCCACTTACTGTAAGATGCTACATTAACAATGAAAAATCTGCTTTAATTAAACCATTGAACAAACTCATCTTACATTCAACTTAAATCCCGTGGGTAGAGATTCTCATTACATTGAAAAATCAATTAAACGCCAATCACCTTTCCAGGCCAGCCGCTTTTCTAAACTAATAAATATTTAATGGCTTGAAAAATGGGAAAGAAATCGCCAAAGAGACTGGGCTTCGTCATCCATCACTTGGGAGCTATAACATCATCATCATGCAAATGTTTCCACGATCTTTCGGGATCTTATCTCCCGTCACCTGATCGCCAATGGAAGGCTTCCCAATGTCACTTGCGATCCTTCTAAATGATCTTGTAATGGGAAAAGGATTAATCACGAAGTCGAATTTGTCGCCGATTTCTCTTTGTCAGGTTTCGTCAATGACAGTTGGTTATCTGATGCCAAGATGTAATGAATCTTCGCCAACTTAAATCAACTCCCACGTTTCTTGGCGATTTATTTACTTTAAGTAGCACCATTAAAATAAATATTTTTTAATGTACAGGCGTGAAAAGAACGCCAATCATGCATACTAAAATTCTAAATGTAAACTTAGAATAAGAAACTATTTAACCATAAATTTGTCAGTTATTTTATTTATTAATATTATGAACTAATAAGTTAATTTCTTTAAGTAGATATAAATGCAACTAATTAAAAATCGGTGGAAGCATATTGGTTATTAATTATCAAATAGTGTCTTGAAATACTAATTATTGAATCTCCGCGTGGAAGTTTAAAAGAAAGAAGAAAAATAAAGAAAGAGTAAATTGCGTTTAATAGTTATATAATGTTAAGAATCTGAAAACAGATAATTTAAAAATGTGAAAGAAATATTTAAAAAAATTTTAAAAATAAAATTTTTAATTAATTATTGCTTTTTATAATATAATTCTATGAAGAATGTTGAACTGCAGCTCAGCTGCAGATAGTTCAGATTGTATAAATGTGAATTTTATATTAAATAAAATTCTAAATTACACAAATTCAAATAGAAATACTAATGCTGAATTAAGAAATAATTAACCCTGTAAAATGTAACATTAAGCAAAAAAAAATCAATTTAAAACCTGAATAGAAGATAAAATCGCATATTTTATGGAATACCGTTATTAAGGATGATGGATGATAAAGCTTATTTCTGTTTCAGGAAATTTGTTCAGAAACATTACTGTGCATCAGATGAAGAAGATCCTATTGAAGTAATAAAATAAAAAAAACAATTTCTAAGAAAGAACTCATTTGAATTCTTGTTTCTAACAGATTTATAAGTAAGGTATTTGATTGATGCGATCATTCATGTAACACAGATATTCATGCAACAATAAATCATAATAAGTAAACTTTTCTTTTTATTTAATAATCAAAAATTAACATAATAATTGCATAAAGTGGTCTCCTTTGATCTAATATATCAAAATAGTTGCTCAAATTTCACAGATGAAAGGTACATTTTTGCATTTCTTTAGCAATATTTTACAAAGGTAATTTATACTTAACTCATTAAGCAGTTCTAAAAATTGTATTAAAACATTGTATATAAATACTAAATGCGTTAAAATATTGCTTACTTTAAAATACATGTAAAGTTTGTATTAGTTTTCAAGATTTACAGAAAATAATAACTTTATAATTGAAGAAAAAGAAATTATTATTCACCATTTAATTTAAAAGAATGAATTGTTTTAGTAGTTTTATTCTTAGTTTAAAACTTTAAATTCGAAAAATATTTCATTAAATCTGGGTCAAATAACTCACTTCTCAAACTACATACTATATAATGCACAGTTGGCTTTCAGCAAATAATTACAGACTCTTCTATACTTTAAATTAAAATGCGAATGAATATTTTAGTAAAAAAGGTAGACATAAATAGCGTAAATTAGCAAATGAAAATTATATACTTAAGGTATGAAATATTTATGCAAGAATCAAGAGTTTAATCAAGTCAATAAAATTATAAAAACTATATCAAAGATTATTTAGTTTAAGATTTAGAAAGACTCTTCAATTTTCACAAGTTCTTGACTTTCTGTTAAAAAGCAGCTCTTTTCTATTTTGTTTGCCTTTCACTTGTTGATGCAAAAGTTCGAAATGCTACAAAAAATACACATTAGCTTTAAGTGAGCAGTTTAGACAAATGGTAATTTTGACTTGAATTTCATACAATGAATATGAAATTTGTATTACTTATATAAATTGCTTTAGAAACTAAACAAATGTATTTATTTTTATCAAGAGAACATTGAATTAATTAATATAAACTGCGGTTATTCTTACGGTATGAAAAATAAAGAAACACGTATTATCTTAATTAGTGCAATCATAACTATTTTACCGATTTCATTTGCTGATTAAAATTAAAACTTTTATTCTGATGAAAACCAGCCCATAAATCAGATGAGAATAAGCAGTTTTCAGTCAAAAGTCAAATAATGACTGTACAATTCTAGATGTATCAAATGAAAAGAAGAAAAAAATCCAAAAATGCATAACAAGTTTGTTAAATAAAATAAAATAAAAAAATAAAAAACCAGTTTATAGCCAACAGAATTACCATATCAAGAATTTAGCAGATTGATTTTGTCAAGATAAATTTTATGCTAATGTTGATTTGATAAAAAAAAAAAAAAAACATTATGTAAATGCCCAGATTGAAGAGAAAAAATCTTAGACGCACGTATTTCTTTTAGCATAATTAAGTGTTGAAAAATCTTTAAATTATAGAATATCGAATAATATCTGAAGCGTTAAAATATATAAAATTGGGTGTAACATTTTTAATTAGCTACTTAATAAAATCTATAAGTATTTCCTCTTGATGTCATTATTAATGCTAAAGTAGTATTATAGTAATCATATTTTTCAGTTGGCATTCCTACTATGCATATACTTAAAATGCAACAATACAAAAACCATCATCGTTAGTTTGTTATGTGTACAGGAAGTTAAAAATCAGTGAAGCATAGGACTTATATTAACAAACTTTAACAAGTTGTTTGGATATACCTTTTATGTAGAAAAACCTTCCACTAAAGATATCACAGCAGAAAAAAATAAATAAAAGATTTTCTTTGTTATTATTTTTAGTGATAACGCCCTGGTAGCTTTTTGAGAATCGTCATTATTTTCCCACGCAATTATAACAGACCTTATGAAAAAAAGGGAGCCACACACAAAAAACTCTTGCAGATAGCACGAGCGAAGAAATGCGAATCAAAAGCATACCTTTCTTTTTCTTCCTCCTTATTAACCAATGACGTCGTTCAAGCGTCACGTGACCATAATAAAAAATAACACCAAACAAAAGGGCATATTCGAAATCTGACAGTTAATTAGAAGAGATAGAAATAATGTATTACTAATAATAATAAAAAAAAGCGAAACAGTTTTCTTTTTTGACGAAACTCAGCAACGAGCAATCATTTTTTTCCCCCGTCTTTATTGAATATCTATTTTCAGGTCTTCTACCCTTAGCATAAAACTGGAGTCTACCTAATTATATTTACGATGCTTTTTCACTCAGTAACCGTAAGTCAAAACATAATTAATAAGAAGTTGATTGATGTAAATTAAGAGAAAGTGATTTAAGTCTGTAAATTAAGCGCCATGGTTTACGTATCACCGTCTTTTTTAATTTTTGCATATCATGCTTTAAAAAAAATAAAAATATCGCTCAAAAATTACTTCTAAAATGTTTTATAAATATCTGAACAAAATGAAAAAAAAATTAAAATTTTTATTTTCTCTTTCTAGTGGCAATAATTTTTAAGCAATGAATTTTTCTTTAGATACTTTTTGTTCGTTGATAAGTACTTGAATTATTTGTTGCAGATGAATTATTTCAATTTAAACCATGACGATTTCGAATTAGAAAATACTTTAAATTTATTTTCACGACTATATAAACATTTAAGACCTAATATTTTCGTTTGATAAATGATTTAACGCGAAATTTAATGTTGCCATTTCTGTTGTACATATTAACTCAATGAAATTAATTCTTCTATACAACTAAAGGGTCTTAATGATTTTTTCATAAATAACATCAACGATTCAAAACTGTAAAGCTCTCTGCATATATAAGCTCATTAAATTTCTAACAACTTTAATTAGTATTTTCTACTTTTAAATTTTTTATTCGATTAAAGCGTTTATTTTTCTTTAATTACTGTAAAAAAATATCAGTGAGTTTTCTTTTCGCATATAGTTTGAAGTTTCACAAATTTTGGGGAAGTTTAAAATTACTTTTGCTATTTTTTGAGAAATTTAAAAAACTTTTAGGTTTTAATCTGAAATAAGAGTACGGAAAGTAAAAATGGATAAGAATTCTGACTTTACTGTATAAAATAGAATACTTCTTGATACAATGTTTTGAAATAATTATTTAATAAAAATTTGTAGTTGTTTCGCATTTAAATTCAATATTATTTGATCAATTCAAAACATTTGCATTTTTTGAAAGTGAAGAATTTGTTGTAAATTTTAGCATCTATCAATATAGATAAACAAACAATGAAAAAGATGTATTTAATCTTCTTTAAAGACAATTAAATTACCATTTATTATTATATTTAATATTAAAACCAGCTGTTAAAATTAAAACAATTCAGTTATAAAATTATAAAGATTTAAAATTAATTATTAATATATAATTTTAAATTATTAGTTAATACTATTTTATTTATATAAATTGCAGTAAATTTGTCAAGTGATAATTTACGCTAATTTTTACCATCGGCATTTGCATTTAAATTATCGTCGCTTTTAGCTTAGGAGTTCACAATGCGCTTTATTTTTTGTTCGTATTCAAGAAACATTTGTCACTATGAATTTAAAGCTGTAAGCAATATCAAAACTTTTTGCTCTTCTATTTCTTTCACCAAGTTTCCAGCAAAAACAGTCAGCCATTTATTACAAAGTTTTAAGTAAACGAAATCATCATTCCAAAGATGATATCATTAGAGTTTATATCATTAGAGAAATCCTTTACATATTATTTCCCATTTTATGGCAGCCTTTCTCAATCAGATCTCAGCAGAATTACTCCAAAGTGTTTAGTTTCTAACATTCGACAAGCGGGTACATTTTAAGCAATTCGGACTTAATACAAAATAATTCAAACTTTGATTCAGCATAAAAAATATTCAATAATATATACAATAATCCATTTATATCCATAGAATAAGTACAACTAATATCAACATGTTAAGAGATAGTTAATATATTTTTAAAGACAGAACACATAGGTAATCTTATCTTTTGTTTTCAATCTTCTTTTTCACATAAGCAAACTATTTATTTCAAATGCAAACCAACACAAAAAGAAACTTTTTTTTCCCCTTTTTTGCAATAGAATTAAATTACTTCCATTTTAACATTTTTAGCTTCGAAAAACAACGTTTTTTTAAAAAAATAATACAATTAATGACTCTATTTGCTTAGTGAAAGCCATTTTGAATGCTGAATTAGCATCTCATGTTTGTAATCCTTGAATATCTTTTTGCAAAGTGTTTCTAGGAAATATCGACAAACAATTTCGAAAGATAAATGGTATTTGTTTGTCTTTCGGAATAATCTTTCCATTAAATAATTGAAATATATTCTGAACTTTTGCGAAAGATAAACTATTTTTTAAACGTAAAGAACAGAAAAATACCATGTCATTAAAATAAATGATGTCAGATTAAATATTTCATTGTTGAAAAGTATTATTCAGAAGGAAAAAATGTTAATGTATTGGCTTACTATCTTTTTTAGAATAAAGTTATATATTTTACAGGTTTCTTTTCTTTATCAAGGGCTTTCAAAATGTCAGTTTCTTGTCATATAAAATTTATTTCCTCCATTTTAATATTCTCAGAAAAGCAATTTTACAAGCAAACATATCTTTCTTCCAAAACTTTTCAGCAAGATTATTATGTAAATTAATATTACTTATTTTATTTTTTCATCTTAAAAATGAAAGAAATCTAAATTGCAAATATACTTAGTTAATATATTTATGTAAATTTCTATTTCAACCAAATTTCTTTCAAGAATAAAATTTTTTTTATTTAAATAGCTTATAGCAAATTTTGATAAAAAAAAAAGAATGAACAGAAAAGATTTGTACTAAAATACATATAACTAAAACAAAATTCAAGTAAATAACACGCTATATTTTTAAAATATAATGTCATACTGAAAATTCTAAACCTATTTTTAAATGAAAATATATGAAAAATCTATAATATATTTTTAATTTATACTAAATGAATTTTTAATTATCAAATGAAAATTCAACTTAATAAACGTTAAATAATTTTAGTTTATAAAAACAATTGAAATATACTTTTCTGCTTCACGTAGATTTTTACAAAGAGAAATAATTTTTTTACATTAAATGAAATTAATTATATATTATAATAACTATATATATTCATGCATACATATTTACATGTATGTCCAAGTATCTTAAATTCTGTTTTAACTTTAATTTGTTTAATTTCTTAATTAATTAACGTAATTTTCAATATTTTAATTTAATAAAAAAAATTAATTTACCACTGAACTCATTTTCATTTATTTTCAACGGAATTTATCAAAAAAATAATTTTTAATTTTTCCTGCAGCAGACTTTGGTATTTGAGGAGAATCTTCCATTGTTATATCACTATTGACATAGTTTTAAATTTCAATTTTAAATTTTTGATCAGTTTTCTTCTTTTTAATTGTAAATTACTATGATCATAAGAGGTAAAATATTAAAATAATATTTTTCTACCAAGAATGTGTTCAGATATGATTAAAAGTATTTCCTACGTCGTCTAACTCTCTGGAGAACGTCAAATATATTTAAAGAGTTGATAATTTTGCAAATAAATTTCTTGATCTTATATATTTTTTATTCATAATTGATATTTTTCAGTTAATATTTAAATTTAACTATGACAAGCAGTAATACTTTTATTCATGTTCCATAAATTATATATATCATTATATTTATATAATAATAAATTATTATGTACCTAACAACTAATAATACATAATATTATATACATATTAATTCACAATTAATTTCTAGTTTTCAATAAAGCATAGAGTTTATAATACCTAATAATAAAATGTATAAGGTTACCTTCAAGTTTTTGAATTGAAATTAAATTTCTAGATTTTTATTGGGCATGCAATATGTATATATATATATATATATATATATATATATATATATATATATATATATATATATATATATATATATATATATATATATATATATATATATATATATATATATATATATATATATATACATAGAAAAAAGTTGATTGAATTATGAATTTCTTGTATTTTTGCATTATTTTTTCTGTAAATATAAGTAATAAAAGGCATAACTTCTTCTGGGGACATTCTTAACGATAATTTTCTGCAATCATCTTCTTATCATTGCAATTTAAATGAAAAAACTTTACGCATATACCAGACCAATTTCATTTGTAATTAGAACTCATAAAACGAAGGCAGACAAATTAAACCTTCGTATTTATAATTCTCCCCAATTTACTATCTTTTTATTGCTTACAACTTGCCATTGTTCTTTCCCCTGTACTGAATCTCGCCCACAGAATTTCTAGCTGTCAAGATTTTCTAACGAGATAAAAGGAATGACGCAATCGTACATTCCGTTTGGAATGATTATGTTCGTATAAAGCAGTTTTTGTTCGCATTATTCTACCGTTCATTAAAAAACCATACATTTTACTATTCTATTTTTCCCTAACTGAATACTTTTTCCTTTTCTTTCTCTCAAAATTTTTTTATAGTGTTACTCTTTAGGTAAAATTTCTATTCACGTGATTCTTGTTTCTAATTTTCTATTCACTTCATTACACTTCGTTTTATATTGAATTGCAGACGAGACTTTCGAACGAATAGGAAAATAGAAAAAAAAAAAAACATTCCTTCACTCTTTTACGGAAGATAAAAATAATAAAAAAAATTTGCGGAAGAGTCGGATGTTGCCACAATAGAATTTGAAGAAGATTAATCGATAGTTCATAATGATATGAATAGCCCTTTATTTGCGAAGATTTTTAATTAAGCACGACTTTATAATTTTTTTTAAAATGTGCTGGGTTGGATTTTTTTTTTATTTTTCATTTGCTTTTCTTTTTCTATGAAACTTCGTCAAAAGTATTATATGATTAAACACACTTTTAAATTCTATATGTACCAAATAAGTTTAATTTATTCGAGTTCCCTTATTCATTGCATTATTTATATTATCGATAGTTGTAATATAATATTTAGAATTTTGGTCAATTTTTATGATTAAAAGTTTTACTGTTCATATTTCCCTTATAGCATCAAGTATAAATTGTGAGTGAGAAACAGAGGAGTGAAAAAGAAATTTTCAACACATAAAATCAAAATTATCAAACCTGAAATATGAATTTTGCATAAAATTAAATATTTAACATTGAATTTGTATAATCCTTTATTGTTTTGAAGTAAATGCTTTAATAAAATTTAATTTGTATTTTATTAATTAATCTTGATCATTATGGTAAAATTTAAATGAAAATAAATGCATTTTAATTGACATACGGATTTTTAATATATAGTTCACCGTGAATTCGTTATGATTGCTAAGAAAGATTCTATTAGGAAAAATTCTTTAGTCATGATTAAATTTAAAAAAAAGACTATTTCAGTATATATTATTACGCGCTGCATGCTGAAATACATTTATTCAATATTTTTATGCTCAAATTTAATGAGTATAAGCATATTAGCATAAGAATGAATTCTTAGATTGAAATGTGTACATATTATTGAAAGAGTATGTACATTCCGTCTAATTGATTAGGGCATTTTTTTCATTATTGGAAGGTAGCGAGTTCGAATCCTCCCTTAATCGAAAATCTGTTGTGTTCGCTAAAGGCGGCTGGGCCGTGTTAAAGCTGGAGGTGGTCGCAATGTCCTCCAATTGAAATGATATCTTTGAGGCTAGGTGGCCATCTTCTGATTAGTCTGTAAGCAGAAATTGTGGAAAACTTAATTTAGTCCCTGTTTCAAAACCACGAAGATTCCAGCCGGCTGCTTCTATCTAACTGGTAGAGCCAACTTAGGGCTATGTACATCGAAGCATGCAGGTGTAACAACAACAATACACTATTGATAAGCCCAATTGATGAAAAAAATGAAATTTATATATTTCAAGAAATGTTCATCGCGTGACGAAACATAATAAAAGGTTATTTGGTTTTGAGATATGTTATATTGCTGTTTTGGAGATTAAAAATAATATTTTATTAATAGTACTTTCTCTATAGGCAAAAAAAAAAATAAATAAATAAATAAATAAAATAAATATAATAATAATAATTTGAGAGCTTAAGTTTTTAACTCTAACCATAACCGCAAGATAATTATTTATCAAGGGAAAATACATTCCTATTAAATCCATAAATGCGCTATAGCTTTTTACTAAAACATCAAATCACTCGATATTGATGGCATATCAGTGAAACCATGTGTATTTTGTTTCCTGTTTTCTGTAGAACTTGTGTTACAATTTATTAAATGTAACCTTGCTTCTCAGCAATATAGCTTTTGATAATTTTGAATTTATATTTTTGAAACTTTCTTAAAACTTGAGGAACTTTTGTTAAAATAATTAATTGATGATGAAATATTGATTTCATGAAAAATTTATAATGCAATTTCGTATGTAGCACCCAGCAGAAAGAAGTTATTTGCATTGGTTTTAAAAAAAAGAAATTTGCATTGGTTTTATTTTTAAAACCAATTCCAAGAACTCTATTTTATTTTAGTGATACAGTTTGTATTGAATATTTACAAATATTTAAGTGAATTAAGTTTTGAAATTTCTACACAAAAACTAACCTATTTATTAAAAATGTAATAACATATAAAAATAAAATAGTGATATTTTTACTTGGCAATCTGTTTTGTGTTAATGGAAGTTGATATATTCAGTAATTTCGATAAATTATATAAAACATAAAAAAGAATGCCTTATAATCCCGAAATATATAGTATCTTTTTAAAGAAATACCTATAACATTTTATATAGATTACATAAAATATTTATAAATATATCGCTTAAACTAATGGAAATTTTCTGGAAAGTTTGAGAAACGATTTATAAACGATTCCTGAATTACAACATAATGAAATGTTCTCTGTTGTTCTGATGAACGTTTCGACATCTTTCCATGAAAGATGATTTGTGGGGTGCGGAAGAGCCTTCGAAACAGGAGACGCGTTTGGGGTTTGAGACCTGGGCGGAAAATGGCGGATGCGCAATTGACCTTTTAGGGGGTTAAACCAACTCCCCATAGAAAGGAGTCAGACGTCTTGTCCCCCCCCCCTCTTTCATCATTTCTTCCGGACCTGGCTGGCTGCAGGTACCACTTATCGAATTCCTCGATCAGTGCAAGAATTTGGGGTCGGGATTTTGGAACTAAATACTGAAGTAATGAGGGAACTACATTGATATCTCGTGCTATTATAGTCCTTTATGCTAAAGATCGAATTTGATTTGCAGTGCTTTATTCTAACTTAGCTTTTATTTTCATAGTAAGTTGAGAGTAATACCACTAAAATTTAAGTTTTAAATTATAATAACCAGGACCACCCAAGAATATTTTTTGGCTGGGTACAAAACATTATTTTCGGGTTCCTTTATAAATTCCACCTTTATATTTATTGCTATTTTTCTCTGCTTATATATTAATTCTGAGAAATATGTAGCATTAATTCCTAATTTTCTTTAGACTATAATCAAATCTCAAATTCTTTATTTTATCATAACAATAATCTATGTAATTCATTTATATAATTTCAAATCATAATTTATTTAAACTGTTGATCCCGGTTAAATTAACCCTCATGCTCAAAAAGTAACAATAGTGGGACCAATAAATGAATAGTAAATACTTATATATCTTTTAAAAGGATCTTATATAAAATCTTGAATTAAAAGAAATTACTTGTATTTAATTTTTCTTACAGTAAATCTGATTTAGATATTTAAAAATTTAAGAAAAAATATCAATCACAAAATTATCGAAAAATAGAAAATTTTCAAACTAAATAAAGATGGCAGGAATACATTATTGACTCTAAATTTTTCCAAAAATCAGCTACATAAGTGGTATTATATAGGAAAATATATTGACAATGCATTAATTGAATCCTTAAAATAATTAAATGTAAATGCAAATTTCCAGTTTTATTTCGTTCCTATACTACAAAATTCATGCAATAGATTGATATTTTATTTTCATATATTTACCAAACTAAAGGCAGTTAAATACACTCCAAATTTATAATTGTTAGGATTCATTTTAAGGTAATTTTTTTTATTATTTATTTATTTATTTTATTTTATTTTATTTATTTTTTTACAAAAACAATCCAAATCTCAATTTTTTTAAATTTAGATGATAACAAAACTATCATTTATATGAATTAGTGAAAAATTATTGAGTCTGCCTAATACTTTTAAACGACTGGAAATAGTGAAATTAAAATTCTAAATTGAATAATATTTTCACTTTTCATACATTCCATTAAATAGAAATAATGGCTACATTTTAAATGTCATCTAATTTAAACCTGCGTGTTTTTTTATGACATTTGAAATTCTTCTATTGATATTTATCAATGGAAAGTTAAGCAATTTTTCATTTAATCTTACAAAATCGTATGATTTAAAAACTAACGTTTTATTTTTTTGTTTGAATTAAAATTAAGTAAAAATTTGTGATGACAAAATCACATAAGATACATCTTTTCTGTGTTTCTAGAATGAATAATATTTTTCAGCATTTTATTTGACAAATTTTTTTAAGGACACTTATTTTTATCGGACAATAATTTACGACCCCAGGTGAAGCCAATGAAAACCAAGTTTATGTTAGGGCTCTTAGTTACTCTGTTAAATCCCTAGAAAAAGTTCTCTAGCTTGATCTTATATTAGATGATTTAGTACTACTTCCTATCCTATTTTCGTTTCCTGTAATGGATCGTAAAATAAGCACGGGAAGGTCTACAAAGATCAGTCGTAAAGTATTGAACCTGATGCTTCTAATGTTTTGGACCCGGTAAGTTTACTAAATCATGAGTGACTGCGGCGATTTTTATTCTTTATAGTTTTTTATAAATGATCGCAGAGACTAAATTACAACAATTATTTTAAAAGTATCCATTTTATTCTCTATACTTGAATAAATTTAGAAACTATGGTATTCTATCAGACTTTTTTTTTTTTCATAACAAAAATTGTATTTTGTAACTAAAACGTACCCTATGTGTATTTCTATCTAACATAACAACTCAGAAACGAACAAATTTTTCTTATATATATATATATATATATATATATATATATATATATATATATATATATATATATATATATATATATATATATATATATATATATATATATATATATATATATATATATATACATTTTTACACCTTTTTTTACCATAATATTATTTTATTTTTGTTATTTAAGGGACTTCCCATTTTATTATTATTTAACTTATTTTTTGTAAGATATTGTTAAATATATTTCTCTTTCATTAATCAAAATATAGCAATATCCGGTGTTATAAATATATAGCTTTGTTTATTACTTTTACATCACAATAAGTAACATCATAAAATTAATATAATTTCATATTGTTGCTAAAGTATGTAAAAAATAAGTTCATTTAAGAGATATATTCATATTAAGATTTTATTAATTTTATAATATAAATTTTAGACGTGTATTCTTAAGAAAAATATGTATAGTAAAAATAATTATTATTAATTAAAATGAATTTTTTCACTTTTTAATGCCAACTATACATATTAATCTTAAACTGCATAGAAGTCTTTTTTAAAATGGTATTTAAAAGTATTTTTAAATGTTTATGGTAATTTAAATCTATACGTTATAGTTTAGATTTGTTTTTTGACATTCTTTCTTCATGATTTTTTTCATTAAATCAGTAAATTTAACATTAATGACAAAAAAAATCAATAAATAAATAAATTTTCATTTTCATGAAAAGTATTTCACTTGAAATTCGATACTCTATATGTGACACAAGGACTGTATTTTACCGTAACATACAGGAATGAAATGACAATAACATAAAGATAATATTTCGTCATTGTTTAATTTACATTTTATCCAAACAACAAGCAGATTCTTCAAAGCTGCATAAAAGTTCGCCTCTCTATCTTTGTAACTGCTCTTGATATCTGTACTAACATTTAGACAGAAAGTTTTCCGAAGAAATTAACGTAAGTTTATATTAAAGCTTGTTGATCCAGGAAAGAATGGAAACCCTAAGCTAATTTCCTGAAATTCAAGTTGATTTCGTGAGGGAAGCTTAGAAACTCTTCAATTCTAATGAAAAGACTGTTTAACTCCAGCTGAAGTTCTTCTGCAATCATCCGGGATCAACAGTATCGATTTACTGAGGATTGATTTCTCCCCTTTTACTATTGTTTCACAACTTTATTCCGAACGATTTCCTGTATCCGTTGCAAACAATTGAAGGACTCGTATAAACTTGATTTGGATATTGCTATTTCCATTCGCTTGTTTTCTCTTTTAACCTGCACATCACACATTTTATTATTTGTTATACTTCAGAGTAGTTATTTTCTGAAATAATATTATGAACCATGATGCATTTGTCGTAAATGATTTCATTTCAAATATTCCAACTATAAATTAAAATTTCTTGACTCAGAAAATTATTAGAGGGGGTGGGAAATTATTCAACGAAATCTTTTTGAATTTTAATTTTGAGGAAAACATTTTTAAATAGAGAGGGAAGCTGTTAGCCTGACGCTAGATAAAATAAAGATTTGTCGAAATAATTTTCTTATTTAAATTTACATTGGATTTTTTAGTCCTTAGTCTCAAAACCCATTAATATGAAGTTAATCAGCTATTAGAACAAATTAAAGATTCCTGATACTATCTTAATACAAGGTACTTTTGCAAATGTTTAAATCTTATGAGAATTCTTTCATAAAAATGCCTCAATTCTGTCTTTTACATAATATTTACAAAACATCAACCTTTACTTGTATTTCCTTTTATTGACTCAATTTCCTTTTAAACACTATTTCTTGTCAAGCCAAGTAATATTTGAAAAATAAATCTAGGAATATACATCTATATATTTCATATCGTGCTCTTTTGGTTACGCCATAGGAAGAAAGTACGTTGTTATGAAAATATCTCCAACTTTTTGTTTCTTTAGATCATCAAAAACAATCGAATTTTTTCTGTTTTATTGAAGTAGAGGTGTATTTTGCCAACTTTCTACAGCAATTTGCTTATCTCTTTTCAAGAACGATCAAGAAAACCAATTTAGCTTTTCCTCTACCTGTGTGATTCATTCAAAACCATCTTCCATCTCACCACTTATCAGCAGGAAATGGCATCTCCAAGTTGGCGCTGAAAATAACACACAGAAGCAGCACTTTTTCTGAGAATCAGAACATTCAGTTGATGTTTATGTCGACTGATTGCTCCTCACATTAAGACCTTACAGATTAAAAATACAGGGAGGAAATGACATAGGAATGCATCAGTGGTTTTACTTTTGTTTTTTGATGTGATTCACGGAAATATGAGTGTTTTTTTATGGCATAGAACTTGAAGACACTCCATTCTACACCACATGAATTTTGTGGTGGGCGTAATGATCGGATCATTTCTATCGCTACTTCATGAAAAGCCTTAAGAAAATAATTTGCAATGCCCGAATGGGAGCTTACAGCAAATTGAGTTGAGACTTCTAAAAATAGCATTTGTATCTGGTCCAATGATTATTATAGAGACACGAATACTTTCGAATATTTTTACAGAGAAATGTATGTACCCATCAATTTTTGTTCATGGTATTAAAACTTATTAATAATGAAGTTTTTATTAATCAGTATTAATGGGAATATTTTCTAGACTTAAGAAATTTCAGATAAATTTTAATTGGATGAAATTTGTTAGTTACCCTACAAATAAACTTCAAAATACAATTTATCAGTCATATATTAATATTTAAAATGCTTAAAATATGTTGGATAATATAACGTTTTACTTTAACAATTCAAAAGTTAATTCTTCTTCAAATTTCAAATTCATTTCTTCATCTATTTTTTAATTTTTAGCATTTACTTCTAAGTATGGTTCCGAACAATTTTCAATTTTTCCCGATTTCCTAAATTAAAAAGTAAATGACAATATGTGTGTTGATTTTACTAGTATGAGATTAACAAGAAAAAAATTGGCCGATTTAGGTGATTCTAGATGCATTCTATTGGTTCACTGGAGGTAAAATTTGAAGTACTGATATGCTATTCAAATGATGCGCTTCAGATACATTATATATAAAAAATTAGAATAAAAATTCTCCAGTTTGTATCATTGTAATAAAAAGTGCTATTTATTTGCACATGTTAAAAATGTGAAGCATCACTTGCGTTACAGTGCATTCCTTTTACCATTTTGGAGGGGAGTGACAGCAATCATATTGAGGAGGATTAGTTTTTATCATATTGCAGGAGATTTCTGTACATCATTATTTTGCAAGAAAAATAAAAGCATTAAAATTGCTCCCCTTGAACCAGCAAAACTCTGTTGCATCTGTAAAAGAATTCTATCGTATGAAATAAGTACGTAGAAATCCATATGCCATACCAAGATGAGTTAAAAATTTGAAACAAATGAGAATTTTACATTCTTCTCTAAATAGAGATGAAATCCTTTTCAATTTTCCAGTATCCCAATATAACTACCTCTACCGTTGAAGCAAAATAGTCAGTGACCATATGATAAAGAAGCCGTGGTAGCCTCGTTGGTTTGGGCGTCGTTCTCATTATCGAACAGTAGTGAGTTCAAATCTTGACTCACCGAATATCTGTCTTGTTCGCGAAAAGTGGTCGGGACATATTAAATATGTCGAGATCGCAATGTCCCGAGTGGAATGATATCTCTTGTGATGTCATATCAAGTATTATAAATGTTCTGCTTGATCTCTGCTTCTAAGTTACGAAGATTCCCACCAGGCTGCTTTTTTAACTTATACAGCTCAACTCAGGGTTAGGTACAGGGAAGTATGCAGGTGCGACAACAACCATATAGTAGTTGAGCATGCCAGCTTTATTGCGATGTCTTAAATGTGCCATATTCCAATATCCCACGATGGATTTCACATTTTCATCCAAACAAAATAAGAATGTGCATCTTTTAGAACATTTGGACAAAGAGTATTCGTAAAAATCTTCGCTCTGTATTTCCTTACTGGAATAGTGGCTCACATTACTTGGGCAGGGAATATTCTATAGACTGACAAAGTCCGCTTTTGCTTCAAGGAGTAAGTTAGCACTTATCGACTTTGGAATCAAAAAATCCACAAGCTGTTCAAGAACAACCCTTTTATCCTGAAAAAGTGATAGTATGGTGTGGTTTTACGTCTACTTTTACATTTGGAATCTACTGTTCAAGAACAACCCTTTTATCCTGAAAAAGTGATAGTATGGTGTGGTTTTACGTCTACTTTTACATTTGGAATCTATTTTTTGAAGAGATGCGGAGAACTGGAATCCATATCTCTTTCATCACAAGTCAAAGGTCTCATGATATACCAAAGAATTTTATAATCCTACGTCTTCAAGAGCGTGATGCATTCAGGATATCATTTTTCTGCAAAATGGTTCATGGTTTTCATCACTTTGATTTTCGAGTAAAACAATTGTTAAAACATCACTGACGAACAAGAGATTATCAGTCAGTTTCTGTTAACTTGACATTCTCCTTCGTTATATATCACCCTCTGTGACTTTTGGCGGTGAGGTTCTCACAAGAGAAATATCTACAGTAAAAATACTGAGCTTATGGTAAGTATTAAGGAAAGCATTTGGTCCCATATTCTTTAAACTTTGGAAGGCTCACTTTGGCTAGAAATGGAAAATATGGTTTTGCTAGTAAAGTAAGCATATTGTTGAGCATGAAAGAAGATATTTTAAGTAGTTAGGTGTAACTTTTTTATATTATTTAATATTTACGAAGTATTTATTAAATTTTTTATACATATTACACTGTTACTTGTTGGTGAATTTTGGCATTATTTTTTAAATTTTTATAAATGATAATGAATCATTTTTATTTCCTGTAGTTAAAATTTTCTTTCATATGGCCTAGTATAACCCATTCTAGAACCCCCTGAAATGGGTAACTAATTTTATGATACCCCTGTACATGAATTTAAATCATTATAATTTAGGGATTATTGCAAAGATTAAGGATTAGAAATACTTTGTTTCTCCTTATTTTTGTTTTATATTAATTTCTTATTGCTTAAATAATTTTATTGTTATTAATAATTACCATATGCTTATTAAAATTCAGAGATTTTGAGAGTTTTGAATTTACAATTTGAAAAAAAAAATGATTACTTTATTGAAGAAGATAATTTTTTCATATAAAAATATATGAATAAATTCTTGTAAATACATAAAAATCTATTATCACTAATTGTAAGTATTTTCACTGAAATTCTGTTATTTTGAATCACTGCAATTAAACTAGTTAATGCTTCCTATTATCTCATAACTAAAATCATCGAAATAACTATAAAATGCAGAGGTGCTGTCATCTTAGTTCATTACATTATCGATGAGATACTCAGTTATTTCTCAAAGCAAAACGATAATGAGTTTTTATGATTACAAATGTACTGAAAAACTATCATGTAATACTTATACCAAACATAAACTGACATTTCTATAAATACTTAATTTCCCTATTATTGGAGACAATTATACCCTAGAAGTCAAACAAAGTATTTTATAGGATACCGTTTCAAGTAAAAAAAAAGCCAGTAAAAAAGAAAAAACCTTGTTCTCTATTATATTTTCATCATTGCAACCGACGAAAAATAGATATAAGGCATTCGAAAGATTTGTTAAAGCATCATTTATAATTCAGTTATCATTTGACACTGCAACGCATATTTTAATTCTAAATGAGTTTCTGTCCCCAAGCTTTGGGACTTTGTGCCAGAGGAAATGAATGCAACCACTTGAAATGTTAAGGAGAAATTATAATAACAAATGACACGTGCAGAGCATTTTGGTGATATCTTACACCGTTGGGATTAAAGTAAAATTTTAGTTTTCTAAACTCAGCGTTAATAAAAGTAATGGATAATGCTACAACAATCACTACTTCATTTAGCGTCAAATTCAATTCCAAGAACACTGTTTTGATGTAAATGGATAATAAACATACTTTATTGCAAATGTATTTATTGCAACCGTGTTATTTTTGATGATTTAGTATCATTTTTATTATTAATCTATTTCAAGTTTAATAATTTGACTTACAAAAAATATATTGTTATGATTTTGAAATATGCTTTTATTTCCCTAGATAATACAATTTTGATTTATTTCCCAAATTTGGAAAAATAAATGTTCATAACCATTAAAAAGCACTTCTAATAAAAATAATAAATCCGTAAGATGTCACATGTGAGCTTCATTATTCTTGAGAATGAATTTTTTATTGATGAAACTACAAAATTTCATTTAGCTTAAATTATATGCTACAAATATTTTTAAGCAAGTTAATTTAAATGATACAAAATTAACTTCTTTTGAAATCTTTATTCTAGTTTTCAGGCATGGAAAACCTCTTGAGGAATTTTAAAACAATGTAACAAAATTTAATAATTTATGCTTTTTTCCGAGGATATTTATAGGCTGTAAGATGCACGTATTATATGAATTTTCAAGCCTTGAAGAATTATTCAATTAGTTAAAATTGATAAATATTTTAGCTGAAAGCTAAGAAATCATCAAGGATTTTTTTTTTGCTTATAGTGAAAAATTATGAAAACTATTATTATAAAATATTGCATATTTTGAGCTTTTTAAAATAAAAAATGGTGTAATAAACATAATTCTTTAGTTTAGAAACAATAAATAAAATATTAATTTTAAAAAGGAAAAATATTTTTAATTTTTTACTGAAAAAATATGAGACTGGAAAGTAACGTTCACTTATCGTTAATTTTCATAAGAAAAAGGAAAGCATTTTTTTAATGAGTTAAAACAAAATTATTTTTAAGAAATGTTTTTAAAATACTTTATTTCATATGAAAAATCTTTTTGATGTAATTATCATTTTATCCGAAAAAGTTCCTAATAGGATTATTATTCCAATTTTTATCATCTACTAATTTAGAAGTATCACATTTAGAAATTTTAATACATTTATTATTTTACGATTAAACTTTTATCTTAAACTTTTCGTTAAATTTTTTTCTCATGAATTTTGAAGATTGGTTATTTATGATTTATTAAAGTGCACACACTTCATAAAAAATAACGCTGTAATTTTATTTTTTGAATCGAATAAGAATTATGTTAAAGAACATAATTGTTAAAACTAGTAAGCAAATTTAACTGTCCAAAAGAAGCATTTTGGCAACTTAAATTTTTCCTTAAGCAAATATTGATTGAAATAAAAAAATACTGTGGTCAATCTTTGTAGCATAATATTTTTTTGTAATTTGTTTATTTGATAAGTTGCTTTTAATTGTTTTCCATTCTTCTCAAAATTTTCAACTAGATATTTCTTAAATGTTCTCATCAATCATTCTATTTGTAATACTTTTGAGCAGAAATTTCTGGTTAAAAATCTTTATAGTAACTACAGTTAAAAAATTTCAAAAATGATAAAAATCTAGTTACAAATTATAATTTTAGTTTTAAATAAATTTAATTTAATAATAAAAGTCTCTTCATAAAAGAAGAAAAGGATATTCTATCGTTTCTCTTAATTATATAAATTTTTATTTTAAAATGTAGTTAAACAAGAATCTAAGAGCGAATATTATCATATTATAAGAATTATAGAAGTATTGACTTAAAAAATCTAAAATCTCTGAATTTATGATTCTGTACATTTATATTTTTATAGTGAAATTTCCTTCAATAAACATAATTATCAGTTTAAAAATTTTTTTGAAAAATATATCAGAAACTAGTTAGATTTTTTTATTATTTTAATGAGAGATTTATGAAAGATAAGGTGGAAATTTATAATATTAAAGTGTGCACTAAATTTGTTCGCCATTCTTTTCGTTATGTGAGGAATTAATAATTTTTGTTATACATTATTTTCATTTGCATCGAGTAGAGTGTTAAATAAATTTTGTTGTATAATTTCAATTTTATCATTAAGGTATCTGATTAGTGGATAGAAATCTTGGACTTCAACAAATTTAGAATTCAACTTTAAAAATAAAATTTCGTTTGAATAATTGTTTTAGACGATCTTGACTGCCACCCCTTGAAAGATTATTAGTTCGAGCTAATATTCAAAGAAATAAATATCTTGTAACTTTACTCATATTTCAAGAACAACTAACTTGATGACACATTTAGTTCACCAATGAATGTACTTGACGGATTTGTGGTTCGCGTATCGAATATCGATTAATCGTTAGATATTATCCCCAGTTTACGACAAGCTGGTTAATCGTTTTTCCGATGAAGATCTCGTCTGGATATCGATATTTTTCTTTCATACATTGTCTGCTCTTTTGGCATCAGTGACTTCATGGCATCAGAAATTGAATCAAGATGAAAGATGGAGTGTTCTTTTTTTTACTCAAAGTATATACTTTTTATGTTATTTCGTTCCATATCTTTTACGTTAGAAAAGACAGAAGAAGAGACAATAAAGAAACAAAGATAAAGAAAGCTTCTTTATGATCTGCCATATAGATTTTTATGGGAGTTAGACTGGGGTTAAAACCGAAGCTTATCTCATCCACAGAGAGGATTTTTGCGCTCGTCTTTTATTTTTTTCCTTCTTGATGGTCAAAACGATAAGTAATGCTGAAGATCTTACAGGAAATGGCTGCGAACTGTACTCAAAGCTAAATGGCTTGATACAGTTAATGAGAAAAGTTGAGTAATTTTTTCTTTTCTCTTCACTTTCGATCGCTTTGCTGGAATTGTTTTCACTTTACTTTTAACTACCACTATTTTATAAATGTAGGAAAGATTCGAAAAAAATGCTAAGTTTCACCTATCAAGTGCTGAGGTTATCAACAGTAGTGTAGTCTTAAAAGAGAAAAATATTTTATGGGCAGTTTTAACTTTTTTCTTTTCTTTTTGACAGATATTTAAATATACTCATTTTATAAAGTAAAAAAAAAACTTGTATATTTTTAAAAGAATTTACAATGCTGCCTCTCCATTTTTTATTTCTTATAATGGAAACGTAATTGCATTTATATACATATTTTTTAAAGTAAACATTGGATTTTGCAAGAATACTAACTATTTGCGTGCAGCATGGTTAGTGATTATCGTTTCATTCAAAAGATTGAAGTCCCAAATACTAGAGCAAAAGCATGTATTTTTCTTGGAATTTTGGTATTTTTGATATCCAAATTTTTTTTTTTTATCTTTTACACAAAATCATATTCTATAGCTTATTTTATAGCGTTAATATGACGAAAATGCACAAGATATTTCTTAAGTAGCTTAAGTTAGATAAATGTAATGTTAAAAAATGGGACATGGATTCCTATAATTAATTTCTAATAAGACTCTAAATTATTTTCGCCTTTTTATGTGTACATATGATACATTTTAAAAAAGTTAAATCTGAAAATAAAATGCTGAAAAGATCAAATGAGGAATGTTTTAAATCAAAATTTGACTTAAAACATTTTTTAAATTTTAATGTTCAAAATTTTATAATTATAAAAGTTGATGTGCATATAAATGCAGTTACTTTTCTTTTCTTTGTTTGATGTATTTAATCAATAAGAATGATATTTATCTTCATTGAGAGAGAGAGAAAGAGAGAGAAACTAAGATTATACATGCACTTTGAAAAAATCTATCGCTGCAGGAAGTGAAAAAGAATCTTGAAATGAAGATTTATGGATAACAAAATTTTGTTTTGTTAGAAATTATGATTCTAAATATCGTGAAAATATGGTTTCAGTAAAGTAGAATGATCAAAATTTGACTATCAAAAAGACAAAATTGTTAAACATTTTCGATCCAATTCATAATACTTGATTTCATGTTAAATCCTATTTTTAGCTTGGAATTCTATGTCAACATATATCAATAAAGTGGAAATGGAATATAATAATATATAAATTTGTTCCATAACATAAGAATCTCATCTTAAATTGTTTCTGAATAGGTATTTTATAGACTGGAATGATATAGTGATCTTAAGAAAATTCAAAAAATAATGCATACATACATTTTTTGAAAATTTGTAGAAATAAGTAGCATTTTCTATTGAAGCGAATTACTTTTTGAGAAAGAGAAAAATCCTAACTTCACAAAAAGTATTTAATTTAAATAAATAAAATTTGACTAAATTGCAGTTATTTACCAGAAAATCTCATGGATAAGATATTTTATTTCATTCATGTGAAAATCACAGTGGTTTTTGATTTCCTAACTTAGGTATATTTATTTGATCATGGTACATTCTTAGAATTGTATTACCTGCATAAATAAACTTCATTTCAGCTTTACTATAGTCGTTTTTTATTGATGTCTACAGAAAAATCTTCAAAACAAAACTTAAAATACAATATAATCAAAAATAGTACAATGTCATTATGAGCTCAGTTGTTTTCAAACAAGATTTGAACACAGATTCATTAACTGGAAAAGCAAAAACAAATTACGATACTCTTTAGGAGACTACAATGATACAAAAGATTTATTTCTGAAAAAAACATGTAATTGTTTTAACAAAAATTATTATGATGAATAATATTTTATGTTATAACAATCAAGCAAGTGTTTTGGAGATATTTGAGTTTTGATTTTCAAAATCATCCTATAACCAAAGTGAAAGACAATATATTATATTAGATCAGCATTTAATAAACTTATAATATTTAGCTTTTCTTATTTTAAAATCAAAAGTAAGAATATATTTAGGTTAAATATTAATTAATGTACAGAGTTCACAGAAATTTAGAATTTTTTTTTCTTCACAGTGCCAGTTACAATAAATAAATGTATTAAATTTTGAAATTTTAAAAAGTACATAGCAAAATTGAAACTTGTATTTTAAAACCAGATGTAGATGTGAAAGAAAGGAAGACATACTTTAAAGAAATGTAAAAATTCTGTCCTAATATTATCTCTACTCTGGCAACAAAATGAAGCAATTACCAGACGATTTCTTAACATTTAGGAATGCATGACGAGCCAGTTAAATGTTAAGCCTTCATTTAGGTACCGTTCTGAATAGGCCAGCTAATATTCGCTGTGGACAACTGGAAATCATTCTTCACATTTTATCACCTCCGAGAAGAACATTTTAAAAGCTTCCTGTCTTTCATCCGGAAATTCAAGAGGAACTTGTGGGAAAAAGGGAAGAAGTGTTCTTTTAATTTTTTATATTTACCTTATACGTTGAATGTTTAAGCAAATGCATTTTTGAAATCAAAGATGAATAACTGATAAATTAATGGGAAAATGAAAATATTTTACAGTTTAAATGAAAATGTAATAAAGTGATCTTGTGAAGATTTAAATGGAAACATATTTTCACCGACGATGTATGGTGTCGAGGCACTTATCTCAACATGAAATACACTATATAAAATGAAAAATATAATATATTTTTATATTGCGCATTGAAATACTATTGAAGAAAAAATAATTATTTTGAATGGATATAAAAAAACTTTCTTGCATATTTGATAATTTAAAATAGGAAAATTCACAAGTCTTTGCTTCTTTTTTTAAATAAAAACAATTTTAATAATGAATACAGGTTTTATTATGTTATGAAATAATGATTAAGGTAGCAAACTCTCTCATTGTAATGAAGTTAAATAATTAAGTACATCACCTTTGAACATCTACAAGTTCTACAAGGAATTCTTGATTAATGAAATGGTAAAATTTTTTAGAGAATTCTAAGTCTCCACTTTTGCGATTTGTGAATATAACCCGCTATAAGAAATTCTTCCAGAAGACTCTTTTATAGTTAAGGTTCCAAAAATGTTGAGATATCGGGATGTATTCGTATATTTCTTCGTGACAATTATGTTTAAAGATAAACTTCAACAAAATATTTATTCCTAATTTTCATGCTTACTTCTCTTCTTAAATATATTGAAAATTTTCTTGGATACAACTCTAAGAATACATTTGAGCATACTTAAGCAAGATCTAAATTCAAGTACAATGTAGATTAAAGAATGTAAATACTTTGAAATGTAAAGTAGATGCTTTTTGGAATATTCAAAACTATGATGCTTAAAATCTTTCCTTAAGGTACAACTGATGGGCAACTCTTGCAGTATTCACTCGCAATTCTATTTTTTATCTCTTTAGACCATAGAACACTGAATATTCGTGTCAATATAGTCTATTGATTGACAATATAGTGGTAAATCTTGTATGTCCTACCCCACAAATAAGAGGATAAAATTGATTGCTTATTTCCTTCAATTCACTGAAGAAACATCTTTTGCTTTCATTTATTCCTGTAGAACAATTTTTGCAGTTGAATCTCTTTTATTTTGTGAACATTTTATTCAGTAAACTCATTTATAAGCACCAGAGGAATCTAATGTGTAAATACATTAGATTCCTGGTGCTACAAAAAATAAGATTTTGAATCTAAACCTCATGATATGCAAGATTTAAGAACAAATTCAATTTATAATCATTAAATTCATTGGTAATTACAAAGTGAGATATAATTAAAAGTGAGTAATAAGAAAATATTAAAATAAGCTAGTTTTACCCATTATAAATGTCTATATGAATTTTATAAGTTTAGTTCATAATTTATAAGAATAATTATGAAAAAGCAAGATAATTCCTAAAAATGAAACTATGTTGTTATTCTCTTTTATTTTAACAAAAAAAGAAGTTAAAATTAATTGTAAAGTTTCAAATTATACATTTATAGATTATGTCAACAGCCTAGTCATATACATAAAGATATAATTACAAGCATTTGCTCAATCAAGTTGCAGCTTTAAATAATTATAATTGAGAGAACTCTCTCAAATTTACATACTTTATTGCTTTGCCCTGATTGATGATATTTACACCTTAATTAGTTAACAGAATTCTTAATCTTTTAGCATTTATTTTAGGAGTTGTGTTTAAATCATACAATAGGCAAAAAGTTTACATTGGGATATTATTTTTGCTATTTACCTTAATAACGTTCTAAAAAAATAAAAAATCGTAGTTCCAAATTCAAGCACCTTACGCATTTATTATGTTTCAAAGAAAATAAGTTTTTAATAAAAATAGTTCATGAGACCATTTTAAGAAAATAATTTCTCTGAATTTACTTGTTATTTTTTTTTCACTGTCAGCGGATAAGAAGCCAAAATTCTCTGCTTCTTCAGAATAAATGAGGGGACAGCCGAAATTTCGGGCGAGACATTTTAATTTCATCTGCGCACGAGTCCTGCAAAACAGCTGCCTGAAACTATAAATTATAGAGGTCCTGGGGATGGGGTAAGGTCTATTAAGGGAGTGCCGAAAAAGAAAAGTGCGGGGGTGCAAACAGAAACAGCACGGTTTCAAATTAACGCCGGAATTACCCCTCACTAAAAGTGGGGCAGAGGCATGCGGGTAGGTTTAAAGGTAAAGTAGCCCGTCTCCGGTTTCAGGAACCGACCAGAAGTTATTCTAGAAAAGCCCTGTAATTGTAAAGTCTATAATTGTGTACTTTAAGAGCTGTTATTCTTATTTTTTTAGTATAGATCATTTCAGTTGATGCAACACATGTGGGAAAGCCGATTTAGTAGAATAATAAATTCTTGTGTGAAGCAATTGTATACGATGCATATTTTTACTAAGAAACTATGTAAATGGTATATAATTTAAAATCACTAGCCTACTTTTAATATACATATAAAAGTTACACTTTTCAGAAATCAAGCAAAAGCATTTTAGGTGAATAAAAATGTAAAAAAAATTTACTATTATTTTTTCTTTTAATTGGTTTTAGGCCTGGAGCATCTATTGGCCATGCCACAAATTAAATATACACACTTTGATATATTACTTTTCATATGGTGTTTAATATTGGTAGGAAAATATACAGTCTTAAGTTTTTAATTAATTTTAAGTTTCTTGCCATACAATTTTTCAACATGTATAGAGTTTATAACATTAAACTTTACGAAGTTATGATGGAACAACTCAGTATGTCTCTCAGCATTCATTCCCAATAAGTAATTGAATAACAAAGAGGATCAAAAATAATAATTCTAAGTGCTGTTTATTAATTTAAATTTTTTACAATTTATTTTTACAACACCATTTCCAATTAATCGTTCTCTTAAATTCTTTATTGGAAAAAGTAAAGCGAATTATTACATCTTGAATTATAAGCTAATGAATTATCGTGAACTAGTTAGAAGTGTAATAGGACAAAGCTCATCACATGCTCAAGAGCACACTTTGCAAAATGGTTCTTTGTTTCTGACACATCCGCTTGTTGGATATTATTCTCAGTAGACATCTCGCATAACAGGATACAGTATTTCTACAATCTTTCTTTTCATGTATGGTTTACTTTCTTCTGTCTGGTTTCTCCTTTTATGTTTCCCTATATGTTTTGTTCTTTGTAAAGCTATTGATATTTCATGCTCTTCAAACTTGTTTAGAATACTCGAAAACTGACCTGTCTTTGAAAGATTTTTATTATTATTATTTTTTATTATTTTTTTAGCATTTCAATATCAAACGTCTAAAATCCTAATAACTATTATTCTGAATTTATGGTTACCATTTCTTCAATTCATCTAAATGTGAAAAGTAGAATAATAGTGTAATGAAATATGGATTTTGATTAATACTCTCCGCTGTTCTGAAAGATGCATATGGATACCGCAACATACGTTTTAACTTCTTTTTTACCTGAGAATTACTGTATTTAAAAACTTCTTTTGTGTTGCTGTGCATTTGATGGCATTACCTTGATATCACAGTCAATAAATATTATTTGATTGTTCTTTTTTAACTTTTCCTCATCAGAAGTCCTACTTATTTTTCTCATCCGAATTTTGTTCTAAATATCAAATACATCTTAAAAACGTCAGAGCTCGTGACATATTGATATGATTTGCCTATTGTGTCTTTGTATAATGCTTGTGAACTTATTTCTGCTGTTTCAGTGGTGAAATTGACGACATTATTTATGGACATTTTAATGTTGATTTAAATTAACTGCTGATAAATTTTTGATAATAATGCAGAAACGAGTATTTAAGACTCAATGCTCGAGGAAAGTTCATAAATTCTATATGTTTATTACAAAAAGTGAGCTAATACAAGTAAAAACGTAACTGTTATCAAGAGGTGATTCTGAAATGATATTGATGCAATTTCAAATTTATACTCTAGTCAAATTAAAATTTATATGACTGTACAATGACTGTAACTACAAAGTTAAATATAAAATACAAAATTTTCCACGTACTAAAACTGCTTACAGTTTTTTTAAACAAACCAAATTCATTTTATTTCTTACTTTTATTATGATTCCAATGTCTTTATTTCAAGTTGGCAAATAAATAGTTATTGACCAAGCATTTATTTAATCATCTATTAGTAATAAGCCACTTTGTTTATATCTTGACCAGCATATGAACTTTGTCAAAAATACGAATACAAAAGAAAGGAAGAAAACTAAAATTGCTTATGTTGACATTGGGTTCTAGAATACCTAATGCCTAAGGCTGTTATAAAGCATTTAAGATCCATCGCACAATATCCTTCCGTGAAGATTTTTCATAGGTAATGAACCCACTTTCATGAGCTTCAAGACATCCACGCTGACAGACGAATATTTTAAAGGAAAAAGCGAAACATCTATCTTCCGTTGTTCAATAGTAACCTGGAATTAAACTTGGTACCTTTTGCTCGGCAGAACGCTGTTCTTCTGCTAGGCCATGGTAAGGGCAAGCTCTACATACTTCACTCATGAAAACTGCAGCAGTTAAAGAATTGAAAGCCAGAACATGTACCAATTTAATGACTCAAGACACTTTTTACTACCAAGCCCTTACACCCAGTTTATTATGTGGTTTTTATGTGTAAAGATTCTAATATAATTAGTTATAAATAAAAAAAGAGTCAGTTTTTCAAAAATCTTTAATACGATTTATATTGTTAACATAATTGTAAACATGCGTTTGATTATCTGTTAATACAATCAGCAGAATTAAAAATTTTTGGCTTGCATAGCATCTTTTTTTAGGAAAACGAAACTTTAATTAATTTTGTTAAATGTCAATACCATAATTTTGAAAAAACAATTACCAAAATAATACAAAAATACTTATTTTGTGGTTTTAATTCTGCAAGCACTAATCAATCATCTATTAGTAATTAACATTGTCAAATGCATTTTTTTGTGCGTATAACTTATCTAAAAGTGATGTGGTCACAATATACCCTCTAATTGAAATAATACCTTTGAGGGTTGCAGGTCAAGTATCGGGGAGTCTTTTGCTTTTAAATTGCAAAGATTCCTACCCATCAGCTTCCACTCAATTAGTAGAATCCAATACTGAGCTTCACATAGTATGCTGATGCACACACATCAATAACGTTCTTTCATTAGGTGGATTAGATACAGGCTATATAGATACATTAAATAATATACTCAATATGGTTACCAAGTTTGAAAATATTGATGTAATTTTTGTAGTTTTTTTTTTAAATTATAGCATGTTGCATGACAGTGTTAAATTTTAACCTTTAAGAAATAATAGGAATTGTAACAGTTCTTCGTCTAATTCTTTCGCACTAACGTCTTCACAGTGTACCATTTTTTTAGTAATGCTGTATTTTCTTAATAAATTGATAATGTCTTAGACTGTTAACGTAATTAAATAAATTGATAAAAATATTTCCCGCAAATGAGAGCGACATGATAGGTTTTCGTAAGAATACATTGCTTCCATTTATTTTGAAAAGATTTTATCTTACATTGTTAATATAATGAATTTTAAACTATTTTGCTATTTCTTGGGATTGCAGTTTCAGAAAACATTTTTGAGATTCGTTCAGAGATATATCAAGCAAACTATTTTTTGTTGATCTTAGAATGAATTGATTTAATTACATCACAGCACTACAAGACCACTTAGCAATAGAAAATCTTTTGCTTTAAAAAGTCATTTTATTTGTTTTAAAACTTCTTTTATAAAGTATTTTACTTATGAGTAGATACCGAAAAATGCTAAAATGTTCTTCAATAAATTAAGATGTTTTAAACATCATTTTCGCCTCCTCATTTTGGTAAACGACTTGGAAACGGCTTGAGGACTTTGCTTTTTGGATCATGGAATGTGAGATCACTGTACTACAGTAAAGGACGACCGAAACTCCGATGGCGTGACTGCCTTGAAAACGACCTAAAAACACTAAAAGTGACAAACTGGATGACCTTATCCAAAAATAGGGGTCCTGGTTTGCACTTCTGAGGAAGGCAAAGGCCCACCCTGGGCTGTCAGGCCCATGAAGAAGAAGAAGAAACATCATTTTCGGCAGAGCACTACTTCATTTAATAAAAGTGTATGGCGCATTGTGGGTATTTAATTATGTTTTTACTGTGGTTTTGGTGTCATTACACTTTTCAAACATATTAGCCGCTTTGTGATTTTGTATTATAAATTTGCAAATACCCAAAGCTAATATTTAAAATTTTTTTAAGGTTCATTTCCTAATAATACTCCTGTGCCTGAATAAATTGGTAGAAATCCAAAAAAGTTCTCTATCGGGGTACCATCTTCTGATATAGAATCCAATTTAAAAATTAATTGAATACGTGTGTTGTATCATGTGTGGAGCTTATAGAAAATTATTTGATGGCTTTAACTTCTTACAGGAATGTTTCTAACATTTCTTGTTCCACATTTCAATAAATTCATAGCAAATAGCTGAAAATGATAACTCATATTGCCTTTTGCAGCTGACCCGAACATTCATAAGTGCAGATAAAAATTCATAAAATTTCCCCAGATATTCTAGTACTATAATTTCCAATATGAGTAGTAAAATTATTGCCACGATTGCAGGAGAACTTTTAGCCAAAGTTTATTATTGCTGCAATTCATATCAATATTTCCTTCCAATGTTTTTTTCTTTTAAATATTATTTTTCAATAATGGGGCTTATACGTCTCTTAACTAGATTTCAAGCTATTAAAATATTAATAGAATTTCTGTAATCAGTAAAATTTCCATGTTCTAGTCCTGTTTCCTTTGTATTTTTCCAGCCTGAGTGCCATTCTGTAATTGCTGTACGTTTAATTGAAGATATCTAACTCAGATAGCAGTAAAATTCTTTACGTTTCGGATTATTTGCTAAATAATTTCTTTCAAATATCTACCTATTTGTTGTATTGTGACAGAATTAGTCTTTCTACTTTCTATTACTACATTTTTAGAGGTAGGTATAAAGGAAATATTTGATGGAGGTTTATTTTTAAGCAAATAATGTTGCTTTTCTCTGTTATTAAATTTAAAGGTCACAAAAAAATGCTATTTTTTCCAAAAACTAAAATTTGCTTAGTGACGTTAAATATATATTCTGTATTTCGCAAATTTCAACTTCAACACTTTCATTTTGATTTTTACTAACAGTATCTAGTGTGCCCCTTTTATATTTTACTTCAATTCCAATTTCATATGTTATTTCTGGGTATATATTCCAGTTTCTAGAATATTTATCAATTACATTTTCATAATTCTAGCTTCGGGCTGAACTTTCTGGTCAATATTATTTGTTTTGTAGTAACAATACATTTAAACAGAGAATTTTTGTTTATTTGATTCTTTCTGCATTTTCTTTTGACGCTGTCCTTTTTCGTTACCAAAAAACGTGACGATAGTACATTTTTTTAAATAAAATTTTTATGTATTCTTTTTTTTGCATAAAAAGTTACTCCAAATTACTATAATCACTTCCAAAAATATAGTACTTTAAATGAAAGATTACCTACTCTTGCTATATTTAGTATTGTTTCTTGAACTTCTGCGCACCCTGTATATACACGCAATATCACGTGTTACACTCCACCAACAGATCAGAAGTCTAGTGCAAAAATGTTGTTCATGTATAGTGGATTATTTATATCAATACATCATGATAAAAAAAGAAATCTGTAGATTTAGATTAAAGTTAAACTATTAATTGTAGATAAGATTTGGATAAATATAATTAGGAATACATTTTTATTTATTTTGTAAAATGAAGCGAAGCTTTTGTTTCACTTTGTCATTTTGTTTTCAAAGTAGAATGTTTGACCAGACAGTATACATTTATCTTATTTCTCTGTGCTGTGGTCCGGTACTTTTGCAAAGTATCACTTCTTACTGAAACGATGCATATTTTTACTTGAATTTCCCGTTAGAAAAGAAGCAGCAAGAAACTAGTCAGTGATACTCTTTTATATGAGAAATAAAGCTTTTAGTGACTATATTTTCAGAGATGTGGTTCGTGTGTGTTTTGTATGGTTCAAATTGCTCTTTATCAAACAAAAAAATGTATAAATATGATTTTTTTACGTTTACTTTGCTGTTCATGATGTACAATTCACTGTTCTTAAATTAATTATTAAGAATTTCTTAAATTTCAAATAATGTCATCAATTATTTCGCACATAATTATTATGATTACATCATCATAATAATAGCTATTTAAAATAAACTTCCTGTATTTACTTTGTCTAAGTCGCATATAGCGATCCTATCCATTTCATTACAATTGAACATACTTGTACCTTAATTAATTTTGAGGTAAGTCTTGGCAAAAAAAATTTTTAAGTTTTGTCATGTACAAATTCAAAAAATATTAACTGAATTAGATGTAATTCTTAATAAAAACCGCATATACAATAATATAAATTCTATGTTAAATTTTTAAGTAAATATTAATATAAAATTCTTCTTTAAAAAAATCCCATTAAGCATGAATTATGGATGATTTTACAACGAAAATGTATTTTTAAAAACTGGCAAGTTATATGATCTAAATGGTTAAGAAATGAAAATACTTAAAACATCCTTTTGTTCATTTCATACCTTTGCGAAGAAGTATCCAAGAGATCAACAGTAAAAACCGCCAAATCCACCAGATCTCAGTAGCTGGATTTGGAAAACGAATGCCATCATATATCACTGGAAGAAAACCATTTGTCTTGCAGGGGCGGACCTCCTCATAGATGACACCCCCGGCACAAGCCCCAGACAAGTGCCCCACCTTCCCAGCAAACCACAAATAGAATAAAAAAAGAACAAAATAGATGAGTACCAAGAAAGAAGCGGCAAGAGAAAAAATCTTGTTGAAACAAAAAAATTGAGGAGGCCGGGCCTGACAGACGTTTTGAGCAAGATATATGAACGGCTGACAAAGACTGAGCAATTAAATTTCTTTTAAGAGTCACAGCTGTAAATGTGACACTTGGGGGTGTATCAAGTTTTTGAGACTGTAAAAGCAAACAATTTTCGGGTTAATGGATGAATTATTTGGGCAGAGAGAAAGAGATGGAGTGCTGGGAGGATAAGGCACGAGATAAATCTGTGTGTCACCCTCATCTGAGGAATGCCTGTCACAAGCAACTTCTTTTTCTAATTTGAAACATTAAGCTTCGTTAGCTGATTGAAAATGTTCAAATGGCTTTGGATAGTCATTCTTAAGAAAAATGTATCATTTCATTTTCGATTATTAATAAGAAATTTTATTATAAGGAATCACGGAAGAGTAATCTTTTTTGAAGTAAATTTTTTAGTTTGGACCATGTCTCCAAATTAAAATTTAAATTTATATACGGAAGGATCTTTTTATCCAATGAAAAACACGTACCCAACTCTTTTTTGGAAAAGTTGCAATTTAGAAAAATATCGATATTGATTATTTATTTAGCTTTGTATAAAATACTATTTGGCATCACGACATATCAAACAAAAGATGAAACAAATTCTTTAGTTACGAGATTATTAAATATTGAAATTAGGATTACTTTCCTTCGCATTTAAGTTCATTTCATATCGGTGACATATTGGGAAAACCGAAAACACGCTCACTGCAAAGAATAAAAAAATTCATTAAAAAAAATAGAAAATGTTTTTCATTTCATTAAAAATGGAACGGGAAATGGAAGTCTAACGCTTTATAGATTTTTCTCTAATCCAGTAGTTATGCATAAGTTATGCATAAATAACAAATTTAAAAGGTAAAAAAAATAATCATATGCCTCCGTTCATGAGACGAGCAGAGTTCCGGAAAAGTGAAGACCTCCAGCATAAGCAACATCACAATGAGTTGAAATCAACATTAAGAACAATTTAAGTTTATTTCAAACGCTGCAATCGGAATCCCGAAAGGAAACACTGCCTCAACTTTAGGTAAATCAAAGACTGAGTTCTTGATACCAACTTCATTCCTTTCAATGCTGTCGTTCTCAATTCAATCCCAGACATGATTTCGGTGGACACACAGAATGATGATTTGATGGATTAACACCAAAAAGTCATTGGCGGTACTTCCTAAGCGAACCCAGAGAGGAAGCATGATATTTCTGAATAAAATTGTATGATGAATAAGAATAACAGGCGAAATAATTGTGTGATTAAAACGTTCATGTGATGACCATGATTGTGTAATTTAATATTAATGTGATGACCATGATTTTCTGGTTAAATATTAGTGTAATGATCATGGTTGCGTGGTTAAATATTAGTGTGATGACCATGATTGTGAGGTTAAATATTGATGTAATAACCATAGTCGTGTTGTTAAATATTAGTGAGATGAACATGATTATGTGGTTAAATATTAATGGGATAAACATGATTGTATGGTTAAATTTTAGTGTGATGAACATTATTTTGTGATGATGAGCTTAAATGCTGGACAGATTAATTCAACATTTAGAAAAATACTTTTCATTCATAAGTTTTCACAAAATATAATTCAACATGCCTACCACAAAATAATGTGCTCAACTTGTAAACATGGAAATCTGATAACATTGAGCATATTATATCTTGACAAATTTTGACAGATCATATTTAATAAAAATGAATTTCTCCTTATTAATTTTAATCACATTATTAATTAATAAATTTATTATGTTAGTAACCATGATGAATATAATACGAATTAATTTTTTTCTATTAATTTAATATATAATGGTGTAAAATAACAAATTTTATGATAATATAGTCGATTAGTAATAGGCTGTGCGTGATTTCAATTCCCGATAAAAATATTTTGAAATAGTACTTTTGTTATATATCTATATCTATCTGCTATTCTATCTATCTATATACACACACACACACACACACACACACACACACACACACACACACACACACACACACACACACACATACACTACATATATCATATATATATATCTACTATATATATATATATATATATATATATATATATATATATATATATATATATATATATATATATATATATATATATATATATATATATATATATATATATATATATATATATATGCAGATTTTCATATTGAATATTTGTGTGAATATTATACAACATGTAAAAACTATAAAGATTGAATATATTTTTAGCAGTAATAAGATTTAGAAAAACTACATAAGATCAAAGCTGAATTTACAGAAACTTGTTTATGGTAGATATCACCGTAAAACAAATCTCACATTTTAGTATTGTGAAATAAAATAATCTGTATTATCACTGATTTATATGTTATTCATTAATTATAAGAAATTACTAAAAATTGAAATCATATGTTGCAAATTAATATAATTTTATAAATAAAGGATTGATTGCTAAAGTTAAGCATTTAGTTATCACAATAACTTAACCATTAAAAATTTGATTGTTTGCACATTCAGGTTAAGTAAAGCTTTTGATTTTTTGGGAAAATAACCATTAATTAATAAAAATATGAGCTATACCACAGCATTTAAATGCGCCTACTTGATTAAAAATGTACCCTAGTATAGTTATGCTAGAGTCATAACCATATAAATCTTTTAGAGAACAGATTATACAGTTTCAATTCCGCGCGATATAATATTTATTTTCACCATAAATTACCTTACAATAATTCTAAAAGTAGAAATAAACATTTATTTTTCCTTAAGCAAATGAAATAGTAATTCTCTCTGACTACGATATAACACAAAACTTATTAACTTAATATTAATTTTGTCACAGAAAACTAGAAATTTTTTGTTGTGATATTATATCATTAATCTTTTGTCTTTTACAATTCTTTTAACTTCCGTTTTCTATAAATCAACTATTTCTCTCGGGGTATCTTTATTAAACTGCAATATTTTTTAGATATATTCTACTTAATTAAAACTCCGTAATATTTATATTTGTTTAAGAAGACGCACATGAAAACTCAAAGTAACAGCTTTTAAACACACCACCATTAATTCATATGAAAATAAATCAGTTAATATTTAAAGTAAAACAAAAAAAATGATAATAACTTGTTGACAGATTTTCGCCCAAGATATGAGCAAATTATGGCAACATTTTCAAAAATATGAATCTTCCGTTTCAGTTCCATACGGAAACAATCTCAAAAAAAGAAAAAAAAATTATGAAGTGTTTTCTTTGGAAGCAGGAGATACCACTAAAAAAAAGCGGTGGGATATTTCTTCAAAAAAAAGTCGGAAACTTCAACAACTATCGCAACTTTAAGAGGTTAGTTGCAAAAATACGATAAAAAAAGTTGAGTAATTTTCTACATCAACCTGTCTCCGGTGAGAAATATATGGAGCGATTCCCAATGCTGAAAAGTATTTCTCAAAAATTATTATCTTCTTAGAGAAGACAGTTCAAAATATGGTTCTTGCTTCATATTTACACAGTACAGCAAAACATTGTGGTACATATATTAATACAGAAAAACTTAGTGATGTAAAGAGATTCAGTTAAATATACAGAATCAATATCGTAAGACAATTTTTCAATATGCGTTAATTATTAATTAGACCAGATTTTTTAATTAAGGTGTGTCTCTACTAAATAGAAACACCTAATTATTGAATTATATATTAATTTGAGTTATGTATGTATATACAGTTGGCAGAATTTTCAGATTGACCACAAATCAATAGAGGTATAAAAGTTATGACTAATTAAATCCTGATAGATTATTTTTTAAGATCTTTTTGAATACAACAGAAAATAGTTACATATATTTGCTATTATGTTTTTTATTAATTCTTATCGCCAATAGTACAATTCAATTTGTCATTCTACATATTGAACATAAAAATAATTTTCTGATCATAAAATGCCTTTAATGGATCATATCTGTGAAACTGAAATTTTTTTCCAAGTTTATCACTACATCATTAAAATTAGGAAAAAATATTTTAAATGCTGTGCAAAATTTCTTAAAAAGATCTGATCGTTTTGGGTACTGAATATCCCTTTTTTAATTGTAACCAAAAGCAATCTATGTACTATATCATATGTATTCTCTTAAGCTAGTTGTTTGATTATTATTCATAAATCATCTTTATTTTATAAAAAAATAAGCACATATTTTGTGCTATTTGATCATTTTATAAATATATTGAAATTAAATAATTAAAAATATATCCTGCATTATTTTCATTAATATCTGTTTTGCTTGCAAATAATATTTAGTGTGACTGCAGGAATCTTGTGTGTGGATGGCGTCACTCTTGCGTTAGGAAGATAGCGGATTCAATTCCTGCAAATATTGATGGTTTTTTTCCAAGATCTCGTATAAGCGTTAAATATTTCGTAGGGTTCAATGCTCTTGTGCTTTCTATATTTTTTACCTATCAGGGACTTTGGGTAATCTTTTTACAGCAGTATTTTCAAAACAAAAGTTGAGTCGTGTCATTTTAGAAATACTTGAGGGACATCATCATACCATTAAAATCTATCTCTTCCTATGCATTTAACCAAAATTATTTAAAATGTTGTGGGAGAAATCGGGAAACAAATCTATAGGAACACTGTTTCATTGCATTGTGTTAAATTTAATTATCTAGATGATTTTTGTCTTTAAATTGATAGACTTTCTCTTCGCATCACGTGACTACATATCTTTCATTTTCACACCTGCTTGGTGTTTTCTTTTCTATTTTTAGATTTTTCTATTTTACAATTCAGATTTCTTTCTTTCTAATATTGAAAAAGTAACTCCATTACACAATCTTTTGAGAAGGTTTAATTTACGCATTTACATGTGTAGCTTTCAATATTACTGTATTTGTCATATTTTGTCTTCATATGGCTCTTAGTAATTCCATATTATTCATACGAAGTGATATTTTTGACTCGTTTGCTTCTCCACAGTCACTTTTCATTTGTGAAGATTAATTTGAATACGACCTGACGATTAAAAAGATTTCCAAAACACTGAAATTTAGATAATTAAAATTAGAACATCAGAGATAACTGCTAACCATTTAGTTGCTAGTTCAGCTACCAAACATTATTAATCATTGATTAAAATTTTAATATGAACAAAAACAATATTTTCTGCAAAAGCCATTACATGAGTGAATTTAAGTCAACTGTTCCATTAAGTAATCTTCAAGTCCGATCTTAATTAACATACTTCTGAAAAATAAACTTAATGATGTTAATTAGATTCTATCAGTGGATTGCTAAGCCACCAACAACATCTCCATTTCATTCGGCCTTCGAATAATTTTAACTATTTCAAAAGAAGACAACCCCCATCCGTCTCACATTTGGTACTTTTAGAGATCCCTGGCAGTAATCCAAATTTCTAGAATTTTGCGGTCGGCATTTGTGTCATTTGAAATAATGCAGTTCTCATGGCTAACAAACCGCAAAAAGTCTTCACCAAAGTGCTCTTGCCAATTCGCCAATAAATGTTTCCCACTCCCTGGCGACGACAAAGGCGAAATTTCTTCTGGAGAAAAGAAAGCAAAATAGTTACAAAGGATAAAAAAAGTCATAAGTGGATTTCTCATCCTCTTCGAGAAATGGCCCCAAAGTGGTTTTTCAGTATCTTAAACGCCTTGTGGGAAAAGTACTCAACACTTGAACTCAAAGAGGAGTACTTTTTTTTACTCCTCAGATAAAAGCACATAAAGAAAAGAGCAAAGATGCACAACTTTGCATGGGATTTGGTGGTTGCGTAAATTATTTAAGTTACCATCAGGGAGGTGTATACGTCAGAGCTTGGTGAAACATTTGTTAACATTTCGATAGTTGAATTTTTTTCCTTTATGTTTTGCTATATGTGAATATTTTAAGAATTATTCATCTCCGAAAAAGGCATTCTATTTTCCGCTGCACGATGTATTTTAATACAATTTTATTGTTATATTACATATTCTTATTATTACATATATCCTTAGTGTTACAATAATTTCTAATTTTTATGGCATTTCCAAAATTACAATAATATAAATTTTTATGAAATAATTTTAAACTTTTATAAGAGGGATATTAAAAGAAAAGCTCATATTTATGAAAACTTTTGATTTTATATAGTAGTTAAAACTTGAGAAATTAAAAAAAATTGCAAAAATGAAATCCGATTAAAAGATGGAAAAAAATTCTAACTTTCGAAATTGTAACAAATAAAAGTCGAGCTTAAATTATTTTAACGTTAATTTTTTCTTTAGATTTGACTTTTTTAAGGTACTTTGTAAAACAACCTGTACTATAATTTGATATATTTGACGAAATATAACTAAAATATCACGTAAAAATCTAATTTGAATTCGTCTGTGACAAAATGTAAACGTTACAATAATTTCAAATAATTTCTTTGCCATTTTTTAATTCACAGAGCACATTAACTTCATCTTCTTATTTTTTATTTTGTTACGAAATAACATCTTTTCAAATTCAACCCTTTTCTATTCAATAATTTATATGCCATTGTATTCAAATATTTGCGAATGTATATGATTTTCCATGATTAAAGGGAAATATTGCCACTTTATAAAAGAATAGAATATGCAAAAGAAAAATTTTAAATTATTTTCATTAAAACAAAACAGTTTTTATTGAAACAATTGATAATATATAACTGTAATTCATATCACAAGATAAATTAACTATCTTTTTATAGTTCCTCCTCTTTCAACAAATGAATTTTGAAAAAAATATTGTGCTATTGTTTCAAACAGAGAAGCGAATATGAAATTATTCGCAGTACTTCTTAATAAAAACGGAATGTATACATTAAATTTAGCACATTAGAATCATATTGAAATATATATGCTTATTGTAAGGTTTCTTCTTCTTTAGTTTTTTTTTTGAACTACATGTTGAAATATACGTTTTAGATTTAAAAGCAATTTAAGTTGAAATACATAAAATGTGTAACACTAAAGCAATGTAGAATATATTTTCATTTTTAATTCATACATTATCCCTGTACTCAAGTTAATATATAAATTTAATTTTTATAAAACTCTACACCATGACATTTCTTCTCTGCCGTTTGTTCAAGCATTTGAAGCAAGGTATTACAAGTAAGGTATTTGATTGTGAACTTATGTACGTTAAAATTCGTGGAAAATGTTTCCATTTTGATAGGAAGTAAAGAGATAGACGAATTTACCTAAACACTACCTAAATTTGAGTAGTTTAGTAGGCAAATCGTTATATAGACATAAAAATTCAGAATTATTTTACACAATATTTGTTGTAGTTGCACCAGCATGATTCCCTGTACCCTAAATTGTGTTAGATGGAAGCAGTCCGGTAGGGTTGAAGATTATAAAAATTCCCGGTGTGAGCGATAGAAATTTATAAAATTGTTTATTAAATTTTTAACTGAAATATTTTATTTCTTCAACTTAAAAGTAGCGAAACTTCATTGCCTTTGACATGTTTTAAATTACATATTTTGTGTATTTTTTTTTCATTCTAAGAAAAAAAATGAAGAAATTTTAAAGTACTTTAAAATATTTATTTCAAAAACTGAAGTTTAATTGATCAAAAAAATTTTTAAATTAACTTGAATTGGTCAGCATTGAAGGTATGAAAATTTCAAGTATAAAGTTATCTAATAAAAAAATTAATGGTTCAGTGTAATTTAAAAAATGTGCTTGAATTTAAATTTTTTATATCAATATTTTTAATATCAAATTTCCTTTTATTTTCAGAAAACATCTTTTAAAAATATAATATGTGATATGCAATTTAACTTTATATATTTTATAAAATGCTTATTATTATATATTGTCGTTATACTTGCTGCTATATAAATACGAGTAACTACTTCAAATATACACATGTATTAATTTTAAACTAACTTATGCATAAGAAAAAAACACCATTTATTCTTAGAAGTAACTTACAAACACACTGACACGTTGATTTCCTCGGGCTTAGCATTTTAACCTTTTTATGCCTTTCCACCTCAATTGCCATCTTCGCGCTTAGAAAAATTGTCACATTTTCTCAAAATGTGAATGTTCTTTTGGGGAAAAAAAATCCACTTTACGATTCTGGAATATCCACTTTACTTTTCTAAACTTACAGCCATTTTTATCCTCAAATTTTATTGTTCAAATTTTATTTTATTATTTCCCGACCTCTTCAACAGCACTGGGCAAAGACGTTTCCCTTTTCCACAAAAACTGATATTTCCAACCTTGCCACTCAAACTGTGGAAGCGTTTTCCAAGAGAGAACACTTGCCCTAAAACTTGAAAATTGGCCATAAAAAATCCAGTTTGGCGCATTATAAAATGTTTCCGGGAGTCTTAAAAAAGATGTTTTATTTGTTTATTTTTTACATTTTCGACTTCCCCCTGCTGAAAAACACCTTTTCTTTCTCTTCGCGTCTCGTCCCATTTCAGGAAGATCTTGTGAAAATTTTATCGTTTCCTTCGTCGTAAGGAAATCACATCGCCGCCAAGCGAAAATTCGCCAAGATTAAGAAAAGTCTAGACGCTATCCCGATTTTGGGAAAAAAAGGAGAGAAGTTGGTTTCGCCATATTTCCTTCCTTTTATCTCAAAAGCCTGTATTCGAAAACTATTACTTTTCCTTCTTTCAATATAACCAAAATTGCAAAAATGTAAAGTCTGGAATTGAAAAAAAATGTTAGTACTAGAAAGTTGACTTTATATAACTCCTGGGAAATATCCCAGCCCTGTTAAAGGAAATTCTCATTTTGAAGTCCATAAAGTAGAAAGAGTATGTTTGGATTTACAGCTTACCCAGACAGCAAACTTTCTATGCATCATGACCTTCAAGTATTTTTGATTAAGCTTCAGGTAAATTTTTTAGGAAATATAGAAAAGAGAGAAATTTATTAATAGTATTCAATATTTACAAGACATTTCCTATATTTGATTAGTAATATTCAATGAATTTCGCTATGAAAATCATTTGAATTTGAGCAACATAAGCAAATTTACATGTAAATATAAAAAAAAGTTTGCAAAATAGTTTAAAAACGAAAAAAGAATCCTTATTGTAGTTTTGAAAGTAATTTCAAATCACTACTTAATTATGTATGAAAACTTGCATTATAATTTTAGTTAATGTATCAAAATTATTAAATTGATGTATTGTGTTTAATAATAGGGTCAGTTTATCAGAATGGAAGGTCACAAATTCAATCTTAATCAATTCTTGATAACTAAGAGGAATGCTCCTGTCTATTTGAACGACTTTTGAGTTGGAATTGAATCTTTGAAGTTTTGCAGACTTTTTCTCAGACATTTATATATAATTTTCTCAGACATTTAATTGTGGGTTTACCGAATCATTTGTGATAAGACACAAGTGATTTGGTAAATCCACACAAAAAACGATATACAACATTAGACCAAATGCCATCATTTACCAGCTTTCCATTTCTTGATTTTTAGTTACATATAGCGCTGATATATTTCTAAATATTTTTGCACATCATATAGCATTGTCCCAGATTTAATAAATAAAAATATAGGAGCTGTTTGATTAAAATAAATTAGAGGTGGCTTTTGTGTTTGACTGTTACAAAGTTTTAAGCATATAAAGGAAGGAATTATTACGTAAATCAAATTCCATGCATCTAATTATATTATTTGTATTACATTGCTTTTCTTTTTTTTACAACAATATGAATTTTACTAAACATTATTTTAATAAAATTTGTAGTACTCTAATAAAAATTTTACTAAATATTATTTTTTTTACTGCCAGGTTAAAAAATATATTATCTTTTAAAATTATTTGAACAATCATTAACTGCATTTGTTAAAGTAGAGAATCAGATTCTTAATGCATATTTACACAAATGCATCGTATTTATTTGACGAATGTCATTTATTTTTCAATTAGCTATTTTACATCAACTAGCCTTTCAATAAGAGAGGATTTTTAATAAGCATGCTGAATCGATAAGCTAGTATGATTGAGCTATTTCAAATAAACATGACTTATTCTTTCAATTTGCTGCAGTTTGAGATTCGAGCATACTCAATCAATTTAGGATAAATGCTTACCCTACTGCAACAATCAAAACACATTTAAAATTATTTAATAAACATTTTTCCACAGAATGAAATTAATGATTATTTTTCATAAGATAGCTTTCAATTCCAATAAGTTTTAATTTTATTTTACATTAAATTGAAATTAGTTATAACAATAAAATGGTACAGATGCCGTATAATCCAGGATGCCAAATTCTGAGTTAGGTGAATTTTTGGCAGATTTTCTTATGTATCTGGAAACCTGCTTTTTATTAAATCATAGATATGGGGATCTATAAAGATTATACAGAAAAATTCTATTTGGGCAACACTAGTATTTACGTCATCGCGCATGTCACAATACTTCATCTTGGCAACATTTCTTCATCGCCAAAAAAATTCAGAACCTGGAATTCTGGATTATACAGCATGTGTGCCCAAAAAATTTACTTGCAAAACGAAATATCTGCTTTATTTATATATAAAACAAACTTTAAAAATAAAAATTAAAGTTTAACATGTTGTTTTCCGTAAACTTCGATTCCACTGACATCTTAACCGGAGCTAATTTTAAATGAAACAAATTAACGTATCACATAGCTCTATAATTAGACGGAATCAAGAACAAGATCTTTTAAAAGCAGAAGTAAGAAGAAGCGATGCCCTAATATTTATGCACACATCCAGCTGGAGGAGGAAATATGCAGCACATATGACTGGAAGCATTCGGAGGAAAACACATTCCTACTCACCTCCTCGCCGAGGAATGAAGAGTGCCAGGGGGCACGTGCCCACATACCTGCTCTCACAGATGAAGAAGGAGAGGTAATAAAAAAGTGAAGGCCAAGCTGTCGTGACTGTAAAGCAGCATCTCAGGACAATTAAATCATGGTAAAGGGTAAGAGAAGATATGCAAAGAATTCGTAACCTTTTTGAATTTTTCTCTCCGAGTGCCAGAAGAGAAAAGTGTGTCCCAGGTAGAGAATAGTTTCGGATTTTAGACATGTAACAGAAGATAACATATCTTTCACCAAAGGAACTAAAAATAAGACACGCTCCTTTCAGATTTTGCATATCACATCTTTTCGTTACATAAATGAAAGCTATTTTTCAAAAAAAAAAAAAAGATCTTTATATATTTTTTTCAGTGAACGTTTTATGTATGTATTACAAGTATATTATAAAAAATGTAATAAGTATGTAATAGGTGTTTAAGGAAAATAACCCTAAAAAGGGATTTTTTTTATATAAAGACTAATATTTCGATAGAGAATAGCCACGGTAGCTTAATTTGAAAAAGTGTTATTTTTGGGTTCATAAGAGAAAGGAAGTAATTCCTGAAAAAGTTGGAGACTATCTGTTGAGAGTGATTACATATTAAATTTTTTTTTGGATCTGATATACACCACTGGTGGGAAAATTTGGAGAAAAAGACGCTATGGCTGACGTGTGAAATTCGTTATTTCATCATAATTTGAATTTTCAAACTTGTTATCTGTGTTTAATATTTTCTTTTTTCATAATTAGGCAGTTTGAAATGAACAGAATGAAATAATTCAATGTAAGCTTTAATACGACATAATACCTCTTTTTTATTAATAATTTTATTTTATTCGGATTTAAGTTTAAATCCTGAAAGAAGAGGTATATTGTGATATATTTTGCACTCTTCGAAAAATATAAATAATAATTTCCATGTGTTTTATGAGGATGTTACTCTAAGTAGTTGCTAATTATTTATTGTGTAATTTTGAAGTGACTTTAAAGTACAAATGTCAATGATAATTTAAGTTATTGTAATAGCATAATTGATTACTCAGTATGCAGATGTTTCTTATGTAAGTGCACAAATATAAAATCCCTAATGTTAGAATACACTCTTGCTAATGTAATATTGATAGTAATATTTTTTACTTCATTTATGACTTTACATGCTTAGAAAAAAGTCACTTAAACTAAAGTGTTTTTATTATTCGTTCTCCTTCACGTGATATAGAAATTCAAAAAGAAGAGAAGTACATGCTTCAATACTTGTTTGAATACATTATTGCCAATAAAGAATGGTCAGCAATATTTTGGCTTAGTTTATGATTATCATATGCTTACAGAAAAGTCACTTAAGCTAAAGTGATTTTATTATTCATTCTTTCACATAATATAGAAATTCAAAAAGAAAAGATCATTTACTGTCACTAGAGCGCTATTGAAAATTATAAGATTATTTCCTAATGTATTTAAGAGATTGTCTATAATGTGAGTTTTTAATAGTTTAGTATCTAATATCATTTGCAGGAATTGGATGCATCTTGTTGAAGAAATGAGCTGAAATGAAAGCGTATGAAATTTTATCAACTGCAGGTACTATTTGCCATGCAATGCAAGTTATTGTGCTTGTTTTGTTTTCAAAGAATTAATTTCCTCTTAAAAGTTTTAACTTTCCATGCGGAAAGCACTTTGACTGACTGAAATTTCTCTTTGATAAGATAAGCGCTTTGATGAGTGGATCACGTAAACTCTTCTCATCCCCTCTGCCGATGAGACAGGCGAGAAAGAAGCAAAACACAAGTAAAAGCAGTTCGAGTGGTGACAATGTGACGCTTTCCTGTTCGGTAATTATTCCCTCCATCTCCTCACGCACATTTCAAGAGCGAGCTGAGAGCTGGAAACAAAGGATTAAGGCCTGCCTAGGTCGTGCTCAAAATGGGAGATGGTGTCCTTGGCATCTATAGTCTCCAGAATCCTCAGTTGTCTATGTCTAGATGCTTCTGTGCATTTTCACACGCTGTCATACGGGAAATTCAGGAATTTTAATACGAAGGATATTGGTGCATGATATATGTCTTTGCCTCGACAACAGCTCTTAGCGATAAATTTCTGGTTTATTTATTCATTTCTTAATTGTTTTTAACTTAAGAAACTCAACATAGAATAATTGCACTTTTCCATAATGTCAATAACGTCAGTGGTTGTCCAATTCCGTTTAATCACCTTACACTGTGCCATTTTACTTCTATTGTTCCATAATGTGCATGTTTCGTGGTTCAGCAACAGGCTTAGCTTTTTGCAGTGGTTCATTTCAGGTTCCAGTCAAATTGGTCCTCATCTGCAAAAAGTCACTATTGTATGATAAGCAAAAAAAAAAAAAAAAATGAAATGCTTGAAGGATTTATTATTGCAATGATCTTTAAAAGTTAAATTTTTTTTCATTTAAAAATTGGTGTTCTGTTTTTTAGGTAGATAAAAACTTATTTCAATCTCGCGATAAGCCTTTATCTAGTATAATACAACATTGATGGACTTAATTCTCCTCCTTCCAAAGATAATTAAATTAGATTAATCATGACCTAAGTATTTCTATAATTTTTCTCGTTTGGAGAAGAGGATGCCAGCTTGTGAAATCGTCGCTTGAAAGTTGTTCAAAATAAAGAAACATTAATTGCAAGATTTGGTTTGTTTGTTGTTCAATGACTACTTTTTGCAAACGAGAGCCAATTAGATCGGGAACTTTTTTTCTTTGTCTCTTATATACATCATGTGAAGATTTTGATATTTTTAATTTTTCTCAATCTATTTATTCTCTTTCTTTAATTTATTTACTAGCTCTTTTTTGTATTTCAACTATATAGTTATTATTGACATACGTAATGAAATAATTATATGTTAAACAACATGCTATATGTTTGAAATTAAACATATAAGCTATTTATTTTAAACTACTTCATTTTACAAGCAGTAAATGAATTTTGGAGCCTTTCATCTCTTCATTGGATACATAAATTGAGTACCAAGCAAGCTTGAGAACTAAACACTGGAGTTTCGTGTTAGGTTAACCACATAGCCGGGATACATACTTCGCATCCCAGGAACCTCTGTCAAGAAAACAGATTTGGGCACCATAGACCTTGGACCACCAATGCCACCCCGGTTTAGTTTTTCTTATTTAACTAAATGAATTCTGATTCAAGAAATGATTGTCAGTTCGAGTATTTTATAATCAACAAAGTGACACAGAGGAGTGGTAAAAATGCTTACTTAACATAAAAACATCAACATATATAAGTTTGTAATTTGCATGAGACTATTTTTGAACAAAAACGATAATTTCTGTTGAAACATTTTACTCGGATAAAGGGTTGAGTTAAAAGAGAATTTAAGGCCATTGACTACAGACACGTGGAGATAATAAATTCAATGAGCCTGATGAAGAAAACAAATCATCGCCCGATTATAATCATCAAATTGATAAAAAAAAAAAACTAATATCGACTGTTGTTGGAGTGTTCTTTTATATACAAACCTCTTCGTGTTTGAACAAGATTCCTTGACCTGCATCCGCCCTCAGCAAACAAACTTCTCCTTATCAGAAGCTGCTTTCGATGCAGAAAGTGAGTCAGGCAACCGCGTAAATCAGTCTCCAATCTCTTCCCGATGAGGTAATACTGCCAATATGATCTAAACAGACCCATGAAGAAGAAGACTATTTAAAGCAATCCACGCGAAGAAAGATGGTCGAGGAAGAAGAAGGGCATCCGCAGGGCAGCTTTCAACGCAGAATGTTTTGTTTCATGTTTAAGTCAAGAGAAGGAAACCTGTGGTGATATTTATTCGCTGTTTTTTCTGTTATATTTTTACCTCATAGGGTGTTTGAATGGATTGAAGGAAGAAAGGACTTCTGTTGGGACCATTTCTAATCAATAAAGGGGAAGCGGTGCTGTTTCAAGTGATTCTTTTTCTGCAGAAAAAGATTGCGTGTAAATTTCTTTCCACCTGCTGGTGTGATACTGATCTGGGAATTTGAGAGGTTTCACTTGAAGACGTAGAAGTGAAACATAGAGACAAGGAATTATGGAAAAGAAAATAATTACATCATATTTATTTTCGTTGTATTATTCTAAACCCGAAGTGGAATACATAAATGCACATATCTTTATATCCATATAGAGATTCGAAGTTTTGAACTTGTTAAATTCATTTAAAATAAATTTTGACTCAGTTAAAATCATCAATTAAAATTTTTTAAGTATTAAAAACAGTATTTACTCTGAAATTTCACTTATTAATGCCCTGCTTTTAATAAGGCTAGTTTCATTATACCTCTCTTACAAATAAAAAATATCTATTGTTGTAAAACTAACAAGTTTAAAAAAATCACATTAGTTTTCTAAACTTGTCATAATTTAATTTAAAATCAAAAAGAAAAAGAGAATTAAATCTAAGAAAACACAAAGGTAAAAACTATTTAACATTTCAATTTTAATATTGAAATTTATTAAGGTATTTAGGATTTTTAGGGATTAAAAGGGAAAAAAATTAAATTTAAAAGGGATTGAAAGGGAAAAAAAGGATTCAAATTAATCAGGGATTTTATTGGTATATTACAGCTTAAAAATTAATAAAATGGTCTTAATTTATATTTTATTTTAATAAAACTAAATAATAGATGAATAGTTCAAAGGCGAATGCAACCAACAAAAAGCGGTTACAAAAAATGATGGACAATCTAAAGTTTTAACACAGCCATAAAATCCAGAATTTTTGATGAAAAGGTTTTTAGTATATAAAGCAGTTTTTCGAGTGAAAAAGTTTTACGGTGCCATAGGCTGAACTGATAAATTTAAGAACGAAATTTCACGATTTTTTCCCCTTGCTCGAGAGTTGTGTGATGAATAAGGAAAACATTTTATTTTTACTTCTTCACCTTTCTCTAGTTTTATTATCCTGTTTCATATTTGTTCCCGGAAAAAAAATCAAATAGATCTCGTAAGATTTTCTGACACCAGCTTGCAAAATATTGTGTCGATGAGGCTTGAACATCCGAGCAGACCAGATGTCTGCGTACTTTTATATGCATCAATAAAATCTCGCCAAAGTTTATTGTTCCTCTTCTTCTCAGAAATTCTCCTAAATCCTTTCAGCCTAGACATCATAAACAGTTTTCGCCAACATTGGCTTTCTTATCGGTTTGTTGTGGCATCACATCATTACGAACGCGCACAGCGCCTCCACTCGTCTTATCGTAAAAGTTCCGAGAGAGAGAGAGGAAATACTTTTATCAAATTGTTGGGCATGAGTTCCTTTTCTGGAAATGCTTATTGAAAGAGAAAGATTAACCGTATACAGCAGGAGAGAAAGAACCAATAACCCAAGTATGGAAGAATTTGTCTTAGGAAGGAAATGGCGCTAACACATGGAATTCAGCTTCATTTAAATATAATTTTTATTACAAACCAAATAAACATGAATATTATTGAACAGAACACTGCTATATAAATGTTCTGTATCACGGAAGCTGTGTTAAGTACCTGCAATAACTGAGAAAAGTTTTAAAATAACTTTATTTGTTAATTGGAACAATTTCTGCCCCTAAGAAAGTTTCAGATATAATCTGGGAAAAGTACCAGAAGTAGTATAAATTCCTGTTATTAGTAACTAAACTAGCTCTGTTTCTCATGTCTAAATATATGTAATAGTGTTTATTTATTGAATAAGCAATATTTAATTTCACATTAAGATATTAAAAATAAAATAACATTATCAATATCGACTTCTCTCCCATTCTTGATTTTTAAAATATTTAGGTTTCTTTCAGCATCATTCAACCATCTAGTAGGAGGTCTTCTTTGAGTTCGTGATTTCTCGGATTTTTTAAATGTTGAATCTGAAATTATATGCCTTTTCTACACATTTATATACATTTAAAAGCTTTAAAGTTTGGATATTCTTTTATGCTTGGAAAAAGACCACCTGCTATGAAATTTTTGATGTTTATTGAAATTGCAAAGTAAATATACTGATAGTTTTTTCTGTCATTTCATTTTTTAAAAACATCTGTTAAGCTGCTACGACTTTTTTCCAACAAGTAACTAAAAAATTCCCTCTTCTAATCTTTTTATCAACCTACTTAACACCCACTGATATCTTCTTATATTTCAATTTATGCTTCAGCGCAATATGTGGTTTTACCAGTTATTAACTGTTAAATTGAGTTTTTTTATTAACAAGTAGTTAAGAACATCCATTATGTCATTTTATTAGATCTGTATATGAAACCAAAGCACACATTCCTTTCAATTACTAGTTTGTCCATTTTCTTATCATTTACCGGATGACAACATATCATGTTTCTTTTTATGATAACATTTATGGAACAGAAACTTTATTCTAATTAATGTCTAGAAAAGATGGCCACCCTCATTGCTAAGCACTAGTTAACAGTCTCACATTATTTTGATTTCAATGAAACTTAAATTTGGTACTTTATCCAAACAACAAACACACCGCCATGTTTTTGCTATTTTTTATCCCACAATTAAAGTTCTGTTTTTATGTTTTGAGGCATCGTTTCTAAAGGATGGGAATTAATCAACTCCCAGCCTGCCCAGGCAATTCGCTTGTTACTGAAGCTTGACCAATTATAATGCAGAGGACTCCGCTTTCAACGATTTCCGTGGACGACGACAACGTCTTTAGATAAGCAACAATAATAAAAAAAGAACTATCGCGAGCGGCTCAAAAGAGCGGGAAACGATAAAATACTGTGATAGGGAAGATGCGAACAGACTGGGCGAAATCAAGAATACTAGGAGCTGAAAGCGAAATCGGCGACAGCTCGATGAAGAATCGAGATTATGAAAGTCTGAGATGTTCTTAAAAGTGGGAAGGGGGAGGACAAAAATGGCTCACAGTTGTGCAGAGGAAGAAGAAAAAAATGTTGAGCACTGGTGTGATTCAACAACAGATAAAACACGTCGCCCGAATTTCGAACTTGAATGACTGCTGTGTTTTTGGAGGAATTCCATTTCTATCACATTCAGAAATGCTTGAAACTCATAAAGTTTGATAATGACGATAGATAATTGACGGTTTCAGAAATATTTTTGGAAGGTTGCATTCAATGCAGTAAATTACTCTTGAGTCTTGCGCTTCTTGATGTGTGTACAGCCAAGTTTTTCAACTGAAGCAGCTAATAATATTCCGGAAAAAATTAACTTCCGATCGAGAAACAGTATTCTAATACATTTGTACATTAACAACTTGTGGTAGATCTAAAAAAGCATTCAGATATAAACATGATCGAAAATAATACAATATAGATCAAAATTCAAGGTTAAGGGATTCGATTCCAGATTTTGTAAAGAAAATGTATAACAGGTTATTGAGCAATCTTTAACTAATTTTTAGTGATATCAAAAGGAGTTATGTATTTATTTTTCAAGAATTATTGTATTTAGTTATAATAGAGGAGTTTCCAATCTTTTTCCTGCGTAAATCAATTAAAAAAATATTTTTATGAATCAGCTAACGGCCTTTTTCTCTACGATAAGTAGCACAGAACCTAACTGTGCGTAATACTAATAATTTTTCATTCTACAGTTAAAATACTATTTTATTCATAATATGAACAAATATTAGAAAAATAGTACTTACATTTGTTTTATTATTTTTGCATTCTATTTCGTACTGATGCATGAATTTATCTGTAATGCCCAATAAATTCTCAAAATGTATGGACTATTTTTAAACTTACGTTAATCCCCAAGAAGCCATCTGAATTTTGTTGGAATTTCTTGGACCAGGCATTCAACAGTTAGATGCCTAGCAGTTGGAGAAAAATCCATATTTTTACTAAAAATATTTCCATAACTTTATTTATTGCGATATATTTCATGTCTGTGAGACTTCTTTATAGAATGTTTGCAATATTACCCCTCATATTTTTGCATCAGTCCTTGTATGCAATTTTCCCAAGATGAATATGCTAAGTATATTTATTTATAAATCCTCTAAAAAAATTCATAATGTTCCCAAAATATCTTGAAACTATATATGTAATAAAAATTGCATTGTCAATAAATTTTCAAAATAAATTGATATTTTCTATTAGTTTATTTCAAAATTTCTACTATATTAATTTATAATAATTAACTAAATACCATATAAATAATTGGAAATAAAATTGCGTTGAACGCATAAATTAAAACACATGTATCATCATTAAATATGAAAATAATTTGTGGACATATTACAAACATCTTATTTAGAATATTTTCATAAATAGTTTTATCACTTTTTCTACGACTGATATCAGCTTCTATGTCAAAATATTTCAACACGCACACATGCAGTAATTTAACAAAGGAATACCTAATATATAATTTTTATTTAGAAAATTTTCGTACGCTTTTCTTTAGAACCTTATGCATATTACACATTTATTCTTTGGGAGTTAATACCAGTAACTATCAAAGAAAGAATAATTACAGTTCAAATTAAGGCGTAATTAAAGTTTTTATAAATAAATAAAGTCTGTAATTTTTAATTGTGCATCTTATCAACAAAAAGATGGCAACGTCAACTTCCCCTAGAAAACTTAAACGTATTTTCTTCCCATTTTCTCCGACGTTCCCCTAGGAAGAAGAAGATGGTACTGCCAGATAGCGAGGACCTCGTCGTAAACTTCCTGTGTCGCGTTTTCGAAGAAAAGCCACCCCCTCCCCAGCGATTAAATGTGTGGGCCCCTTTCATTTCAACCGCCCCCTTATCTTCCCGTCCCATCACGCAGCATAGCCTGAAAGTCCGGAACTAGCAGCGACAACTGGCAGTTTCTTGCAAGTGAAGAAACGAATCTTTTGCATTTTTATCAGGAGAATATTGTGATTTTTTTCCCTCGCCTCCTTTTCCAGAAGACAGAGCATAAATGGGGTTTTAGTTTCGAAGAAAACGGAGATAAAAGAAAAAGGAGACTGCTTGTGAATCCGGTACTTTGGCAAAGGATCTGATAGGACTAATTGACAGAACTTTTAACCGCATAACTTTTGTTGTGTGGTTTTTGGAAGGAGCCAAGATCATATATAACGCTGTCATTTGCTTAAGAAAAAAACGCAAACAAAAGCTGATATTTTCTTTTCTTTTGAAACTTTGACTTTGTTTCTAAGTTGATGATAGTACCGATGCTCAAAGTTAAACCGACAAGGCACCATTATTTATTAATGCATATTGTTTGAACTCGCCGCCTAAGATGAGTATTGCTTTGGTATTTAGACCACTTTTATAGATATCTAACTAAAGTATTTTAGTTAAAGTATGAGAGAAAAACAAGTGATTTGTGTTTTAATTCTTGAACTATAGCTTTTATCAATAAAACACTATTATTTAAAAAATTTTACTAGTAAAAAAATTGGGAAAATCGTAGTTTTACAAAATTTATAACAAATTTAAATATATTTTAAGTTTTAAATAATGATCTCCCACTTTAAAGGGAGTATTAATATATTATAAAAATGCAATTTTTTGCTTTGTATTAGGTGATTTCTTACATAATTTTGTTTTTGAAAGCAAAATTAAAAAAAAAAGCTTTTTGGCACAAAATAATTATAAAAATAATACTTATGTATTAAATTTTTATCGAATGAAATAATTATATAAAAGAGGAATTTTTTAAATTTAAATGAACATACCTTTGAGAGCTTAAATTTTTTAAAGTTTTTATGGGTGCGTGTGTGAAACTAAATTAATTAATAAATTTATGAATTCTTGTTGATTAAGACAATAATAAATGATATATATATATATATATATATATATATATATATATACACGTTTTTTCCTATATGCGTATGCATGAGATATGAATAGATACATAGATGCAGCATACATATATGGTCATTTAAACATATTGTAATTAAAAGTTTCAGAATAAAAATATTACAACGAAACACCAATTTTCTTAAAATAAAGTATAGCCCATAACAGAATGCATTTCTTAATAAAAGATCAATAGAAGCTTAAATGTAAAATAAAACTTAATTATAAAATTATTTCAATCAACTCAGTAGTAATTTATTATACTGCATGAGTTCAATATACTTTAAGAGTATTGCGATGAAAATATTTTTGAATACATTTCTCCTTGAAGAATTATTTTCTTCAAGACTTATGAGTTTCAGAATAGTTATTTCTAGAGCTACGAATAGCTTAAGAAAAATATGGAATTAAAACTATTCAGAACATTTGTTTTCAAAAATTTTAAGGAAAACAAATGCTAATGTCCACAAAATATAATTTCATTAAATTTGCAAAAGACTTAGCAACTTTTAAACTATTAAAAAAGTTAGGGAAATTGTTTTACGTTCCATTTACTTAAACAGATTTTTCTGTCTAAACGTTTTTACATTGAGATTAATTAACATTTTACAGAAAGAAAAAAATTTATATATCAGTATATATATAACATTTAATGTTATAAAATTAATATAATGCTATTACTGAATACATGTTTGCAAATATATTATTATTATATACAAGGGATACTATTATATATAGTATATGTTTAAATGACCAATATTTTTTCCATATAATAAAATTCTTCATTTGGACACAAAACTAGGGCTATAAAAATATATTGATGATATTATTTATATAAAGAAATATTTACCTCTCTTTCAGAAACTTTTGATTCTTTTTTTAATTTCTGCCATATTTTTAAGAAAAAATTTTCTATTTTTTGGACTGTTTGATTAAAAATGTTAGTTTCTGAAATGATAAGAAATTTCAAGACTAATAATTTTCCGCTACCGAAATAACGACAGGACCCGATTTTAATATGAATAATGAAGCTTCTAATTAGTAAATTGAAGAATCATTGATCTCATGAAAGTTAATGCAAGGTTCTTATAATTTTGTTATGAATTAACGTTTTGTTAAGATCACTATGTCGAAAGTTATTAGCAAGATCCAAAAAATTAAAAAAAAAAAAAAAACAAGACAAAACATCTTTGATTGATAAATTGGGATTATAAGCACAAATTCTATTCTTTTTCTCTCTTTCAATTTTATTTTCATTCTCATTAAATACGCGAAAATTTTCAAAAATGAAATAATTTAAAATAAAAAATATAGAAGTGTGTACATAAAAGTATACGGTTTTACTTAAAAGTAGGAAATTCTTTTTAACTTGAATATACTTTCTTTGAACAAAATAACATTAATATAATTTTAACAAATATTAGTATAATTGCTTTACTAAGCATTGCAACTAGAATAACTTATTTTCCAAACTGAATATTTAAAACTCGCATATTAAATATTATTTCTAGCTAAAAGTTGCAGCCTTTTAAATTGTCCTACAAATTGAAAATTTGAAATATATATATAAAAAACATCATAGATTTAAAAAAATTTTCATGATTAATTTTTCCCTCTAGTAAGTTAGTTTTAATATAATCAAGCGAATCCCTTAAAATAAGGCTCTACAGTATTTAAACCCAATAAGTAACAAATAAGTAAGGAAATTATTTCGTGTGTGAGTACTTTTTGATTAAACAGGTTTTTACGTATTTTGTGTAACATCTCATTTTAATTTAATATTTACCTAATTTAAATATTTACCTTAAATGCATTTAATTAGTTTAAATATCTATGTTTCGAATGCAATTTTTTTCTTTTCCTCATAAATCAATTCAAGATTGTAATAATAACAACAATGGACGTTTAGTATTACCAAGCTCTGATTTAGGAGGATTTATTCCCGCGCTTTGAAGCATCCGGCGCAAGACATAAAAAATGAATTATGGTGATTTTAGCAATAAACCTTCCCTTATAAACCTCAGTTAATGAAAGTTTAGTATCTGGTTTATTGTATCCAATCTTATTATGGATGAATATCTCACAGGTTACATTTACTTTTTTTATCTTTAATTAAGCTAATGATACTGAAGATGTAGCTCGGGATTATTTTCTTTTTTAAAGCAGCTCGTTGTTTCGAATATAATTTATTAATCAAGATCAACAAGTAGGTGTTCCTTCTTTTATTTAAGTATTTACTTATATTTAATAAAAGGAAAACAACCAAAAGATTTAAAAAAAAAAAACAAGAGCTTTAAAAATTATCTAAATTTTGTTCTGAAATAGTTTTTAAATGAAAAATATCCTGTTTGAAAAACTTGAAAAATTCAAAATCAGATACATATGCTTCTATTGAACTTTGAGTTTTATCTGATTTTTCATATTGAAAACTTTAATAGCAAATAGTTGCTGTTTAAGTAACTTAAAAGTTTTTCAGAAAATTTGGTTTTATGTTATGGTTCTTAGCTTATTAGTATTTAATGTGGTAATTATAATAGATTTAGAGAAAGAGGTTTGTGTACATATAAAATATTATTTGCAATGGTGGTTATTTAAGAACTATATTAATATATTCTATGTAGTGAACATATTATTTTTCAAATTTCTACTGGAGACAAAGCGAAATTCTTCGAAAATATTTGAAAATTTCTTTTATTCATGTTTAAGAGAAATGCAGCATGTTATCACCACTTTAAATATAGACAGCAGCTCTAAACAGCTATACATATTTTTCCTTTTGAACACGAACAACGTATAATCTTTTCTGAAAAAGTCTAATTTATAACGGATTATAAGTCTGTATTGCAATAAATGAAACCATAAAAATTATCACGATAGATGAGTCTGCAGAAACCGAAAGCAAACACTTATTTAATGTTCAAAATTGGATTAAGAAAATACAAACTAGCATAACATAATGGTTAGACTAACAGTTAGGAATTTTTAATAATCAAAACAAATTATCATTTTGAAGGTTTTTTATTAAATTTTTTATAAATATCAAGCCATATTTGTTATCGCAAAGAAGAAAATATGGAAAAATATTTACGGTTTCAACAATTGGGCAGGGAAAAGTAAGAATGCGACTCCAATCTCCTTTTGCTCAAAGAGAGATTAGAATCAAGTAATACTTGATTCTAATTTGTAGCAATTTGTAAGTACTTACAAATTACTATGTTGCAAGGGTTTCTAATAATTTTGTATTTCTTTCTTATAGGAATTTTGAATGATTTTCGTCTATATATGATATAGTCAAGCTGTGTGGAAAGGGAAACTTCCAACCAATGTATGTCGACAACTTTTCACACGAAAAGCTTAAATGGAACATTTATTAAACTGGATTTACCACGGTGCAAAGATAGGATCACACTCTTTAGAGTGGAAACTATCTGTTTTAATTTTAGCCAAGGTCGAACAGCAATCGATGAATGTTACACTTTTAAAATCCACTGCTCTCAGATTGGTGGCAATGCTTTGTCAAATATTTATCAACATTAAAGGTTTGAGACCTAAATTTAATGCCTTTTAATGGAAAGCCAATGAAAATCAAAATATCCAATTGGCATCCAATTATATTTAACTGTACATTAGTGTATATTTGCTCTTCTTTTATCAAGTTTGAATAAATTTGCAGGGAAAAAATAACAGACTTCCATTCAATCTTGCCAAGATCTCCTGCGCAAAATGTTACAATAATACTTACGTACCATCGTAAAAGTCACCGTCGTTATTAAAAGATTCTGGAATATTTCTCCTTTTCTGTCAAATGAAGTATTTTCATTTTTTTCCGCCAAGCCACACAAAGGCATCTTTCTTATTTTATATGCTTTTCGTCGACTCTTAAGGCTCGGAATTCTCGCCAGATTACGGAATTCCGTCTTTCTCCGCAACACGAAATTTCACTTAAACGGAATCGGCCATGTCCTGGAGAAAGAGTTCTCGAGAGAGTGAGCTTTTTCATATCTCGGCCACTCAAGTGGACGATGTCAAAAACATGCCAGAAATGTCGCTTTTTTCCCTCGCCATGATGGATATAAACGTGCGTAACTAAGAATGACAAGTGCTGATTTTTTTAAGGAAACTCTTCTGAGAGTACTTTAAGATGACTCGAGTTGGACATCGTCGAATGAGCCCGTTAGAAAGATAAGAGAGAAATGTTTTTAAATAAATAAATAAAATGATGAGGATCCTTTTTTTACTGTTTCAAATGAAGAGACAGGATTTAGAGAAACTGAAAAATGATTTTTGGTGACTGTCATGTGAAGTGTACACTTGAAAATAATATTGCGAGTTGAGTTGTGCTGCTGGAAGCTAAACATAGAATTCAGTTTCTTTTTAATTAATTTTATTCTCTTTCTCTTAAATCCAAATTCTCCCCTTCTCTTTTTTCTTAGTATATTTGATTATTTCATATTAATAAACACAATATATTACTAATCTTAAAAGATTGATTTAAAAAAGAATTTAAAGTAATGTGAATTAATATAAATATCTTTTCTTTGAAAATTTTTTTATTGAAATTAAAAATAAAGATTATTGAAATATTTTGTACGGAAAAATTTTTTTTAATTACTTGTTTTAAATGTATTACAAAGGAGGGAGATTCCATATCTATCTATCTATCTATCTATCTATCTATCTATCTATCTATATATATATATATATATATATATATATATATATATATATATATATATATATATATATAATTTAATATAAAAGTTTAATTTCTGATTCAAGTCTCAATATTTCTCTATTTGATTCGCTGAATAAACATTCATTTCGTTTTATTTATCCTATTTAAATTTAAAACAAACACAATCAGTATTTTTTTACAAGTGCTTAAAAAAAGAAGAGAAAAAAAGGCATTAGAAATAGGGAAGTCAAATCACAGTTAAATCACACTTTGAAGTTAAAGTATAAATTGATGAATTACTCACAGTAAAACTGTTATCAGGGCTTTTTTAAATCGCTGTTATTTATTGCTTTATACATATATGTATACATTTTTCTATAATTTAATATTTCCATTTTGCCGACCGATTGGCTGAATGGTTAGCGTTCCTTACTCCTGAGCTGTTGGTCCCGGGTTCGAATCCCGGTTCGAGCATGGATGTTTCTTTCCTTCTCTGTCTTCTCTATGTTTCTCTGTACTTTCTTTTGTGATGTTGTATGAATGTGGTCTTCCCTATAAACGGGTTTGTGGTGGTATGACGCGGGTAACGCTACTCGCCTCCGTGACTTGGTTCACAGGTGCCCACTGGGTAACGACAAATGAGTAGCAGTCACTGGCCTTGTTGTGGCATTCAACCCTCTTGTGCCCTGCCAGGTTTGAGAATAGTAAAAATTTCCATTTTTCCACATATTCTAATTAAATTAAACTCCATGGCACGACAGCCCATGTGGGCCAAGGCCTACAGTACCCATAACTTTTTTCATCACTGAGGGTCCTGGAGTGCGAAGTATATGTTCCAGTTAGGTGGTCAGCCTAACGTAAGACCCCAGTGTTTAGTTCCCAAGCATGCTTGGTACTCAGTGAATCGATCCATTGAAGGAATGAAAGGCTGAGTCAACCTTGCCCAGCCCGGATCAAACCTCGGACCTGTGTCATGGGAGCGTGAAACGATGTCACTAAGCCACCGGGCTTCTTTTCCACATATTCACTTTCTTTATTTTAACGCAATAACTTAAATTATTTTTGAAACAATGTAAAAGTTTTTAAAAAAATTAACATGAAATATTATATACATACATATATATATATATATATATATATATATAATTATGTTTAAATTTTTTATATAATTATTTTCTTAAAAGTCAATCTGAAGAAAGGTATAGAAGTATTAGGCTAGAAATCTACATATCTTCCTCTTTCTGCTTGCATTTTTATTTTTTATGTCATTGTTTGTGCAATACATTTTTGGTGAATGTAAATTTGTATAACAATTAAGATGTTTTCTGAGATGATGAATATCCTTAAGCAATATTTGTTTAAGATTTGTTCCTTTGTATCGTTGAGCAGAGAAGTATCAGTTCTCATGATGACTTTCTCACTTAACCGTTATTCGAAATCAACAGGTATTATATGTTAGTAAAACTTAACCGGTGAACCACTTAGGTCATTCTGGTTCGTTATATATGTATGTATATCTATCTTTGACTGTAAATGAATGGGTTAATTTCTTAAGAATATTTATGCATTATTTTTTAATTTTTGTTTTCGCTGCTAGTTATGCCTTTCACTGAAATGAAGTTTATAAATACCACATGAATACTACTTTACACTAGAGAAAACTATATCCTCCAAGTAAATAAAATTTAATTTCATTTAAATGAAATACAGCTTATTATATATTTTTATCTGAATTTAAAACTATTTCTCCATATTAAGCATTACATAACATTTCTCTTGTACTCCTTTCTTATTTTCCAGCATTAAATTCTAGCAAAATAAAAGTTTTTTCAATATCAATTGAGTATTGTTTCAGAATTTAGTTTCATTTTTTTATCTTCTCTAATGATAGCATTCAAATATTATTTTATTATTCTCAAATTAAAAGATTCAAAACATTCTCAGAAATACAGATTTTCATGGCATTCAAACTCTAGAAAATAAAAGACCTTTTTATTGGTTTATGCATGTAAATATGATATGGCAGTTGTGGAAGATTTCAGATTTTATCAGATGTACCTCCACCATGTTCATCAAGAACTCTCTCATTGGTGGGATGATGCAGACTCTTAAATGGAATGAACCGTAGTAGATAATCTGGTCCCAAATCCCACGGAGGCAAAGGTCGATCTCTTTCCAAAGTCTTCCTGCGGGCTCTTGTTTCGTTGATGTAAAAGGAGCCTTATTAGCCAGTCTCCCACACAGATGCCAGTCATTCGTCTTGATGGTTCCACCTTTCCACCACGCGCCAAGCTTTGGCGAGGAAAAAGAAAAGACCATCTTGTAGGCAATGAGAAGAAGTTGAATTGGAAAAAGGGGAAAAAATAAACAATAATAATTGCGTGGATGGCAGGATCGGTTGACGTGAACCCTGGCCCTTCTTCAAGACTCCCGTGGCGCACTTGAATGACGGGCCCTCTGAGAATTTTTTTTTGTAAAATAGCATTGAAATATGGCTGTCGACACTAGAATCCACCCATAACGAAATCGGGATCATTCACATATTGAAATTAGTTTTCTATTGAAATGATTTTGTTATTCTTCTTTCTTAAGACTCAGATTTCATTACGTACTCATTACATGATAATAATAATAAAATAACTACTTTGAGTAAATTTTGGATTGTACGATGTTATATGAGAAATATATAGATAGCTGTTTGATGAAATTTAACATTCTCTTAAATTTTAACTACTGTTCTTGAACATGGTTTTTTAAATTCTTCAACATGATATTATAAACTTAATTTAAATCTCACAATTTCATCTTTTAAACAGACCTTTTACAAGTTTTTCTTGGTAGCGATTGATGTATTTTTATTCCATAGGGAATATTTACAAAAACATTTCTAAAAAAAGTACTAAGATGAAGAAGGAAATAAGAAAAGAAAGAGTAAAATATTTCTTTTCTAAATTGCGAATATAAAATTACAAATGAATATGCATTTATCAGTTAACTTGGTACACAAAGTAAAATATTTTTCTCAAAGGAACATAGAAAATCAACTTGGTTTCTGTTATATTTGTCTTCGAAACATGGCATGACTCAATAGTAATGGATTAAATCAAGTGATAATTCAATGACAGTATTAAAATAAATCGTTGCGCCTCTAGTGGTGGGTCACGGAATCTTAAAGCATCACGAAACTGGAAGTTTTCAAACTAATAAAAGTAGTTATTGATTGAGATTTTGATACACTCAGTAAATAGAATATTGTAATCAGTAAAGTATTAAAAAATTCATATTATGCACTTCTATTCTTGCAGATAAAATGAAACTGAAAGCATTTTTAAGCAAACTATTGACTCTGACAATTTTGGATGTAATAATACACGCGATTATGCGATTAAAAGTTAAATTTCGTATAAATTTTATGTGTAGAATAATTTTTCTTTTCTCAAACATAGTTAAATAAAATGTATATTAGCAGAAGAAAACTTTCGGCATTCACGACAATCCCCTAAAAATAAAGAATTTTGTATTTAGTCATGAATTATTAATTTTAGAACATTGGTTTAAAATTTTGAGTAAGGACATAAGAGTTACGTGAATCATATCCACATTATTCTCTAAAGTAAAAAAAATTAATTTTAAATATTTTTCTGCTTATCGAATTTAAGTATAATAGCATAATACTAATAAGTTAATTAATTAAACTGGAAAATAAAATGTTCTAAGTGTCGTTATATTAGTAAGAATAAATAGTTTATTGCTTGAATCAATGCTACTACTGTATATTACGACTATTCTATAAAAGTAATATTTTACTATAATATAAGAATCCCACACACATAAAATGTGTTTGTCATATCTTTATTGACATTGTTTAAGATCACTTAAACTTAAATTATAAAATTTATTTCATAATTGCTATAATAGCGTCAAGAATTATTAACAATAAATAATAAATTTATTAGCTTTAAGACATTAGTTTCAAGATTCTCTGGTGAATCCTAAATAAATGTCTTATATGATTGCCATTTTTAAAAACCGTGAGCGTCAGAATACCAGACTTGGTCTTTATTAATTTCTAGGTAGAAACTGCTCAAGAAAAGCGGGAATGTTCATAATTTAAAAGCAAGGACCAAGCAAAAATGTTTAACCTGCCATCCCCGGAAGCATTATTTTTCTTGGAGGATTTTGCTACCGCGACCTATTTTATGTGTCTCAGCCATCTTTAATAAACACAATGATGCATCTTTGGTTAGGTCGGCCACCATGACCTCTCATACTCATTGTTAAGTTCGGTGGTCGTTGTTTGAAACTATTTTCTTAAAAACCATTGAATGATTTTTTTCCCTATTTCTGTAAATTGAACGTTAATACATGCAAGAACATCTTGGAGAATTTGGTTCTTCCCATATTCTGTCAATTTTAGAAAGTTGATGAATATTGTTTCCAGGATAACAACGTGTCATCTCATATTGTAGTCGACTATGTAACATGTATGCTATGTATACATATTCTACATCCAAACATTTGCAGAATTGCTGAAATGTTCAAAACCTTTCCTGTTTTGCTCAGAATTTTTACCTTAGTCCCAAATGACACCTGTGAGATAAGTTAGAAGCTTACTGACAAGATAATCAAGTCAGAAGTCTACATCTAAGTTCATGATGCTCTTACAGTAGGAATAGTCATACATATTCACAGTGGTGTGTATGAACCTTGTTAAAAGTATCTTAGAAGGGCGGCTTGTGTAATTGCAACAACCGTATCAAAACATAGATGTTTTGCCTTTCATCATTACAACTTGCCATTTGATTCATTATTGTAGGGTAGTGTATAAATAAAATACTTTGTTGACAAATGAAAATATTTTAAATTCACTTGTCAACAACTGCTTCAAATTAGTAAGCGAGGATGGTTCTAAGCAGAATCAGAAGCTTATTAATAATCTTCGCTTATTAATAATTACGTTTATCAGAAGATTCCTCAGAGTGCTATACAAAAACAAATTATATCCCATGAAATTTAGATGAAGAAAATTTCAATATATGTTTTGGGTATATTGTAATAAACAATTTCCGTAATTATCATTAATTTCAGATTGAATTTATGATAATTAACACAAAATTTCTCCTCTGTTATAATTCAAGTAAGTTATTTAATTTTGTACTCTTTAGTCCCATGGAAATACTATTTGTTTTGTGTTTTTAGTTTCCTTATTAAGGAATTTTAATTCTTATTATAAAAATAACTCGTATTTCCATTACTTCAATCATATAGAAAATAAGTATTTGCTTACATAAAAATCACTTTAAGAAATTACTGTGAAATTTGATTAAATATGTCTCAATTCAAGATTTTCAGAATTAAATTATGCGTAATATTTGAATATAATATGTTATTTACCTTCAGAGTTAGAGACTTATAAAAGCTAATCGTATATAAGTATACGATCCCCATATTGCTGGCGATTTTTAAATCCGTATATAATGCGATGTTTTTTCTAGCCGGTATAACGTTACAGTTGGAGACACACTGCATGAAGAATGATGAGGACTAATGTTTTGATTTACTAACAGCCTGTCTCCTCCCCCGCTGAGGCTACTGAAAGTTTATTAAATGATTAATCATCCTATTTGCGGGCAGAAACAGTTAAGAAATTATTTATCTTCGAGATATCGATGGATTATGAAGAAATGATGGATAAAATGCACATAAATCTGACACAGAATCATAAATAAAAGCAGGAACGGAGTTTCATAGGTTTTTTTAAAAATTACTGATCAGCTCTTTCAGAATCTTAGAAACTAATCACAATGTCAAATTTTTTTCTTGATTTATAAATAGACTTCATATTTATTCATAGGGCTCTTGAGGAGATAAAGTGAATTTCATATTCATGTCTTGCTTCCTTGAAAAGGTTCAGGGGTTATAATTGCATTACAAGCGAACATTTAAAATCAACTATAAATATCTGTATATAAATTAAAACATTCGCGTATGAAGGTATGTACTTTAAAATATTCGTAGATATTCGAGCGCACATAATTCAAGTTTAGCTTCAAATGTTTTATTTTTATTTTATTTTTTTCGAATTTATCTAGAATGATTATCAAGATTGCTTAGTAAACTTTAAATAAAAAAAAATTGGAATATTTTTTTCATATGATGGATATATGTGTGTTACCGGGAAGTGAATAAGCTTATAGCCGAACGTTTTATAGGGGTCATTGGGACATCCCCTGCACAAAGCAATGTTTATGCAATGCAATGGTATCCATAATGCAAACACAATAACTTTTCATTTATAATTGTATTCACATATTGCAAGGGAGGAAACCTGAAAAATGGCAAATATGCAAGGAGAAAGCAGAGAAGCGCAATGTCCATTTCGCGCAGTTCAGCCGTGATTACGATCAAACTCGCGAGCATTTATTCTCTTATATTGGTTTAATATCATTGGGCCACGTAAAGCCCATGAGAGTTAAAATGTCTTCTAGAAAAGTGATGATGTATTAAACTGATACCTGATGAAGGATGGACGGAAATTTCTCCTTTTCATATGCTTAAACTGGAGTTCGTACTAAGATGCAAAATTGTCAGAAAAATAATCTTAGCTCTCATAAAAGCCTTTTTGTCATGTTTTATATTTATAATCATCTTGAACTACATGCTTTGGTCACATGTGTTGTGCATGATCAAAGCATGTCTGAGGTCTTAGACTAGAAAATATTGAGTTCTTCAAAAATATAACATATTTGCTATATCTTGAAGAATTCGACAAGGTCTAGTCTAAGACCTAAAGTTAAACAGAGGTGCCTAATGACATACAAACCCAACTCTAAGAAGAAGAAGACCTAAAGTTTGAAACCCATCTTTGTAGAACAACGTAAAATGTATAGTACATTTTTTGCGTCCTTCCTTGCAACACGGGAATAAATTATATATTATCTATAAAAGTTATCTGAAAGGCACAGATGAGCATTTCATGCCGATATAAATATAAATAAATAATATATATGTATATATATATACATTCTCATCATCATCTTTTTGTTTCTAGGTTTCTTCATAAAAAGGTAAGCTCAAATACACATGCAGGCTAGAAATTTAAATAAATTGAAAATTTTTATTTCAGATTTTTAAGCGTTTACACACATTAAATTTGTTGCGTTAATATTAAATTTCAAGAAGAAGCTTCTGTCCCTTGAGGAATTTTATTCCTCACATTAATTTACATCTTTTAAGCATTAAAAATGGAACAAAATGAAATTTATAAACTTCATACGAGGTCACGCTAAAAAGAGAATTTTTTTCTAAAATTAAATGGAATTATTTAAAAGGAAAATTTGAAAACGGTGAACAGTTTTATAACTCTGTATATCGGCTTAAAAAGTAAAACTTTAAGAGTATAAAATATTCTTTTTATTTCGTCTACTGAAAGCAATGTTTTCCCAACGTTAGTGAAGTTTTGCATTTTTACGAAATCAAAATTTTTAATTTTATTCAGAGGAAAATGCTATTAAAAGTAGGAAAGACATTCTTATAGATAATAAATATGTAATTAAACAATGTAAAGAGTTTTCTAGATTAATTTTGAATAAAAAGTGAAAATAAAAAAAATCAAGAAATTAAAATAACAATAAAATAAATTATGTTAAAAAATGTTCTTTTCTACTATATTTAAAAAAAAATTGACATAATGTCTTACACTTCAGGTATATTTAAACTATATTCCAGTTCTTTCTGCAGGAGTTAATATTTGAATTACATTTAGGCCATGTATTATCGCTTAAATAATTGTATAAACAATCTAAAGCATATAAAAATTTCAAATTATTAAATACTAATACAAATAAAATTCTAAAAAATTATGTTAAGAAATTTTATTTATGTAATTATTTTGATTTATAAAAATAATCGATATACTTAAAATATTTCTTTCAAAATACAGCAAGAAAATAATCACTGACATATGTTAATTTTTTATTGATTTTCATATGTTAGTTTTCTTATGTTTAAAAAATTGAGTTCATTTCTTTAAATATATATAATAAACTATATTAAAAAATAAACCTGTAAATAATTGTTATATAAGCCAACAACATCCTGTTGGCGGTCCGTGGGACTGACCTACCTCACGACATAATTTTATCAGGTTTGTGTCAAGGGTCCGGTTTGCATATGACAGAAAGTAAACAATTTTCATAAAAATAAATTCTCTAAAATAGGTTACTATTTTATCCTGTTACCCAAAGCTATTTATTATAACATTTTAATTTCATTTTATATTACATTTGTTTATATTTAAATAAGTTTACACAATATTTTTTTCATACTTCGAATTGAAATATACTTAATATTGATTACTTTTCTAAGAGATGAGTATATATATATCCATAACAAATAATCGATTATTAATATAATCTTAATCTTTTCAATGCATAGAATTAAATCAGGTAATTTTCTTGTGTAAAAAATAATTCAATCAATGCAGTTAAGAGAAAAAGAGAATTAAAATTTTGACCTTTTTTAAAATTCATAATATAGCACCTGGTATAATTTTATTAAATAAGTTTTATGAATGAATATAATAATAAATAAGTCTGCTCAGATATTAAATGCTTCTTTAACTTCAGAATACTATTAAATGACTCAAAACACATCGGGTATTGGAAATGTATTGAAAATATTAAAGTGTTTTAGGTATGGAAATTTAAGGTACAATTTCTAGTTTAACGTATTTAACTCTAAATAGTTTTGAGCGTTCTCCAACTTTATACAAAAATATTTACAAATATACAAAATAAGAAATTATGAATTACAAGCATTGAGTTAATTTCTTAATAGAAAAACATAATAACCACTTATAAGTAACTTAGTTTCATTATAAAACCTTTTAAATTCTAAAATTAAACTTTTTACTCTTTAACAAATCAATCGAATTAAAATTAAAAGTGGAAAATACTTAATATTACTCAATACACTATATATATATATATATATATATATATATATATATATATATATAAATTTAATTAAAAATATTTATAAATTGTCTAGAATTTTAATATATTTAGAAAACTGCATTCACAAAATTAGAAATATCAAAATGAATTAGATATCTTTATCAAACTGAATTATAAGACTGATTTCGGGCTAACACTAAGAAATAAAAAGAAAATTTTGGGGGTTTTTCTTAAAAAATTGTAAAAGGTATGCTTTTTTAAAAAAAACTTTTGTAAAGTATTCTATTTCAAAACTTTAAAATGATAAATATTTCCACATATAAATTAATGTTTATAAATAAATTATATTTGAAAGTATAAACATTTGAATTTCTTGAAAAATATACATTTTTATATATTGAAAAGTACGAAATACTTTAAAGAATTTCTCACCCAATTACAATAAATATAATTTTATATTGTTGTTCTAAACTTGTATAAAAATATTTCAAATACTCACGTCGATTTCTTCCAGGGTATCTATTTCTCCCTCGTGCAGATTCTAAGAACTCTAGATTAGTCAGCAAAATAATCACACACATATGAACGCGTATTAAATCCATGATGGACATTTTTCTCAATCTTGTCGGTAAAATTTATATTTAAATCCAATGTATAAAAGGAAAAAAATTTAATACAGGTAAAATATTTCCTTTAAAGATGAAAATATTTTTATATTGATAATAAATGGATCTTCAATGGCCAACACTCTGATGAAAAATGATACACTCGTTTATTTCTTCTAAGAATTATTGAGAAACCAATTGAGGAAAAAGAAAAAGATTTAATAATTCTCCATTAGAGATAGGTATTTTTTAGTTGACTGACAGTTATCAGTCTGACTGAGGTTGCCGAAACACGTGGTAAGATTCGCCAAATACACCGCCAATTTTTGGAATGACAACAAGAATGTTTCTTTTGGCTTATATATATTCAGGTGAGTTTAAAGCATTAGAAATTCTTTAAGGAATATTTTGTACGATTATGGCGGCAATATTTTCGTGAAGCGAAAATGTTAATTAAAATAAGAAAAATAGTTCATTGACTTATTGCTTAAAATATTCATAGAATTGTTTCTTACAAAAAATATATACTTTTTAAGGTATTTTAACTTTTGGTAAAATTGTTAATGGAATTAGATGCAAAAGCATAAATAACGGGAGCTTTAGTTATTTATTTTTATACATAATAGTATAATTGGTGTTTGGGGTCACACAAATTGAGTCTATTTATTTCTTTGACTGAATACCCATTTTTTTTAAATATTTTATCTAAAAATAAAATGCTTTAAAATTTTCAAATTAATTATTTTAATTTTATAAATATAAAAGATAAATATTTCTTATGGTAGTAAGGTAAGGAATCTTTTTTTTTCTTTTTTTCTTTTTGATTATTTCAGCACGTAAATATAATTTCTAAGGCCTTAACTTAATTGTACATCTTCTAAAACTATCAAATATTTTTGTACAGAAAACATAATGAGATCTTTTTAGTTACTTTATCTTACTTGGGAATTGTTTTTCTGTAATTCAAAATACATAAATAGTAAATAAAACATACATTAATCGAAGTTTAATTTATCGGAAAAAGAGTAATAGCAACACTTTAAGATTTTCTTATTTCTCCAAGAGGAAAATATACAAATTTGATTAAGCTAAACCCAGAAAATTTTAAATAAACATGTATATTTTTTTCCCTTGATACAGTGTCTATGAAAACAAATTGGAGTGGTGGTACAAATATCAATAGAGTTGTCAATATTTATATTTTACAAAAGTTAATTAGAAATTAAATTATTTGAATTTATTTCAGAAACAAATCCTACAAACTACCACAGAAATTTCTTCATGCATTTAAATAAATAATGAATGTAAATATTTTAAGTTCCTAAGCAATCAAAATAAAATTAAAAAATATAAATTCCTATTCCTTTCTCTAGAAAAGAAAAGAAAAGGAAAAAGAAGAGATTTTCGTTTTCGCCAAGAAGTTCTGGAGGATAATCAAAGAGATATGGCAAACAAGTTTTTGTTTCTGTATTACAGTCAACGCTCATTGGGCGAAGTAGTCATTTCGATCCCGATTGGACAACTAACTTGAAACAAGCATGTGTTCCAGCACAATTAAAATTGAAAGAATACCACTGTTTTCGGCTTTCTTTTAGGAAAAAAATAATAAAATATAAAATAAAACAAAAATGCATGTCTTGAAGCAGCTGCACTTTTTGGAGCTTTTTCATTCGTATTCTCTTTTCGTAAAAGAAGTTTCTATTCTTTAAAATGCTGAAATAAATTGATCTGCACGTTTGTAGCGACGTTGAGTTATAGTAACAGAAAAATTACTTTGGATAATAAATAAATTAAGAGCACGAGGAAAGATGTTCAGAAGAACGAGGGATAAATACAAAGTAACTTTTGTATTAAACATTCGTTGTTTCAATTGTTATTGATAAATTATCTTTACTAGTAGAGCATCTTTTGATCATTGTTCTCCGTAAGGTGATTAAAATTATTCTTTAATGACTAGAAAATACTTGTAACTAATCAAAAATTAATGTTTTAAATGTATTTATTTTGTTTTAGCTACAGAAGTTAGAGTTTTTTTTTCTTTCAAAATAAAACGTTTTTCAGATTCTTTGTTTTTAATTGCATCAGTTTGCATTATAGTTAAAAATGATAAAGGAAAAAAAGTATCATAAGAATAGCTTATTTAGAATGAAAAAAAAGTTTCTAAAAATATTTTCACACCACTAAAAATATTTTTTATCATAACAAATTATTTTCTGATGTTTAACTGAAGAAAATATTGAAAGTGATGCACTACATTTGTGTGGCCTGTTATTCTCACATCTTTAATACAAATTTTAAATACCATTAGCAAATCACACTCATCGGAATTTAATGACATATATAATCCCAAAAAAATATATGATTGCTTGTAAGATTTTATTACTGAGGAATACATAGTTATTCAGTTTAAATTATTCTTGAAAACATTTTATTTTAGTTCGAAGAAATACCGCTTAAGATTATTTTATTATTTATCCTTAAAAACTACCTTTCACAGAAAATAAGATATTAAGAAAAAGATTAATTAATTATTTCTGAATTTAATTACTCTCTTTTCCCTTCGAGATTTTTTCCTTTTTGCTGATCTTGATTTATTTTTTATTACTTTATCATCACTTACTTTAAAGAAATTGTAAATGTTCAAATTTTTTGTTATATTTCGTTAGAAACATGTTCATTATAACAAATCAATGTGAATAGGGTTTCTCTCATTCTAAATCAGCTACACATCAGCAATAAATGATCTACTGCTTGTGAGTCGGAATGTTTTCAAAGTAAACGAGAAAAAAATACATAATCTAAATATTTAAAAAAATTTTAAATGCTTACATTGAATCTTTAATTAAGTTAAATTTTAAATGGTGAATTTATGAAGCTATTCGCTGACTTCAGAATCTGGTTAAAATCTCCTTATTGTAACTCCATCAATCTTCATAAAGCATTTACATTTTTAAGGCAAAATTTTCGTTCATGGTTTTTATCTCGCGAGCAATGTTCCGAATATAATGAATTTTGTTTGTTCCAGAAAGTCTGACAGTTTTTATAGGATTCTCATGCTTATGCTAACAATAAATAAGTAAATAATTTAACAATAAATAAGGAAATAAGTTTAAGCAGATAAAAACTTAAGGGTAACATTACAGTTAAAAGTGAATAACTGAAATATATATAAATTTATGTGTTAAAGTGATTTTTAAAATTGCAATGACTGATAAAATTGTGTGAATCCTTCTATATAGAAATAATTTCTATGAAAGTTGTTGAAAGATAGAAGAGACCGGAACGATAAAAAATGGTTGACGCTTAAAGATGCTTCCATTTAATGTACTATACTATTTTATAAAACTCAAAGAAAGTCCTTCAGTAATTAAAAAATATATATTTACAGGTACAAATATGCTCAAAAGTTTGCACTATTTTAGATTTTGTTGGATCGTGTGAATTCATATTATTCCAAAAAGTTGAAGCAAAGTTCTAGTTTTGAATCTCAAATCAGGGTTAGATATTTTAGTACATATCATATATTTAAGGAATATAGTAAAAAAATGTATAAAGGGTGATGTAAAGTAGTCTCTCCATCATTAACTTTGGTACGACTACAACTATGTCCATATCTGCAGTGGCCTTCTTGGTTACGGCGTCATTATCGAGTTTCGTTATCGGAATTCGTAAGTTCGAATCCCTACTGAACTGTAGATCTGTCGTGTACCCTAAAGGTGGTTGAGGCACAACAAATAGATCATAGTCGCAATAACCTCCAAATGAATGATACTTTAGAGGGTAGGATGTCATGTATTAAAAATCTTATGCACGGTCCCGTCTTTTAAATTGCAAAGAATCCCACCCGGCTGCTTCTATTGAACGGTCAAGAGTCTAATTTCAAGCTGAGTATTAGGAAGTATAGCAATGCACTCAACTACGGCTATAAAAAGTGTGTCAAGGTATCGGAAAATAATTATACACTACAAGAGAAGAGACAAATTTTTGTGCCCCTATCAAACAAATTCAAATTTTAAGAGTCCTGTTTCGGAGACAAAATATCATAAAGTAAAAATCAGTTGCAAAGTTGATGAATAGATAAAAGAGGATAAAAATGCAAATAACGGGAGAAACCTCACAGTTTCATGTGTCAATACGTAACTGTTTAATACTTAATCAATATTACTGTTTACCTTTGTAAGTAACTTTTCTATATGAAGTATAATTTTCGAAATAAAATTGCTAACTTCTGGATTTTAATCATTAGAAGCACTGCAAATCTTCTTGGATCTCATAACCTTTTCTTCGAACCTTATTTTATGACCACTGCTATTGACGTTCCCTTATTGAGGGTATGAGACAAGATTTTCCGGCCTTGTTGTGGCGAAGAATTAATCACCCAGTGTCCACCGTTGTTTTTTTTTTTTTTTTAAAATTGATTAGTCTCTGAATACAATACCTGTTAAAAGTACTTAAATAACGTTGTAAAGTTAAAAATATGAAAATAACATTATAACAATGAATTGATAGCCAATTCTTGGTTTTCGATCATTAATGAGTCCATTTAAGTATATAATGAAAAAAATATTTCTGAAAAGGAATAAATATTGTGAAACTATAAGATGCTATTGATATATTTTCGAACTGCTCGCCTTTCCTTAGTTTCTTGAAAAAAATATTTTTGATTATTGTAAGATCTTCAGATTCGGCATAATTTGGCATATTGATATAAAAGTATATTTGAAATAAAAGTTGATGCGCGCATAAAATATTCTCTGTATTTAATTAAAATTTTAAAGATAACAAAGATTTTTACATATATGTTAATGATGCAGAATTTTTGAATAGCTTTGTAAAAGCGGAAGAATGCGATAGCGCAAATAAAATGGTAACTAATGTAGAATAGTGATATATTATTATGGCTATATACTTTTCATCGATAGAATTAATATTACGCAGGATATATATATATACTTAGATTTATACGATATTAAATTTAACCTCAATTGGTCACCAATGAGAGATAATAAGAAATATTTTACCCCGATCTGTATAGATATTATTAGTGCCTATATAGTTAATATTGAAAACTAATTTCTGATAACATCTGAAACACAATTAATGACATTTAATTCAAAACTTAACAACAAATAATGTTAAATTTTATTACTTTGAAAGATAATAATTACAGAGCGAATTGAAAAATGCTTTCTATACCTTAAAAATTTATTTTTCATTCAGAATATTTTTTGCTTTCTGTAAAGAGAAAATAGAAAAAACAAAAATGACTAATGAATTAAAAAAAATAAATCAAAGAAACCGATGCAAATGAAATTTACTGCACATGGACGCATACTTAAACCTAAATTTAGTTCCGGTACTTTTAATTTTCTAAATGAAACAATTCTGTGTCTTAATTTTGTTATTGCTTTAGCTGAGCATTTCAAATAAAAAATTAGTATATAACGCTAGCAAACGGCAGTCAAAAATTTTTTATTCTTTCCAAGCAATAATGTCAATAAAGTTTAGTGCTTTAAACCATTAAACTTTTCAATTAATTCATAATTAGAAATTTGATTTATTTATAATTCAATTTAAATTAATTAAAAGGTTAATTCACAGTTTACAATCAAGGATTATTAATATAATTTATTTAGAATACTGTGTTGTTAATAAATTGAATAACTATTATCAGTAAATTTTAATATTTTTAAACGATAAAATTAGTAACTTTCAGATTGTAAATCACACCACTATTAATATTTTAATATTTTCTTCAAATTGCTATCTTTAAAAAAATTTCCTCATCTCCAAATTTATCCTATATATATAATATGAAATTCAATTTTAATTTAAAGGTATATATTGATATTGTAATATTTAATTAATCCATAATTTCAATATTTCATTAATTTTTTCTATATTTCTTACCCAAAAATAGCACACTTTTTTGTAGTATTATTGATAAGAAAATAATTGTTAATATTTGCAAAATCAATAAGAATATGTAAGATTTTAATTATTACTATTTCGTTACGCTACAAAAAATGTGCAGTTCAATATTTTGGAGAAATCTTTTTGTTCTAAATATTTTTATTTTTGTATTTCTAAAACAAATAAAATTTTATTGTAAAAAATAAAGTGATTTTGATCGAAAAATAATAATGTTTTTTTAAATGTTTCATTTAATCAGATTTGAAGTAAAAAGAGATTAAAACACGTCTCAAATTTACAGAAAGCATTTTTTATAACAAATGATTTGAATTTCAAACTAACTTAATCAAATTAAAGCAGTTTACTACAAAATCTGGATTTAATCCATTTAAAAAAGTATGCCCATACTCATGAAACAGGTAATTTAAGGGTGATTAGGTGCTTTCCTTTTCTTTCTGCTGATCTGAACAAATTATCATTATACTTATGGTGCAAGAAATTAATGATAATGACGTGGAAAACATAACGCAATGTGACAGATATGATTTTTTTTTCGTTATTGTATTAAAACGGAACATTCAAGCTCAATTATTTAAAGAAAAAAGTTGGCAACGATCAAGAAAAGAATGTAAAATAATAGCGCGCGCTTTCTTTATCTATCTGATCGTCTGCAATAATTTGATTAGTTCCCAGTAGCGTGATTATATTTTGAAAATTTCTGAATTTAATAATTGTTATTGTGGAACAGTCTTGCTCTTCCAGATTAGATTCTTAATGAACTGGAAAATGGAATCTTCGAATATTTTTTCCCTTTATCCTTTAATTGAATTTCCCCTTCCATATTCAAGGGAAAATGTCATTAGCGTTGCTGTATTCTATGCTAATGCTGTATTCTAAAAAGAAACTAACAAATGATAATTCCATCCTTGTTTATTTTTCCTTTTAAAAGTTGCAGATTTACTCCGTTTTGTCTTCTTTTGTGGAATTCACAGAATTCTTTTGAATGTTGTCTAATTTGGGAATGATTTATTCTAGACATAAAAGTGTGCCTGTGCTAATTAGACCTCAGGCCTGAAGCATTATTTTGCCGGGTAAATATTAAAAGTAATTTTATGATTTTAGTGTAAACTTTTTTTCCAAAATTATTATGATAGTCTTTTAATGTAAAAATTTTCAAAACTTTTGAAAATGAATATTTTTAAATAAAGTAATAGTGTGCTTAATAAAATATTTTAAGAAAGCAGAGGAAATAAGATGGACATTTAATTAAAGATTTTTCGTTTAAAAAAAGATATATTTTAAATCAAGAGAATTAAAATTTATTTCAAACTAAATATGTTGAAATTTAATTACTGTTAAGAATGTTTCTAATAGTTTTACATGGTTTAAAAATTGGTACTACTTTTCAGTGTTTAATTTTAGTACCTAAATCTTTTATTAAAAGTTATTATTAGTTACGCTTTAAGTATTGTGCTTGAAAAAATATTTTGAGAGAGTTCCCCTAAAATGGGCCAGTTGTCTGCGCCCAATCGTTTTCATGGCTTTTAGTTAAAATAAAATAAAAATGTTCTTCCATATTGATTTTTCTCAATTGGACTAAATGTTAATTTATGTATGTTATTTAAATGTCTGAATTATACAATTTTGGACATCACAGTTCATACATATAATTAATGAAATATATAAATAGAACTTTATGGAAATAAAATTGAGATTTGAAAAATTTACTAAATTAATTTATAAATTTAACAAATTAACTTCCAAACATATAAAGTATTGTACACCTTTTCAAAAATAAAATAAATGACAAAATGAGAAATGTGAGTAAATTAATAATAATTTAATTCATAAAAACTAATCAAATATGTATACATTTCTCTTTTGCTTACTTTAGATTATTATTTTTTTCTGAATCATTAATCATTCCTTTTATACTTAAATAAATACTCTCTAAATTTTAAAGGTGTAAATAATCAATGATTGTGTCGAAAGATGAATTTTTTGTAAACTTCTATATTTTACTTTTATGATTTTATTTATTTATATTTTATTTGTAATATATTTTCTTAATTGTTAGTCACAAAAGTATGCTTCCAGTAACACTTCCACGATAAGCAATTAACGTGCACGTAACTAATCGCAATAGTTTTCCACGTATAGAATAGCTATGAAAATGTTTAAAACAAAATCGCGCATTATTTTATAAACCCTTTATGTTAATAAATGCATTTATAAGAAAATTAAAAGCTTCTCACCGTTTCTGAGTCTGATAAGTTATATTTGCTAACCGTTATCTTCTACACTATTATATAAAAACGTCAAAACAGACTATCAAACCTAACCGAATAATCGAGTTTTGTTTTACTTATGCAATTTATTTTCATTTAAAGTAACATTTGATGGAAGAACTTTATTGATGGCCATAATTTTACATTTCATTCATATTATTTTCAATAGAAACTGTATTTTTAATATTTTCCCATGAGTTACAGGGACTTATAAATTTATTTTTTAAACAATGTAACGTTTTTTTTAACAATGTTGATCTAAAAGTGTTAAATACATTATTGTTAAAAAATAATAAAAAATTTATGAACAAACAATTTTTTTTCGTATCATTTAATTCCTCAGAAAAAATACTGACGCATGCACAGAGACGATTTTTATTATAATCAGAAAGTAAAAAGTTACTCAGAAATTGAGAAAGAAAAATTTGTCACAAAAACATTACTAGTGCTGATGAATCATAACATTTTATGTACAATCATCGAGACTATAAGTAATTATTTTTGTTTAAATTATAAAATGCGTAGTATAGACCACAATGATAAAAAATGCAATTTAAAAAATTAATTTTTTGAAACACCTACACTTTTTTTGGAGGCAAAACCGCAGTCTTTGGCGTTTATCTTGTGAAATACTTTCAAAAATTCTGCTAGGGTATACATTTAGCATTTGCAATTTTTAGTTTATCAACCGTCTTCATAAAAATTTATTTTAAATAATTTTAGAAACATTCGAAAGTTAGGAATTCTAAGAAAGTTAAGAATAATCATATGTAATGAATATTTTTGCGGTTGTAGCAATTTTTCGAAGAATAAACAATGTCGTCAAGCAAATGCAGGAATATCCGCTTTCACCTTGCAATTAAATGCAACTGTTCTTCAACAGGGAAAATTTTAGTCCATAAAATATTGATACTGCTGTGATTCCATCACAAACAAACTGCTTGTCTGCAAAAACTCTGCTTCAAATTTTATTTAAATTCTAGCTGAAAGCACACATTCACCGTGTTTCTCTTAAGTCATTTACTTTACACATGATTAATGAATAGCTTACCATTTATTTACAATACTCTTATTTAGATAGATTTTACTTGGGAAAAATGTGTACCTAGATTTCTGGGATCCTACCTAGTTATGAACTTAAATGAATAGCATTATATATATATATCGAAAAAGCAACATTCTAAATGTATTTTAAAGTCATTTTGCAAAGAAATAAATAAATAAAGGAGGAATGTGAATTTACAGTAAATTTAAAACAAAAAACTGCTTCATTAAAGTTGGAACGCAATAAATGTTAGGGCATCCTATATTCAGAGAAAAATTTTAAATATATTTTACATAGATGGGATAAATGATACCTGAAAATGTTATGATTTTGGTTATTAAAAATATTAAGTTATTTCTTATTATTTTTTAAATAATGAACATTTTAGGAAGTAGTACTATTCTTTTTAGAGAATTTTGAACAAAAATTTAAATAATATCTTAGATGGAAATTAGTTTTTGGAAATAAGAAGCTATTTAGACTTTAAATTTAAAATGTCTTATTTTGCAAGAATAAGAAATATGGATATTTTTTTAAGTGTACTATTACTAGTTTATCAAGTGCTAAAAATATCAATATATAAACCTACTTAAAAGCACCTGCATATTTAGTTCTAACAATATACATTAAATATCAGTACTTAAGATACATTGATGTATGTAATAGAAAAAAGAATATAGAGTCTTTATATAAACATGTTCCGCTTATATATACAACTGAAAACATTCAGGCGAGACAAGCAATACAGGAACAAAGAAGTAGAAACAAAAGTTAGTTGATTGTTATTGATGCTTGTATATTCTAAATAAAGAGGTAGAATATAGTGCGCTGTATTTGCTTCTACTAAAACCAATTGGTTTTATTTCTTTTCATTGCCTTTTTATTTTCTCTCCTCTCCGCTATGTTTGCAGCCTAAGACTACGAAAAATAGAAGATTCATTTTTTATTATACATTTAAGACATATTATTTATTATGATTTATTATGACAGAATGTTAAACTTTTTGACTGTCGGGAAATACTAATATTGTTGCTATCTCTTTTTAATACCAGGTTATCATCAAAGTATTCAAATTTTCTCTCTAATCAGAAAGTTATAAAATGAATATTATCATCTCCTCCTTAATACATTCTATATTTTGGTTAACATGAATAGAAAATTTGACCCTATCACGAAAAAATAATTCTTTCTTATGAATGAAAATTTATAATAAAACATTTTGATGTCTATTTATATTTTATTATGAATTCTTTTGCTACAATTTTCTTTGAGAAAAATTTAGAAACTTGTTGCTAATATAAAAAAAGAGAATTTGTAAATAGCCTGTAATATATTTTTTTTGAATCACGAAATAATTTCTGCTTACTTGGCATTTTAATTTATTTTTTATCTGCATCACACAATGTCTTTATTTATTATTTATTATTAATAGTTTAACACCGTAATTTGAATAGTTTTCTTAGTGGAAGATGAAAACTTTTTGTTTTCCTACATTGATGGAATTAAACTGTGCTTTAAAAACGAAAATATTGAGTAATATGGGAAGTTAACATCTAAAGACAGGAATAACTTCTTTTAAGCGTAACATGAAAAAAAAAAAAAAAAACTCCGTTTAAAAAGTAAAACTTGCTTAGAATGAAAATATAAATAATATACATGAGGCTATATTTAATATCAATTTAACATAATTTTAAAAGATACCCTATGATCGCGGAAAACTTATGATGAAATTATTTAGGTTACTAACAATGTATGAAATGATTTCATTCTGCGGCATATTTTAGAATTTCATGAAATGTCTGCCGTTTTTAGGCAAAGTGGGAAGAATGAGAATTATTTATGACCTTTGCTAGGAATTGGGCATAATACTTAGAAATTGAATACAAGGACAAATTACATTTGAGATAGAGCTTACCGTGGTCCAGTGTTTTGATCTTCGCTCTTCGGAGAGAAGTTTATTATTTGACACCTCAGACACTATTGAAAAACGAGAAACGGGCATTACGTTTCTGCTTTCTGTATGTACATCTGTCGGGTGAGTGCTTTTGGAATTTCTTGATTTACACCTTTTCTACGCATTAAATACAGAATATTATCTATGAAAATTTCTCACAGTAATCTATTATATATGATACATAAAAGCTTTCTGTCATTTGACATTACATTGTATTATTATTTAGACATTGTTTGACAAAATTCGCGGATATTTTTACAACATTAGCACGAAGTTTAGACAGTTCACTCTTAAATCGTCGTTGCATATTGGCTGACTCCTTCCAAACTATACCTTACTCTTCCATTTCAATGCAGCACAGTTAAAAATTAATTTTTTATTGAATAAATTTAAGTAAATTCGCGTATTTTGACTGTCGTGAACAAAAATTGAAAAAAAAGTAAGAGGTAAAATCGGAGATTGAATAATTAAAAGTCACAGATCTTACTACGTGATATTTGAATCGCTGTTGTATTTTATACTGTGAAGTGAATGTTTATAAAGAAAAATAAATATTTGTAAAAAATTTATCGCTTCATATGTTTCTGACCAGTTTTTGTTATTTTATAAAATACTGAATTTAAACTTTGCTAGTAACATATGAAATATTTTTGAATTTAAATAATAAAGCGATAAAAAAAGCTAAATTCTTAGGGAAGCCTAAACAAGGGTATTCGCTTATCACAAGGATGATTTATTCAATAATTATTGACAGTTTATGGAAGAGTTTGTTCTAAATACGTATTACATAAATTCTTATTTTGTATTTTACAAGTAATTTTTTATAATTACAACCATTCCCATTCAAAATAAATAAATATCAACAATAAATCGTGTTTTAATGACATAAAACAAAGCAATACTTCATGGGAAATTTAGCTTTGCTGAAAATATATAAAATGCTAATGAATTTCGTCCAGAAAATTTACTGTGCCAGTTTTCGGAAAGACTTGTACTGAAAATTGTGCTTGAAAACCGCATATTCAAACAAGGTTATTTTCACAAAAAGTATGTTACAACGAAATTATGAAGGCTACAAATTTTTCAAGGAAGTTGGAGGAAAAGGATGTAAGACGTTAGAATCAAAATAATTTTTAGATTGATAATTTTTACATTGCAGTTGCTGCTGTTGTTACTAATGACACTTGGACAAGCCAAGCTCGCTATGTTTTGGCTATGCGAATTTAAGTCAATTGGGAGAGTCTTTCGTTTTAATCAGAGCACCATGAAGGTGAAAGTACGACTTTGCTCTACACACATGCCATAGGTACCCGTTTATAGGTTAGGCAACCATTCACAACTCATTCATACAAGGAAAGGACAAATACAGGATAGATGAGAGAGAAAGTACATCCATGCCCGAACCGGGATTCGAACCCAGGACCTCCTTATCCGCAGTCAGGCACGCTGACCACTAGACAAGTTGGGCGGCTTACATTGCAGTAAATCAAATAATAATGTTATTGAAATACAACAGTTTGTGATAAATGGAAACAGGAATTATAAGGATGTAAAATTTTACTTAATTTACGAAAATCAGTTTTCGCGATTATTTGAGAATTGTTATTTTTGGTGGAATGCTGCTCAGACTTCTTTTGCCTTTTATAGTTATATAATTTTATTTTTAGCTGTTAATGGCGGATATATAAAATGAGTATCTTACATTTATTGAGTATAGTATAATAATAGTTGCTCAAATAGCTATAGCAAATGTACTCCAGATCCTGGTAAATCAAGTGGCAAATAACGGTGCACTTACCTTACCTTATACAGCCGAGAGAAAATTAAAGAGCCTGCTTGTAAAGATTATGCAAGAATAAAGATATTTTGGCTTAAGACAGAAAAAAAACTGCTATAATTTACGACCAGAAAGAAAGGTTTTTTCTGATGTCTCTTGAAATATAGGATTTTTATCATCTTGAAATTTTATCTTCATTTCGAAAGTTTATTTTTTATACACCAGAGCATAAATTTGAATGAGATTATTGTTTTAACAGTCAAACTCCCAACAATATAAAATATAGTTTCATTAGTTTAGTAATTGCGCAAGAAAGTTCTAAATATTGTGTAATGATTATTATCAATCATTATACAATATATAAAATTGAATTGCGGAATTACCATGATTATAATCAATCATTACTTGATTATTAAAATCATAATATCTAAATTTAGTCATGAGTTCAATCATCACTGACTTTTATATTAATGAATTAATGACGAAAGTTATGAAATTAATGATAAGAAAATGAGAACTAAATTAGCATATTTTAAAATATTTTTTTAATTTCTTTAATATTTAAATTTTTATTACATTTTAATTTTAAATTTGTACGTTTGTGTCCTTTTAGATAACAGCTTTTATAAATAAGATAAATTTTTGAAAAATAATAAATATTTTAAACTTAAGTGAAGTTTTCAAATTTCTTTTAAATGTAAGGCAGCCAATTTTTTTCTTTCTCTTTTGCATTTTTGTGACCGAACCAAAATGATATTTCCGGGTAGAATTCTTAAAAGAAGATAAACCAACAAAGTTAACTGAGATACTTTATTATGATTTACGTTTGTGAAACGCAAACCAATTCTTTAACTTTTTGTATTATTTTTCTATTCTAGGAATATTTTTAACCCTAAGAAAAATTATTTATTCCATAAACATAATCTATATTCATATATAAACAATGTGAAAAAATATACAAATATAACTCAATTCTTTTTCAAAATAATAAATATTTCATTAAAACTATTTTTGGCGTGATTTTTCTTATACTGCATTCTTCGTAATAGCATGTTCTCCAATAGAATAGTTTACAAATAGATGAATAAGACATTGAATAAATGATTATTTTGTGTCTAAGGGTGCATTATTTTCTACCATTCAAAGTATATTAAGCACTCGACGGGAGTAGAAATCCCAGAATTGACTACCTCAGCTCGATCTGATCTTCATTGTGCAGCCATGAATGCCCATTGATTCACGAGGGCTTTGTGCCCAACTGATGACATAAGCTTACTGGGATACGGGCGCCAGTAGACGGACTTTTAATAGCCTTATCTGTGCAGAAGCTTTTGTAGAAAATGCACTTCCAAATAATTGCTACAGCTCTTATGAACTGATGAATGTTGTCCAGGATATATTATCCCAGTGGTGGTTAGTGATCATTTTCGCTTACAGCTGCTGTTAACTTATAGTACATGAATAGAATATTAATGGGCATTTTTAAACGTCTCTAATCTGTTTTACATCCATTTTATTTCATTTAAATCATTCAGATATTTTTTTTCCTTTTTAATTTATGTATTATATTCTGCATTTAACAGATAAAATCATGATGAATTTTCCATTGGTTGGGACTCATTTCATCATATTTACGGGAGAAAAACAAAGAAACTTTTTTTAAACATCAGGAATTGGCCTCATCAGCCATTTTCCTTCTAGCAGCCCAATACAAAGTAGCATTCATATGATAGTTGTCAAGCATAAGAGAATTAACGTTGTCCAGAGATAGGCAAACGGTCAAATGACTAAAATTCATTGCCTCTTTTGTGAAACGCAGGGGACAGTCAGGGGAGTTAAAAATGCCAATACGTACAAAGATGATCTCGAAGGTAGTCATGTCCACTCTGAATTCTAAAATTTGCACTAAAAATTTGTCGTAGGAGGTCCATAGGAATAAGAGTGTGTGTCAGTTAAGAGTGCACCACACTTTTTCTGTAGCCTCAGCTTTCTGGCATTTTTATACAAAGGCATTTGTTGTTTTGGCAATTTCGGATGAAATTCGGTTATATGAGAGAGACAAAGAGGGCTGTGGGAGCAAATAAAGAAACTCCAAAGGGTTTTTTTTTTCAAGCAAAAGCAATACGAAATATCTATCATCTGTTATTCGCAAATGGATGGATTCAAACTGTGATCTTTCATTTCGTAAGAGCGTAATCCTACACTTTGGAGATTATGAACCTAAAATACACCAAATTAAAATATTAAAAAAAAATTAGGAACTTATTAACAAAGTGAAAACGTAGAATAGAATGCATATGTTTTCTAATCCTCTTTTCTCATAATAGGCTAAATGTCCAGTTGAATTCCAATTAGGAATCAATAATTTTTTTCTAAAATAGTTTTACTTCCAATTTTTTTCTCTGTATTTAATGAAATAAAAGAAACTTAAGCCTATCTAGTTAATAATCAGTTATCTTATCCATTTATGCTGAATAAGTCACATTTTTTGTCTCAAATATCTCAAGCAACAAGTATAAAGAAGGAAAAGGAAATCAACTTTCACAATTACAGCTGGATGCTATGGAGTTTGCAAAGTTATACTAGCTGATAGATCCCTCTCACACAAGATTAAGCAAATCAAATCTGAAGATTTTTAGAAAATCATGAGTTTCTTAAGTGGTATTAATTGTTTGCAATCATTACTTTATGCTGATAATAGCAAAACTGTTATAAAATAAAAAAAGTTACATTTTCTGATATTTTAGTTAAACGCCTGGCTTTTAAATCGTAAAGGGCAAACTTATACTGGTTAGTTCAAAAGCTAAGAAAAAAATTGAGATTCAAAAGCAAAATTTACATTAAGGAAGGCAAAGTTTTTATATCATTCTAGTGAAAAATTACAAAAAGTAACATTAATACTTTTTATTAAAATATAAATAAAATTAAAAATTCTTGGTAATGTTAAAAATAATTCATGATATTCGGATTTAAATTATAGCTCCTATTATCTTTTCGAATCATAATTTAAAATGAAAATAAAATTTGATAATTAATAACGCAAAAATTTACTTTATTTTATAAATACAAGCATTTTACTTTTAAAAAGACAAATCATGTCTTTCTTCAGTGAAACCACAGTATAAAATGTGCAATTTCTGCTTAATTTATATTTACAAAAATGGAAGCATTATTTAGAAATTTCTTTAAATAAAAAAAATTGGCAATTGAAATGAATTTTTGTTGAATTAGTACAGTAATAAGAATTTCAGTAAATAAGAATTTCATGTAAAATACAACAGTAATAAGAATTTCATGTAAAATTTATTTTACTGAAAAAGATATAAAAAACGATTTTCTTCCAGAATCTATCATTTTTTACTAGTACAAATATTTTGTTAAATAAATTAACTCCTTTGAATTTTTTAAAAAAAAACAGTTAATACATTTTTTTATAGTTCACAAAATGACCACATTTTTAAACAAAATTTCCCGAATTATACGATATTAGATGTAGTTTTATTACGTTAATTACCTGATTGGTTGTAACAAATTAAAGTAAATTTTAAAATGTAGTTAAATATTGATAGTTCTTTCTATTAAAATATAAAAGTAAAACTATATATATTTTACAAAATTATAGATTTATTCTATTTGTTTTGATATACATGAGTTCATTGAAGAATAAAGCACGAAGAATATAAATCTAACGAAAATTTATTCTGTTGCAATGGTAAAGGAAGAATTCTGAGAGTAGTAATAATATTCTTAATCCTAAAATTACCATCTTAAATGACTGACCAATAAAAGATCAACAGTTAAAACCTCCTTTTGAAATCATAAATAGCTGAAGGACTGAAACGAAACGTTTGTTGAATAAAACGAGATTGCGTGTTCCTATCCTTTGCATATGCATGAAAATAAATGCTTTGGATAGAAAAGGGTGCCATTTTTAGCCAACTGTCTTCTGATTAAGCGACATTTATATACGAACTAAATTATCAATTACAAAAATAGGAAGGACGCAGAAAAATAGCGCTTCGTTTTGCATTTCTGCTCCCTCACTTGCTTTTTACAGAGAAAATGCATAATTCTTCCATGTTCGTAAAGTTATTTCCTCACGCACTCACGTTTAGTAAAAGGCTCGTGACGAACACATCCGTTGGAAACTTGATAGATAAATCATATTGTCTTTGACGGGTGTCAGCGCCACCTGCCGGATGTTCTTTTAAAATGCAGAGTTTTTTCTTCCTCTTTATTCTTTGTTGAGAATGCAATTAAGCAACAAGGTACATTTCTCAATCATTCATTCAAAAATTGATTCATCCATCAAAATATGTTCATTCTATCTTTTTATATTATTGAAATCTTCTGAAGAACAATATGACATATTTGTTGAACAGTTGGTAGTCCAGTTTTATTGAAGTGCTTAAAATTAATGAAGTATACATATACAAATTTACAATAACTATATTGCATTCAATAAAATATAATATTTAAAGAATAATTGTTTGTATATTGATACATGCTTTCGTAAATGAAAATATATTAATCTAACAGGTGTTTTTAGATATTTTTATATGAAAATGTAGTTCAATATGTAACCGTATATGTCATCACCAATGATTGCATTTTGATAGATCATAGTTTCACCAAACATGGTTTAACCTTACCATTATTACAAATATAGGTTTGATACTGAAATATTAGTTTGAATGTCAATTTCATCTTTTGCTTGGAAATTATGAGAATTTATGACTTTCGATTTTTTTCATAAGATCTTTGATTATATTTAATTACTCAATGTATCACCAATAACTAAACTATATCAAATATTATTTTATAAACGAAAAATAAATAAATAAATAAGTTGATAATGTATTGTGATTAGTTTCATTTGATTTTTAAATTATCTTTAATGTCTAATTTTGACGAAAAGTACTTATAAAAAATTATTTTTCATTAATAAAAATATAAAAATATTTAATGTATGGAAAGATTGAAATTCTTTTTCGTCTTCTGAAACGTAAATGTATTCTACAAAGAAAAACTATTATTGAATAAATATTGACTTCAATAAGTTATTTTTGCTGTGAATAATTGCGTTTAGTCAAAACAAAATCGATAAAAATTATGTACTAAATAAACTTTTGACAATCCTTAAATATAGAAACAAAAATAAGTTTTGTAGTTTCTTAGAACAAACTTATAAAAATTCAATATTCAACCATACAAAGTTAATTTACTTTGTCTTTGCTCATTCAAAAAATATTAAATTTATAAAAAAACAAAAAATATGTATAAAAATTTATAGAGATAATAATATGTTATGGACAGAATAGAATATTATCTTACAATTAACTAATAAAAATGAATCATTTATAGACCAATCGTTTTATAATTTATGTAGTTAGTTACTGACAAAGATTTAAGAACTAATTTTAATTAAGGCTTGGTTAAAGTCGTAGGGTTAATTTAGAGAACTTTGCAGCAAGCATTTTGGTGGATGTAAATAGAAAGGAAAAAAATAACAGCCTAATGAGGTCATTAATAAACATTGCATTTGTGGTACCATAACAAAATATCTGCTCAAAAAGAAATGTAAATAATTGCTGCCCACATTATATTTACACAGTTTCTGTTTTATTTTGACACTCGTCTGGGAGGAAACTTAATTAATAAAGGATTTTTATTTGTTCCCCACTTGTTAATTTGAATACCAACAGCTGATATGCATGTTTCATTATATTTACAACTTTCCATTTCACATGAAGTACTTTAGTCTTTTTATATGCAATTAACTCGTGTAATAAACTGAGCATTGATAAGTAATTATTTTGTTGTTTATTGTGTAAAATATTTGATTTTCTCAAATAATAATTATAAGAATAAATATGCTCTGCACACTTTATGAAAATATAATATTCATCCAATATTGTAATTTTCTTTCCGATACATATTTTATTCAGACACTTTTCTATGAGTACCATAAAATATTGTCTTTATAATTAAAACCACTTTTATAATTTAATTTATTAAAAATACAAATAAAATTATTTTGATAATTTTAATCTATATATCATTTGAAGTTATAAAAATAATAATAAAAATGGAAGCAACACTTTTATTTTTATGAATCGCTATGTTTCAGCATCATTAAATTAAAAGCGAGTTCTTGATATTAAGTAAAACGTGGGTAAGTACTATAAAGTTATCACAGCGGTAAGTATACTATGTGCATCACTGTTTTAAAAGTGTTTTGTTCCCATTTGTTATCAATTAAATGCTCTGTTTGAAATTATTTATTTATTTTTCTTCCTCTTTCAGCAAAGACAGTGATTAGTTGGTTACCAAATGGTTGACTGGGACTCTTGTATGATAAACTAAGAATATTTCCATGCTTGGTAATATCAGCATTAATCAATAATCTAACCAGAAATTTTATTTGAACTATAGTTTTGATTATTGGTTTATAATTTTGGAAATTGAAGAAAATGTAGTCAAAATTGTCCAATTTTATATATTAAAAATTTTCTGTTTTTTATTGAAAATTTATAAAAAAAGTCTTTTGGAACACGATGCAAGTCTTAAACATTATTAAGTGCTAATTGCTGAGCAAAATGTATGACGCTTTCCCACAATTATACGGGTGTCCAAAATGAGAATTATAATAGTATTTTTTTCCATTATCATTTTAAAAAATGATGCCATAATCTGAAATTTAGGAAAAGATATCAATTTATGCATCTAGTGTTCGTTTAATGGTTAAGTAAGTCACTTAAAAATGGAAATGGAATATTTGCAGTTAAAAATTTCGAATTTTCTGAAACTACAAAATTTTTAGGATTAATTCCATTTCTTACAGGAAGCTACTACAATCACACACATTTCTGCTAAAATTGCTTCACGGAGTAAAATATAACTTGATTTCAGCTAGTAACTGTTTAGTCACAAGCGGAAATTCCTCATTGACTAGAAATGTTGTGTCCTCATCAGTGACTAGTCAAGAGTCAGAACTAAAATGAATTCTGGACTTGTTTTCATCCGGACAAAACCTGGGAAACGCTATCATCCTGCAAACACCCAAGAAACTGATAACTTTGGTTGGTAGCACTTGTGTCGTTGCATGAGGAGGAATCTTATTGGATGGGCATATACTGCTCTGTATCTTTTCTTGTACAGTGACAGCGGAACAGAATAAGAATGTAATTCTAGAACTTCATATTATTCTTTGAGGTGCTATGGAAGACCAGTTTGTTTTAATGGACTAAAAGTCTCAACGCTCAAACAGTAGTTGTTACAGATTATATGGATGTAAATGGCATTTACTATACGATATACCCTACAATATTTCAAGACTTTAACTCCATATAGCACTTGATGTTTATGAAGAACCATTGCACATTCTCAGTCCCCTCCCAAAGTTTGCTAATATGAAATCGGTGATTTTGGAAGAACTGAAACTATTACCGTCATCATTGGTCAATAAGCTCATTATCAAGATTATGTAATACTTGTACAGAAGTTCAGTCTAGCTTTATCTCTTTTTGGATAAATCATTAAAGAGTACAATAAAAAATATATACTATATATCATCCTATTGTGAAACATCAATTTCATAATATTTTGTCAAATTATCAAAATTGTCGAAAGTACAGTATTTTAAAACAAATTATATAAAACATCCCATTTTAAGAAATGTTGCTTTTTATTTGTATATCAGCTTACACTAAACTCTTGTGAAACTTTTTTTTGGCATTTCCTTCCTTACAGCATAAATTCTCCTGGATTAAACTCTTTTTTTATTGAAATATCTCCTTTTTATGGATGTGATCTTAATTCTGGATACCAATATGTAGTTGTGAAATTACTTGACACTGAATTTGTGGCACACCAATAGGACAATAATAGTTATATTCTGATATTATACGCATAATTATGTTAAACTTTTAGTATTTTTCAATGATAAAATGCATTCTTCTTAGTAAAATTTTCAAAATTATGTACAGTTTTAGTATAATATTTTTATAATGTTATATTTTTGAAAAATTGATTGAAAAAATTAACATAATGAGAATGTTTTTCATAAATTTATATTATTATTTTTCAAAAAATAATAAAATATATACAATGATACCAAAATGTACAAATGATACCTAATGTAAAAGACACTATTTTTCCGTCATACAAAGGTTTTTCGTGGTTATATTTATAATTGGTTTGCGTGACAAAAGCAAAAGCGACTTACTACTTTTTTATGGATTTCAAGCCTTTGTATAAATAATCATTTTCACACGTCTGAAGAAAAAAATCAAACTACAAATCTTTCAATGAATAGTTAAAATGCTATCCTTTCAACTGATAGTTCAGCTGCAATTATAAGTGGAAGTAATTTTTAATTTTTCCGAGCTCTAATGTGATGAAAATTAAAAATAGAAATCTGGGGTTCATTGTATTAAGCAACTTAATAGATCTAATTTTTCAAAATAATGGAATATTTTTTTAATATTATTCAAAATTAAATACAAGAAAGGTACTGTGTGTAAGAAAGAAATGCCATCTGGGACATTTAGGTGTTTAAAACTAAATTTTTTCTAATAAATTTAAAACTAAACGATTCTAACTAATGTGCGGATTAGATTCGCTTTAAGATAAAAACATTTTTGACATTTCTTGGAAAAGGGGTAAAAATTATCGGAAACAAAGTGAAAAATATCAGGATTGAAAGGTTTTCTGAAACTAAATCCTCAGGTAAAAAAATTGCTCAGTTGGAAAAATTATAATTGACGACCTCGTAGATTTAGATTACTTGAATATTAATTTAGTTCCCGAATTCTTGAATCTTTTCTATTCAGATAGTAAGAAATCAGTTGAAAAGGTTTCGTATGATGTACACCTTTCTGTAATTATTTTTTTTGTAAGCAAAAATAAAATTTAAAACTTTCTTATATTTCATTTGAATTTTATGTCGTATTGTTGAACTATTCCGTATAACATAGCATGAGTAACGAACCTGTTATCTTTTTGTGAGTCAATACAATTCTGTAAATAAGTAGGCTTTACACATTTCTCATATATAATCTATTTTTTAATACTATTTTGTTCTATGCATATATATATATATATATTATATATATATATATATATATATATATATATATATATATATATATATATATATATATATATATATATATATATATATATATAGAACAAAATAGTATTAAAAAATAGATTATACATGAGAAATGTGTAAAGCTACTACTAACATAATTAACTGACACAATATATTCGAACAGGGTTATTTTTTATTCTTAAATTCCATTTTGAATATGAAAATAAGACTGATCTCTGAAATTGAATTTATTGTCTTGATTGACTTAATTAGTCGGAAGAATCAGCAATATTGTAAATAATATAAAATATCTTTAATAGAACATATTAATATAAACTATGCTTTTACTTAAAAATTTTCTTAATTCAGACAATTAATTTGCCATCTCAATTAAATTTCTTCAGACTATTTTTTCTTTATAGATTAATAAAACTTAAGTAATTTACTAAAATTTATGAGATATAATTGTAATTGTTGAGAACATTTATCAGTTTCTTAAAAAATTGGCAGTCTTTATTTGTAAACTAAGCATTTTTTGAAGATAAAAAATGTTAGCATAATTATTCCCCCTCTTAAAGTGAGGGGTTAGAAAACGTCGTAAAATTTCCTATTGTAAACTTGAACATTTAACTGTAAAATAAAGACATATTAACATTGTATCGTTACATTATTTTGTAGTTGGTTCTAATGCTTTTCCCTCAAAATGAATATGTAATAAAATGAGGAAATATAAGCAAAAGGACTATTTTACACGGAATATTATCCTCTTTTCATTAAATTGTTATCTACATGTTTTCTTTTCCTCGATTTCTACTGCCTTACAGGAGGGAAAAAAACCAGTAAAGGCATCTAAAAGTATGCCTTTGTTTACAAAAGTTCCCTTTCTTTATCGATAGGGGAAGATGCCAAAACTATCATGTTACTAAAATCAGATAAGCGAGAGGGTTTATGGGAGCAGATGCCTTGGCTATAAAAATTATTCAGCCTGAACGACAAAGCCCATTGACTCTATCTTTATCCTCTTTTTTATTTTTACGTCCACTCAAAGTCATTATTCTCTCTCTTTTTTTTACTGTGGAAGAAAAAAGCAATTATCTTTATAATGAATTAAACCTTTCCCTTTTCATTTTAATAAACTAGTAAGGTTAAGAGGAGGTACATAAAAATGGAGAATTTAAAAAGTAAATTCCATAAAAGACTTACAAAGTTTAGTACTCATATTAAGTAAATGGCTATTGGAATCATCGATATAAATGATATTTATAATGCAATCGATTTAAGATATTAAAAAGTTTAATAAAAAAATAGATATAATATCATCTCGAGGGAATGTTTTTATTTGGTAGCCAAAATTTATCATTTGGACAAATAAGGATGCATTTTCGCCACGCATGATCTACATGGTGTTTGGAAACCTGAAGGATTTATGAGAAGCAGTTTTATTCTACTTTTAATTTAATGTATCATAAAAAATGAATATTTTTAGTATAAAAAAGGCATTAAAATGCTATTGATCTAACTCTAGGAAAAATTGCTTGAACACATTGCTCATAAAATAAAATGTTCCAACACCAAAATATTAAAGATAGAAAAATATTTTTTCAGGCTAGTAAAGTAAAAAAGATAATAACAGCTATAAAATAAAAAAATATGTAATTTATTTAATGAAATAGGCTTATAACACTGCGTTATATATTGCGGTATAATTACAGTAAAACGAATAATTCAGAATATTTATCAACGAATATTATTTCCAAGAAACGGGAGTGATGTGATTACATTATTTGTTATCTGAAATTACATCAGTAATCGTAACCATATTAAAATTTGATTTAAATTTAGTTTCGTGAATAAACTTAGAGGAATTAATAAATACTTCAAAGAATTATCGAAGTATATATGATAAAAATCAGTAATGGGGTTCTTTTATGTTAAGATTAATTCTCTGGGAGAAAGATACTAGCAATTTTCATGTATTGTAAGTGAGAAAAATAATAAAATAAAATGCATAGTAATTTCCCTTTGTGATTCCATAATAACTTCAAATTGAAGATTCTGATTGAATTTGTGCTAAAATAGAATAATTAAGATTTGAATCTAGTAAAGTTAATTACAGTTCAAGCATGTTTCGATTCCGTTCTCTAAATATAAATATCATATTTTTAATTGTCTTTCAATGACGTCATCGGCAAGTATCCAATTATAAATTTACATAAGTTTCTTTTTGCTCACATCACGAAAAATTTATAAAATTTCTTAAAAAATATAGTTTAAACTTGAAAGGAGAAACAGTAGAATTCCAATAGAAAATGAACATCAAATACCTGAGTTTATTATGAGTTAATATTTATGATACACTTTCAAATGAAAAGTATGGTATAACAGAGATTTTCTGAGCTGAGAAATGCCATCAATATGGCAGAAGAAATATGCACTTTTATTAGACAGAAACAGTTAGTAGCATATGAGAGGATCTGGGTAAATTACCAAATATTAGGTATCACTAAGACTAAATACTGATCAGAATAAAGGTTACTCTTGAATATGAACCCATAAAATGATATTAACACAAAACCTAAAGAAAATAATCAGATGTTCATTTTAATACACAATTAATAGTACTATTTGTATATATAATTATTTGATAAGTTATAAAATTCTTTCAAGTAATGAAAATAAAAAGAAAAATATGCAAGAACAATTTTTTATATCAACATTTTTTACTGTTCAATTAATTCAACGCATTCAAGGTAGAACTTGTGGCAGCTAAATGATAACAATACCCTCTTCTTGAATGACTGGAAGTTTCCAGGCTCGAATCCAGCCACTACTGAACAACCAGAAATGAAAGCCACGTTTTTTTTTCTTTCTTGTATATACATCTCTTGATGTAAATCCTTGGAAATTTTTCATGCTTTCTTCTTTAGAAATAGGATTTATTATCTGTCTATACGTTAACATTGATTAACAACAGTTTTCAGCTATTAATTTATTGATGACCGATTCAAGTCTTTATGAACAAGATATTATTAGAAATTGATATTAAAAATATTTTGCAATAAATAAAGTCCTTTTTCCTACAACGAAAATGAAATGGCAAAGTGACAATGCAATTGCATACTTTTCCTTTTTTCAAATTTCAAGCTGGTTCCATTGTATTTTCGGCATATTAGTTGCAATTTATTTATGAATAAATTTTATTCTCATGAATAATTCATAAGAATTACGATAACTAAATATTAAAAACCCTTTGAAAATCTTTTAATATGAATTGAAAATATCTCAGGAATTTAAGAAATTTCCTTAACATGTATCAAAAACATGCATCATTAATCCATGATCCTGTAATAAAGCTCAAACAAATACTAAAAAGTAATCGTCCTTTTTTAATTACTTATGCAAATCAAGCGATGAATGCACTGCATAATTACATTCTAATGTCTTATTAATTAATGCATTTTTCATTTAATTTCTCTTCTTTATTAAGTGAAGGTTAAATATGTATTAAAAGGTAACGAAACAAAAGAAATCTTGCAACACATGAACATTCAAATGCATTCTTAAAGATATAACTTTCATTTATCGGTAACCCAAAATTATTAATTAACGGAATTATTAATTAACAAATGAAAAGGTGATTTTTTTTATTTTAATATGAAATAGAAATTATTACAAAGAATGACAAAAAGAATTTCATGCGTTATACAAATTAGATTAATCTTTAAGAAAATACAGTATTTTGATTAATGTAATGAATGTAATTAGCAATATATGCATTCAAAAACTAGGAATAAATTTATAGAAATCTTTATTTTAATAAAATTAATTAATTCATTCATTTTATACTTCAACATAGAGCAGAGTAATTTTTGTAATGAAATATGATTAACGATGGGTTGATAAAAATGAGTACCAAACATGCTTGGAAACTAAATACTGGGTTTTTTCGTGATAGGACATGTTTTTCTCCTTAGGATACTTGTTCAAGGAAACAGGTATGGGTAATGTAGGTACTTGCTTCATGGGAACTGTCCATCACTGAGTTTAGTTGAATTTATAATTAGCATATAATGTCGCCTCATTAATATTTTTTAAAAAATGCAATCTTCTTGATTCACATAATTTGAATACTATTTATAGATTAAAATTATTTTAGTTTTATTTAGTTTGTTTCGTGCTATTAAGTTTATTACTTACATTTTATATGTTCAATAAATCAATGATTCATTTGGTAAATTGATTAGAAGTTGAGAAAAATGATAAAAAAGTATTTAATATATTTTAAGTTTAAAGTTTTTTATATTATTTGCATATGGTGTTTGGGGTGCTAATTCTTTTATAAGGGAAATTTGTTCTGAATCTATGCAATTACAGACTATATATAGCTTTATTTAATTAAAAAACTTTTTTAAATTCAAAACTGAAGTTAAAAGATTTGGCAAGGGACATTTCCAAATAACGCTTTTATTGAAAATAAAATTAAATAAAAATAACTTTAAAAAAGTATAGGAATATTTTGTCTCATTGAACATTCTTTTTTTGTGTTCTATAAATGAAAATAAAAAAGATATTTTCTTATGAATAGACTCAATGTGATTTAAAATGAAGACAAGCATACTATTTTTTGGTTCTTACGAGCAATTCTGTTGAGCATTTTGCAAAAAAAAAAAAAAAAAAATGAAGGTTGCAAATTTTAATAATTTTTTCAAAATGTGTCAGGAAAAATAGAGCAACTGACTTATATTTTCATTGAAAGAAATGTATAGTAATTTTATTTTTAAATCGTATTCTAATTCATAGAGAGGCACTTTTACAGAGAGTTAAATTATAAATTAAAAAAGCTATTTGCATTAAAAATAAAAATTATAAATCGTGAATTTTTGAGAATGTTGGAGTTACGTACTCATTAAATTGGAACATTTGGCAAAATTTTTCATATCGAGGAAATAGTTTGCAGGATAATACGTAAATATCTAAGTTTTTGTAGAAATATTCTCAATATAGTTTTTTTTTTGGAAAATTATTACAAAATTGGGCTTATGAGAAAATACCTAATAAATATATTTTTTTTCGTATATTTAATTGTTACACATCAAAGGATCCCATTATCAATTAAAATATAACAATTAGTTTATCCACTGAATGTCTATAAATCGCAACTAGAAAAAATTCAGCAAACTTCTAAATTCGATGGATTTTGAGTTCCGTATCCGGCCATTTCTAAATCTTATGTCATACTAAAGCTTCGTATATATTTGTACTTCCGTTGATTTGGTATTTAAAATTCCTCTCAGAGTACTAAAATATGCACATATTTGTGGCCCATATTTTCTAAAGATCATATTTATATTTGAGCAATTACTTTTTTTAATTAATAAATGTTTTAGGCATAATAAAATACAAAGGCATTTTTCTGAAAGTAATAAATTAAAGAGAATTGCACCAAAATTAAAAGTGATATTTTACCCAATAAAAAATAAAGTAAAAAAAAATCATTCATGAAAAACCTTACATTTGTAATTCTAAAATGATACGAAGTATTATTAGTGAAAAATGTTTAATATGTAGTAGTAAATGAAAAATATAACTTGTATAATCATTATAAACATAATCTTTATTTCTTATAATTTTATAAATACCTCAAAGAAAATCGTTTATATAGCTAAAAAAAAGTCTTTGGTTTTATAAAATAAATTCTTAAGTTTTATTTCTAGAACTTTAATTTTTTTTTTAAGTTAAAAGAAATAATGCGATTAAACTTTAATTGTATTCTTTAATTTTTAAGTTTTCCTTACATAAGTCAAAATGAAAGGTATGAAAATATACGGCCATTATAGATTTTTCCTAAAAAAGATATCTTAAATAATTTAGCTATTAAAATAAAACAATGATACAGAGAAAATAATTAAATGCAAATACGCATTATTCCTACAGCTACTTCTGCGAAATTTTCCGCAACAAGCTAGCAACATGTTGCAGCAGTTTGCAATCACAATTCCTGCTCCCTTTTCCTGGAAAATCGAATTTCACAATTTCCATCTCAATTAATATCTTTCTAACCATTCCGAAGGGGCATTAAATAAATGATACCTCTTCGGCTTTTGAACTTTCAAGGGGATCTTAACATGCTCCCGCCATATATTCAATCATGCAACAAGCTCTGGCCTAATACTTAATACCAGTCCCGAATACGACGCTGTTAATAACGTAGTGGTAATTATTCGTCAACCCCCACCGCCCCCTATTTAGCTGTTTGCCCTCATCGATCACCATTTGAGCAGGCAAGCGCAAATGTCGCTAATACCCAACATTTGCTAAAACAACGTTTATTGTTGTCATAAATGTGGTCCAAGACCTCTCGCTGCAATCACTCGGAAAGGACACGTTTGGATTATGAATTAGGATGTAATAGGAAATTGCGCTGAGCAAAGCTGGTTTACGACCGAGTTCTGCCTGTGTCCTAGTTTTAACATGGTAAAGAGCTTGCATGTAACAAGATGCAATGGCGTAAGTGAAGACCAACGCTTACATAAGCATAAACAAGCACCGTTTGAATATTTTATTCGAAATTTCCAGATTTGAAAGTGGAATCTGGCAACTTTTATGCTTACGACAGCGTCATTAAATAGGCACGTGGCAACACTCTTAAATCTTTTAGAACATGTATTTAGAATATTTGCAGTGATATCAGAACTGATATTAATTTTGGAACTCACAGAATGCATTAACTTATTGATGAATTCAAAGTAAGTCAAGGAATTTATGGTAAAGTATAAATTATGATTTTCGATGAAAATTGTTATTGAAACTAAGACTTGAAATATTTGAGTTAGTGTTATGGAGCATTTGCAAGAGGAATAATTTTTTGCTACATTGTATGTACGTATTTATAAAGACTTATATATAAAAAAATTGATATAAATTTGCTGTTATATGTAAATTCAAGCACATGTTTTGTCATTTCATGATAAATTTAATAAATTTCTTAAAATAAAAAATATGAATGGCATTATAGAACAAAATGTTTTTCGCAACTAAATACATTTAAGTACATTTGAAATGAACGTGAAATGTCTTTATAGAAAGAAATATATAAAAAATAGCAAAATATTTACATGCGATCATATTTTTATGGCAAAATTTCCATCTTAGATACGAAATTTCAATATTTATTTTCATGTATGTTAAATTGAAGGGAAATATGAATTGCATATCTATTGGGTAGAGTTTTTTACCCTGAATTTTTTCATTTGTGATACTAAAATATTCTCCACTGTATTTGAATAGTTGCCAAAAAAGTGTACTACAAGACAAATTCTATTAATCTCACTCTAGTTCACCATCCATTATATGATGCCAAAACCATATATTGATTTTTGAGGAATCATAATAACAATTGGAGCAAATATTCTTAAAAAAGAATTATTTCTGCATTTAATAAAGTTTTCCATAGAAATCATCCGAAATAGGAATTGAAGCACTCCAGATTTTTTACTAGTTTTATTTAAACTGTTTACTTACATATCTACAAATTTAATACCTAAGATCAATCATTTATATTTCTCAATATTTTGACCATTTGAATTTAGCTATGGAAACTCACCTTTTGTCAGAACAACAAAAGATTATAGTTTCCACATTTGATAAGCAATCTTGATGTTATTTAGACATTATTATTCTAAGTGAATATTCTAATATGCAGAATTGTCAATTCTTCGCAAGAAAATTTTTAGTAGTCAAAAGAGAAAAAAGAAATGGCAAACAATCGAAGAATTCTTAGGCAAAAGGATGTTTGACTTATTATTTGGCTAAAAGTTGATGGATGAGGGAAGTTTTTCCGCCTATTTTTTTGAAATTTGAATCCACGAGAAATTCGATATAACATTGAAAATGAATGCAATGGCCGATCATGTTACCGACATGGCACGCAGTTAAATGATCTGCTTTTGCCCGAAAATTCGTGGGAATAGGGCAAACTTAAATTGGAAGTGGTTAATATTTAAATATCCGTTCGAGAGTCGGCTTCGATTTCATTTTGAGGTCAGCTCATAAGCGTCCGTTTGCTGAACTATTTACATTTCTCCCAGAAAAGAACTGTAAAATAAATTCAACTTAATATTCAACAAATTTTCTGAGCATATAAATTTTTTTGAGAAAATTTATAACTACTTTATAAATTTTAAAAACTAAATGATTATGCTATGTACAGTATTGTGTCATTTTACTAAAAATATAATATTTTTCACTTTTAAGGCATAAACAAGTTAAAATCAGGTGAAAAAGCTTTGAAAAAAAGGTAACAAACTTTTGCATCGTTTGTAATATCAGTATTGCTTTTATTTTAATAAAACGTTTTACTCTGAATGCAAATTTCATATGAAAATTTGTGTGACTCTTTTTATTGATATGTTTACATTTATTAAAAAAACTTAAAAATTGAATTAAAGTATAAGAACTTTATTTTAAAACAACAATTTTAAGATAATTATTGATTTTAAGACAATAATTATTTTTTATGAAAAAAATAAAAGGTATAAGAAAACTGTTGTGAGTCATTACAGAGAAATTCACCTTACAAATCTAAAAATTTATATGCAAATGTTCCTTTTATTTATTAAATTTAATTTTGAGCTTTCTTTTTACCAAAGAAGTAATAAAATAAGCAACAATTGACATGAATATATTTTAACTATTTGATCTAATATTAAAAAATGAGCTATTGAGCAATCGAATGTACAACAATATTTGTGAATCTATAGTTTATAGTGTAAGGCAAACACACGCATACATGTTTGCTTTAAAAAAAAATAAAAAAAAAATTGAAATAATAGTTTGCTTAATAAACATCATAAAATACTTAGCTTTGTGTTTAGAAAATATATTCATATAAAATTAATAAAAAATAGTAATGAATTGATCTCAATTGAAGTCATTTCACATGGTAAAATATTATTTTAACGAGGACAATTAATAAGCTACAAAAACATAAAAGTTTTCATTGTATACTGAAAAAAATCTACTATTCATCTTTATACCTGGTTATAACAATATTTTTCATCTTTGAAATGTTATAAATACATTTTTGTTGCCATAAAATTATAAGAATTTAAATCAAAAAATTTCTCAATATATATATATATATATATATATATATATATATATATATATATATATATATATATTATATATATATATATATATATATATATTATATATATATATATATATATATATATATATATATATATATATATATATATATATATATATATATATGTATATATATATATATATATATATATATATATATATATATATATATATATATATATATATATATATATATATAGCTTTAAAAATGGTTTAGAATCATGCTTGCTTTTAATTTATTGGAAACTTTTGTTAAATGGAAATTCATTGTATAGAAAATTTATTACATTACATTTTAAAAATTTTTAATAATATTATTGCATATTTATTAAATATATAAATTTTAACAAATAAAACCATTCGATGAAAGTACTTTTAACCTTAAATAAGGGATAGAATTTTATGATTATTCCTAGATATGAATTACTGAAAAGAACTTAAGAATTAAATTAAAACGTTGTTAATTTTTCATAAAACTAACAATAAAAGTTAAATTCAAGGTATCAGTACATCATTTTGTATTATCTTAATATGGTTTGATAAAGTTACTTTTTCTAAATTTTTAAATCCTTTCGAACTTATTATATATATTTTATATGTAAACATTAAAATAGGAACATTAAAAATAATGATATTTATCATTCATAGTTAGTTTCATAAAGCATCATTATTTTCAGTGAGTTTTAATTTTTCAACACAAAAAATTTAAATCTGAGTGAATTAATTTAAAATCTGAGTGAAAAAAACAATCTGATAATGATTTATTTGGTTTCGAATAATTTTATGTGATCTAAATTAAAATATCTCAATCCACATAAAAAATTTCAACAAAATTTTATCATGAATTAATTGTAGAGAAAAAGTTTATTTAAAGAACATTATTAGATTCGATTAAATTTAATAAAACTCATGATAACCCCTTTATGTATAAACCATTTAGCTACAATTTTTTATAGACCAGCAATAAAGTTATGATTTGGCGCTTCATTTACATACAATATTTAATAGGATTGTAACTATAGTACTGAGCAATATTCTAAGAGGACATTTCATGTCTGAGAGCATATTTCTCAACTTTCTTTTGCCGAAAATCTGGCAAAAAAGTTAATTTTTAAGAAATGAATGCCATTTTTTCTCCAGAACTACTTGTTTTTATTGAAAATCTATGTATATTTGATAAAAAAGCTAAAAACGAGAAACTGTTTCATTTATTTGATGTATAATAATGCTTTGATTTGAGCTGTTGCCGTCAGACATTAAAATGCTTTAGATTGTTATTAAGAAGATTGGAAACATTTTAAGTTAGTATTATTGTGGACAATATTTAAATTTTAATATTGAAAGTACATCCAGTCTCAAGTCATTTGCAATCATCTCATCTTCAAATCTCAAGTCATTTGCAATACTCCGAGTTCTAAATGTGTATGAACAAAATGCAATATAACCATACAGTACAAATTTTGGGTAATGAAATATAATGCTCATTATTAACTGTCAATAACTAATCTGCTTAATAAAAGTAAATTGATTCACTATAATGTAATTATCAAATTCATAATAAACAAATTTAAGGTAAACATTATTTTTTTATTTTTCTCTGTGAATCCTTGTTGAAAAATTAAATGAACTAAATAAAACATATCTTCACGTTTTTTAATTCTCAGCAATAATAGAAGATAATAATAATTTAATACTTTAAGTCCTTTTAAAATGATGCAATATTCAGACAAATGTCTTGATGAATTCTTGACTGCAAAAAGCATTTCAACTTTTGTATTTCTATATTAATAGGAAAGGAAAATCCAATGATATCAGCTTAATGAGACTGATTTGAGTAACAATGAAACTGAATGATACTGGGATTGAATACTTTTACATTCAGAAAGTCATATTAAATATTAGATATAACGTTAAGTAATTGATATTGGTACCATGTCCTATACATTTCCCTAAATTTCAATTTACTTATTATTGAATATACTTAATAATAACTACAATATATTTTGCATATATATATATATATATATATATATATATATATATATATATATATATATATATATATATATATATATATATATATATATATATATATATATATATATATATATATATATATATATATATATATATATATATATATGTATATATATATATATATATATATATATATATATATATATATATATATATATATATATATATATATATATATATATATATATATATATATATATATATATATATATATATATATATATATATATATATATATATATATTCCTTTGAAATTAAGTGTTAAAGTTTCCGCGTCTGATGATTGTGACCAACACAATGTATATGATGTAGCTCAAGATATTACAAGCATATTCTAAACCTAGTTTATAATTTATCTTAGACAAATTTTCAAAATGTACTCCAAATTAAATTAAAAAATATATCTTTTAATTATATCTTTTATTTTATATATTTTTTAATAATAAAAGATATATTAAAAAATATATCTTTTATTAAAATTTTGGAAGGAAAAAATATTCAGTGTTATGAATTAAGAAAATGTTTAATACTCAGTTCATCTGCTGCTACGTTTTTTTGCTAAAAATCATTTCAATCATCAATTCACTTAAAAACTTTTACATCAGTTTTCCTACTTACCAACTTACAGATTTGTATATTTTATACTTTATTTTTTATCTTTTCTACCTTCCTTTGTAATTATAGTATAAGAAATTTGCAAATAGTTGCCAATATGCAGGCATCCTTCAGCAATGTTCTATATTCGATGCATGTGGCAAATGTTATATGAGAATTATATTTTTAATGTTATTTTATTTTCTTACTATTTCTTTCAGCTTAGAAAAAAATTTAAATTCTAAAGTCACTCCATTTAATAAGAGTTATTACTGTCACGAAACCTCATCTGATTTCTGAAACACAAGAAAAGATTTTCCTTATAGAAATTAAGCTTCGAAAAAAATCTATTCATAACTTCCTGTCTAGTTATTCATCAATCTATCCTAATTTCACTGAGTCCGTGTTATTGCACCATTCAAGGGCTCAGAACAAGATGTCTTAACTCTCAGGATATCAGGTTGGCGACATGTTATCCGTCTTGTGAACATTTGGACTGCACGCAGTCTATACAATTAATTATTTCATCTTTATCTACTCAATAATTTTCTATCAGTAAGATTAAACGAGCTCAACATTGTCTAATCACGATTAATAACTCATTAATTATTTTTTCTTCTTGGAAAAATATCTCTTTTGACGAGCGAATATGTTTATAATTAAAGCTCTTTTAGTAAAAGCTCTTGTGAATGGCGTTTGTGTTTTCCGCCCGGACGTAACAATCGATAAGATAGCCATAATTAAGCATCGATTAAAAAGAAGAAAATAAAGAACAAAACAATACCAGCATTCCACTCTCGGTCACGTGGTGGTCGTATCTCACTGCGATAGGTCGTAAGTCAAGCGTTAATTGGGCTCGGAATTGACAGCAGACGATATTCTTCAAAGTTCGGTCGAAGAAAATCGTTTGAAGAGAAACAGACGAGATTTTGAGTAGATGAATGTGAAAGAGGAGGATGTCACATTTTTTAAATGTCTGTTGATTTTCCCAACATCTAATTGCTCGCCTTATATCCCGGTGGGGTGATTCATCCAATATTTTTTCGAAGGAAATGTTTGCTCTGAAGCAAAAGGTTATCATTGGTTCTCTTGACTGTGAGAACACTTTTCAACAAAATTTATTTGTTTAATTATTTTCTATTTCCTCTAAGGAAGAACAGACACAGAGAATAATGATTTTTTGTTTGTTATTATTTCAGTTGCTAACATTTTTGACACTTGTAAGTGAACAATGATAAAGTAACTTTTGGGGCATGTTTTGACAATCTCTTATTGTAGTTGATGAATTACGAATTAAAAACAAAAATCTAATAAACAGATAATTTCAATTTAAATAATGTGTTTTAAGTAAATTTTTCTCAAATTATATTTGAATAATATGAATAACTTAAGTTTTTTATTGTTACGAGATTTACATGTGGTTATAATTTAAGGCCGAGGTGGTTTAGTTGGTTGGAAAGTCCGTTATCGTTATTGGATAGTAGTGAGTCTCTACCCTATTGAGGATCCGTCATATTCCCTAATGTCTGCAGTGGCGCGTTAAATATGTCTTGATCGCAATGTTTTCCATGTGAAATGATACCTCTAGGGTTGGCAGGCCAAGTAGGGTCTTTTGCTTTATCCTTGCTTTCTAAATTATGAAGACCCACTTTCGTGTCTACGATGGCGCACCCATTGGATACCTTACTATGTCAGCTAACATCACATCCTACCTTATAGTGCTGGATGGTAGAAATTCCAGAATATATAACAAGAACAACATAAATTATGGTCATCCAATAATAAATCATTTATTCTAGAATATTTTATTAATATTTTCCTATTATTTATCAAAGTCCATTAACATATGGTCTGATAGGCTGATAACATTTATAATTGTATATATGTATTTTGATGATGTTAAATTTTACGTACATTAAGTTATCCAGAGAAAATATTTCGTAAATTTGAACAATAGTAAAAAGATGATTTGAGATTTCTTTGTTTGATAAAATAGGTCTTATCTCTTAAGCGTTAATCAAGATTACAGTGACGTTTGCCTGCGTTGAATGCATTCAAAAAGGATCAATACACAGCAGAAAATATTAAGTATTATACTTAAACAAGAATTTGCTATCGATATTTAAATCTGCGTTTTTACTCTGTTCGACCTACCATTGTTCTTGGTTTGTAAAACACTCTGAGATGTATTGCCTGTTATGTTAGGCAACGATCTAATAGTTGGTCATTGTATTTTCAAATTCTACATCACACCAATAGAAGGGCATTAGGCATTATTATTTAATATACATAAGCTATACCATACCGATCTTTTTATCATGAGCTGGTTGCCAAGTGGAGTTGGAAAAAAGTGCAAATTTTCAAGAAAATAGATTACATAAATTTTCCACAGTTTATACAAAATTACTATAATAGTTCTTACATTTGTTCTCTTGGTATATTAAATTTATATTTATAAAACTTGAGAAAAAATAAAAAAATAAAGCTGCAAGGAGTGTTTCAGACTTTTACTTCATTATATTGTACATTATTATATCTGAAGTTCAAAAACATAAACAGACGAATGAAGGATTAGCGATATGGTCTTCATTTCGATCGTTTCTGGATTCTACTCCCAATGTGGATGTGGATGCTTACAGTGATTTTAAGTTCCATTTAATCAATTTATTTTTGTATAATTAGTCTTTGTTAATCGAATTGATAGTAAAAAGCAAACTAATAATACAATATCTTTACGAAGTCCTTGATTTATTTACCCAAGATTAGATTAACTATAGGGAAATTTTGTGTAAATCAATGAAGACTATTTAAATCAAAAGCGATAACTTATATGTGCTTTATATACGTCATAATATATATCTATATTCGGACATAATTTAAATTGTTTCTTCTTATTTTTATATGATATGATCTTCAATAATAGTAAGTACCATGTAAAAAAATACTTGTCACCATAGTTTTATTGTGATAAAGAGCATTATTTTATAGAATTCATAATAATATTTTGAGCAAATTTTCTATATAAGGTATTAAACGTTTTCTAGTTATAATTGAAAAATTATAGTTACAAAAATATTTTTTGCTGGTATGATTCTTCTCATTTAAACTCTAATTAAAGAAAATTTTTCATGAAGATAATATGTAACATTAATTGAATTAATCGATGACTCTAAGTTTAACTTCTGTTCAAAATTTGTTATCGTTTGATTCAAAAGCTAGTCTTGTTATTGAAGTGAAGTGCTCTAAATGATTAAATCCATCAAACGAGACTGAATCAGGCGACTATTGATAAACCTCAATCTCTCTTCCTCTGACTTTTATCACTCACCAATGCCTGGATTGCCTTCAAACACGGAGAGCTTTATTTATTGCAAAAAAGTGTAAATACGGGCGATCGCCCGTGATTATCTGTGGGTCACGGGCCTTCGGATGGCGAAGGTCTCTCTGAGCGTGCTTCGATGATATGCAAAATCCAGCTAATTGTGAGGTCCAGCATACTTTTGTCTTTTTTTAAAAAAATATTGATGGCTGCTTAGGCTGATAAGTAGCAGCACATGCGGTTATGATTTGCTCTTGATGAAGACAGAATTTTGTTAAGATAAACTATCGTATCAAATTTTAATACTTTGACTTCTGTCATAAATTTTCCGTTGAAAGAGTTGCTCAGTTTTAATATGAAGCTTTTCTTTGTTTTTATCTCCATTCAAAGATTCGATAATGAGATACGTTTAAAACATGATGAAGATATGAATGGTTGACAACTTTCTCTTTATGGATTTTTATCATTCATCTTAACTGAATAAAAAGGGAACTATTTTTTGAATTAAAAAAAATACTGTCAATTTACTTGTTTGCTTGCAGTACGTTTACATAAACATGCAATCCGAATTTTAATGTCGCCAAATCCATCGCGTTACAGATACTAAGATTAAAACAAATATTGACATGAAAAAATTAACATGTTTTATATATCAGGAGCTAGCGCATTGATAAAAATTTTAAGTAAGTTAGAAGTAAAATAAAATTGTCTATCTATGTGTTCTAATTAAAAGTAGTATATATATTTATCCATTATTATATATAAATGAAATATATATAATTGGATAAATATCATTTTTATTATTATAAATTCCAAATGCGTCGAAAACTGTATTCCAAACAATTACCAACAACATTTTGTATAACTTTAATACAATATAAATATGCAAGAATAAAAATAAAATCTGATTAACAAATAAAAAGTTAGAATCTTAGATTGCATTATTTTCTTATGTGCTGTAACTCGTTTTACTTAAGCAGTTTTAACTGTACTATAATTCCAACATAAAAATTAATTACAACAATGAATTTAAAGCCATTAAATAGTTCACTTAGTTGATGAGTTGCAGTAATTTGTCCGGCAAATTTTTGTTCAGTTACATTACCTTTTCATTCCCTAATGCTTTGTGACTCATCGTCTTAAGTGCGTGGATTGCTTTTTAACTTAAGTTATGATCAAATGTTAAGACTTACACACTTGTGCTGATACACTCATCTTCAATTGATACCCAAAAAAATCAGGGAATTTGAACCCAGAAGTTTTTAATATGAACAAGCACCTTCAGAAAGATGAATTTCGGTTGGGTGAAATATTACTGTCTTATCAATACGAGGACGACATGTTACGCCTAAACTGAGATGAATTGAACTTTTTAAATATAGTCGAATTTTTTTGGAGGATTTATTTTATTTCTGATAAAACGATTCTTAATAGAATGCTCGTACCCTTTAAAGATATTCAATTTTATATTGCCGATGATTTAAGATAAAGCATAAGACATGTTTGGAGATATTGACATACCGAAAATCATGGAGTTCAGATCAACCTTAATCCTTTTAAAATTTAGCCATCATAATGCCCATACTTATACAGAAATTACAACTAGTCTCAGCTAGCTAGAGAGAATATATAAAATACCAAATTAACTCATCAAACTTGAAAACAAGAGTTTAAACTTTATTAATAAAAAGATTAAATTGAATAGCAAAACTAGCTTTACTTTCAGGTCGTGTAAGAAAAATAGCAAACTGTAACCTTAACATTCAATAGTTTTTTAATATATATATATATATATATATATATATATATATATATATATATATATATATATATATATATATATATATATATATATATATATATATATATATATATATATATATATATATATATATATATATATATATATATATATATATATATATATATATATATATATATATATATATATATAATGGCAGAAACATTTTTTACAAAATATTTTTTTCACAATAAAAGCAAATAAGACAATTTAATCTAATTTTGAGTACAACTCTGAAAAACCTATGTTTTTAAGATATTTATTTTATTTTATAAATAGTTTTTCAAATTCTATTTAGTTTTCCACTTTTCTGGCAATATTGTAAAAATAAATAAATAAATGAGATAAATAATCTGAATTTCTACTTGTCAAGTTGGCCAGTAAGAAAAAATAAAAAGTCTGGGACTCTTACGACATTCTTAAATGAAGCATTACATCCGGGACTTTCGTATCAAAGGTTAAAGTACATTGAGGGTAAGTTGGAGCAAAAGAGGCCGAACATTCAGTAAACTTCTCTTGACAGCATCTTCACCACCCCCTCGCAGACTTCAAATCATTTAATTCGCTATCCATCATATTTTGGTGAAAGCTCGGTGTGGGAGGAGAGGTAGAGAAGAGATCGGCAGGATTGTAAAAGCGAACTTTGGTAAAAAGGGGAAGGCCACCTTCCCTCTACGCCCCACCTAGTACTTAATCCACGTTGTCTGATCCACTTAATAAGTCCTTTCTCATCCCCACTGGGGGGTTTGATTGTTTTTGTAGTTAGATATCATCCGAGCCCTTCAACCTACTGTAAATATCCCGCCTCCTCCTTACAGCGTTTTGCTTTTAGTGAACCAGCTGTTTGATGTTCTCAATCGAGAAAGAACAGCAACCAAGTCCCGGGTGGCCGTTGGAAAATAAGCTCTAAAGTCAGAGATTTTTTTTCCCTTTGCTTGGTAATTCTTTGAGATTTAATTAAATACACAGCAGACTTTAAAAATTTCAAGGACTAACCATAATAAAGCTTGAAGTGCTTAATTTGAGAACGGTTTGTGCTCATCAAATAAATGAGACCTTCTTTAAAAAATATTTTTAACTGAATGCTATTCAATTATTGTTTTTAAATTCTCAAGGCAAATGCTGTTAAAATTTAAAATATGTTAATAGTTAAAACAAATTTGCAAGCATAACTTGTATGAGTAAGTATTTTTCGATGTATGAATAGGAAACGTATTGAAATAAATTCGAAGTTTAAGAAAATATAGGTTCTTAGTATTTGTGTGTAAGTTAAAAGTTAATTATTTTGCTTTTCTTTGCATAAGAAATAAGGTGAAATGACTTACAGATTTTAATTATCATATAACTAAAGCATTCCTTGACAAGTAATAATAAAATGATTGTACGCTTGAAAAATTGTACAATAATTTAATTCATAGTGTGGTGGACTTTTCTTTTCATAGTTACATACATTTAACTGTCAAACCTGATTTTATTTGACCAGCATGACTATTTTAATTCAAATATCGTAATTGAAATTAATTATATCATTAGTTCAATTGTTATAGCTGATTTCCATTAAATTCCTGAAAAATTTATGTATTAACTTTTGTGTACAATCAAAATAATGTCTCAAAATTTAAATTGTGAGAAAGGCATTAAATAAAAAGTGGTAATTTTTACTAATTAAAAATATCATGAAAATAATAATTACAGAGATTATGATTTAGCATATCATGATATAATTAACGCTTAATATTCATGTTATGAGTTCTGGTACGTGGAGAGATTAAAAAATGATATGTCACTGTTCGATAATATAAAATTATATATTAATATTATTTCAAAAAAAAAAAAAAAAAAAAAAACCACACGCAACAGTTCTTAGGCATCTATGCAAAATGGTGCTGTTAGATTTTACGTGTTAAGAATCACCAATATGCATGTTGCTTAGAAAGTATTTTTCCATTATAAAAATTCAAGTAAATAGCAGGCAGCTATAAGCATATTATTACAAAAGGGTTGCCAAACAATGAAGTTGATCTGCTTTTCTCAATACAAACTCAACATGGACAAAATTGGCAACACAAAGATGATATTCGGTTTCTTGTGATGTTTATCGTACCATCACTATTATAATTGGGATAAATGTGGAAATACAAGGAAATTAGTGAGTACGGCAGTTTTAAAATCAGTAAAAGAATGAGGGATCTATTCCAATTCAACAGTCTTAAAATGATTCATTTAAAAATTCACAAACATACATTTGCAAAGTCAAAATAAAGTTCTATTGAAATTACGTAAGACTTTTTTTTAACGAAGTAAAGATTCTTTGAAATAAAAAAGAGTTTGACTTAAATATTTTCATAAATTATCTAGTGAATAAATGAAAATTAGATAAAGTCCCGTTTCTTTCTCTGAGATTTTAGGAAATAATTTCTTTTAAATTCGGAATAGATTTGATGGGCATCATGTCTCTGTAATTTTCAATCATTTTTAATATTTATTCAACTACTGTATTTGCAATTTCTTATGACAACTTTTATGACCTGTTTCTTCAAAAATTATTTTTTCCTTCATTCTAATATTTTACAAAAAGTGTACAATGTTTACATTGTATATTGGTGAATTTTAAATGTGACAGTAAATTATAATGATATATTCAAACCACTTCAACAAGAATTTCTAAAAAATATGACGTTTAGAAATTGCTAATTACCTTAAAAATCCAATTATTAAAAATCGAAACATATAGTCAGTAGTTCATAACAATTTTTTTTCCCACTTTTTGGCACTGAATGTATATTTTTTATTCTAGAAATAGTGATTCTAGTGAAAAACCGGAAGAGCAGGGATGCTTTAAAAGAGGATGTTTCTCTCTCCTTCATCCTTCAACAGTCATGGTTAAAGATGCTCCTCTCCTCCGTTTTCGGAGTGGAAAGATTCCTTCTCATTTGAGACAATATAATTAACGAAAAGCGATTACCCGCCAACTGAGATGTGTCAAGAAGTTGGCCAAGTTGTATTGCGTTTCACGCCAAACTTCCAAAATATAAAAAAAAGCTAAACGTTCTCCCACAAAATGATTGAAACAGATTAACGAGATTTTCGTATATTTCATCGACAGAAATTCGGGTGGAGGGCAAAAAATGAAAGCATATCGTCGTTTCTTTATTTATTTCTGAGTGATGCGTTCTGTCCGTGTTGCGTAAGAAGAGATTAATTCCTGGCAACCTAATCTGTCTTTGAAATTTTCTTTCATTAGATTAAAGTATAGCATAGCTCTTTATGTTTTAGCCTCAAATATCATGAGAAAAATTTCGTTTAACGAATAAGCTATTTTTTTCTTTCAATCCTAAATTTAAAGTTCTAGAAGCATTTGAATTGCTCTTTGAAATATTTTGCTAAATGATAGCTTTTTTTTAAATATTATTTGACGCATAGAAACACATATTATGTAAATTGTGATCTTTTGTAATCAATTAATCATACATACATACATACATACATACATACATACATACATACATACATATATATATATATATATATATATATACATATATATATATATATATATATATATATATATATATATATATATATATATATATATATATATATATATATATATATATATATATATATATATATATATATATATATATATATATATATATATAAAGGTGCAATGTGAAGATCAACAAAACTAGGATGACAAAATTTGAAAATCATTGACAAGAATAAAACAATATAGAATACAAATAATAGGAGGAAATCAGAGTTGACCATTTTCCTCCTGAGAAGACGTGGTCCTCCTTATGCACTCCTCCTAGTATTTGTATTGTATACTGTTTTATTCCGTCAGTGATTTTCAAATTTTGTCGTACTAGTCTGTTATTTGTACTGGCCTATCTCTCTTTAGTTGTTTTTGATCTGGTTAGATTGCCAGTAATATATATATATATATATATATATATATATATATATATATATATATATATATATATATATATATATATATATATATATATATATATATATATATATATATATATATATATATATATATATATATATATATATATATATATATATATATGTATGTATGTATGTACATATATATATGTGTATACATATATAAATATAAAATTAGATATAGAACTGAAAAGTACAAGAATATATAAAAACATTTATGCTTGGTAATACATTCAGCGCAAAAGCAGCTAAAATAGAATTACTGAAATATATATATATATATATATATATATATATATATATATATATATATATATATATATATATATATATATATATATATATATATATATATATATATATACATACATACATACATATATATATATATATATATATATATATATATATATATATATATATATATATATACATACATACATACATATATATATATATATATATATATATATATATATATATATATATATATATATATATATATATATTCCGTAAATTTTTTTAAAATTATATCATAAATATCATATTTGTCTTAAAAATTTGCAAAAATTTCTTTATTTGAACTATTGATTGTTCATCTTAACATCGAAAAAGTATTAAGATTTCTTTTGCAAAAATTCAAACTGGAAACAAAACATATTGAACTCTATATTAGTGTGTATAAAGGCAGGATAAAAAGTTAATCATAAAAGTATTTCTACGTACTGTATTATTTCTATAAAAAGGAACATTAACATTTTTGAAAATTGATATCGTTAATCCCCCGGGAGTTTCTAATAGTTGAGGGCATATCAATTATTTTTTATGACATATATTACATGCCGCTGAAAGCTTACTGACCTTTCTAATAAAACAACTCCCTAAAATTCCTGGATAAACTATAACTTTCTTTCTAAATTGATTCTTTTTCTGTTTTGTGTATTGATCCTCCTTGGTTAAAACGATTAAAATTTACGCTTATTGTAAAACTAAAAATCATCTCATATATACAATAGATAATTGCAAACGTGTTAATCTATTCTAAAAGCAAGTTTTTTACTCAGTAAGAAGTTTCTAGTCTATAAATTAATCATCGAGTTTTTATTAGGGTGTTAAATTAAATTACGAGACAAAAATTAGATTTTTTAAATTCACGAGAACATAAACTCACAGATTTTTTGAAATTAAAAGATAAAAGATGTATGAAGAATGTGAGATGTATATAGTAACATAAAAAATAAAATTATATATGTATGCATAAAAATTATATATAATTTACAATGAATACATGTACTATTTTTATTTTTTAATATTTATAATACAATAGAGCAAAAATAGTACAATGAAAAACTGGTGTAATTTGAACTTTTCATTGCATGAATCGATGATATCGATATAAATTTGTTTTAATCTGTGAAAATGCATTATATACTTATTTTTTCTATAAATAGTTTTTACCTACATTTGAAACGCATCGTAAGCAAAAAATATCAAATCTTGTTTTACATTCATCAATATCATAATAACACTTTTTTTTTTTAACATTTTTTTTAAACCAAAAGTAAACAAATTAAAAACCATTCACCACTCTCATAATAAGCTTGCTTTTGGTAAGAGGAAATTAAAAACCTTATGAAAACTTGGAAAACAATAAGATATTTGCAATTAATGAGGCAAATCATCACTTAAAAATAATACCCTGATTGCAGAGAAAAGTTGCTAAAAAATAGTTTATTTTCAAAATAACTAATAATAATAAATAAAATAAAATTTTACTGTTTGTCTTTTCTATTTTGAAAATGGTAAACAATAATTCATTATTTGGATTAACTGTCTACACATGTTTATCATTTAAAAAAGAAAAAAAAAAAAAGTAGATCTCGTGGTGGTAACAAGTGACACAAATAATAATACATACACCGATAGATAACGTTAAAATTAAACAAATAATAAAAACATAGAAGGAAATGAAAAACAAAGATTCATATATGTAAACCGAGGTTTATGACATTACGCGATTGACTCATTTGTTTAAAATATATTTTTTCATTTACATGTAACCAAATGATCGCCTAAAAGAAGTTATTCATTCATGCTCTTTACATTCTTCCAAACAGTTAAAACCCACATAAGAATTTTTTTTCTGTGTTGCATTTTGTGTTTTATTACACACGTTTTTTCTATTTTATGTCATTGCGCGATTATCTCGAAATAATTTTCTTTTCAATTTTGCTTGATGATCTAATTTTTTGAGAAGTGTGTCTAGTTAAAAGATGGTATAAAAAAACTTTAATAGTCTCATATGATCCTCTAGGGCGAAGTTAAAACACGATTTACAAATACTAATTTTAGTGAAACTTAAGGGCTTCAAATATGATAAAAATATTATAAAATATAAATGATTAATTTGAAATGAAGATAAATTCTCTCAATATTTTATATAATTAAGTTTGATTTTATGTTATTATATTTTAATATTTCAATTATTATAATGTAAATGTAAAACAGATAAATATGCTTTTATAGCTTTAGTTTAATTTCAAAAATGAATTCTTTTTGTAAAAATCTTTTAAAATTTTAATTAATAATAGAAACAAATTTTTTTATCAAAATATTTTCTATAGATTATTAATTATAAATAATTTGCATTATCATTTCTTTAATAAATGTTGCTAAATTAGTGACTGACTGGTTATATAACACAGTTTAGCAGCTCATGAACTATCACTTCTGTTAAGTGTGTTTTCTCAATTGCAAAATGTAACGCTAGAAAAAAAAATCCCTTAAATGAAATTAGTCAGAAATCTTTATTTAAAAACAACATTTCCTTTTCACGGCATAACTGGAATTTTCATTCTATGACAAATATAGGAGAGTTTATAAATTGGTTTAGTCCTTACGTACACCTGAATCGACCTAAAACAGACTTCAATGTGTTACTTTAGATTAACAGAACTTAGAAAATTGGCTTCAGTGGAAGGAAACATTGACAGCATTCTAGAAAAATGTCACTCTTATGTTGAAAGATGTGTGGTCTTATATATACCGCTTGAAAGACACCATCTGTTTCAAAAACATTTAACACTTACCATCAAGATAGGGTCTTCAATCGTAGGAGGTATCTCGATAAGAAAAAAAAACGTAAATAAATCACTTCAAACTGAAGTCAATTCTCTCCATAATGACGAAGACAGAATATTTTTATGTAATCTTTAACAACATTATGTTCTGCTTTAATTTTTTTATTAAAATAGTCTGTAAACTTTAATCTTAAGCTAAAGAAACAATCACTTAAAAAACTTTATGTTTTGGTAGTTATTTGTATTTAATTAGCAACGATTTGCATGTCCAGCTTATTCATTTTTTCAATGATAAGCTTATTCAAACATAATTTATTCTTAGAAAAGGGAAAAAGATGCATATATGTTGAGAAAAAAAACAAGCTTAATTAAAAATTTAATTACATATGTTAATGACAAAGTTACCATCATGAATATTGACACCAAAACAAAACGAAAGTCTACTTCCAAAACGGACTACCTCGAAATACAAAAAAAAAAAGAGAAAAAAAAAGTGAAAATATTTTGAATTGAATTATTTTATGATTTTCAATAACACTGTGTTAAAGTGACTCTATGCTATTTAGTCTGCTTCTCTAAATAAAGTTTTATAGAGCACTTACCAACGATACTTGTAATCAAATTTGACATTTCTATTTCACGTTTCTATATCAGCTTTCCCTTATTAATTCATTCTTCTAACTTGATATTGTTTTTTAAATTATTTCACTTCAAAGTGAAAGAGTTCTTTGTAAAATATATTAAAAGATGAATATTACAATTTTTTGACTTGTGTGTTGTTTTGCAAACAAAGCACCAAAATATATGATCTGCTTATCCATTTAAAAATGAAAAAAATGATTTGAAAATTTATTAACATAATCGTTATAAATTAATCAATAAAAGATCTCATATTATTGTTTATTCAGAATTAAAATGTACTCAAACGTAAACAAGTTTTACATGTTTAAATAATTGTTAATATGATGTTATTTTATACAAACAGTCTAGAGAAATGTAAGGTAATTAAAATTTGCGTTACATTTCAAAATAATTTTTGTAACTCGAGACACTCCACTTTTTTGGTAAACAACTACACATTCTGTGTTTCTTTAAAATTTACGTATTAAACGTTTTTCTATATTATCGTACATTATAATCATTTATTTAAGGATTCTAAGCTATTATACAATGACAATTTCCATATTTAGCACAGTAGAATTTCATTCTTTTCGTTTATATTTCAATTTATTCAAAAATCTTCTGCATAGTTTTTTTATTACTTTAATATTTTTAAATATTAACAGTCTATATTGTTTTGTTTCACAATTATTGCTTAACACAAAACTAAATAATAAATATTAAAATAGTAATTAAGCATTTCTATAATCACTAAGTATAACAACTAAGCATTCATTATTATAACAATTAAAATCTTCTTTGAAATGATTGGAACTAACAGGATGGTAAAATTGGCTTGCATGTCTTATAAGTGAATTGGTCATGTAGTGTCAAATAGTAAATTTTCTGTCTAATTAAAGAACATCAAATATAATTGCATTAATTTCAAATTTCTCACAGATCATCACAAGTATAATACGGAAAATTCTCGAAAGTTTGTGTTTGTACTTAGTGACTGCATACTATAAGACTTTTTGTATGTACAATACTTTACAACACAATGCACATATTTCTAAGACTTGCAGAGAAAACATTTTTAACATTTAAAGTTATAAAACAATATTCGTAACATTTATTTCGTAAACTGAGAAAAACACATCCGGTATTTTCTCGTAGTTGTTAGTACAGTCATGTTTTTTAATTTGCTTATTACATGAATTCACGTAAAACGGATGCTAATTTTCAGTTGTATCAGTTAAATTTTTATGAGCAATATGTTAATGTATGTTTGTCAAATATGTTGTTATCACAATGTCCTCCATGAGAAATGATACTTCTGCTGGTGGCATGCCAAGTCTGTGAGTCGTCTGATTGGTTCTAAATTACGAAGACACACCCATTTTCTGGATCATGATAATAGGTCTACTGGGTGCCCCAATATATAAAAAAGGTGCCCTCTCTACAGCTTCTTGAAGTGTTGAAAATCCTAATAGTTGGGTATTAGAAACAATATTCCTCTATAAATTCAGCCTTCCGTAATACAACACTGCAGAATGTGGTTATTCCCTTAAGTAATGTTCATATAGGTATTGATGTTTCACTTAAGGTGACCAGGATCAAGTCATTCTACCGAAGAAGGCATATGTGGAAACCGATCATAGCATATGTGAAAAAAAAGAAACAGCACATAATAATTAGGAAAATAAGTAGTCAGTGGAGAACAGCATAAATTTCATTTCTATACACCTAAAGTAGTAAAAAAGTTTAATAACTTTTAAGTCAATCAAATACCAAATAATACTTATATGTGTGCAAGAAATGACATGAATGAAATAAGAAAATAAAATAAAACAAACTAGACTGAATTACACTTTAAACAGAATAATTAAAAATACCATACTGTTTCAATAACTACATTTAGTCTACGAAAAATATCTTCCTAAATATTTTGAATTTCAAGAAAATTTATTTCTATTAAATATTTCACAAATATTTCAAATTAGGATATTAAGGAAAAATATTAAGGAAAAACTGTTGAAAAGCTTATTTCTTGCCAAACATGGACGGTTTTCATGAAAAACGGATTTTTTTTCCTTTAAATTGGAAGCATGACAAAACATTTCACTATTATAAAAATTGCCATTTCTATAATTTCAGAAAACAAATTTTCACGAAAAATATCTAAATTTTTTATATTTAATTTTGAATATTATTTATTAACTTATTTTAATACAAATTATGAGCGTTTCAAATACAATGTTTTTTCTAATTTCTTATTTTTCCCAATTTATATAATTTAATTATTCTTTAGATATTTATTCATGTATCCAAATTAATCTTATTCTTCAAAACTTCAAAAATAGAAATAAATGTATATTATTTATATTTCTTTCACGTTGTGATTTCTTAAAAAAAATCAATTTATTCAACAAACTTCAAAATTGCGTTAAAAATAACATGCATTTAACTTTATAATCGTATTCTAACACATTGCTACTTGTATTAACTATTATCAACAAAGTTCATGTCACATTATTTTTAACGCTTACATTTTCATACAAAAGAACATTTCTATTTTGGCGACAAAATTTCCATATTCGCTGGAATGACGACATAAATATATCACCCAATACAACCTTTAAGGAACGAGCTGTATGTCGCGTCGGGATATATTTATGACTTTAAGTGGACGACATAAAGAATAATCTTGAGGACATTTTTTACCTGAGCTTCTCATATCTATCACCAGAAAAGATACGAGACAGTTCTAGAAAAGAAATTTCGGACGATTTTGATTGTTATCCAGAACCGGTTCGTTTCAACGAATTCCCACGGCTTTTGGAAAGGAACGCGAATCAGGTATCACTCTTATATCTTCCAAGTACACGTTGGAATTCCAAGAAGATTTTGTGTTTTTAAAACGAATGCATAGAATGTTGTTTTGTATTTAAGCAATAAATAAAGTGCAGAATATGGTATTTAACATGTTTAAATCTAATTTTCTTCTTAAAACAGATTAACCTGCTCTTCTTTCTTTATCATTAACGAAGTTTAAGAAATCTGACATTTAAGAACATAAATATCTATATTATTTAACTGCACCGCTAAAAGTAATAAAGTAAATTATATATCTTGCTTAAAACCTTCTATACTTTTTATTTTATCCTCATTCACAATCACTAGATAGGTTTATTCTAACAGTTTTCTTGCTCTTTTTAATTTTTTAAAAATTTGTTTGTCACTTTATGTTATCTTTCTGCACACGAAAGATAATTCAATCAAAATCTATATGGTTTTAAAATGGATTTTAAATTATTATTCATATTCCTCCCTAAGGGAGTAAAAGATTCCAAAGAATTTAAGATTGAAACCACAAATTATGAATATTCCAGTCCACAAGACTATGATTGCTTTTATTTCACACAAAGATAATGTTTATATTAATAAATTTCTTACATCTTTATTATAATTTTTAATGTTATTAAATTGATTAGTGAAGAATAAACAATAAGTATATTTATTTATTCCCCCTTTAAATTTCTTTTTTTGTTTTTAAAATAAAAAATCTTTAAAAGTCTTTTCTATTTATTAAACCATGTATTATAAATTATTTCATTATTATCTGCAGAGGATTATAGTATTAGGATTTCCAATTACTACTATAAAACAGCCAAAAATACCTAGTACTACTTTCATTATTGCTAGATACCAATTGGATAGATTTTTCTGTTTTCTTTTCTTACTAGCTCTTTAAAATAAAAAATAGATAAAATTATGACAGCTTTCTCCAACAGCCCACCAAGTAATTTATATTTTAGAAAAAGAATTCAAGCACACATTTTCAACAAGAGCCAATCGGGGCTCGCTTCTTCCCCAGAAAACATTCCTCATTTATCGGCACCCATAATTTCACTGATAGGGCACTGGGCTATCAGGGACGGACGGACTTTCTCGAAAACAACTCATCGGATTTCTCTGTAATCTTACCCATCCCATTTTTTTCCTTTAAAGCGTCTTCTTAAGTGATTCGCAGAAATGCCAAGAACGAACCTTTTAGTTCTTCTGTTTTTATCGCAATTTGGCTCGAGAGATTTTAAGGTAAAAAATGCGCTTTTTTCTTGTTTTTCGACAATCGCCGTCAAGTAAGGGAGTGTGGCAAATGTGCTACGGACAGATAGAGGAAATTTATGTCCCTTCATGTGGCATCACTGGCACAGGTCGTCGATCGTTTGAAAACACACCTGCATCTAGCGTAGAAGTTTATGATCCTCGAAATGAACTGAAATGAGCCTTTTTCTAAGGAAAAAACTATTTCCGTCTATTTTTTTTATATTTCAGATGTATCTCGCAAATATAAAAAAGTCGCATAATCTTAGAGTACACAGAAATATACTAATTGATGGTATAATTAGATAAAATTTCATAATTTCAAAGATTTTAGATTATAAGCCATTTGTTTTAGTTGTAATTTCTGCTTGAAATTATGGGTTTGAAATAAGATATAATAGAAGAAATAATACATGATTTTAAACCAGTAGTTTATAAGCAAATACTTTATCGACAGAAATGTAAGCATAATATTTTCGATTAAAATTGATTATAGCAGTTTTCTTCATAAAGAAATTATTTTTGTTTATCTGTTGGGGTTGTGAAATAAATGGCAGCTAAGTAAATTCAGAAGAAAGAGAATGACACTGAATTTAATTACTATAAAGAATGACAAAAATAAGGATTCATTGTATCTAGTAGCTTGATAATAAGCTTTGATGTGGTCATATGGTTGCTCCGAACAACCAAGATCAACGAAATATTTATTTTGCATTTCTGCTTTATGCATGCGTGTCTATCAGGTGAGTGCTTGAGAGTTTTCCAGGTTTCCTCCCTTTTTTGCACGAATAAAGTACATTATCTATGAAAATCCTTTCGAATGGTAGACGCATTTTATTTACAAACAAATTAATACTACTTTATCTTTTAGGGTGTCCATTGCCGATACTAAAAGTATATTACAAATTATGCATACAAATTATTTTATAAAACACTTTCTTTAATGGTTATTTAAACATAACCCTCCTAAGCAAATTTGCTAAAAACTGAAGCATATACTTTTAATCACTTTTTTTCTGATTAGGACTCTTAATTTTTATTTTTAATTTAAGAATCCGTATACTTAGAAACTTAGTATTTTCTATATCTGAATTAAAGAAAAATGCATAAAAGATGTGTTGGATTGAAACTTATGCAATATATCAAATAAAATCTTAATTAGTGTGTTAATAATTTTTATAAATTTTCATTAAAATTATTTATTCTATTTAAACGATTTTAAAAAAAATAATTATGAAAAAAATAATTATCTCATTTTGCATCCTGTATCATTTCTTCTGTAAATTTAGAAAATTTTACAAACATTTCTACCTTTTTAGAGAACATCTACAATTTAAACGTTTATACAAAATTCATACTTAGTTTATTCGAGATTTAATTGCGAACATTTATATACGAAATAATACAAATCAAATTTATATTAGGATGTCTGCCTTTGTATAACTTAAAAAAAAACTATTTTCTTTTGAAATTTTGATTGCAACATTTGTAATTAATTTAAGGCATAATTAAAGAAGTAAAGTTGCCTTGGCCGTTATGTAATTAATTTAAATGACTAAACAATCCAAAATGGGACTTTTCCCGCTTCAAGAAGGAAGCGTGCTTTTTCTCTTTCTTTTTAAAATTGTCTTTTATGCATTATAGATAGAAATAGAGAAAATATATTTACAGCCTAAATTCCCATTTCTTTCCACATTCTCACAGTGTAATTATTTAAAAAGTAATGATATTTAATATGTGTTTTTCGAGTTTTATTAAAATTCACCAATTACCTGAAGTACATTGGAATGAAAAGTATACCGATTTCAGTAATTTACAACTTCGCACCTAAAGAGAATCTTCAAACACATCGTGCAGTTGATTTGATTAGTTTTTAATTACTTTATACGATTTGTGGACTTTCATTCGTGATACATACAAATCATTATTTTTAATTGCTATTCATTAAGTTATTTTACAACTTTTGCCTTCATAGAATTTCTTTTAATTTAAGTTTCAGTCAAAAGTGTATTTTTAATTCTTTGATATTTGAAATTTGTTATGTTTCTGCTTCTGTTTTTATAGCATTCAATCAGTATTTACTTTTTCAGTTCATAAATAGGTGCGATCGCTGTAATCTAAGTACGCTTTTTCCACTGGTAAAATTTAAGTAAAATAAGCATGCGGTAATTCAGATGTTAACTATAAACTCACATTGAACCATATGAGTAAAACGTTTAAACGTAACATAGCGAAGCGAATGACTTTAACTAATTACTCTTATAATTTCCAAACATTTCCATCAGTAGTTTTGTTAATGTTTATTGTTAATTTAAAATATTTTCATTATTTATGATGTTTAATTGAAATTTTATTTACTAATTGAGAATGAGTGCAATGATCAAAGATACTTGTAAAGAAGTTTAGAAAGACAACATATAAGGGGCTAACACTAGAAGAAACCAATCCACGTAATACAAGGATACCCAAGCTTCAATATATGTCTTTAAATTTTACTGAAATGCTACTTTTGAGCAAAGCACCTTGATTTTAAAATGAAAAATTATCTTAAATATTTCACAAAGAATTAATTTGATAATGATAGATAAGGAATTAGAAAAATGATCTCTCTCACTCACACCCACACAGACCATTTCATACTGTTAATCATATTTTTCCTAATTGTTTTTACCATTTCACTAACTATCAGTTCAGTACCATTTTGATTGACATTGCATTTGTGGTTTCCAGTTTCTTTCAATAAGAAAGGATTTAATACCAATCAATGACATGATATTTAGCCAGACAAATGACAGATAAGAATGTAATAACTTAATTTTAATGTTACTAAATTTAATCCTAATCATATTCCAAGAAGAATTCGGTTTTAGAAATATATGCTAATTGACAGCTGATAGTAGAAAATGATTTACAGTAGAGAAAAACGTTTCATTTACGTAAACAAGGTTCTTATTCTGTTGGTCAGTCAATTTTTTTAGCCGGTATTGAATTGAGTATGGTTGCACAACATGGAAGGATATGAGGATGACTCTCAGGCTAACTTAAAATAAAAACGGTATTTATCTCGAAACTTTCATTACAATGCCAATAATGAATTGAAATAAAGAGTAAAAAGTGATTTAAATAATTAGTTGGGTTGCTTATGCAGCCATGTAATTAATTTAAACGATGTTGCATTCCGTTCCAGAACTATTTTAAAATCAATAAAAAAATACACCTGGTTCTTTTCTCTTTTTAAAATTTTCATCTGTTTTACCGCTTTAGATTCTCTTTCTGCGTCTTCATAATACCATTGTTTTAAAAAATATATCGATATTTACTACTACCTTTTTGATGAGATATTTTTTCATCCTCTTCATCGAATGCAACATAGTGTCAACAACGGAAATGCATTGGAAAGCAGATTTAGAGTTCCGATTTCAATATTTAATGACAGCCTAACTAAAAAGGATTTTCAAGCATTATAGACCTCATTTGATTTGCTTTTAAGCAATCTTTGCATGACACTTTGTTGCAAAACATTTTGTCGAAATTTCTTAACACTGCTCACAACAGAAATTTGTGGGTAGGAGAATATTTTGTTACAACAAGCCATATCGTAATAATATATATTCTCTAAATCAAATCTTACTGTTTTAAATTTTAGAAATTATCAAAAATTTCTAAATACAATTTTTTCGACTTGGTAAATATTGGTTTTTATCGACCTCTAAGACTGTAAAATTAAGCACTTAAGAAATCACTTTTTATCATTTTTCTCAAACATTTTTAAAAGAATGCTATTCCAACGTTATAAAATTCGACCACTCCATCTGTGTAAAATGTGGTCAAGCAGTTAGTTCTCTGGCCTTTGGTACTACAGTTCATGGATTTGAATCCCACCTTTGGCATGGGTATTTGTAATGATTCACAATCCACTTAAACTGAACTGGTCTAGTTAGTCAAAAATCGGTAATTGAGCAACAAGAAAACCAAACGTAAAATATATACCTTAAATATCTCGTCAATATTTTTTGAGATAAAAAATTAAACTATTAACAGATTAAAACACATGCGAAGAAAGATTACAGCTTAAAGGACTATTTATTAAATTTAATATAAGTAATTAAATGATATTGTTATAGAATATGCGTAAAGAGAAGGTAGTTTATAAAGAGAATATATATGGATAATGAAATATCGCTAAAACGTGAAAACTTTGTTTTTAAAATGTGTATACTTAGTTCGTAAAACATGAAATCATTTGAAATGTCGAGTATGGTTTCAAAACATTACAGTGATTTCAAAAATTTAATCTTTTTTTCATACTTTACTCAAAATACCTCGTGTATTCTACATTTCCCCCATCCCCTTTTAGCATATATCTCCCATGAAATTAAATGTTTTTATTTGCAGAATTGTATTCTAGCAATAAGATAAATTCGATTTGCCTCACATTCGCTTGTGACACAGTAGAAAAGGTAAAACAAAATAAACTTTGCTCAAATTCGTAATATATTTAATAATTTTAAAATATTTATTAATTTTAGAAATTTTTCTAGTTATGTACATAAAAATTAATTGCATAATCTTTTTGTCTTTTAAATTTACCGCAATAATTTCCTTTTTAATTAATTATTTTAAAGTTTTCAAGCTTTAAATATAAATAATTGAAGTAAAATTATGATTAACTCACTTTTTTGCTCTATGGTTTCTCTCTCTCTTTTTTTTTTTGATTATGATTATGCTAAATCTATTTTCACTCATCGAATTGTTTAACTTATGAAATAGGAATAGCAGATTTTTGAATAGGACAGTAAACGATTAGTGGCTTTTTATATAATAACTACGATATATCCTGATGTCATAACGATTCATTTTGTATAGTCAATACGTAAATATTAACATTAAATATAATGATAATAAATATTGAATGCATTTACAATATGTAACAGTAGAATAATAAAAAAAAGTAAAGCATACAATATATTTAATTGTTCATGCAATAAAATTAAATCGTTCGTATGTGGAAATAGTTATAAAAACTTTTATCTTGTATTATTGAATGTAAAATAAGTTTTATGCTTTTCCTTGGAAAAACCACTTTATCACCTCCGTTATTTAACATTGTTTTTCTGTTTTTTACAGCAATGCAGCTGGAAATATATATGTAAACTATGGCATCTTGTACCATTAAGGTACCGTTGAGCACCATTTTCCCGAGTGCAATATCGAACGCCACAATGGACTAACACCCGGAGTTATGGTCAGGGGTACCATAGCATATCATGGACGATCTAAATTGCTACGAATTGTGGGTAATCTGAATAGCAACCGGTATATCAGTGAAGTTCTAATGTCCCAAGCTGTTCCATTCCCTCAAAGCTTGGCAGGTGCTGTATTTCAACAGAACAATGCCCTCATATTGGTAGGGCTGTTCAATCCTTCCTTGCATCGTGACAGGTACTGCTTCTTCCTTGGCCTGCGTATTCCCCAGATATGTCGCCGATTAAATATGTCTGGGATTTCGTTGGTCAACGTCTCGCTCGTGATCCTCGTCCTGTTGCTTCAACAGACGAACTTTGGGTACGCATACAAACAATATGGAATGCTCTTCCTCAGGCAGACATTCAAATTTGTTTTACCCCATGACACGTCGTGTAGCAGCACTTATTGCAACGCGTGGTAGCTACAGAAAATACTGATTTCGATCTCTTGTCATTGTTTGTTTGCATTGAAAGTTAAATCATTTATTTATAACACTGCCACTCAACTGCGTATTAAATTTCATACAATTTTGACGATTCCTTCATGGTGTTGCCATTTTCACAAACACGAGTTTAGTTAAAATACTTCATACATTCAGTTTCTTATAATTTCATGAAATTGTCATAATAGTCAGAGCCTGATTAAGACAGGGGTATACCAAATCGAATAGAAAGTTTTCAAATAATAAATTAAATTGAAAATTTATTTTACGTTGTCATTCGAATATAATCGCTTACCAAATAGAGTAGAAAGTTTATTTTACAATCGAATAAAAAGTTGGTTGTTGTGAAGAAAGGGCTCCCAAAGAAGTTTTTGTCGGAGCTCCAATTAGGCTAAGTCTGGTCCTGATAATAGTATCCTAATGCGCCATTGTTATATTTCCTTCGGATATCAATTTTTTTATTGATTTCATTGAGGGCTAATTTTAATAGTTAGCGACTCTCATTGACACTGCATGGGATGGAACACACTCAAGCTACTAACTTTCCTCGACAAAATGCTGAAAGCAGTAAAGATCTATCTTCAATTCTTTTAAAATTCGGTATCTAGGATGAGAATTTATTGTCTAATGAATGTGATGATGCAAGCAGAAAATGAAGTCATGAAATAAGGAATATGAAAAATAAAAGAGTTATTTTTTTAATTGAAAAATCAATAAATTTTCACTCGTACAAATAGTCATTTTATGTTTACGAAGGTTAATTAAGCCATCTATTCCTATACGCCTAACAAAAATAGATTTTTATTGTAATAATATTTATAGACTGAAAAACTTAAATTTTAACAAATTAATGGGATAGTTCTAATAGTAAATTGTATTACGAGTATTTTCATTTTAAGTTGCTAATATATATATATATATCTTCGTTTTTTATTCTGCAAGTATATTTTTGAGTATTCTGTGTTTTTCAGTTTAACTTCGTAATTGAGTTAGGCTTATGAAATTTAAGAATTACAATTTTCATATCAATTATTATTTATAAATATCAAAGTAATTAGTTTTGAAAATTCAACGAAAACACTCCAAAACCAAATGACGAGGAAATGTTCTTTTTTTTGTAATTATTTACTATTTTATTCAATCTTTGCACAAAAAAATATAGTGGCGCCATCTATTTAATAAAAATAAAACTGACGGACCTTTCTATGATACTAATATTAAATATAATATTATACTAGAAAATAAATAATAAAAATTTTCTTCATTCTAATTGAGAAAAATGAAAAAAAAAAATTGAAACAATGACAACAGAAGGCAATATAAATGAATTATCACTAAATTTTTAAGATACATGTTATACATTAGTAATAAAACAAATCAATAGAAATTTTTCATACGTCTTTTATAATTTTTTTAAAGAATACAATGCGATAGGAAACTAGAAATCTTGCGCTGAATTTTATTAAATAGAAAACAAATTTTATTCATATTTGTGTGCAGAAATTTTGCTTGCAGTTAGAATTCAATTTGCCATTCATAAAAGTGTTTTACAAAGTCTTAATTTTATTGGTTTAGTCAATTAAATCTGTGTATTAAATAAGCTGTTAAATAGAAGAATGTAATTCTATTTATCACGTAACATATCCAGATGTATGGCTACATAAGTCTTATACAGTGTGCTCCTTTGAAAAATTCTAACTCTTTTATAATGTTTATTAAAATTTACATAGCATAACCAGTTCCATTTTACATAGAATAAGCAGTTCCATTTTACATAGCATAAGCAGTTCCATTTTACATAGCATTGCAGTATTTTGTCGTGAAATTTAAAAAACTTAAAAGCATATCACGTTTAATTTTTTTTTAAAAAAGGAAGCCTTAAGAAAATGTTATTTATGCATAATTCTAACTACAAATGACACTATTTTATTTTTTTATGTAATTGTATAATTGTGAATTCTACTTTGTATTCTTTATAATGCTAGTCATCTTTGAAATATAGTATATTTTATATGAAGCGTCATACACAAAATGATACAATATTTAGTATGTACATTGAATATTATTAATTTTCACATCCATAGAATGAACCTTTTCTTTAAACACATGGGGTCAAATCCTTTTATTTATATACTTAATTATAGTTTGTTTAATTTATTGAATATTTAATACAAGCCAAAAATTAAATATAATATTTCTGATACCTATAAATGATAATTTTAACTGAATAGTCTTCATATATGAAGAATAACGTAATTTATAGAAACAGTAGTGAATTCTATAATACTATTACTGACTAAAAATAAAGAATAACATAGATAGGAAATGTTATAGAATAATATATATATAGCAAATATGTAAATAAAGATCTGACTCCTGTTCTTGTTATCTCCATATTATTATTTAATGGATTATAATAAACTTTTTATAGTTTATTTTCTAAGGCTTTTGTTTCTTTTAACATTGAGTACACCAAATTTAGCATGGTATGAGACCCACGAAATACATCAATACTTATGCTCTCAATGGCACTATAAAAATGATTTTACTATGGAATATGAAGTTGTGTGATGAGATCTGCAATTCACATTCTGATGGAAGAAGTATGTTGGCTAAAATTTCAAGAGAAGTAGTGAATTTAGATGATAGTTTGGTGATCTGACGAATAATAGTATTGTAGTTTAAAACTCCACAAAAACTGACATTTTATTTAAAAAAAGAATTAAAATGAAACTTTAAAAATGTTAAAATTTTTCAAGCAGCTTTTTATTATAGATTCCTGAAATATAAGAGTCATTTCTATATATGTCACAGTAATGAAATTTACCTAGTATCAGTTTGATGTAAGAAAAGCATTATGATAGTACTTCAATAGGGTATAAAAGGATTTTGTGTGCTTCAAATGTACCAATGATGATTCCTCATAACCCACTTCGTCGAAGATATGAGGTCATAGAACTAGTGTGCCTGGTTATATTTACATATTTCTCTACAATTAGTTAATAAAGGTTTCTTTAAGTCTATACAGGAGTATAGATAAAATTTTTCTCCTTCAATATTTTTCTAATGGTAGGCACAAGGTGACTAACCCTTCACCACAACCAGGTTGGAAACTACTACTCAGTTATCGTTACCAGTGAACCAAGTCACGATGGCGAATAGCATTAAACACATCACTCCACCACAAACCAGTTCATTAGGATAGGCCATATTCATTCATCAATTCAGAATAAAGGATACGGAAACACATTAAGAAAGAGAGAAAAGAACATCTCTATGCGCGAATCAGGATTCAAAGCCAGGACAAACAACTTAGGAATCAGGAACGGCATGCTCTCTTTCTTAATGTCCTAGTATTCAGGAAATGGCTAACCACCTAAATATATTATAGGTCAAAGGGTACTTGACTATCCCTATTATATTACAAAAGCAGAAAATATTAATATAAAAGGGTTTTAGAAGGGAAATAGAATAAAATTTCTTCATGGAAATGTGTTGAATGTTAAACTTGCATAGTATAATTTTTGAAATATTGCTGCAAAATGGTTTGATTTCACAAAACTCAGTGTAATGGGAAGAATTGAGCCTATGGCTAAATATAGTAAAGGTGGAAGGAATGCCAGATTTGGTGTAAAAACACGTTTAGCAATATTTTGTGACAAAATTGGTAACATGGTGTAAAGATTTTAAAAAGTCTCTTTGGTGCTTATTTTGGGATTGTTCCAGAATCCCAAGAAAAGGTAAGAAAAACCCATAAATGCTTTCTCCTAGAAAAATTCAAATGAGATTAGAAATAACTTGAAGTTTGAAAGCAATACTATGCCCTGCAATTAAATTGTGTTTATTGTAGTATCCTAAAAGCTGATTGTTTCAATATATTTTTTCTAGTTAAGACATGTTAAGTTATTTGAGTTCTTAAAAGTATTTTTGAATTATTGGCAAATAAAGTATATCTATTCACTCAAAGTATCTTTTTCAAGTCAGTGAAGCTTGGTAAAATTCAATAATATTTAATGATTGAAATTTCCACATAAAATAATATTTTTTTTATGTAAATAGTATTGATTTGTAAAAATGTATAAGTTTTTGAACTTAAAATATTTTAGCAAAATTTTTAAATATTTCGCACATTACATAAATTTAATAAACATACTATTTGGACTTATTCTTCAATATTATTACAACATACATTTCGGATATAAATTGCTTCAACTATAAAACAATTAAATATAGAATTTTACTTTCCTTCAGTTCTTTGATTATTAATACATTTACACAAATGGACAATTCATATTTTTGCAATTTGCTCAGGAGAACAAAAATATTTGTTGTGAGCATTCTAACTAAATGTTAGGGATTATTGTTGTTAAATATTAATAAATAATGCTTGTAAATAAAACTAAATAAAAAACAAGGAAAAGTTCATATTTTACTGAAATCAAATCTGTATAAAGAAAAAAAATGCTGGTTTCATTATTTTTATCAATATTTAGAAATCAGAGAAGTTTTAATCTCTTCATGTTAGAGTAATGAGCAATACTATTTTGAAGAATTTTATAATGATTACAAAAGATTTTTAATGAGATTTAATAGCATATAAATTAATTTCCGTTTTTATTACACTAAGGGGATATTTGATTTTGATGTGATATTCATATATTTTAGTTTATAGAAAAAGTAAATGTTTGAACATTAAAATAAGAAAATTCTTCTTTACTCAACATATTTCTAGTTAAAATAAAATATACATTATTCCTCTCTGAAAAGAGTTTTCAGATTTAATAAATTCATTTTTTTTTTTTTTGAAACTCCAAGATTATGTGCTCAATTTTATTAAATGTCAAATAAAATTAATATCACAAAATATACATTTAAGAACTTCATAATAGTTTTCCACCCCAAAAATTATGATATATTTTTATATAACAAATAACTGCAAATTTAAAATAAAGAAATTCAATCTGATCAGTCTTTAATAGGGATCATAAACCATCCTTTTTAAAAGGTTATATTTTTCATAATTTTTTTTTGTAAAAATGCTATGCACTAAGATTTAATACAGATATTGAGATATATGATATTAATATAAGCAAAGATAAGTTTTATTAAGCTCTAAAGAGAGCTTCAATATGTGCAAATCAAATTACTTTAGTGAGAAAGAAATTCAACACAACATTGCTTAAATAAAAAAAAATAAAAAATCATTTTGACTGAAAAATCACTGTCAAATTATAAGTTGAATCCCAAATTGTTTAGGAATATTATCTGACATCTGGAACCATATAGAAATAGCTCCACTGTATGAATGAAGCCCGGTTGCTTAGTGGTAGCGTTTCAAGCTTCCAAGACATAGGTCCGAGGTTTGACCTTTGGGCTGAGCAAGGTCGACTAGCCTTTCATCCCTTCAGTGGGTCAATAAATTGAGTATCAAGCATGCGTAAGAACTAAAAACTGGGGTTTTTGCATTAGACACACCACCTAATTAAGAGATGCTTCACAATGCAGGGCCTCTCCACCAGAAAAACAGATGTACACAGCAAGCCTGGGCTCACATGGGCTGTTGTAACACAGAGTTTAATAGTATTAAATTATGGAATGAAAAATATGAAGCAATGTTGGATTGAAAACTTAAGCATTTCCCTTGCTTGGGGGTCTTTAAAATTTTGTCATATATCTTAACAGTCTTAACAGCTTAATAAAAGAAAATCAGAATTGATCATGATAATTTAATTTTATATTGTTTCCACATATTCTGCAGCTTTTTTTTTATTCAATAGCATACCAAAACATGTCTATACTCTTAAGTTTTCTAAATGCATTTCTAAAAACACTTGTTTATAAATTAATTAGAAACTATGTAGCAGATAATAAAATAATACAAGATAGTTAAATGCATGTTGCTATATTTTATAATGTTTTTAATATAGAAACAATGCAAATATATATTATTTTTGCAAATTATATAAAACAATTCTTTATATTATTATAAACAAACTTTTATATAACACATAATTATGCTTTAGCTGTGTTACATAAAGTATGTAATTAATAGAAATTTACAACAATAATTTCTATACTGCTAATGCAAGTGATATTTATTTCAACTTACCCCATATAAAAGATAACATGATTCTTTATCATTATATTTCTTTATAATCTACTGTGGATAAATTAAAAATAGATCAATTTTAAGAAAATGTATGTTGTTTCTTAAATTAAAAAAATATTATAAAACAATGAAAATGCAAATAAACTTCCGATTAATGTGCAGTAAAGTTTACAAAATGTGAAGTCAAAAATCATGGAAAAAGTGAAGTAAACTTTAAAAAAAATGAAAGGATAAAATAAATTTATTCATAACCTATAAGTAACCTTTGAAAACAAATGTTCACTAAGAGAAAAATTATAATAAATAAAAAAATTCCGATTATTAATATATCCAGGCATGCTTACACACCTTGGCACCTAAAAGAATTTTGCAGGTCCATAATACACATGAAGTTAGAAAAAAATTATCACAGCCATTTTATTTTGTAAAATCAACCACATCAGCAAAGCATTTGCTAATGACATATTGCTAACATTTTTTAAGAATCCCACACTTCAGATGAATTTTAGTGTAAGAATCTTGTATTTGCAGAATATTTTTAACTTGCATATATTGTTACAGATATAAAAAGATTGGATATAAAAAGGATATAATGATTTAAACGCTATAATATAAAATTCATAATTAGAAAACCTTAGTCAAATGGAGAACAACTTTCAAAAAGGCCCATACCCATTCAGTGGTGTCCCACCAATGAAGAAATATATTTCACGAAAAAAATCTGTATCTGTTTCAAAAACAAAAATTTTAGTTAAATGATAACTTTACAAAAACTGGCACTTTTATATTTTTAAATATATTTTATTAATTATTATGTACATATGTGTAAATGCATGACAATCTAAAATTATGAGTTTCAAACATGTATATTAAGAGAATTTAGAACTGACTTCTTGTATTCATTTATATTCTCTTCACTTTCCCCTTCATTTATAAGCTCAGAAACAGCATTTCCAAATGAAACCACTTTTTCAGAATTTTTTATTTCATCGGGAGATATTTCCTGAAATATATAAGAAAATATTTAATAAAAGTAGTAACAATGCAACTTAAGAATGACAAAAGTTCATACATTACTTGAAAAAATGTAACTGTTAATTCAACTTGAATTTAAAAAGAAAATTAAATAATTTAATTAATTTGTATATCCATGAAAACTGTAAGAAATATTTGCATGTGTTATGGCAGTAGGACATAAGCAAAATTTGCATATAAATATACTTTTGACAAAATAAAGCATCTTGAATTAAGAATGATTTTAAACACTTTATCAAGATTTCAGGAAAAAGATTATTAGTATACATCGATTTTCCTAAGAGAATTGGTTAAGTTCTCTATGAGATTGAAACCGTAACACTTCAGTTGGCAATAATATATAGTAAATACTCTTTCCTTCCAAATAATTGCTGAAAATGCAGATTTATATAGTGAGTACTATCATCTATAAAAGTGAATTGACCTCCCATAGCTCCATGAAAAGCCCTTACTTAGCTTTCAAGAATCACATGTTTATTTTGCTACTAATTGTATTAGGAAAGAAAATATGAAGCAACATTAGTCTTTCTAATATGATCTCTGCCCAGACAAGGGCACCAATGTCACAAAAATGATTAATTTCTCTGATGTCGACAGGATGATAGTGCTTCATAGGTTTCTTTCAAATGAAAACTGAAGAATTGCTTTGTGTGTTAAATTTGAAATCGTCACTGCAAAGGACATGTCATCTTCATTCTTTCAAACAGGATGGAATTCTTAATTACAAAATAAATGGACTCTATAAAGAAACTGAATGACAGAAAATACCACTAGTCTTTAGACACAAAAGCCCTTCTTACATAATCATCCATAAGCAATTGTCTGAGATTTTGAAACAGCTGCCAAAGCTCTATAATGCTGTAAATAAAGCCACACAATATTCTTCCAAAGATAACTCTTGCCTTTCTTCAGCATTTTGATAAGTTACTTATGAATCTATTAACATAATCTGGGGATTCCTATTTACTTATGACAAACAGGTTATATAAAGTGTGTGTGTATATATATATATATATATATGTGTGATATATATATATATATATATATATATATATATATATATATATATATATTAGTCATGGTTAGAATATCCTCTATATGAAATAATGCTTCTGGATGTGATAGGTTAAGTCTTATGGGCTTTGTGATTAGCTATTGTTTCTAAATTATCAAGACCTAATCTTCTTCGGGGCAATTGGGTGCAATAAGTTGCCATCAATTTTGTCTTTTGTTGTGCCATAGATCCTCAGTAGAGCAGGGAAAAATCCTAATGGACTGGGCATCAAAAAAGAAAACTTTTTTTAAATGAAAGTTTGTGTATTTTCAGTGGAAAACCAAAATTAAATACACAAATTTGATGGTTATAAATTCTAACTTTCAAATTCTCTTTTGGTTTGTTTTTATATGATCTTTATTTTTAGACACTAGACACCATAAATTAAAATTATTTACTAAATTACATTATATAAGTTTTTAAAATAATACACAATGTATGTATGTGTGTGTATATACATATTTCATAAACAATTATGAAATATAAACAGTAAATTTTCACAATTTCATTTTAATTTTCCGAATGGAACATTTTTAGCTGATGCATATTCTGCCCATTTTAACAAAATTTGAAAATTATTTCATTATCCTTGAAAAATTTTATAGACACTTTATTACTTTCAATTAAAAAAAGATTTTAGATGAATTTCTTTTAGTGTTTAATATATTATTGGGATAAAATCTAATGGATGTATTTCTTTGTCTTAAATATTATTCTAATTTTCATTATAACTATATAAATGTGACCCAATGCATACTGAATAAAAATTATCCCTTTTAAATCATTGCATTGTTTAAATATAATTCATTACAATAAATTTTGATTAAAATTTGTAAATTTAAGATCATAAACCTTTAGGAAAAATAAACGTCAATTTTAAATGATTGCAAAATGAAATTTAGTTCAAAATCAAAAAGTGATCTCAATTTCCATGTTATTTTTCTATGAAAGTGGATTTTTTCACTTTTTAAAAGTTTTGCTATTAGGTAACTAAAAACATTAAATTCTGCAATCTAACTTATGACAGCGTTTCAGAATTTTATTCAATATCATTTCATGTCATATAAACATAAGAATATTTCTCAGTTCATGGAATATGACATTAGTAAAAAATTAAGCATATAGTAAGTAAAATAATATATTTACTGATTAAAATTAAAAACAACCTTGAATAACTAAACAAAGAAATTTATCTTAATAATTATTACATACTTTTTCAGTTTTTGACGATGATTCTATGAGTGCAATTGTTTTTGACATTTTCTTTTCAATGCGGCTATTTTCAAAGAAAAATTTTTCCATATCAGCTTCAGTTTTCTCATGCTCCCAGGGTTCTGTAATCTATTTAAAACACTATGTTAATCTAATAAAGGAAATTTTTAAAATAAGCAGCTATTTTTAAAGCTAAATTTGTACTAAGTTCACTAAACTGCATTAATAAAAATTATATATAAAAATAAATAATTTGTAAGAAGGAAAAATTAGAATTTTAATTAAGTAAATTTTAAAATGGATTTGATAATATGTATTGACTTAATGTTTACAGCATAAATCTAGATTTAAAAAAATATGGGTAATTATGTGGGTTTTAAAACAATAAAATCGAATAAAGGTCTAAATTCTCTTTCTGTATCAGCAATAAATTAATGATATAGAGAGAGACATATTAATTACATACAGTATGAAATTACAATAGAAACTATTAACTTTTTAAAAGAGGAACAATCTTTATCATTTAATGGCATATGATTTCATTAAAACTATGAAATTTTCTTATTAATGCATAACTTCTTATTGATACTATAAAATTACAAAAGATCATTATGCAAAATGTGATTTTTAATCAACCAATACATATAAATACACTTTAAATAAAACAGATGAAATAATTATTGTTTTACAACACATGTTAAATTGTTTTTTAAAATGTACTTCTTAATACAAAGCAAAACATTTAAACAGAATAAATATACAATATGAAAATTTTCACTTGCAAAATATGGTATTTTATTCATTTATTATTTTTCTTTTAAAAAATTAATTATTTTTAAATACATAATTCAAAAGTATATATTTTTTAATTAGTTCAAATTAAATCCAGTTAATAAAATTTAACATACACAATTTTGTGGTAAAAAATAGTTCAGATTTTTTTGATAAATGTGTCATTTTTGAGAATGTAAATGACTTTAATTTATTTATAAATTTTTATTATTCAATATTTATCATTTGGCATTCATATTGAAAAATGAGCATTAACTTAGACAACATAACATTTTGGCTTAGCATAAATATTTTAGATATATAAAGATGTTTCAAATTCTTTGCAGACCAAATACATTATAAATTAATTTTAATGCTAACACAAAATATAAAGCAATTATGCAGACCTGTTTTTTAAATTTTTTTAAGAAAAAAAAAATAACAGTTAAAAACTTAATTATTAAATTCTTCATAACCTTAAAATATATTAAAAAAAATTGTAGCACAGAACATATGTGTTCATAAATGAAAAATATTCCATGGAAAATTAATGTGAATAATTATGCTTTTTTTGCAATATATTAAGTGATAATTATAGCCCTTTAACATTAACTTCAAGAAATAACTAATTTTCCTTTGTATGAAATGTAAGTAATCTAATTAGTTGAACCCCGAGTTTTGTTCTATTTCAATATCACGAAGTTTAAACTCTATTCTTTAAATGTTTTAAAAACTAAATTTGTTATTTATTACATTTTTCTGATTATTTTATTTATCAATAACAAATAATTGTCAATAACAAATAATCAATAACAAATAATAATTATCAATAAAAAGTAAAAAACTAGTTTAAACTTATTATCTTCAACCAAATTTAAAAGAAGATATTTCATTTTCAAAATTCTCACTTCAATATTTTAATTCATATAAAAATTACATAGAATTTTATAAGTTTCTTTCACAAAATAACTGCAGATTTAGTAAGGATTTAAGATAAATTATATAAAATTAAACATAATAAATAAACAAAATAAAGCACAAAAATATATACAAAAAGAAAAAAGTAAATATAAAAAGGATATCCCTCTAAGATCATTTTATATATTTAAAAAAAATGGTTCGCTGAAAACATCAATTAAAAGAAATTAAACATGTCACACAATCAGAAATTAAACACTATACAAAATATGGAAAAATTTGAAATAAAAATTCCTACATGTATAATTAGTATTAGAAATGATCAATATTATAATAAGATCTGACAATATTTGGGATTTTCTTTTGTTTTGAAATATAATTTCGGATGCAAAATTTTTTTCGGTAGACATTTTTTAAAAAGACATAGAATTAATAGGAATATATGAATTTTCAAAAAATTTAGCCTTGGGAAATCTGTCATCTTTGCATCATTTCTTTCTTAGTTATCAAATTTATTTTTATGTAACACTTGAACATTTTCCTGTGCAAAATACTGCTTTTGTTCATTTTAAAACAAAAACGAGATGAATTTTATATCTAACATCATTTCAATAGTTCACAAATAATAAAATGACTTTCAGTGAGTAATTTAATTAAAAAATATAATATGGGGCAAAATTCTATTTTCTTTATAGAAGGTTGACCTATAAATATTTCATACATATATCAGATGACTGACAGGATTTCACATCTTTCATAAATGAAATTTGCAGTATTTGTTTAATAATAAAATGAATTTTATTCATCAAAATAAACAACATTACACAATGAACTTTCTAGTCTTTTTCAACAAACTTTCTCCCAAACTAAAAAAAAACAAGCCTGAAAGCATTTTTCAAACTTTTATCACTTAAGGCATTGTTTTTAATCACATGGCATTTTGCAGTGATTAATCACTAAAATGAATTTTATATCCATTTTTGTGAAACATTTAATTATTGCATCATTTTTGATTGCAACAATTTTTTTTATGTAATAAACTGCAAAACTTTCAAGGGAGTATATTATTATGAGATTTGTAAATCACATATTTATAAATATTAGAACATTTTTGGTTACCTAACAAATATAAAGGAAAAAGAAAGAAAATATAATAAAATTTAAAAATTACCCATGATTCATGATGCACTGCTGTCAACAGGTATATTAAATAGTCATAATTTTGTTTTCGTGTAGGACACCTGAATAAAATAAGCAAATAAAGATATAAAAGCTTTAATGAAAACATTGTACACATTAATTTAAAATCATTTTAGATAAAAATTTCTTACCGATCTGCAGTAATAGTAACCATGTTAGTTTCTTTGTCATATCGCTCTGGACCAACTAATCTTATAAGTTTATCTCGTCCATGGTAGTCAAGTTTCAAAGTGTTCAAATTTATCTATAAAATATAAAATAATAATAATAATAAATATTTATATAGTGAAAAATTTTATATAATTATACTGAATGTAGGACTTATATTACAATCTTCTATACCTATAATTTCCTAGAATAATCAACAAAGAATAATTTTAATATTACATCGAAATAATTTATTTCTTTACTGGTAAAATATTTTCTTAACATATTTGATGAATACAATTTTGATTTATGTCATTAAAGACTGTATTTTAAAGCAAATAAACTAAAATTAATACTGAATATTATAATAAGAGAAACCATTGTAAAAGTTTTGATAACATTAATTAAAGAATTTTTCTCTAAAAAAAATTTTAAATGAAATGGTATAAAATTTCCCATGTAACAATAGATTTTTCATAATTGAAAAAATCTGAAGAAAACGCCTTTTTTTATGAAATCATTATTAAAATGCTTGCATAGGATTATATTATGAAATGTGAATCATATGCTTATATACATTATAATTCTCATATTTCACAATCATCTCAAAAAATAAAGCCATCATGTAAATATGAAATGCAAATTTCTTTTTCCACCTATTAAACAGACAAGTGTGACATGGTGAATAATAAAGTAACCATGCCCAAACAAAAACAATTGAAACATACGGATAATAAATGATTTTTTTAAACATTATTAAGGATGCAGGTAATAAATGATTTCCTCATGTAGAAATCCTATGAAATACATTAGCTTGTACACATTTTCATAGTTTTAAAAACATACTTGTTACATAAAGCTACAAAAAAATGTGAAAAGTTACATATATTTGGGATGAGGGGTATAACAACGAAAAAACGACTCATATTTAAATCTTAAGTAAATCAAGAATATTATATATAAAATGTACTTGAAGTTTTGAAAAAAAAAATCATACTCTAAGAGTTACAATCCTTGATCTTTCATCTCGTATGGTAGGACTTGAATGACAATAGTCACTCGTAACTATTTCTACTGGGAAATGATCATCATAATCTTCTTGAGTCTCTAATCCTACAGGCCATTCGGTGCAGAATTCTAATTATAAATGACATATATGTAATATAATTAGCAATGAGCACATCATTGGAGTACATTATAAAATAATAACATCATCTTACTTTTGATGGCAGCACAATGCCTCTTAATAGCAGGAGGAGTTAAATGCAAAAAATTAGGTATTTTCATCAATTCTGCATTTGCATATTTTCCTGGAGGAGCACGTTTTTGATCATAACCTTGATAAAGTGGAAGGGGTACAGATGAAGGCCTGAAAGTTTTAGCTGCTGGCCATACACTTACCCAGTCTTGGTCTATGGGCATTCTTTTCTCTCTGGGTGGCAATACCTGAAATGTAAATGCAATAATAAGAAAAATGTTATGTAAAACATAAAAAAATAATGCCATTTTAAATATTCACTAAATTATTAATTATAAAATATAGAGGAACTGTACTGTAATATTGAATGAACATTTCATTTTTTTATAATAAAATTTAAATATTATGCAAAGTTATTTGATTATCACATTTGAAAAGATAGGTTATGATATACTTATAAAGCATGTTGATTAGCAAAATGGACATCCACAGTAAATATTAAATCTTTTTAAAAATATCGAGCAAACACAGATAATTATAAATATTTGAATATATCTATATAAATGCACATAAAAATGTTCAATTTTGTATAATATATGAAGATAATTTATTGTTTATTTTTTATTCAGATAATTAAAACTGAATAGAAATAAATTTACTAACAATGTCATAAAGACTCAACAAATTTCATTGTCCCCTTAAGTTTTTATTTAAATTTAAATTTGAGAATTAGTCAAAATTAAAATACACACAATGAAAATTTTTATAAAATAAAAATATAAATGTGCATATTCAATCTAAGATTAAATATGAATATCATTTTTTAAAACAAAATTTACACACTCCAAAGGCTATCATGGATTCAATTGTTTTTGAATATTTTCTCAATAAATAAATATAAAACAGAAATTTATGATGGTAATAACTATATTTTAACACAATCCATTATTTATTACTTAATAATATATTTCGATCCTCAAACAATATTTTTAATTTAAATACATAGATTATGAATGAACTAAAAGATTATGTTTCAAGCTTGTCTATATACACAGATGTCCATAAATTAAGGATCATGTCAAAGCTGTCAACTAAAAAGTGCAGAACAAAAATATAATTTATCTATAAAACCTAAACCCCATGTATTAAACAAATGAGAAAGAACAAAAGAGATGGTGAATGAATGACACCCCCCAGGCCTACAAACCACCATTATAACTCCCTTGAACACTGACACTGCATATCACTCATACAACAAATGAGCAATATGTTGTTGGTATGATGGTTAATAGATTGTATGTCTCTCAGATAAGAGAATACTGTCCATACAATGCCGAAGTGTGCAGAGAATCAGATTATCAAGCTACATTTGGGATAGAGAACTCCACTCAGAGAGCAATGTTCCAAAGGATGGATACAGATATAAGAGAAAGTTGACAGGCAGTGATTCATCAACTAAGCATGCCCTACATATGCTCTTTTGGTTTCAAGTACAATGAGAATGATGGTCATTCCATACAGGTGATATTCACTAATTGAAGATGATATTCAAATATCATTGACAATATTCAAATGTTGAGAACAGGCAATGTAATGATTAAATAAATTCAGCACTTCTTAACAAAAGAACATGTTGTTCCAGAATAATGTCTTAACAAATTTAGTTGTCATGTTTCTGATTTGGACATACAGATCTGTTTTAGAATCCAACATAATGCCTCTCCAAACCAGCACTCATGAACCATCATAACATTGGTATTCAGCAATATTGTTTTGGTGCTACTGGGTACCTAATATTCTCCATATGAGCATCCAATGTGAATCTGACTGCAAGCTAAACCTTGATTTGTCAGAAAACATAACAAAGTCCACAGTGATACAGTGCACATTGAATGTTCTCAACTCCAGGCAAATTGCTGTCTATAGTGATTGCTGCAATTGGAACACACTTGATAGACCTGTGAGCATATAGATGATACTGTCCCAAAAGTTTGTACAGAGTTGGCCTTTAAATGCACCCATGGCTGACTTGACAGATCCACTGCTATGCTTGGTCTGCTTCTTTTATCAGAAACTGCCAAATATCAATCATCATTCTGCATAGACACTTGGGGATGATCTGTACTGTAGCATCAACTGACAGTCTCATCATCTTGGAATCATTACCATAGCCTAGAAATGACACTTCAGGCAATTTTTAATTCCCCAACTATTGCCACTTGCATTCCATAATTCTATCATGTAGAACACATCCACATGTGTCTACTGTGTCATAACTATGCAGTTGTGGCATTGAGTACTAAAGGATAGGTTGTGAACATGTTTTCTTCTTTGTTACAGGTCCTTGTATACCCCTCTCTTATGCTCTTGTCATTGTTGCGTATACTCAGCATCATTAGCCTTCCTACAATTTGTATATAATATTTGATCAGGTGAGTGATATTTCTACAGGTGGCATTTTTCCATTTGCATTCGAATTCATGTGGTTCTGGATTATCCTTAATGGATATGTGTATACTATGAAAAATGCTGTCACAGGAAAAACTTTCTTAAATTTATATGAAATTACTCTTGATTGATTTAAAGCAAAATAAAAAATCTGAAACATGTCAAATTACATATTTTTAAATAGAAAAGTTAAAGAATTACACAGTATCTAAAATATGATTAACACTTTTCCCAATAAAATTATTTAGACATTTAATAATACTAATATAATAACAAATTTAAATTTAAAAACAATACACTTTTAAACTAATGATAATTTTAAAATAGTTTGAAAACTAAAATGCCATTTAAGTTTTAAATGCAAGCTTAATAATGATACACATAATTAAAAAAAAAACTTACAACAAATTATTATTATATATAATCATTAGAACACCTATACATACAATAAAGATAATTAAAATCATATTGTATAGTTAATAACATAATAAATTTTGATTAAATTTTTATAGATGAGTATAATGACAATTATTTAAAAGAACTATATAAGATGATACTAAAATTTTATTTGGCATTTCATTTTCTAGTAATCAACATAAAAATAGCATTAGAAAATTATTTCTTTCAATCAGTAAGGGGAAAAAAACCATGAGATTCTAAAATATAAAAGAATAACTTGCAAGTAGGATTAGTTAAGAAGGTATGATAGTAAATATTATAGAAAGGAAAGTTCTTTCTGAAAAGTAATTGATCAAAATTAATTTACAGTCAAGTTACTGTTTTTACTTTTTCAAAGTTGAACACGCACACACACATATATATATAATAAATTAAGAGACAAAATAACATAAATGAAAGTTAATTTAAAAGCAATAAAGAATTTAAAATTACAAAAATACAGAAATATATCTAACTACCTAACCACATATCCAGTGCAAAAGCAGCTAAAGAAAGGTAAGCCAGGAAAACAAAATAATCAGAAACATAAAAATAAATTGAAATATAAAGAAATTGAAATACAAAAATAAGGCAATCAGGCGCCTTATTTTTTTATTTGAAATTTTGTATTGTGCAGACACTCTTCAAGGGGATTGCACGGATCTCTTAGATCTATTACTCGCTGCATGTCAAAAAAGAGTGTATTTCTTTTGCATAGTTGACCATATCCCGCTGAAGAAGTTATGATCCCTATGCTTCTTATTATATATATATATATATATATATATATATATATATATATATATATATATATATATATATATAAGAATGTATTTATAAAACTAATATTGTTTATATTTCATATAAAGGACTTTACAAGAAAATAATTTTACAATTCAGCACTAAAATAAAAACACATTAAAAATAAATTCTCTGAAAGAAAAAAAAGGGCAAACAACTGCTGAGATCATTAAACATTCTTTTAAGTGGTGGACATAAAAAATAACTGTGAATTACAGCATCAATGTATTTAAAAATTTTAAATCCAAAATATGCTATTAAAAATTAAAATATAAAAAAAAAACACTAAAGGTAAAAATTAAGGAGATAAATTTCTAAATAAAAAATGAAATTGAAAAATAAAATAATATGGTTCAATTATACGATTCAAAATTTCCTATTTAGGTTGACTTTTCTTAAAGCAGTTACTTTAACGTCACAGAGTTTTATAATAAAATGCAGAAAACATTATTATAACAAAGTAAAAAGGAATAATGTTTTCAAAAGCTATGCAGATCTTAAGAAAAAATCAACTTACAATGTACTTTAAATATGCAATAAAAAGAATTTATGAATTCAAAATATTATATTTTTTAGTTTTATGGTCATTTTTTGCACACAAGGGCTCATTTAATATTGATTATGAACCATTACAAGTAATCATTTAGTGGTGGATAGCAAATACAACAAGTGGAATTAAGAGTGCTAACAAGTCGATTACCAACTAGACAATGGTGTAACATTTTTGAAATGTTCACATGTATCTTAGGATAATTCAAATAAAGATATTACAACTTTTGTTACAATTACAATTCATACATAAAATAATAATGTACATTTAGAGCAATGAATTCATGTAAGAATTAAAAACACTTTTATATTTTTAAACAAAAAAATATTAAAATAAGTTTTGCTTTTACTAAAAATTAAATTATCAATGAATTTTGTATAATTTAAATTTAATATGAAAATATACATTTAGTTTTAAAAATCAATAATTATATAGGAAGAAAAACTTTAGAAATGGAATGAAAAGAAATATTTCATAAATAAATTTATTTGCTCAATTTTTTTAAGTTTCTTTTTACAATAAACTGACGTTCTTAAATTTCTATTGCAATGTTTTATAAATATCAAATATAAAATGCAAAAGTAGTACTTATTTGGAATATTGTACAAAGGGTCAACATTGTTCTTGAAAATGAGAAACAATATAACAAAAAAATATTTGAAACACTACAAATTTTACAAAATCTTTTTAAATAAATTATTCTCTTCTGCTTTGAGTCCTCATAAGATATGTTTCTTAAACCTTCTTAAAATTGTTTGATTTAAAGCATGTTTTAGATAAGTTTGAAAAATTATGAATATTTTTGGAATTGTGAAAATTGGATATTACACTAGAAAGGAAATTTGATTACTTTTAATTATGTTTATTTTCTGAAAATTGTTAATATATATATATAATAAAATTTTATTCAAGTTTTTAACATTAAAGAGAATATATTATTATTTTTTTTATTTATAATAATTTCATAATACAATATAGAAAAGCATAATTATAATATACACCACATCTCAATGAAAATAAGATAATATCATATACATAAAAAGGTACATTTATAAATAAGAATATGAAGCTTTTCTAATAAATTTTGGATATTTCAATCACAAAAATATTTATTTATTCAGATTTAATTTCTTTTCCTACTTGATTTGGAAAAATTTTGAAATCATTAATACCATGATTTAAAATATATCCATAAATGCATTTTTATGTCAGGAAGAATGTAGAAATGTGTTTGATGTATATTTACGTTATTATTTTTTAGCAGAATCCCTTAAAAGATCTATTTGTACAATTCAAGTAAATATACTTGTTTTTTTTTTTTCCCTTCTAAATTTTGAAAAAGGACCATATGCTTAGACAATATTGAAATTTATGTGGGAGAAGAAATAACCAATGAAAATTTTCACTTTAATCATGTCCTCTCCTCATTTAAAAATGATTTCCTTAAAGATAATTGTTTTGCTGGAGTAAATAACTGCAAAAAATACACATGAGAAAGCAAGAGTTTCAGGTTTACCGGTTTTAAGAAGTGATTCCTTAAATTGGGAGTAAGTATCTTGTTCACAATTACTTAAATTATGAATAAATATGTTTTTATTAACAAGTCTTTCATAACAGAGATTAATGAGTTTACAAACTGGATTCTGAAAAATGAAATAGATTACCTGAGCATCAAAAAATGCTTTCTTTTGTGCCTTTTTGGCTGCTTGTGATTTATCAGGAAATAATTCCAAAACACAGAATTCATCTGAAAAATATAAGCAAAAATCATATATTTTAGTATTTATAAAAAAAAAGACATTAAAATTCACAAATTTTCAAATCATGAAAATCTGGGACATCTAGTTCTAGAAAATTTAATTGTTATTTAAATTATAATGAGTAGTTATATATTATATTGAGTAGTTATATAAAGAGGAGAAAAGCTAAAAGAGTCTTTTAGCATACATTTTTAAGAGATGTATCTGATTTTATAAATTTTATTTCAGCTATAGTACTAATAACTATAATTTTAAAACTATAAATGTCTTCAATTTTCATATAAAAAATACTTTTTTAAACAATTGAATTAATTACTTTTTAATCAACTTCAATGGTAAATAAACAATAAATTATTCTTAAAATTTGGGATTCATTAAATTTTTTTTATCCAAATTTATAAAAATTTAAAGTCTGCTATCATTTGAATGTATTTAATTCATACTTGTAATAATAAATTTTCCAACCAAAATTTTTTTAACAGTTTATATTAAATTAAAAAAATTACAATGTGCTTGTAAATTATTTAATTTTTTTCACTTAAAAATATTGCAAAGAACAAATGATACAATGAAATCTTTATCGCTTTGAAGAAATCGTTATGAATAAAATGAAAAACTGTTTACCAATATCTGTAAAATGAAATTAAATTACACGATTAGTAGAGGTGATTTCAATTTGAGCTTTCCAAAATAATATTAACTGCTTAACAGTTAATCATTTAAAAATGACATTCAATTTTTAGAAAACCCACAGAACTTCTAAAAGTAATCTTCATATTTAGTTGCTAAATTATAGTCTAAAAAGCTTGAAATGCTATAAATGTTCTAAGGCTTGTAATATAAGACCGATACTACTTATCTATTTTAAAGGCCACATATTATAGTATAAGAATAACAAGCTGCCAATTTTTAATATATGGTGCAATAATTTAATTTATACAAGTTTCAAATAGTCAAAGGTTGTCCAGTGGTAACTCCAAGTCATTATTTCACTGGAAAACCAAGAATTCAAGATTAGCTCAATTAATTATTACAATTAGCTCAATTTAAGAGCAGAATAATTTGAAAAGGATTAATAAGATTTAAATGAATATTTTATATACATTATAAAGATATCTTAAAATAAAATATAATTACATAACAAAAGTACATTTATTAAATAGTAAAAATAATATATATTAAATTATTTCCAAAAGAAAGTAAATAAGTTGTAACACATGTTTGAATTTATTAATCACAATAGAAAGAAAAATTAACTGTAAACAAATGATAATGAAAGTATAAGTATATATGAATTTTTGTGGAAAACTAGTGATTCTCATCCATGCATCACAAGTTATTTAGAAATGCAAGAAGTACTGCTCTTTGATTAATTAGACAGCCTAGATGGATCAAAAGGTTTTCTTAAGAGTTTTCAATTCTGCATTTTAGGAAATAATTATTCACCAATATTTTAGTAATTTTTAAAACCTTTTTATAAGAAAACAATCAATGTTAACTTGGGTAAAGTTTTATGTCTAACTCTAATTGGTTTATGGTTGAGGATCTTACTTGCCTTAAAAGAGAAATTAATTCAAGAGATGCAGTCCCATAAACCTAAAATTGTTTATCTTTATGAATTATATTTCTGTCTTCTTGTGTGAATAAGCTGTGTAATTAATAACTGCATCATTATCATTACAAAAAATCTTTTTCAACAGTGTTAAAAGATTTTTCAGGTTGTTTTTCACTAAAAAATGACAAAAATAAATAAAAAATAGACTCCAATTTAATCAGAAACTGTGCCTTGAATTTATATATGAACATAAGTCTAATAATTTCTGCACATATAATTTTTATATAACTCTGAATTAATTATCTTTAAAAATATTCTTAGACCCTGAAAGTTTCAATTAATATTAAGAGTGCTACTTTTTATTTTATTTTTGTACTTATATCATCATATATTCAGTACAGCTATCATAAATTGGTGATTGAATTGGACAACTCTTAAGAATGAAACTGACAGATCCCACAACATTGCTTACATGGGCACTTGATTGATGTAGTAAAAGATTCTGACCTAAAATAACTTTTAGGCAAATGATTTTAAATGCAAGAAACAGTTTTGGATGGACCAGGAAAACAGCCCAAGACAGGAGAGGCTGGAAAATACTTGTGGCCTTGTGCGCTACAGGGGTATAATGAGCTAGTTGACAAGGCAAGACCTATATCATTTAGGATATTAACATTAAAACTAAAATTGTTAAATCAATCAGTTAGATTACTTCAAAATTTAATACTTGAATTACATTTGAATTAATTTAATTGAAATTATTCAAAAGGAGAATGATATTATTGTAATACATTACCTTAAATAGGAGTTTTTATATAAATTTTTTACTTTTCATACTTAAATATAAAATATAATTAGATTATACAAGCCTGTTACAATATACCAAGAAATTTTCCATTCTTACTAGTTCATTTACAATATTTTAATGATCATAAGTATTAAATTTAAAATCGATTGTAAACTTGTTTAAAAGAATGATTTTAATTGATTAAAATGTAATAGTTAGTCATTATGTTATTATATTAATGAAAATAGCTAATGGATGAATAATAATTGATTGCCTTTTTTATTTTTTCAATTAAGATATTCTGAGAGAAAATTTTTATATGCATATTGGTAATTAACTATAAGTCTTTTTAATTTTTAGTACCAATAGTTATCAAGTTAAAATGTTATAGCTGGAAATGATCAAATTTTTCAAATATTGTTATATTCAAATGTACTATGGACAATATAATGAATGTTTTAAAGGCATTTTTAGGACATCTAAACATAAAAAATCTACTTTTAACATTATGTGGAAAATGGAGTTTTCATGAAAAAAGACTAACATAAAAGTTATAAACTAATGAGATTTCTTAAGAGCTGTAGTATAATAATATGAGCATATAATGAGTATTGATAATGATACAAATAATGAGTATTCATTTCTCCTTTCCGACACACAAATACAACCGACAAATTATACAAAAAAGTCCTTCCAGAGAGCAAAATTGTAATAGATGCTCAAATGCCTCTTAACTACTTTTGTCAATTAGATTGTCTACTAAGTGATGTCAAAACAATTGTGTATCATTGTATGACAAATCACATAAACATTTTAAGAACAAGCATGGTCCATATCAACTAGATCATATAACAATATTTCGTACAGCAATCAATAATTAAAAGGTTTGAAATCAAAACATATCTGTCACACCATTTCTTTTACATAAATAATACAAAAATTCCCCTTCAAAAGAGTACATATGAAGTTTGTATGTTATACAGAAATGTAAATTCAAAATGATTAGAATGTATTAATAATAAGTCAAAGGAAGTTAGGAATGAATAGGTCTGGTATACATATATATATGTGTGTGTGCATGTCTTTTTTATAGACTCCTTTAGAAATCAATATAAAAAGTACACATTTTACCAAAATATTATCAAGCTGAGTAATAGTTGAGCAAGGAAACATAAGTTTCTGGAGTCAAAAAGTTCAGAAATATTTGGGAATAGGGAATGGCATTAAGCAATTCTGTTATATGTTATCAGAAGCTTGAAATACTTAAATCCTTTAATATATTATAAATAAGGTTGACTATAGCATTTGTGATTCACAAAATCTTTCTTGAAGCACATGTTAGAAGATATAATCATAAAAGTAAAGTATAGATGAAAAGCATATAAATGAACTTTAACTTCAATCATCATCAAGAGAAATAATTAAATTGATTATTGATTAGAGATGAGATTTTTTTTCCTACTTAGTATATCACATAACTATAAAATATTTATAGTTATTATTACAATACCTTGAAATGTGTAACAAATCTTTTCTGTTAAAACAAAATTTAATCTCATTTTATATAAGATGTGTTTAGATTCTTGGTATAGTACCTTTTTACACTGTGTGTACTAAAAATAAATGATGTCATTCACAAGAATATATATATAATATTCTATTACAAATTAAAATAAAAATAAAAAAACTAACAGGAAGAAACTAAATTAATAATTTAGGAATATTATCTGAAAGTTAACTTCAGTTTGACAACATAGGATGTCATTAAAATATTGTGCAATCAAACAGAAAGAAATTATTTTTATAACTGGTTTTGTGAAGTTATTCCATAGTTAACTTAAGATTTATATCTATGTAGAAAGCTTTAAAAAGCTGGTGCTATTGTTCAATTAAAAAAAATTAAAATATTATTGCACAGAGTACAAGCTAATTATGAATAAATTAATAATAACAATGTTATTTAGGTTACTAATTTAAGTATGTTGCTCACCAGAATTACATATGTGTTTTAGTTTTTATCTTTTACATTAAAAACCTATAGAAAAGTAAAGCAATTATATTTATTTTGAGCCATTACCCAGTAGTTAACAGATTATTATTGCATAGTTTGTTCTCTTTCAAGGTTGCAGCCATATAAATATTAGATATAACAAATTATACAATTCGTTAATTTAGAACTATGGAGAGGATTTTGCTTTCTGACAAATATATTAAGATTTAATAAGTTGTTTCTTGTTCATCAAAAAGTATAATATAGTGAAACCATCTTTCGTATCAGTATCACCGGATTTATTCTAAATTATGATATTTAAAATGCAATGTAAGCGATGAATGGTGAAAATAAGGATAGCACCAAGGACGTATCGATAAAAAATAATTTACAATTAATATTATTGAAACTTACATTCATTAGCAAATAATGTATATAACATTTCATAAAGTGAAATAACTTTACAATATTTAGAAAGAAAACTTAATGGAATAAATTAAAATATATACATATATCTTTGTGGTAAATATTTAATTTGAATTTAAAAGAAAAATATTTAATGTATTATTAGCTCTTGAATAAGTGCGATAGAAAATGTTTTATAATGAATATTTATTAATAAATTTACCCTCATTTGGATCTGTTTGAGTTGATAAATTTCGGAAATAAATTGGATTAAAATATATACATTTTTTAACACACAAAAAACCAATTTGTTGCCTACAGATATAGGACATCACACCCGTCGCCATGTTTACAAATTTCTACTGTTTATTTTTTGTATCAGGTAGGAAATGTTTGCCATGCTTATGACATTTTTATATTTTTATATTACTGTCAATATGTGGAAAATATGTTATATTAATTTGAAGATTGAATTATAAATTTAGTATGAGGGACATATGATTTTTATTAGAACTACGATAACGTATTTGATCAACACTATGTCAAATGGTCATAATATAAATCTATAAATTAAAACTAGTTTATATTTATAATAAACTTGCACTTTAATTTTAACCTTTATATTAAAATAATCAGAGTTTGTTGCTATGGAAACTGTTGTTGCTTATACAGTTTTTGTATTAATAATGTTTTCTGTGTCAACGCTTTACTACCCCAGGTGACCTTTTATTCATTATTATGACAAGGACAGTCTTTAAAATCATGAAACATATTGTTTTGGTTGGTTATTTTCTGTAATTATATTGTTTTCTGCGTTTAATATCAGTAAGTACTATGCAGTTACATTTTATATGAAATTCTTTAATTATTGAATTTGTTTCGAATTTCTAACATATTACGAAACATGTTGAAATATTTGCTTTCTAGAAAAAAATGAAATAATATTATTTGTATTCGAAACTATTTTGATGAGCTTCTGAGAAAAAATGTAATTTTTATTCAAAATATTTCACGATACTTATTTTCAAAAAGCTCCATTTGACACAAATTTTCAGCTAACGTAAGGAATAGGGCAAACATGATTTTTAAAATTGTTGAATATGACATCATAGCATATTTATTTGTTTATCTTTTTGTTAATTTCTGAAAATTTCCCTAATGTAAAAAAAATATCAGATTACATAAATGCAAATTACAGTTGAATCTTTCTTAGTGCATACTTTAGGAATTCTTGAACAGTTTCGAATTAACTTTATGTTATCTATTTAAAATGGATGTTATAAATTTTTATATATATATATATATATATATATATATATATATATATATATATATATATATATATATATATATATATATATATAAAGTTGTCATTTAAATAATATTTTATTTAAATTTCTAAAACTAAAATGTATTGCAGCTTGAAATAATTATAATATAGTAGGTTTATTTAATGATTTGTTACATTGGAAATATTTTATAATATATTAGCCATATTTGCTTTAATTTAAATAATTGACATTTTCTTAAAAAATTTGATACATATAAATTTTTTATTGGAATAACCATTTTTTTCTGATTTCATTTAAGATATTTGTACTCTTTTTAATGCAGTCAGTTCTTGATATATGGAAAAATTATATAAATTTTTGTAATTATTTTAACTTATTAAATATAATTTGTATTGATTATGTGAAAACTTTTTTCAAGGGTTTTTTTTTTAAGAATTTTTATTTAATTTATTTATATTTTTATTTTTTAAGAATTTTTATGCCCATATAAATTTTTTAATTTTTTAAAAATAATTCTTTAAAATATAAAATGCAATTTTATGTTTTAAACTATTCATAACATTAATGAAAAATGGGCACAGGTGCCATATAATCCATGACTCCAAATTCTGAATTCTTTTAGCGATGAAGAAATGCTGCCAAGATGACGTATCGTGACGTGTGGGATGATGTAAATACTAGGGTTACCAAAATTGAATTTTCTGCATAATTCTTAAAGGCCTCCATATGTATGATGTAATAAAAACAAGGTGGCCAGATACATAAGAAAATCTGCCAATAAACCACCAATTTCAGAATTTGGAACTGTGAATTATAGGACACCTGTGCCTATTCAAATACTACAGTCCTGAATAGCTAACTAGATTTTGTATTTTCTTTTTACTGTTAAAAGTACTTTGATTAAAAAATTAAAATTTCAAAGTAGTGATGGATAGTGGACATTATTCTCTCAAGTTTTAAATGTGAGAAAGTGATATGTAATTATCTTGGGATAGATGTATTTTTCTATTTCAAATAATATTTTTTTTATTAAATCTTCATGCATATTTGTATGTATTTCCTTGATAAAGCATGCTATTTTATTAGCAATAGTTAGATTTTATTGAAACTTTGTAGTTGCAAGCTCACCCATCACAACAGTAAGCCACAAACCCATCCATTTATATCCTATTGGGATATTTCTTTATTCTTTTTTTTGTAAATTATTTAATATAGGGAAGTTTTTAACTGAATTAGATTTTAATACAAGATAATCTTCTTCAGGTTTTATATCTATTTTGAAATAAAATTTTATTTATCAGTGATTACAGTTAATCTTAGAAAATACAGAGTAAATTGTTTTGATCTTTTCTACAAAGTTAGTTATATCTTTTCTACAAGTTTTACTGTAGAAATTTCTCTTCTGTTCAAATTCCCTTCAAATAAAAAATTCAATGTTATAAAATAACTTATAAAGAGACACATGAAGAGATGTTTTAATAAGATATAAGTGCATGAATTTGTTGTTAGTATTGGTGATGTATGAATTTGCAGAACTTAAGTGTTTGAGTCTGTTAAAAATATCGCTTACTGAATATACCAGTAAAATATTATATGCTTATTTATAAACTTTAACATTTAAATAAACAATTATTTCAAAGAGAACAATATATTCATGTTAAGATAATTTTGTGATTCATATATCATTTGTTATTTATTAGAATTTATCAAATTTTTTATAGTAAAAACATCAGCTAAAAATTTTTTTCCCTTGAAAAACTGCTATTGTTGATAGGAAATTCTGACTATATGCTATATGGATTAATTTTAAACTAGCCATTTTGTTTCTTAGGCATAAACCAGGTTCTCTTTGATTAAAATCACACAGATTATAAATTTATTTAAGTTTTGATTTCTTTTTTTTAAAAAACTTCTTTGCATCCAAAACCTGCAAGTTTTACCTCAAAAGGATTGCAAAATTGGTGACATATTGCCAGAAGGTGCTGGATGCAGACAGTGATTACTTTGAGGACTAACAATGGGCTATATTTTCTGTTCGTTTTTTTTTTTTTTTAGAGTCAATAAAAAATGACAAGTAATTTCTTGTTCACCTTGTATTTTACTGTTAACTTCTGAAATAATTTTGAATCTTTAACTGTAGTAGGATTCTCCTGATAATGCAATAATGATAATAGCATTGGTATTCACAATTTTTACTCATTAGAAGCTTTTGTGCTATGAATGTAATAAATTATTTTAACTTTAATTTACATATGTTATTATATTTGCTCATTTTTATGTGAAATAATTTATTATATTTCAAGATTTCAAAAAGATATAAATTACAGTTATGTAGTAAGAAATCCAATTTTGAGATTAGCAGGTATGATTTTATAATTATGTTAATTATGTTTGAAAAATAAAAATGTTTAATTCCTTGAATTCATCTTAAGTTTATCATGAGTTTTCATCATGCAATTCCTTATATTTTCTATATTTTTCATAAATCTGTGTACATAATATATTAGTCATTTCCATGATTATTGATTTGGTCAGTACAAAATGTTTGTACACTAAGTGGAGTTATTGTACCAATTTGAATAGTAGTTAAGTATACTTACATAAGACTTGCAATTTTTACTCTACATGTAAATCTGTAATCTGAATAGTGGAAAAAGTTTTTTAGTTTGAAAAATAAAATAATTCACAAGAATAATGTAATTTGAAACCATGAAAATTGAATTAATGCTCTTTCAATTGACATAGCCTTTTTGATTGAATCTTACAATAGCAAAATTATTTCTCTGATTAAGTTTTTTTCAGTATTGATTAAATAAAAATTCTTTATTTATCAATTTAAATTATTTTTAAACTTTTTGTTCAAAACATTAAAAAGTTTACCTTCATAAAATATATTTATAATTTGTAGTTATAAAATATAAATTTAGGTTAATTTTTCAATTTTTATTCTCTAAGATTGTTTATAAAGTATATATTATTATTTTTTAATAGTTTTGAAGTTAATAAGAAAAGCTTGGATTCAAGATGGTTTGTGTTGTTGAAACATTGTTTCATAAATTATGCTTCCAGAAGACAACTTTTGATGCATAAAGTTGATGAGACTTCTAGATGTATGAAATATATATACATGGTATGATTTAAAAATCTTTTTAAGATTTATTTATCTAAATGAATAGGAACTCCATTTATACTTAATATTAAAATCAGAATTTATAAAATCATTTAATTTATTGTGAAGTTTATTCAGAATTTTTCTTCATGAATAATAATATTTTTGCAAGTTGTGTCGCTGCAAAAGCATTAAATATTATTGATGTAATTGCAAAATATTAATGTGTAATGTACATTATGAATAAACTTGGGTCATAGTTATTTTAATTGCATAAATATTAGGTCATTATAATTTTACAAAGCATATAATTATATATAAACGCATGTAGGAATATGAAAGCTGAAATATGAAGGAAAATTTAACTATATAAAAGGTATACAAGAGTGATGCCTTGAACCTAATATTTTTTAATGTAGTTTTATTAGTTAGAGGAATTGGAAAAGAAATTTCTACTGTTTCAGGCTAAATTCAGAGCTAGAGTCAACAAATTTAGAAATATCAAATGACTATTTGTGCGTTAAAAAAAAAAAATGTGTTTTTTATTTTATCAAAGTTAATTTAGAATAAGTTATTAATTTTATTATGCTACAAGATGAAGTAAGTAATTCATTTATTATGTCTCTTAATTGTATAATTTTATTAAATATTCTACTATATATGATTACGTGTATTTCTTGAGTACATATATTTAAACTACTAAAGACTAATCAGAAATTAGCACTTATTTCAAATTTAGGCAAAATAAATAACAAATCATATATAGCTTTATAAAATATTCTACTAGATTTGATTAAGTTTATTCATTGAGTATATATATTAAACTACTAAAAACTGATCAGAAATTAACACTTGCTAATTAAGATATTTGCAATCTTGTCATATGTATAACAATCGATGTATTTAATGGTCTAATAGTACAGGTGAAAGAAAGCATTTGAAAAGAGAGTTCTTAAATAGGTATGTGTTAATTGATTTAAAATAAATTCTACTTTTCCATTTGCTTAGATGAACCATTTTGATTTATATTTAACAAATATGTTTTGTTGATCTCATTTCATTTTAGCTGTGGTAAATGCAATTTTCTAAATTTCTGAAAAAAAAAGTTGCTTATAAATTTAGTTTCTATTTCAAGATATTTTCCAGGAAGTTAAAAAAATGACAAAGCTAACAATCCATTTTAAAGGAAGTAATTTCTAATATAAATATTGGTGCAAGGTTGTACATCAAAAAATGTTATATGCTTGGAGTTTTGCATATCTTCAAAAAATGTTACAGAATATATATTTATTTTCACTGTAAATTTGTATTCATATGTAAAAATGTAAAGTTTGTATTTGCTTTCCTATCAAGTTAATGGAACTCCTAATCTAGCAAAATGAAAATAATACAATTGCATAGTTTGAATAATTCCAATTTGCAGTGATGAGTAAGAAGTTTCTGAATTTTTGTATCCTAAAGAATATTTAAAAAGTTCTTAAAAGCATAATGACTTTTATCCACATAATACACAAGTTACAGGGCGTATCTGATGTAAGAGTGGTAGAATTTTCATTGAATCATTAAGTGAGCTAGAAATTGCAGGGTTAGTACTCGGGCTTTCATTCTAACAGTTTATCGGTTTGTATCTCAATTTAGGCTTACATTCTTATAGAGTTTTAAATTTACATTTAAGCTACAGATAAGATCTTTATTCAAATAGTTGATAAACCCTATCCAGAATAAAAAAATATCAGGTCCAAACTCACTGTTAAATAAAGGAAGATAAATGCTGCACTTCTACTTTCTGCATGCAAGTCTGTCAAGACGAAGTTTTCTACTTGGAAGCTTTCTAGATTTTCTCCTGTGCAATGTGGGAATTGGATACATGATTTATAAAATGTTCTCTTGGAAGGCAATTTACAATAGGGATCAGATCTACTGAATCATTAAGCTATTTAATTTCTTTTGCATTTAAATTTTTTATTGTTGTCACTTTAACATAAAAGGCCATTATTAGTTCATACAGCATTTTTTATATGAAATTTCGAAAGAACATTTTTCAAAACTTTTACAAAAGAAAAGTTTATCACAAGTATTTTAGGTCAATCAAACTGATGCAAATGCTATTAAATTGTCACCTTTATTCAAATTATATATATATATATATATATATATATATATATATATATATATATATATATATATATATATATTCATGTTTACTAAAGATATTTTTTTAATAAGCAAAATTTCATTGATAATAATATTTTTAATTAAATTGCTGTTTTTAGTTTATTATAATGTATTATTCTCTGTTATTAATATATTATATTCTATGAATATCTATATTTTAATGAGAAGGGCATGTATACTAATACATTTTTATTTAAAACAATGCATTTGATATGCTTATTTATTTTTATAATATGCTTTTGAGAAGTCAACAATAATATAAATAATTATATAAAAATACTGTTATATTGCTATTTATATAATACAGTTAATTTTTCTTATGCATTTTTGTTTGCTTATCATGCTTCAAAACTTTTCTAAAAGTTATATTAATAAAATTTCATTTCATACAATTAATTTTCTTTACAAACTAGGAAGTTTTTTAAATTTCACTTCTTACCTAATTATTGAAAAGTAAGTTTTATTAAATCAATTTTTTTATATCTACAATAGTTCAGATAAATCACTTTACAATATTTTGATGCATAAATGGATTTGTGCTGAAATTTATTATATTGAATGAAGAAAAAATGTTGACCAACATTTTTTATGCCTAAAGTGGTTATTTTTGAATAAAAAACAACATAAAAGTATTATTAAATTTTATGAATATATTGAATAAAATATAAAATTATTTATTTATTATTATGCACATAAAGAAATCATACATGTTATGTATGTTTTATACAATTCAGATATTATAAACACACATAAATAACTATTGATTTTTATGAATAGCGAACAGAATAAGAAGTGTTTAAGCAGTTGAGTGTTAGTGTTAAAATAACTAATTATATTTTAAAACTATTTTGCTTGCATGTTAGTTTGGTATAAAAAGTAATTGCTTCCTGATGAAGCACAAACAAAAAAAATTATTGAGTAGATTTATTTTTTTTGGATCATTTAATAAACAAAATAAACTATTTAGAATGTTAATGTATTATTGATTTTATTTTTTCATTTGTATAATTATTCTACATTTGATTTGTCAGTTCAAAATAACACATGATAATATATTTAATTTATTAAATTTATAAAATATCTCATTGCATTTATATAAAAATCTACTGCAAAAATTTCAACTTAATTAATTGCTAGGGAAATTTTAAACTTTGCAAAGACTGAAAAGTTTTATAATAATTTAATTTTTTATATATATTTTGGTTATTTTAATCATATACATCTAGTGAACATATTTTGCTAAAAATGGTAAATTATTTTATAATTACCAAAATTTAAAAATATAGTATACTAAAAGTTAGTTTTTTGTAAGATGAAGGATTTAATTTTGGTTAGGGGTATTGTGTCACTTTTCTCTCATGAAGAATATGGGATGAAAAATGTTGTATATATGATTATTATCCTGATAGAAAAATTTTTTGATAAGAGATGAAGTGTATATTATGATTTATTTCTTTTTATCATGTGTGGCAGCAATATATTTCAACTTTTGAAGTAGAGGAAGACAGTATCATATTAATTTTAGGTACAATCTGGGTTTTTCATTATCAACTGTATGTTACAATTATGGAAACTAAAATGATAGCAACTTCAAATGTTTTTAGTCATAAAGTGTAGCAATTTTGGTAAAATTAAACACACAAAAAATATAATTGTTTTCCTTTTTTCATGATTAAGAATTGAAGTGAAATTTTTTTATGCTAGACACTGTAAGAAATAAATTACAAATGAATATCTAAAGAAGGTAACATAGCCTCTTAAGAAAAAGTTTTGATTTTTGTCACAATTTATTCCATTTGATTGTTGAACTATTACTATTGGCAGTTATTTTTATTCTTTCTTCTCTTTATATCTTGTTTGTATATTATATTGTACTATAATATAAATGTTTTAAATTTTTTTTTTGGCTTTTATAACATACAATTTAATTATAAGAAAGTTTTCGTAGAAATTACAATACTCTTTTAATGAAATAGCATAATATATTTTATAAAGAATTCTACAAAAAATTGCATTGTTGAACAGTTATATATATATATATATATATATATATATATATATATATATATATATATATATATATATATATATATATATATATATATTATAAAAAAATTGAAACAATATTCTATATTTTAAATTTATTATTTTTGACTTATAAAATGGGGGAAATTTTTAAAAAGTTAATTATTTTGTTATGAAGTTCTTATGTCAGAAATTTTGTTTATTAATTCAATATAATGAATGACTTAAAATTATATTTTAAATTTATTTGTTGCTCCAATCTTTTTTATAGAACTTTTAAAATACATTTTAGTATTAATTTTGCAATTTATTACAAAAATGTTGGTAATTGCAAATTTTTTAACTATTAATTTAGTCATTAGATTACTGCTATAATTCAAACCCAATATTTTTTAATGTTTGGTTTTTTATATATTCTTTTATAAACATGAACCTTTTTATTTGAATCATAGGTCTCTTGATATAATACCTTGATGTGAAATGTTGGAAAAGGAATGCTGCTTTCATACAGTGTTGTTTGTTTTCGTATTGATCTTCAGTTTTATCTACAATTTTTAGTTATTTGGTAATTTTTATTATATTTTTAAAGAAATTTTATATATATATTTCAAGTTTACAAATGAAAAAATTATATTTTTAAAAAATTTGTTGTGTTTTTTTTTTTAAAAAAAAAACATATTTTTTCTATTTTTAAATGTAAATTTTTGATTAACTTATATAAATTCCAATTTCTTAACTTCTAATAAATTCTAAGTTTCAGAAAATATATGTCATATAAGTTTAATGAACAAGGAAAACATTGGAAACATGTTCATTTATCAAAATTTATTTTGTTGTCTGGTTTTAATAATCTAAAAAGAATATTTTAATGAAATTATATATTTAGCATCTCAATCTGTTTTTAGAAAGAGAAACTGTCTAAACATAAAAGGTAAAGTGCTTAGATTATTAACTAACAGTAATATGAAAATAATAATCTTTGATATAATGCATTTATACTTTAAGTATGTAAATTTATTTTAACATATATATTATAAAATACTAATTAGCCATTTTTTAAGTATTAATTTCATTTCAATCTAAAATTGCTTAGACTATATTACTTTTACAATACTATATTGCATTTTAATAATTACTCTATAACAATTCTGTATTTTATTCTAATAATTAAGGTTCCTTTGAAATCAATGTATTTGCATACATTTTATGTGTTACATCTTTTTTTAGTTTTTAAAGTATTTTGTTTTTTTAGATAAAATGAGTGAAAATCGAATGGAATTGTTTATTGAAACATTAACTGGTACAGCATTTGAATTAAGTTGTTCACCACTGGAAACAATAGTATCCATCAAAGCTAAAATTCAGTATTCAGAAGGTATCTGCTTTTAATTTTTTTGTGTTTATTAACTGTTATAAATACAATTTAATTCAAAATGTTTTCTGATATTAGTTTATAAATGTATTAAATAAACATTGTTTGCATTTGATATTTTTATATAAAAATTGTTATTGCTGTACAGACAACCAAAAATTATTATAATTAGTTATTTAATTGTGATTTTTATCAAGGAAGGAATATTTTATACAGTAAAATGAATGCTTGCTCTACTTTAAATATTATGAAACATTTGAAAATTAGAAGCTCTATGTCACTCACATGTTTCAGATATTTGACACTATTTATTTTAAGTTAAAAAAAACATATTAATTAAAATATACGTATCATATTACACAGTTTTATATATAAGCATTAAGCATAAAGAATTGTGTAATAAAAGCATATAAAATAAGTATTATTTGAATTATATAGTTTATTAAATTTATAAAATATTAAAGGTGATAACAAATGTAACATACATTCAGGAAAATCATTTCATCATTATCTCTTCTTCATGTAGGTATACCAGTATCCCAACAGCATTTAATTTGGAAATCTCAAGAGCTGCATGATGATCTTTGCCTTCAAGACTATAGTATTACTGATGGAGCTACTTTAAAGCTTGTTTTAGGAATGAGAGGCGGCCCTATTAATACAAGACAAAGTATGATTATTTCTTTATCAGTGCTTTTGATTTTGTTATAATTGATAATGTATCAAGGTTAAGTATTTGAAGTGAGATACATCAAAAATTGATTTAAGGAACCAGAAACTGGTTTAAAGCATTACTAGCTATCAAAAATATTTGAATATAATTTTTGAAAACTTAATAAATAATTATCATTAAATTTGACTGTTAATATTTATTAAACACTTAACATATTAATTTACAATTTAATAGTTTTTATTTGTTACAGTATACAAAAATTTTCCCCTAATTTTTTTGTCTAAAAATATATAGAAATATCTCAATTTCAATATATGCAGTTTTTAAGTTAAAATTTTAGTTTTATTATTTATATGTTAAGTACGGAAAATATAATATGTTACTCATTATACTACTTCTGAATATTAAAAATAATAAATGTGTTTTATACGATTGTACCTTCGGTATTTAAACACTGATATTTTTGAACAAACACTTCTATTTATTTTGCGTGTTTTAAACAGTGGGAAATTTTTCATGTAATATATTTTTACTATCAAAAGTAATTTTAATAAAGTTTATTCAGACTTTCTAGAATGTTTGATAAAAAGTTAATCTATTAAAAACTCACGTGTAGAAAACTTAAATTGCCATAGATTTAAAATTATAAAGTTATTATTTTGTTATTAGAATTCTTTTTAGTGTTTTAGTACTGCTTATTGTTTTTGTTACTTGCTTTTATTATTTTTATCCTTTTATTTTTAGCAACTACTGATATAATTATATTGTAAATAAAATCACTTTTCAGTATTGTTTTTTAATTTTCAGTTTTTTTATTTTATTATTTTTAAATATGTAGAAAATTATAATTCATTTGAATTGATATATCTGAACCTTTGTGAACATTTACTTTTTATAAATTGGTAATATAGATAAAAAAGAATTTAAGTATAATTGTGAATGTAAACATTAAGTATATTTACAAAATAAATTGTGGATAAATATAATTCAAAAGGAGCAATTACAATAAAAATTATCGATAATTTACATCATGAATTAATTATCTATACTACTGTTTAGTACTTGGATAAAATCGATTCTTGTTGATTAACTATGTACAGTAAAGCAGTGTCAATCATAATTTATTGAAAAACTAGCTCTGCTATGCATTGTGTGAAGTTAGCATATTTATATGACCAAAACTTCATTATGTTGTAATATCAGGCAGTATATTTATGCATTACATCATTAATTAAAATTTTGATGTTAAAAATGAAAAAGGAATGATTAAAATGTTATAAAATGAAACTAAGTGTTAAAGAATATTAGCAAATGTTGATGTTATAAATTTTATCATAAGCTTAAAAATATGAATTTGATAGCTTAGAAATTTGAAGCCCAGTGGCTTAGTGGCAGCGTTTCACGCTCCCATGACACAGGTCCCAGGTTCGATCCTCGGGCTGGGCAAGGTTGACTCTGCCTTTCATCCCTTCAGTGGGTCGATTAACTGAGTACCAAGCATGCTTGGGAACTAAACACTGGGGGTCTTACATTAGGCTGACCACCTAACTGGGACATATGCTTCGCACCCCAGGGCTCTTGGTCATGAAAACAGTTATAGGCACTGTAGGCCTTGGCCCACATTGGCTGTCGAGCAATGGAGTTTAGTTTAACTTAGAAATTTATGCTGAACTTTTGAGAATGAGCATTTTATGTGTTACTATCTTAAAGTTTTCTAAGTTCCGTTTATATTGTGTTTATTTTTTTCTAGATATGCATCTGTGAAACTAAATTATGCACTGATTTTGTATTTGAATTATTTGTGTATTAAATAAAAGCTTTATTTAAGGAATAAATTAAAATTGAGACTAAAATTTGATAACTTTTTATCTCCAACAGATTTTTCGAAATTAATGCTTATAAGCAATTCACATTTTATATTTTTGACATAGGTGTTAGAAAGACCTTTACATTTAAAATACATTTATTGATGTAAATTTAGTAGTCTACTGCTTATAAGCATTATTTTTATATAAGTTTTCAAAATTCATTTATTCCTCAGTGGCACAATTGCCCTGGGTGATCATTTGCTTTTGCTAGAATTTTCTTTCAGGCTTATCTATTTCTGTCCATGGTCTTCCAATTAATATATCTTAAATTGTTGAGGTCACTCTCTAGGCAGTCAACCCATCAGCCCATCAGGGATTGGATCAGCCTTTAGGTCTTGTCTCAGAAGGCCTGGTCAAGAATATTTTCTGTGTTAAAAATTCTTTAACATGACATTTAATTCTTTGAATTGTTATATATATAATGTTGTTGTGGGTTCTCTGTAGGATGATAGAATTATGAATTGAAGCGTTTGTATCAGTCATCAGCTTGCGTACCCCCCAAAATAGCTGTTTGTCTGCTGCTGAATGACACTAAGAGCTTTTTCATTTTTTGTGTCATTGTCGAAGTTTTTTATGAGTATGTAAGCATAAGTGTGATTAGACATTTATAAATTAATAACTTAATCTACCTTTTAATTTTAGATACTTCTTTAACCCATAAAAGCATCTGTTGGAGCATTAATTCATATCTGAATTGTAGATCTGATATTGTTGTCACTTTTAACCTCACAGCCAGATATGTAAATCTATTAACTTTTTTAATTTATATCTATCAATTTATTAATGGATAGTAGAGTTTATTACTTTAGTGCACTCTGTGTCTTTAGTTTTGAAATTTACAAAAAAAATGGTGAGTTATTATTACAAATTTTGTGGTTTTTCTGAAATTTGTTGGATGAGGAATATTTTAGCGTTTTTGTACATTTCCCGGAATATGAAAAAATTTTCAAGTGCCCTTGAAACTTCTGGAATTTTGACCTGACTTCTTAAAAATCATGAATTACTTCTGGAACTTTTACTTACCATTATTTTTTGTTAGAAAGTATTAAAATTTTGTAAGTTTTTTTTTAATATTTTAAAATTTTTAATGAAATTGTCTAAAATTCTATTTTAGAGCTCTAATTGAGTACTAAGTTTTTCTTAATACTCAATTAGAGTTGTACTCAATTGAGTTGTACAGTTTCTTAGTACTTAATATAGTTGTAAATTAAAAGTAATCATTAAATATAATTTTAACTTAAATTTTAAAATAAAACATTAATTTTTGCAATTATTTATTTCTGCTATTTGCAAATATAATTAAAAAATGTTGCATGTACATAATTGTATTCATATTTGGTTAAAAACAAGTTTTAAAATAAAATATATTTTAACATGAATGTTGATACTTCTTGGAAATTTTTGATTTGATTTTTGGAAAACTCCTTAAAATTCCTGTAATTTGTTTCTTGGAAATTTGTACAAACCCTGATATTTGGTTAGTTGTAGATCTACCTCTTCTAAATTTGGACTAATAATCTCCAGTAGTGTTTTCCACATATTGAAAGTCTATTAAACAATGTGCTTGAAATTCTGTATAGGTAGTACAGAGTAATCTTATCCCTCGGTAGTTAGCACGTTCAAAAATATTTCCTTTTTTGTGTATGAGACAGAATGCTAAGTCTCCATTCCTCTGGAAGTGTCTCACTGTCCTATATTGATAAGAGGATGAGGTATAAAGTTTTCTCTGCATATAATCCTGAGCTTCTAATGAGTTTTGATGATATTAAGTCTAGGCTAGGTGCTTTGTTATTTTGAAGTTTTGTTCTCTTTACAACCTCAAAATAGGACAAGGGTTAAGGCTATCTTGATTACCGTTAGATGAACTGAGCTCCTCAATTTGTAAGCATTCTGCATTAAGTGAACTGTTAGAGGGTTCATTCCATTTTTGGAGAATTTTAGTCTTGCTCTCAAAATAATGCCATCTTTGATTTTGTTGTAAAGATTGGTTCTAGGTTTGAAATCTCGTCTAATGTTTATCTCACAAAAGAGAGCTTTCCTCTTATTTGATCCTCTATAATGTGCTGTAAAGGTCTTTATGAAATGACTATCCTTTCCTCTTTTCTAGCAACTCATATTCTTTTACTGGTGGTCTATGTTTCCTATTAAGTATCTATTTATATGTATAATTTTTTTCTTTGTATCACAACATGACAGTCTGCACCAAACCAATCTATAATCTTGATTTATTTTTTTAACTACAGTACTACTTATGTTCTTTGAAAACAATCCACTTTTCATCTAAGATTTCAATATTTTCAATAACTCTGTCTTTGAGTTTCTTTGCAAGTTGTGCCTAGAAACCAAGCCTTATTGATGTATTATTTTTCGCTACTGCTCACAATCAAACTCCTTTGTCTGTTGGTCATGTTTATACTCTTGGCTTAAACCTACCTATTATCGTGAACTTGTCAAAGTTAGCTGCATGATAGGTTTTAATAGTTTGTATATCTGTCGTGTATTTAAAGTCAATCATAATAGGATCGGTTTGGTTGAAGGTTTCTCCATCTGGAGATCATCAAGTCATCTTGTAGGCACTCTTGTATTGAAGTATTCTACTAGATACAATTATGTTGTACTTATATCAGCAAAATGAATAAATCTTTGTTGGTTGTCATTAGTTATATTATGTAGACAAAACATTCCATGGTTTACTTTTACTCAGCTTTTCTCCAAGTCGTGGGATTAAAGTCACCTAAAATAATCTTGATGTCGCTCTTGGTCACATGCAGTGTAGAGCAAGTATCCAACTGTTCAGTCAAGAATTGAAACCTTTTTCATCGATACAGAAAGAAAATATTCCATATTCTGATTCTCTTGTTTTTTAAGAGTTTATGAGGTCATTTCCAAATGTTCAATCTGAACTCAACTACTTTATATTTCTTAGTGTTTTTCTTCATGGTGTGAAGTTGTTAACACTATTCCCACTCCTCATCTGGAGGATCCGTCCTCTGATATAATCCCAAGGGAACAGTATACAGTTATACCCCTGCATACTGGATGTACATTTTAGCTGTCTCTTATGCACTTGCGTGAATTGCAATGGGACTCTTTCACACCTGGTAACAACATGAGTGGAGTTTTCAATAGTAAATAAAATCCTCTAGATATGTGTTTAAGTTTCTCTTATATCATTTTTGCTTTGAAAAATTATTTTAGTTTGATTTTTAAAGTATTTTCCATTAATTTCAAGATTTTTTTTTAAATTTTAGCTGAAATTTGTTTTTTGAGTTCAATACATTTGTTTTATTAAATATTTAGCAAAGGCTGTGTGTGCACCAGTATAGTTCTCTGTACCTAGCCCAGAAATGGGCTGAAATAGTTTAATAAAATGTGATGAAGAATTTTCTTAATGTAGAAGCAGGGAAAGAACAGAAGGCCCTATAACTTGAACTGCTCCATCACTGAGGTATAACTACAATTGGAGAATATTGCATCCACGATCTATTTAATGTGTTCCTACTGCCTTTAGTGAACATGGTGGATCTTCTGTTAAATCAATATTGAAATTCATCACCATAATGAAAATGACACCCTAACCAGTCAAGTTAAAGATTATATTGTATTATATATGTTTATAAATCTTGTATATCTGAAAAGTCTAGGAAAAAATTACAAAATTATAAATAATCAAGAAAATGTCAAATTTTGTCTTATGTGCAGAATATTGAAAGTTAAAATTTATATATTTAATATTTAAGCAAAAGTCATTCAGTTACAGAACATTAAGTAAATATTATTTTAGTTGATCTATATAATATGTATATAAACTCAGTTAATATTCTAAAAAACTCAAATGAAGTTTTTTTTTAAATGTGGTGTTACTCTACTTTATCATTATACTAATATTTTTCATCAGCCAAATTAGAAGAAAACAAGACTTACTGTTTTATTGCACCAAAATCTACATTAAAACTTGATTTTCAGAAAGAGTTGTATAGAAAGGAAAAGCTGAGTATTTTTATGCAATGATTTATTTTATCTATTCTGATAATATATTGTACAATAACTTTTGAAGAGAGTTCTGAGAAAAAGCTGAAATTTATCTCAAAAATTCAACTACTTTTTTTCTTTAGTTCTTAATAATCAACAATATCATAATCTTTGATTTTTTTTATGTAATTTTGCCTTATCATATAGATAATCATAAAAATTCTCTAATTTTATCCTAAAATTATCTTGGAAATGCTAATTAAAATTTGAGGGTGAAAAGGAAAGTTACAATATGAGGTATAGCAATCTAACAAAAATTATAAAGAAAGGAACATTTTGAAACTTGGAGAAAATGCAAAAATATACCATTGAGAATTGTAAGAATGTCTTTTGCGGAAGTACACATTCCACAAAATGATATTGTTTTTGATTAATTGAATATATTTGAAATTAAATTTTTAAAAATTATTTTCATTCATTTAATGTTTAATTTTAGTATGTTCTTTCTGCAATTTTTTTAATCAATTTTATTTATATTTTAATTACATCATATATATTATTTTGATCATTTTAGTTTCTGATACTAAAAAGTTAAAAGATATAGCTGAATATGTTGAAAGAAGCAGGTAAATAATTTATATTTTTAATAAATAATAATATTTCTTTATTATTTAATAATCTTATAATATATTGATTACAAAATTTTATATGATATGTAATGTTATAAAATATTATGTGAAATGGAGAAATATTTAGATTGCTATTAGATATATAATATTTAATATTGTTTTGCGTATTTAAATGGTTATGAGATTAATATCTTACAACAAAGAAAAATTTGTTATTTCCTGTAAAGAATGCATTATAGAATTCTTTTCATTATCAGTTTTGTTATTTTCTATATAACTATTATTTAACTTATTTATTTTTAATTTTGCATAAACTATTTTTAAATTTTTTTTTCACCTTTTACTTTTTATTTTGTCAATTAATTGTGTATTTATTTCTGAAATCTACAATAAAAATTTTTTAAAAATTATTTTACTTAAAATTAAGGTTTTTAACCTTTCTCTAATTATAATTTTAAATTTGATATTTATCTAGAGCAATATATAACTTTAAAGTAGTAAATGTTTATAAGTTATTCCATTTTTTAAACACATATTTTTAAGCAGTTGTATTTGAATATTAATATGATGAATGAAAGCATAAGTTTCAGGTAAAAGTTTTTAAATTATGACAGTTAAAAATTGCATGTATATAATGGATATTATCAGAAGAATACCAATTTGTATTCTGTTACATTCCAACTCCCCCGAATCATTGTTGTTTCAGCTAGATGGGCTTGTTAATCATTTTGAAACATTTCATAACATTGGAAATATAACAGGTTTCAATTTTAAAATTATCTATTATCATAAAATGCAAAAATTCTTAATTTAAATAAATAGCTCATGTAAAATATTATATTTAGTAGATTTTCCTGAACAAAAGTATCTATGTTTTAATAGTGTAACATTAGGTATGGTATAAGAAAATTCTGTGACTTCTCTTCATCTTATATTTATGCTTTGTTATAAATTTGATTTTCAAACAAAACATGGAAACTTGTCTAAAAGGATAATCTTTTGTAGTATAATAAAATTTAAATATCATATTAAATATACCAGGACTAACATTAACTTTCATTATTAATTTGCATAGCCTTTTTCAATTTGCATCATTGAAAATCTGGCTAACTCATCTTATTAAATATGAATATAATGATTGAGTTTTATCATGATTTAATAATAAAAGTATGTTTGTCATAAAGTGCAAAAATATTTTTAAATTATTAACAAAGTATATAATTATTTACCGTATTATGGAATGTTTTTCAAAAAATGATATTTATACCTGTTGTGGGAATTTAAAGATGGAAATTTATTGATTGGCTTGCATTTTTTGTTAGGTTTGTTGTATTAATGATTTCAGATACATAAGCAAATACTTTTAGAAGCTGAACAAACATTTTATTTTGATTACAATCAACAATAGTTATAATTTTGAACAATGGAACATTAAATTATCCCAAAAATAATTTTAAATACTCGTCGGCTTCGATTCATTTCAATAGAATTTATAAACAATACATGCATTTTCTTGTCTTATTTTTTAACTATGCAATTTGTTTAATAATATGTTTTGGAAAAAGTATTTTCAAGTGTAAATTGTAAGACGATAATTTATTAATGTATATTTTTATAACATTTGCATTCACACTCACATACTTTGGTTACTAAATTATTAACTGCATACAATAATCATATGACACATATCTGATCATTTTAAATCAGAAATTATACACATTTTCAATTCATAGGTAAGATATATTTTCAATTCAAAATATATTTAGATTGGATGATTTTACATTCATTGTTTTTTATATTGAAAATCTTTCATAAATTTGCATTTTAAAATCTCATTGAATTGTTTTTGTAATATTTATAATATAAAGAACTTAATAAAATCTTTCTATTAATTAGAAATTATAACAGCAAGTCAAAGTGTGTTATATAATATATTTTTTCTTATGTAAATATTTCCTTTTCCAATATTTTTAGTGAAGGGGGTAGCTCAGGTGGAAGGCCACTAACTGTTCTTGTCTTCCATGATGGGGACAAAGTACACATGTATACTTTAATGGAAAGGGGAGATTGCACTGTTTCTCGTCTTTCAGGTACAATAAGGTAATACATTTTCTTTCAGTATGTGTTTTAATTTTATTGTTATATATTATTAAACGAGAAACTTTGTTTAGACATATTTAGTCACTTGTATGGTAATATTCAGTATGATAATATATTTTTTGATGATATTATATATGTAATTTATTAATGTATACAAGTTTTATGAATAGCATTTATCTTATATATGTACTTACATACACTGCCTAATGTATAAATAAAGTGAAAGAATATGTAAATATTAATTCAAAAATTTATAATATAAAATGTGCAGAATAATTAAGAAGTATTGTCATTTCTCATTGTGATGCAAGGTAAATTTATCTAACCTACAAATGGTATTCTATACAATGAGAGTATATGTTCTCTTGACAATTCGTTCAGTGATTAAAGCTATACCGTAATAGATAAATAATATCCATTTATAAATTAGATATAGATATATTTTCTTGAAGACACAAGATCTTTATAAATCAAGGAAACAATAAAATATTTTGTCTGCTGATGAGTGCTATTGTGTTGCCTCATTGTACTTCTGGAAAATACTTTTTTGTTCCTGTTGAAAGCATGGTAGTAGAATAAGTTGTATCACATACTGACACTGTACTGTCAATGTGCCTTTCTTGCATACCATGAATGATTTGATATCATCGCTGATTACTAGTTAAATTATTATTCCAAGTCAATGAGTGTATGGTATTCAATAATGATCTATTCGACTCCTTTTTTCTAATGCCTTCAGGTTCTCACTCTAAAGGCATTAGCAAAAGGGAGTCAATACACTCTTATTAGTTAAACAGAACCAGATTATTAAATTTTATTTATTATATTATGTTATTTAGTTGTCTAATCTCTTGCTGATAACATCATCACTATCTTGCATTTCAGTGATTTGATTGTAATGGTAGTCTTCAAGGAGGTATTTCTTTATGAAAATAAGTCATCATAAAACTATTCCAGATATTTGGAGTGCCCAGAACATTCTGTACACTGGGCTGAATGTCTACAGAAATTAATTGTGGAACCAACATGGTTTCTCATTGGACATGACACTTTGGGCTTACTGTGATAAACTTAGAAAGAATTAATCTTTCACATTTTCGTAATTTATTAATCTAGTCCAAGTTTCTTGCATCTACTCAAATTTTACTAATTATAAGACCATGAAATCAACTACTTATATGCAAATCAAAAATCATCTGACCTCTCAAAAATATCCATTTGCTAGAATTGCCTTTACTATTAATGTCCAAACAGGTCTTAATCCTTCTGCAACTTTGGACTTTTCAAAATACTGGATTTTCTAGGCAGCAAAGAGATGAAATGTTTGCTTGTCCATTTTCTTTGTTATGTATAATCACTTGTCCTACTTCCACTATGTATCCAGTGAAAATAACATATTTATTCAATCAAAATTTATGATGTTGTAACATCAGGTCTTGCACTAACTAATACATGCAGAAAAAAGAGGCAGACATACATAAAATGACAACTGGTACAGTTTTTTCAAGTTTGGATAGCAAATGGATCTTATACTGTTATTGATTGAATCAAAAGATTTATAGTCTTGGCCACAAAATTGTATGGTTTTATGGAGTTGTTAAATTTATCTGACAGTGTAAAAAGGTTCCTCACCAGTTTTTGAATGTGATTGGTTAGCAAACATAAGTATAGACTGCATACATTTTAAAAAAGAATATAAAGTTATTTAAATTATCTAATAAATTTATTTTTAAGTAAAGTTCATGAGCTTGACATAAATTAAGTTGATTCTTTATTTTTAAAATCAAATTCTATCTGTTCTTTATGTAATTTGATTCTGTTTATACTGATTATTGAAAAATAATTTAAAGTAAATACATCCCTTTTTAAAAATTTTTGAAACTTATTCCATTCTCATGTGTGTGCAATTTCAATCACTAACATTTCATTTGTTAAAATAAGTATTTTTGGAACATTAAGAATTTTCTCATGTCTAATATTCATTATTTATTTCATAGCGAAACATCCTCAATAGCTTCTATAAAAAATATTGAAGAGCTTGATCAAGAGCTTGTTAAGGAAAATGAAATTACACGAAATAAAATTGCCCAGTTGCAAGAACAGCTAAAGGCCTTAAACATTAATAAGGTGATTGTTTTTAAACTTGTGACGAAATTTAAAATCAGCAATTTTTTTAATATGGATTATTTTTAACAAATATTACTCTATTTTGATATGTTAAGGATGATTGAAGATATTCATCTGAGTTAATCAATCTTGAGTTTACTATTTTAACAAACTTTAATTTGTAATGCTAAAATTGTTATTTTGTATAAAAGAATTATGTGTTATTGTAAAGAAGCTAAATAATACTATGAATTGCTTAATATATTATGGAATATTATTATTGTCAAAATTTTCAATCATATATATTGTTAAAATCATTTAAACTGTATGGAATTAATGTCTAAAGTCAACTTTCAATCTTTTAAAGTTAAAGCTTACTTGATTTTACTTATTATATTTTGTGATATCGTAATCATAAAATATGATTTTGTTTAAAAACATTGAAGTTATAAACTATTCTATAAATTTATACTTTACCGAAGTAAAAATTACCTGGAACCAGGGGGTACGTGTACCTTCCTGGGGCTTGAGCACAGCCACCAGGCACGTCGGCAGGTGGTGGATAGCCGAATGTCCTGTAGGAATGACAGGATAGCCTTGAATATAGAATCAGAGGCCGCGAACCAGCTCCCGTAAACCCTGGTGTTATGCAATCCGTGCCTAGGGCTAATTGGCACCGCGGTATTGGTGTCTTAACGGAGCCTCTAGTTGCTTGGCGAACTTCTAGAGTAATTTGCCTTGCCCAGTAACTCAGGCAATGCTGGGTGGACTTATATTACCTGAGCTTTTTAATTGTTATCTTGTGGCTGAAAAGACACAAGTAATAACAAACCTTTCTGCATTTGCAGGTGAAGCCTCTGAAGTAGACCTTGCTGAAAAAGACAAGGGAACTCAGAGGCAATCTTGTAAAGGGGCAGCAATGAATCCTTCACTTGAGGTAGAAATGACCTCTAAACCATCTTCTTCTGGTGAAATTCAGGAAGCTATTCCTAGCATGACTGACTTTCTGACCAGATGGGACTATTTCAGCAAGACCCTATCTGCTGGAAATGTCATACGCAAGAGGAAATGGCAGAGCATGTCATTTACGAATGTGAGGCTCTTGCCCTCCCTAAATTAACTTCTTTAGGCTTCATCCATACTAGAGAGTTGCACCTAGACTCCATTAAAGGGTTATTGGACTTTATTAGTAAAGTGGGTGACCCGAGCAATTGGAACTAGGAAACGTTGGGTTTGGAGTTAACGGTACAAAATGCTGATAAAAGCAGAGGTGCCCAATGACATACAAACTCAATTTTTAAGAAGAAGAAGAAGAAGAAGAAGTAAAAATTATATATATAATCTCAATAATAGCAAAATTTGAAAATAATATGTTAATGTTTGTTTTATTTATTCACATCTAGTTTTCTGTATTAACAAAATATATTATTATTGTCATTTACGTTTGGAAATATGTCTGTTGGTATTTTTATGTGGATTTAGGGAAAACTAGAAATATTTTTATTATTATCACTGTGTTGTGAAGAATAAATAAAGTAAAAAATTAAAGTGATAAGTTTTAATAAGTAAAGTAATATTTCATTGAAAAAAGAAATAACATATACAAATATATGTATGTAATTTATATTTTTACCATCAATAGTTTTATTATTCAATATTTTTAATATGTTTTCAGCAAAATTTGGGATATCTTTAAGAGAAAACTGTAAAATCCTAGTATTCCAATAATACATATTTTCTGTTCTGAACAAAACCTAAATATTCCTTGCTATATGCTTACAATTGCTTAGTGTAACAATCATGATTTTTGGAGGAGAGCAAAATTTGTAAAAACTTTGAATCAGAACCCTAATTGAACAAAGAAAAATGAATGTTACATTTCTGGTTAGAGTATTACATCTATTGCTTGTTTTGTTAATTTATTCTGCAAGTGGTATTAATTTATTTTTAATTATTACAGTATTCAGTGAACCCAAAAAACTTTTCTCAGTTTTAAACTTATTTTTAATAAATCATAATTTCTAGAAAAAAGATGCATTAGTATGGACTGTATTTCAAAAAATATTTGAAATTTTTTTATTGCTTTGAAAGTGATTTGTCAATATTAGTGCTACACTATGTAAAGTGTGAATGCTATTACTCTAAATATATAAAAATCAAAAGTAGTGATTATTGTCTTATTGTATAAATCATATAAATTTAAGAAAAATGCATAAAAAAACCATAATTTTTTAAAACTAAATTATGATTGAAAAATGTTGAAATTTTTTATACTCATAGAATTCACTTATGATTTCATCTTGAAACGATATTGATAATACTCATACAGTTTAGTAGAATTAAAAAGAAATTTAATATTTAATTTTTCTTTAATAAAAATAATCATATCAAATTACACATCATGTAAGGTCTTTAAAATCTGTTCTTTCTCTATCCAAATTAATAGGATGCAGTAGATTCCAGTTCTGTCAAATCATGATATAGATCTTATTGCTGTATAATCCTTTTTATCAGGAAATATAATTCCAACATCTTTAGATTCTGATTTTATTGAAGATATTTTCTTTATTTTCAAGCATTTTTTACTCAGTTTGCAAAGAATTGTCTATTTTTATTTTATGTGGGCACACTGCAGTAGAAACGCTATTTCTAAAAAATTTAGTTTTAAACTCTTAAGTACCGCGATGTTTCTTCTGAGAATTACACAGTTTAATTTTGTATGATGTTTGGAAAATCTTTAGTATTACATAATAAAAACATAATATAAAACATAATTTAATAAATTATGCATTATAATTATGAATTATGTATTATATAATGAATTATCTTTTATTATTGTGAATTATTTATTATATTTAATATATAAATTATGTATTATAATTAAATCATGTATTTTATAAAAGTACATGATTTAATTATAATCATGTACTCTAGGTTGTAAAATGTTAGTTCTTTCAATAATATTTTTAATAATACTTGATTTGAAATGTTAATGATTATGCTGACTGCACCTAGTCTGGTTTTATATAAGTTTTTCAGTTGTATTTCATAATTTATATAAATTATTTAGTTAAGGGCTCTAATATAAGCCAAAGAATTTGTTTAAAACAATTATGCTTTCTATATGAAAACTAACTAAAATATTTACACTGAAATATTACAACATATTTTTATACATTTCAAGCTTATGTGTTTTCTAATATTTATGTATACCAATCTTTTATTTCTAATTATAAAGCAATTAAAGATAATTTTTAAAAGGTGTTTTTTTAAGCCTTCAAAATGTTTTTGACGTGTTATGCATTTTTAAAATTTTAGAAAGTATTAATTAGTAATTTATAAACTATGTTCACATTGTTTTATGTATACTTCATATCTTAATTTAATTTTTATAAAAATTAAATATTTTTTCAAATAATTGAATAAATAACTATTGCATTTAAATTTTCATATCATATATTCTAGTAATATATTGATATTACATTTTTATTTAGTCCAAAAGGTTTTCAACTTCCACTGCTCAGTCAAGACAGTCAGTTCAAGAAAAGCCTACTTCAGAAAATCTAAATAATTTTCACTTACCACCATTAAAAAGAGTTGATGCTTTTGATTCTGAAACAAAACAGTATTCTCCCCAAGATGCTCAAACTAAACCAAGCTTATCTGATCTTGCTCACAACTCAAAAAGCATTTTTCGTACTAGGGACAACAATGAAATTGATGATACTTTTGAGAATAAATCTTTGCGAAGTCTAGAAAGCAGTGATTCACATACTGCCTTAAATATCATTTCTAATAGTGTGTCTACTTACATTTTATCATCACCAGACAAGTCATCATTAGAAAGCAAGAGTAGCTCAAATTTTTTGCCTTATATTGCCTCAGCTCATATACCTGTTACTAATAAAAAGAGTCCATTTTCAGTCACATCAACTAAGACACCACGTGTCATTACTGTTAATATGAACAGGTCTAATAGCCAAGACTCAATAATCAAATATGACTATTCTGTAGCAAAAAAAGCGCACAAACGAATACCAATTACCAGCAACCTAGCCATCTCTTCCCAAAAGTTCCTTGACTTGGATACCTGGTTGCAAAATAGGCCTAAAACAACTCCTGAAAAATCAGTAAGTAGGAATAATTTAGAAGAGAAACACATTCATAATAGAACAGTTTACAATGATCGGGGTAAAAGGAAACTGAAGAATAGTAAGAAAAACTCTTTGTCTATGGGAGTATCATCCACAGGAAAAAGCAATCTTCTTATGCATGTATATGAAGGTCCGAGTGATGCTTCATGTGATTTGGGATCTTCACTGATTAATAAAAATCAATTGAAAAATCCTAATATCATAGAAAAACCAGGAATTGGATCCCTTGTTGCCTCTAGTCTTAAAGGTCAGAAACAATTTTAATTATTAAGTGTTATATATTTTTTATTTGCTTTGGCTATCTTAATTTTGATTATTTAATATTATTCATTGATATTGTCAAGACTAATATTATGCTTAAAATAATGTAGGAATGTTCTGCCTTGTTTGAAAGATTATCTCTTTCCACACTGCATGAAAACCTCTTATTATGACTATTAATTAAAAATGCCAGTTTTATTTTTAAAAGTGAGGATGCAAAATAGGTCATTTTTTCTTAAAGAAGCATTTGACTATTTTTTTCTGCATAAATTCACAAATTTTTAGCTAATTGACTGATAGTTATGGAAAAATTTATTTTTTAATAAAGCTTGTTTTAAAGTTGATGTAAATTTTTAATATAATGCTAAATCGAAACTTTAGGTAAAATAACTTGCTACTTTAGTGCAGTATATATTTTTACTATACATTTTTTATTAAATCTCTCTCAATAGTTTCATGTATTCTCCTAAAGCATTTTGAAATAAATTCTTTGAACTAACTTAAATCTCCACACTATAAATTTTTTTAAAAATCATTCTTAATCTGTTGTTGAAAAAATGTATCTGTTTAGAAATACGATTTTTATATGTAGTTTTATTTGCTTATAGAATAATTTAATGGGATTATTTAATCATTATTATCATTTTGCATAAACTTAAAAGACCTTAACTTAAAAATTTTCCCTAAATGTTTATTCATATAATGTTTTTGACTTTAGTTAAGTATATTGAAGTTGGTATTTTACACTTTGAAAACATCGATAAAAACATATTGTTTTCATTATTTATTAACAAAAGATATGACTTAAAATGTTCCAAAAATTATTGCAGATATTATAGTTTCTATTGTTCATGAAAGTTTTCTATTTATTATGAAGACTTTCTTATAATGCAATTTATATTTGAATAATAACTTATGTGAAGTCAAATCATGGTCAAGTATCATGCATTACCTATGCATGTCTCAAAATATATATTTAACACTATTTAAATTATTATTGCAAAATATTTAAAGGGTTGTTAATCTTATAATAATCTCAGAAATGTTTTAATTCATTATAAATTTAGTTCTGTTTTTGAAAATTTTCCAACTTTTGATGTTATTTTAAATTTGAGCATTATATCCCAAGAGAAGCATAATTAAAATTGTGTGATGATGAAGTAATTTATAGTTGTAAAATGATCTGCAGCAAGTTTTTGAGCTGAAATGTATTTTGATGCTGGAAAATATCCAATCATTTTTGAAAGGATAAAATTTTAACTTTTTAAAAAAATGGTCTGATATTTTCCTGTACCAGAAAATAGCAAATTCAAAATATGTATGAATAGACTTATAAAAAGTGAATAAATAATATTTTTATAAATTATAATTTTGATGATAGTATTCTGAATAAATTTATTTTAGTTTCAAGATTTTTCTCAATAAAAGAGAATTATTTAAATTATTTTTGAATTTGCTTACTAAACAAAAATCAAATTTAATTTTTTTTTCTGCTGTATTGAATGATTCTTCACTGTCCTGAAAAATGAAATAATTATTTGCATTTACCAATTTTGTCTTTAAATTCATACCATATCCGAAATGTTATTTTCTCATCAAGGTGTGTCCTCAAGCTCTTTTACTAAGGTATAAATTTTTAGGTTATTAATTACAATTTTTATCTGCAGTTTCTGGTTACCTGCCATTCTAAAAAAAATTCTGTATCTCAGTTTCAAGCATCTAATTAATTTTTCTACCCTTCTTTGGCAACATGCTAAGGAATTATTTGATTGGAATTCTCACTGAATAGTATTATTTAATAATGAAAAATTTCAGCTAAGAAAAAAAGATTTTTATGAAAACCTATATTTTATAATTAACCTTTTTAATTATTTATAGTTACTTTTTGATGTTAAGTTATGTTCATTTAACAAAATTTTTAAATTTGATAAGTTCATGTTCTTAATGTAGGACATACAAAGACAAAATTAGCAATTTAAAAGCAATAAGTTTGTTTTTAGTTTGTTATATCTGTCATTATAAGATAAATAATAAGAATAATAATTAAGAATATTTTAATAGCATAATTAAGAATATTTTCATTTATTTTTAAATTTGATTAAGAATCTTCTGTGAACTATTTGACTTAGTGTTATTCTCAATGTCATCCAGCACATATAGGTAAGAAACTAAGCAAAATATGATGTAATAAAATGTTTTCAGATCTCTTGTTGACTGAAATTAAAAGATGTTTATTAATTATTAGAATTTTTGGTGCAAAATCCATTTCATATTATCGTTATGATAGTAATTTTCTCCATTACGACTGTAAATTTCTCCAAAGCTTATCAGATCTTAAGTGTCAAGCTAAAAGAATTTCTCAAATTTATATTTTCCAGTGTTTGCATACGAAATTTTGTCACTTTTCTCTCTCTCATCACACTAAAAAAAATTGAATTTTAGAATTTAGAAATGTACTATTTTTATGGCAGTAATTTTGTTTAAATTTTTTCTAGTTTAGATGATTAATATTTTTTAATTTAATTATTTCATAACTGTTAAATTGCTTTACTTTTAAAATTATTTATTATTATTTATCAATTACTTTTGACATTAATTAAATTATTACTATTGTAGTTTTCAAAGAATATTCTCCTGATACTTCTCAGAAAAAAGAAGATTCAAGTATAATTTCTAATGTAAGTCATTGAGACGTTTTTTTTATTAATTATTCCATTGCTTCTCACGGACACTGATTCATCAGAAATAGTAATACATTTTTAACACACCTAACGTAAGTTTTATATATAGCATGGTTTTTATATATCTATATATATATTTATTTACTTTAAAATCTTAGTGATTAAAAGCTATAATTTAAAAATAATTATTTGAAATTTTATGAATTTGTAAATAAGAAACTTTTTATTTATATAACCTCAATATAACTGCAATATATTTTTTTATTATTCCTGTGCAATTGTTATTAAATATTAAAAGAATTGTTTTTTGTGTAATTTTTACATTAATTTTCACTCAAAGTAATTTCATAACTTTTATAAAATAATAAATTATAAAATATTCATTTTAAGTTGGTCAAATGTATATAAATTTTCTATTGTAATTGTCAGTGCTTTCACAAACTTAAAGAGATATTCTAATCCAGAAAAAATGATGTACGTTTTACACATGCTCTTTTATTTAAATAAATTATGATGCTAAAAATGTTTTACATAAATGCTTGCATTTCAAATATTCATATATTGCACTTAATATTAATTATTTTTTTAAGTTATGGTCAATTATTGATTTTACAAATTATATATTATCGTTCTTTTTATACTGTCAATCAATATACAATAATGCTATCAATCAATCAATCAATCAATCAATATACTTCCCTTAATAACTAAGCATATACATTTTTAGTATCATACAATTCTAAAAGATGATACTATTATTAAGTTTTAATTCAGACTTTGTACTATTATATTTCATAGATGAAACCTATAAAAGTATCTTCTAAGAGAAGTGAAGAAAGCCAGAGACCTCAGTCAGGAAAAAAATTACCTTTCATTAAATCAAAAAAGAAATCACATAAGAGGTGCACTATCTGCTCAAAAAAGACTGGTCTTGCTACAAGTTATACTTGCAGGTATTTTCTCTAAATAGAATATTTTAAAATAGATCTGTTAAATTAAGAAAAAGGAATATTGATGCTCTGAAAGGGTTATTGATGAAGTAATTAACTGCCCATTATTGACAATAAAATTAACACAGTAACAGTTTGACAGTCAAAAATGGATAATTAACTATCTATAATTTTTTTGGTTCATAAAATTTTAAACATCATGATAAAAATTGAATTAATTTTTATGGAAATTTTTCGCTTGTTATTTTTACAGTTGTGAAATACTTGAATTCTATTTCTTTTCTACAGGAAACTTTTTATGCTAACTAATTTTTAAAATGTGAATTTTTGAGTTGAAAAGTGAACAAAAAATCCAGATTTATTCTTTAAATAAAGTTGCTCAAAAAACAAAACTGTATATTTAGACAATTTCAGATTACATTTAGCTACAAAGAAGCTAATAATTGAAAAATTAAAATGCCATGGAAAATTTTAAATTCAAGAGAAAATTTATATAATATAATTTAAAAAGATAAATTATATATATAAAAAAAGTTAAAGAGCCATATTAATTTAGTGCTAAGATTTTGTATTTATATGCAAGTGAATTTGAAACTTTTATATCGCTAAATGAAAGAATTAAATTATAAGTTGGAAAATGTTTTATTTTGGATACCTCATTGTTGAATCCTTTTCAAAGTTAATTATGATTATACTTATGCACACTCTTTTTTAAGTATCATAATTGTAATCTTATTTGGAATGGTGTAAATATAGTTAATTCACATTTTTGAATAAAATTCTTTTTATTTTTTTTTTCAATTTATGCCAATTTTTACGATTTTTTACTGTAAAATAGTCTGACAAAATTACATGCATTCATCAACCAAAGCAAACTATCATTAATACAGAAATTCAGATGAAAATATTTTCTAGATATTTCGTTTCAAATTTGTGGTTGTATGGTAAAAATATCTTATGTGATACATATTCCTTGGAAATAGTGCTGAGTGTAGTCCTCAGTATTTATGTTTCCAACAATCTATTGTGTTTATGTTAGTAATTATCAAAATAAATGTTTTTTATTGAGATAAATATTTCTTTAACAAATCAATGCTTAATTTCTTCATATTGCCATTTTAGATTTGTGTTAAATTAAAAAAATATTTAATTTAATACAAATCTGATTTATTTAATAATTTAATATAATTAAAATAAACTATATAAAATAGATTTTATTTTGGCAGATTAAAATTTTTACTTATAAGTATTTTTATAATGGATGTTTAATTATTTATAGCTAATTAAATAAGTGAGTATTTAGTAGAAATTATTTTTTGAAAGAGGAGATAAAATTAATATAGTTTAAAACAGTTTATATATATATATATATATATATATATATATATATATATATATATATATATATATATATATATATATATGTATATATTATACAGTGATATATCATTCAATTATAATATAAAAATGAAATGGAAATTTACAAAGTAAGAATGTAACAAGAGAATGTAACATGGTAACAAAAATGAATTTAATTTTTTTGTAATAGCACATTTTAATGTTTATTATTTTTCAATCAGATCAAAATTTTTCAATTATTGTATCTATATTTTTCTATTTTCTAGCGTTCATTAATTTAGTATTTTTACACTAAATGAATGAATACATGTGTAACACTACAAAAAGTATATGATTTTAGAAAACTTTGATTTGCTATTATTTTTACTTTATTTGTGCTAAAAATTCGTTTTCATTCTACAAATTCATTGTAAATGCACATTAACTTGTACATCTGTCAAAATTTTGTCTTCTCTTAATATCTTGCACATTACTGCTTAAAATTTAACAGAAAAATTATTTCACAGTTTTTATGTTTTTTTAGATATTATTTGCATGGAGATCGACATTAATTTCTGTATAGAATATTTATTTTAAAAACTTTAAGGTATTAATAATATGCCTCTAATAGAGGCAATATTAAGTGGCAATATTAATGAGCTAATAAAAAAATTCAAATGAAATGAAATTTTGTTACACATTAAAAGCATATTTTTCAATACTGTTATTAATTAGTGCCTTTGGTTTTGAATTCTTATATTTCTTGACAAAATATATAAGGTGCAAATTTTGAAGCATATTTTAATTTTATTTATTGTATTTTACATGAAAATATATATTTTTGTAATGATATACTCATTTGTTGTTTTTTTTATAAATTCAGAGTTTTATGCAACTTAAATTTAAAATATTTAAAAAAACTAAAACTCAATTTTTCTTTGAAATGAAAAATTTAGGTGATATTTTTTAAATTCACAAAAACATAATTAATTATTATCTTAATATAAAAACGATAACTTTGATGCAACTATCATATAATATTTACAATAATTTTAATGCATTTTATATTATTTTATAAAATAGGGAGTAAAATGTTCCAAAGCCATTTTTTTAAAATGTGATTAGGAAAATTTGAATTTATTTTCTTGACTATTTTATTTATTCTTAATAAAAATCTGTATCATATATGCTTATAAAATAATCTGTGTTAATGATGTTTTATATTGTAATTATTTTGACAAATTTAAATTTATAAAATTTTAAAGCTTTGAAACATAATTTTTTTTGTAGCATTTATTTTTTAATGATATTTATGATAATAAATGTTTATATTTACAGCATGTTAATATATATATATATATATATATATATATATATATATATATATATATATATATATATATATATATATATATATAATTTATTTTAAATCTCTTTAATTTCATAAAATATTTAAATATTTAATAAAGTATCATATTTTTAAAAGTTAACATTAGATATACTAATTTAAGTGAAATATGTTTTCCATTTAAAAATCATATATATTTCAGAAACTCATTTCTTCAACACATTCACCTATTAATTTTAAATTAGGTTTATTATGAGCTCGATAGATTGTTCCCAATTTGCTGTGTATGGATGGAATGATATACTTTTTTATTCTCTTTATTTTCAAAAGTAAAAGGACGTTTTATATATTATCTCAAAAGCAGATTGGCGTACAAAAACAATTGCTTATTTCGTGTTACAAATTTATTTTACTATCGATATTTTTACATTGTAAATTTATGTAGAAAAATGTTAGAGAAAATATATTGGCGAGTGCTGCCAATTTTTCGAAAGAGTTCATCATATATGTTAAAGCATTTTTATGAGGAAAATTTTTAATATTTTTTTATATCATTTTTTATCTACTGATTTAAAACTTAATAAATTAAATATTAGTATTGTATTGATTTTTTGGAGTTAATGGTACAAAATGCTGATTAAAGCAGAGGTGCCAATGACATACAAACCCAACTCTAAGAAGAAGAAGAAGATTGTATTGATTTAATTTTAAGAACCACACACACACATACATACACAAATATTGAAGACAGTATGATGAATGATATTTGCACAAATTGATTAAGGTTGCATTATAATTATAAATTCCATTTTTGCAAAATTGCATCATTGCACAATTTAATACCATTTATTATACAAAATGTCTGAAAATTTTCCTTATTAAATAATTACAATTCAATTTATTAATAATATAGTATGTTATTTCAAGTAATTGATATTCATACATTTGTAATTAGAATATTACATTCAAAAATCTTCTCATACTCTAATGGAATTATATTTTTATTATTTTTATAGCTTCCATATTTCTGTATATTTAAAATGGTAGTTTTCATTTCTTGAAATATAATATCCAATAAAAAATGTTGGTAAAGGTTTATAATGCATGTCTAAGTGTATGGTGAAACTGACTTACCATTATTTGTAACCACAAATTTTTGTTTTGCTGTTCATAATTAAGATTATATGTTTTTTAAAAAAGCGATGCTAATTAAAATGTAATTTCAAATATTAAATTTGTAAAAAATTTTAAATAAAGTGTGAGGTAATTTACAGTTATATAATAAACTGCCATTCACATGTAATTTTTTTGCTGAAATGCCATACAATTAAAACATATTGATTGAAAACCAACACTTTGAAATATTTTCTTATTATCTTTTATGTACATTTAACAAAAGCTAAATGTTGTATATTTCAGTATGAGTTTCGATTAAAAGAGACAACTGTGTGCAAAAGCAACATATCTGGTTAAAAGATATTTTTCAAGTACATACCATAAGTGTATATAAGACTAAGTTCAGTGAAAAAAAACTTTACAATTCAACAGATGTGTTTTAGATTAAAATATGAAATTGCTTCTTTAACTCCAATGGTAGTGAAAACTAAGCTGTAAGATTATGTACTAATCTCCACATATTTATTAAATATCATGGAAAATAGTTTTTGATAAGTTTATCAAGGTTTTTTATTAGAATATCATATTGAATTACTAAATGCTATGAAATTTATTACAATCAAACCTTTCTTTAGCTGATACATATTTATATTAATTTATTTTATTGAGTATGCACATAGAAATATGCATACTAAAATTAACTATTTAGAGATTGATACTTTTCTTAAGTTAAATGTTTGGGATTTTCTTTTAAATAAAAATGTATACAATTACTAATAGTGAATGAAACATTTTTATATACTATTATTTGTCTTTAGACAAATGATGGTCAAGGTTATTCAGCCAATCTCTCTATTTTTAGCTGATCGATATTTTCCTATTTAGCTGATTAGTTTCTTCCATGACGTTCAAAAGCTTGCTGAGGATTCAGAAATATTTTCTTTCAGCAAACAATGTGAACACTGGATGACCTGCTGGCAGATGTATGCCCAAGAACTTTTTTTTCCTTAGGCTTTTTCCCCCTTTTTTAGTTTTTAAATATTTTTAGGCTGATTCCTTTGAAATGAAACAGTTTTTATTCATTCTCCATTAAAAAATATCATTTATCCATCAAAATATCTATATTTTCCCAGTTAATGTTCATTTTAATATATTGGTTTTAATTAAAGTAGTTTTTCATTTTGGCTTAGTATTTGGCTATGAGTCAAATGAATATTCATATCTTGTTTTATTTTTTATCAAATTTGTTTTCTATGATTGGGATTTAAAAGGTTTAACTAGTACCCATTTTTTTCAGTCATCAATAATTTTTCAACTTTTCTAAATTTCATATTTTAGTTACATTTCTTCATTTAGTATCAAATGTGTTAGCAGTTTTCTAATTCCCTATCAATTTTTATGAATACTATGAAATAATTGCTTGGTCACATCACAGACATTTAATAATCAAATGTGTACGTAGAGGTCTTACTAATAAAAGTGTCTCAAAAATTTAAAAACGTTTTTGAATAAGAATTGAAATTTATTTAAAAGATTTTTTTATTATGACTAAACTTATGAAGAGTAACTAATATTTAATAATCTTTTTGTTATGTGAAATTTTATTTAATATTTATATTATATTTCCAAAAAAAGTAAATATCTCAGTATTTTTTGGAATTTAAATTAAAAAATTATGCTGGTTATGAAAACTGTATATTCTGCTTTTTTTTTTAAATGGAATATTAGATAAGCCAAAGTTGTTGTGATTTTTATGAATAATTGTTATACTTAATTAATATATATTGTTGACTTTTAATAGTATTTAATAATTGAATCATTGTAGCCCAAAATGAATGTAAAAGTTACTGTACTTATTCACATTTTTTTTCCTACATCTGAAAAATAGAACAAATGCTTTTATTCAGAAAGCAAATACAAATCTAATTACTTTAAATGTTTATTGTGAAAGCATTAACACTGAGCTAGCAGCTGAATCGTTTTATAACCATTGTGAGTGCAAAAATTGACTTGTAAGTAGTAAGTTATATAAATAAAATTAACTTTTTCAGCAAACACACATTTGAAATAGATCACACAATAGTAGTAAATGTTTTGACTAATAAATTACGATAGCTATATTAGATTACTTAATTATGTGTAAAAAATAAACATTGAATATATATGCTATAAAAATACTTAAATTTACTTAAACCGCTAAAAGCTTATTCAGATTAATCCATCCCGAATCTGATTAATTAAACAGATAAAATTTCTAATAGAGCATTGTGAAAAATCAACTAAATAATCAGGTCTTGGAAACAACGCTTAGGAAACTTGTACAGATTGATTGATTATAGCATGCAAATCAGAAAAAAAAGTTTATAATTAATTTACATTGGAAACATAACTAGGCTTTCTTATAATTCAATAACTATTTCTATATATTTTAATCAAGAACAGTTACGCAAGTATTAGTATTATTTTTCATAATAATTTTATAATGTGTCAACAATTTTCTGTGTTAACCCAATAATTTAAGTTTTGAAAAATACTTTCTGATATATACATTTTTTAGAATTTCTCAGAGAAATTGTATCTTTAATTTAAATTTTGTTTTATTTGAACAGATGTGGAAAGAATTTTTGTGCTAGTCACAGATATGCTGAAACACACCACTGTACCTATGATTATAAAACAGAAGGGCGAAGAATGTTACAACTTAACAATCCTGTAGTAACAGCTTCGAAATTACCTAAGATTTGACAACTGCTAAGAAATAGCATTGAAGAATTCTTTTATTTGTATATTTTTTAGGAAATAAAAATATTTTTTAAGAAATTACTGTGCATTCAATTTATAAAACAAATAAATGAGTCTATATGCTTTGGGGTATAAAAAAATTGCTGTATACTATATTTATTAAAATAAAATATTTTAAATTTTATTCCATTCAAAAATTGAGCTCATGTGGTTTCCAGAATAAAAAAAATTCATTTCATTCTTACAACTTTATCATTGCTATAAGAAAAAAATTAGTTCAGCACATTTATTGAAATTTTTTTAAATCTTGATTATTTAAAAATTTTATTCCTAGGTACAACTTAGGATTTCTAATATTTATTGATCTAAAAGCTCATTATATATAGAGTTGGAACTGAAGATTCCAAATTTGATCCTAATCACTGTTTAAAAACAGGAAATCGCTTATAAAAATTTGACATTGATCAAAATTTAACCTTGAATGCTTCGTTTATTGAACATTAATCAAAGGCTGATTATTATTAAAGTTGATCATTTATATAAATCATGGAAAATGATAAAAATTTACTCATAGTTGCAGTTGAGAATTTCTAACAATTATTGAACTAAGCCTATTATAGATCTGGGAATCGAAGATGCCAAATTTGATCCCAGCTACTGTTAAAAAAACAGAAAATGGATGTTTCTTTTCAGTTTTCAACATGTGCATTTATTACAGTGGGTACTTGAGAGCTTGTGGATTTCTTCGCTTGTGAATGTTAAATATAAGCCTCTAAAACTTAACTCCATGGCACAACAGCCCATGTGGGCCAAGGCCTACAGTGCTCATAACTGTTTTCATGACCAAGGGCCCTGGGGTGCAAAGCATGTGTCCTAACGTAGGTGGTCAGCCTAACGTAAGACCCCCAGTGTTTAGTTCCCAAGCATGCTTGGTACTCAGTTAATCGACCCACTGAAGGGATGAGAGGCTGAGTCAACCTTGCCCAGCCCGAGAATCGAACCTCGGACCTGTGTCATGGGAGCGTGAAACGTTGCCACTAAGCCACCGGGCTTCAAATATGAGCCTCTATCAACACAAAAAATCACGAGGGCATACAAATATCTTGTATGGCCTCGTACAAGATACAAATATCTTTAAAGAAGATACAAATATCTTTAAAGAAGATACAAATATTTTTAATGATATTTGTATCATTAAAGATAAATATAAAGAAGATACAAATACCTTTAAATGCTTAAGTAAAGTGCTTATATTATTAAAATACTATAGGTAAAATCTAATTAAATGAGAAATTTAACAGATTTATTTTTCAAATACAAAAATGATACATTTTTGAAAATGAAAAGAAAAATTCTTTTATTCATGCATTAATAAGAATACTTAAGAAAATTTTAAAATCAGAAAATTTTGAGTATAATATTCAACGTATTTAGTAGAATAATACTATATCAAAAATTGTGTATATAAGTACGTGGCTTTGGAAAAGCAAGCAACACGTGCAGAAAATAATGAAAATCGTAAAAAAAAGGATAGTAACAAACAATAAGTGGTATTTATTACGATATGACTCACTTAAAAGCAGAACGACTATGAAATGTACTTTGTAATTTGTTATGCTAATTTTGGTGGCAATATACTTGTTACAGACACAAAGAGTACGAATTGTTCTGTGATGGATGGTAGCTCATTTTCTTTAAACTATTTTCCCACTGTTCATTTTCTAAACACGTCGGTGGCAACTTATATAAACGATTTGGTCTAAGCATTTTGAGTATGAAGAAATCCGGAGAGACTGGCGGCCAAGAATAAATCGGGATACTTTGCTGAGCAAATTGACTAATTTGAGTTGTTTGCGGTTTGGTATTATTATAGTGATGAATGACATTCATCGTATTCAGATGATTGTGTATTGTTACCGGATCCACTTACCATACATTACCATACATAGTTGCTGCACTGTCAATAATGGGAGCTAGTGGCAATCTTGAGTCATTGGCGATGGCGCCCAAAATCAAGAAGTCGTGTTGTCGGACTGTGTCAATTTGTATTTTCTAGAATGTATTGCATTTTTTACATCTAACTATCTTTTCCACAGTCAACGAACAGTGGACTGAAGCCTTCCGCAAGGATTTGAAGCTACAGACTAACCTGCTATTCTTAGACTGATCACGATAACACCGGTATACTCGTCTGTCTTCTGATAGTATCTTAGTCATTGACTTTCTGACGTTCTCCATACTGAACAATTACTCGGGGATAGAAAATATTATAAAAGATTATTCTAACCGATATGGCAACACAACTATTGTTGATTTCTCAGATTATTTCTCTTACATCTTACTTATATCAGAATAAAAAGCACTTTACATCTTCTGCGCACTGCACTTAATAATCATATAAAAGTGTTTTTCTTATTTAAGGTGTTATTATTCATTTATGATTCGCTGTAAACCAGTGTAACACATGTATTTTTAGATCAAAATAATTTATACATAAAGCAACATTTGTGAAATTGACAAAATTTAGAGAATATTCAACATTTATACAACAAATGTACTCTATATAGCTTATAACTTAAAAGCGCAAATGTTACTTCAAACCATGGACACATTTTTTAATAACTTAATGCCTAATTACACATCAAGCGAGTTGATATTAATTAACTTAATATTTGGAGAAAGAACTATTTTTTTGTCTTGGCAGAGATCTTTTGATTTCCTTCTCTCTCAAAGCACATTTAGGAAACAATTACAGAGCCTAATAAATATGCCAGTATGTTGGTAGTAAATTTTCTGGTATGACAACAGTTCCAGAATAACAAATTGCAAGAAATTTTTTTTAGACAACCAAAGAATTCAATTCTCATATAACATTTTACCTTTATAACGATCAAACTCTCAAATATTTTATTTAACTATTTTGAAATTTTAATACTTCTTTGTTCTAATTTCTTTTGGCTGTTGTTTTTTACTGATATATATATATATATATATATATATATATATATATATATATATATATATATATATATATATATATATATATATATATATATATATATTAAAAATAATTGATGTAGAGGGATTATTTTTTCAAAGGCAAAAGAGATGGTGCTGATAATATTTAATATCTTATGTGAATTGGCAGTTAATTTACAAAATTCGACAAAGTGATTGAAACTGTAAGAAATTCAAAAAAGTATTTTTGCTTAGAAGTACAAGCTTTCATCGATTTTTCTACGATAAAAAGAATATTTCAATATCCGAAATTTATAATGAAATTACATCATTACTCCAGACATTTTGAATGTTAGTATCATCTTACTGTAAGGAAACTATTCGGTCCCAGTGATGCTCATTACATTTAAGTTTTCTTGAAAATATTCAAGGGGAAGTAGTTGGAAACTTCCATTCTTCCCAGAGCTTACACACAATTTTTTTCAGAATTGAAAAAAACGAAATACCGTGAAGTGTGTAATCTGACAATTGAAGGTACTTTAAAAATATTTGAATATCCAGTGCGGACTGTCTTTCGTAGGGTTTTTTATTAGTCAGTGGAACATATTCACGCGTGGTAAGGGAGGAACCAAGCAACCACTTTTAAAGCTTTGCATGCAAAATGTGGTAATTCTAGAGCATATATACTGCAAAATTTTTCTCAGACAATGGTGTGAAAAAAACTACCAGTAACTATATAAATGAATAAGAACATAATTTCTACTCAGATAAATTAAAAAAATTTTTCTAGATAAATTCTTAAATAATTTTTTAACTATTAAAAAAGTAGTCACCATGAATACATCTTAATTCATTTTTATAATTTATGTCTAAAATTTCTAATTTTTTCCTAATATTGTTATCCATTTGAAGAACTATATTAACATGTACTACTTATATGTTCATTATACTAGTTATAAATACATATACTTAATTAACTGAATGTATCCTTTTTGCTGCATCCTGCTTATGGCAATTTATATTTGGTTCAATGAATTTACAATTTATAACTGACTTATGACATGTTTATTTAAATTAGATTTTACCATGGAAAGGCTTATTTTGATTTTGAGTATCCCATCTAATTATGATCAGAAAAAAGACAATATTAAATTATTTCTCTAAAAATAGAAACAAAGGACATTGTTTATTTAAATAAACAAAAACACAAAGAATTAAAACAAATACCTCTAATTTAAAGTATAAGTAGAGTTTAAAGCCTAAAATTGTACACATTATTAAATAATTTAATTAACAAATTGTCAAAACTATGTTTTAGATCACAAAAGAACATTTTCCCGCATATATTAGATAAAAAGAAAACGGATGTGGTATACAATGCTTGCAAACTCTCTTTAATTACGAAGTTATGAAATATTGAAGTTGGGAATCTTTTCATTTACGTTCTCATGCATTTTGAGCGGAGTCGTATTGGAAAAAAGGAAAACGCATTAGCAGAAGAGGTTAATAAAACGTATATTCAAAAATTAAAAAGGAAATTGTGTGAAAATCATTTTTATTCTAGACTGTGGTTATGTAGAAAGACAGTGATTCAGATTTTAAAACTTATATTAAACTACATTCTCAATAATTATCTTTGAAAATAGGTTAACTTTGTACTTTAATAATTTAGTTTTAGTATCTTCTGAGGGAGGATTCACAGAAAATTTATATCCATTTAATTTAAATTAAATCTGCTTTTATTTGAATAAAGGAATTCTTTGAAATATTTTATTCAAATTTTACGTTCAAAAGATTTTTTATTTTTATCTTTTTCCTTATATAACTACTTTAACCAAGGTATATAACAAAAACATTCAAAACAATGGCTGAGTTCAAAGTTTGGAAATTCATTTTCTTTAATAATAACTTATTTTATCTAGCTTAACAGTCACTGTAGATTATTTCAAAAATATGTTTCTGATTTTCTAAAAGTTATATAATAAGCTCATATAAATATTAAATAAACTATAACGAAAGCATAAATCATAATTTATGGATTCGTCTTTTTGTCCCAAAAATTCTTTTGGTTCATTTTTTCCTAGAATTTGTTTACTCCTTTCATCAAAGTTTTAAAGATATTGAAGCACTTTTTCTAGCATACTTTATAGTTTATGATGTTTGGGAAATATTTTCCATAGTAAAGTCATATGTTCCATTTCAACTCTCAATCATTTAATACGGGCAATTGTGTCGTGGTTTTCTTGTGCATCGATCTACAGAATAAGGATCACTGGGAAGAAGTATGAAGAAAATTTTTGTTGATCAGATCCATTTTATGATGAATCTTATATCCATCCCATCCTGCAAATGATGGAATTTTCCAGGATGTTAATGCAGCTATCCATGCCAAGGGACTTGTTCACTCGTGATTTAATGAACATGAGGATACAGTTAAGCATCAACCATGTCTTACACAGACACCCGATTCCAATATAATTGAATTTTTATGGTTTATTTTAAAGCGTTCAATTGATTTATGTTATTGGGATTTGTTTCGCCTAAGATATTTAAAGAAAATTGCGTTTAACAACAATTTTTTTAGCCAAGTTATATAAACAACTTTTGAAAAAAGAGTGAGTGATATTTCATATATATTTTCTGCATGTTTTTGTTGAAATAATTTCTTGAAAGCCTTATAAGCTTTCCCCCTCTCACGCATGAATATATCTTAATATTTATTAAGAGTCCATCAAAAAATGTGGGGGATGCCTAAATACCTCACACCATCTTGAAATATATATAGCCATTCACTATATGTCGCATTTTTTTGTCTGTTATCTATCTTATTTTTAGCTCCGTCAATAAAAATTGTTCTGCAGATGGTTCATAAATTCTTTTAAATTCTGTAAACAACAAATTCAGTTTGATCTTCAAAGCTCTTATTCCGTTATACAAAGAATTTTCTTTTAGGAACTTTGATATAGAACATTATTGTATAAACTATTATGTAATTTAGACATATTAATCTTAAATGAAAATACCTTAAACAGTATCTTTATATAAATATTTGTGTTCTCTAATGTTGGTTAATAAATACGAAATTCAGCAACTTTCTATACTAACTTGTCCCAAAATTTAATGAAAATATTAATCGTTCAATTTTCTATGGATATTCATAACAAATTATTATTCTGAAAAACTTTATTTTTTTCCTTTTACGTATAAGTTAGCCAAATTTATTACAATATATTTTTTTACAAGTTTCTAACCTTAAATGCATTTTATTCAAAGCAATGCTAGTAAATGATTTTCCAGTATTGAAAGTTTCTTGAAATTTGGAAGCTAACTTGAGTGAACAACTCAATATCATAAATTTTTTTTCTCAAAACTCATAATCTCCTTTACTTGTTTACTTTAAATTTTCTGCTTTAATTTTTCATTTTAATTCATGTTTGCAAAAGTAGTAGTTTTCTGTTCATATTGCTATCAAAATTATATTCCTTCAAAACCACAATCCTTTCATGACATAAAAAATAGACTTTTGCCCTTGACAATTGTAAATATATATTTATTTGACAATTCAGGATTTTTAGTCATTTTAGTGCACGCTTTAATATTTCACTTTTTGATTTTATTGATAGTGTTTAATATTGAATTAAAGGGTATATTTTGAGTTTGAAAATATGCGTGAGCATTAATATTGGTAACTAGATTATCCCACTTATCATAAAAGAAACATTTTATACTTTTATGTTATAAAAATTAAAGATTTATGACATTATCTTTGTGAGAAATATTTTAGTATTATTTCTTAATTAAAATATCATTCTCTCCTTTAAAAGTGAAGAATATTTTTACAAATCTTTTTTATACTCAATAACTATTAACCCTTCGTCGGGCGCAATTGATCTGACAGGCACAGCTCGGACATTTTCGTTCCCTCCCTTCACTCTGAGGAGGGGTAAAAGTCTGCCTGTCCTAGTAGTTTCTACAAGCGTCTCGAGACCGGGCCCGGAAGGTCGGCTCCAAATGGGAATTCTAACGCATGCGCACTTGAAGAGAGTAGTTGCAATAATTTGGCGGTGTAAAATGTGACTATTGTTCAGACTTAATATTAGTAACCCTATGTTTTCTTATTCCCCGGTCTAATTTGAAACGAGGTTCGTGTTTGTCGATTTGTTGATATATGTTTGCAAGTTTTAATATTTTTTCGAAATATGAAGGAAAAGCGGAATAGTTTGCTTATATCTTAGCACCATATTTAAAATAGAAATAGATAACAACTTTATTTGTATTTTATATGGTGCTGAAGACATTTATTTTTTCGCAGATAAGGTGGATGTGATAATATGAAAGTAACAAAGAAGTGTGAATTGCATTATCACGTTTCCTTCTTATTTCTGTATTCCCATGATAAAATTAATTTGACTAAATTGTTTTTGACACTATCATGCTTTAATTATAAATTAGCATCTCAAGTTTTTTTTCCAAAGCCAAAATTAAAATATCTGTTAATTCAAAATAAAAATTGTTTAAAGCATTTTTTGCACACATGATTTGTTTTAATAAACTTTGTATGTAATATAAATTTCAATAGAAAACCGCTGAATAAAAAATATTTTGCTATTTAGTGTGTACATTGTCTATTTTTTAAATTAAAAATTCAAAATAAGATATATCACAAGTTGTAAATATTGAACATCTGTAGTTCTATTTAAGAATGCGACTCATTTATTTGAAATACAAAAAGATTTATATTCTTTAAAAACGGGAAAATTTATAAATTTCATTTATATGAATAAAAAGACACTCAGTATAACATTTTATTCTGATTTTTGTGTTTTAATAAAGGTATTATAAATATAAATGGGAATAAAATATCGTAAGTAAAAAACTGAGGGTGAAACTAAATAAATTTTTTTCACTAAGTTTCTCAGAATTCATATAACATTGGGATGACTCCGTGTCCAAAGCCACAAATATTGCTTCAAAACTTAAGCTCATAAGCAGCTCAATTTTGAGCTCCAGATTATTTTCCTATTCTTGTTAGCCGTTTTACTTCTAAAGAATAGTGAACAAACATAAAACTAACTGAAAATGAAAGAGATGAGTTCTCGAAGAAAACTATTTCAGCAGAAGATACCCAGTGAGGATGTACTTGATGAAAAAATATACTGTTCTCATGATGGTGGTGAATTTGAACAGTGATTAAAATAAAGAATCTGAATTAGGAGAAATATTTTTGTAAAGAAACAATGAATCATATAATATTAACTACAATTCTTCTCTTCTTTTAGATAAATCAAAATATCAAGCTAAATAAATTTCAAAAAATAAAATTCTTTCTTAAGTAGAAACTTCGTATAAAATATTTTTCAGCTACTTTGTTTGCAATAATGTCAAAAGGATTTATGCTTGATTATGCATAATCTGTTTAATATACATAACAACTTACATATTTATAAACAATAGTAAATTATTTATGAATAAATAATTAATAGTTCTAATAATGCATAGACATTATATTCACAAGGAATTAATAAACAAATTCTTTTTTATTTTTACGAAAATATAACAATACTAAGTCGTTTAATCTTTAGAGAGGAAAAGATCATGTAAACGCAATACACACACATCCATTGTTTTTATAATACAAAGAAATTATATTCCCGATGAATTAATTAACTAATAATTTGTTATATTTATAAAAATATAATAATACTAAATCGATAAATTTTTCTAAAGGAAAACGGAAAGCGTAGCTGTGAAATCCGCCATGTTTAACAATGAGATAAACTTCATAGCCAGAGAAACTTATCGCTTTCTTTACATCGCCAAGTCACTGAATCATAGCCAAAATCTTCTGGGAGCCGAGGCTCCGGGCTCTGGCTCGAGACGCTTGTGTAGTCTCTTAACTTTACCGGATGTTTGGAGCCAATCTACCCAGTTTTCTCCCACGCATCGACGAGAGCAGTTATCAACATTTGGATCTCACATGCACATTGCGCCCGAATTCGTCACATATTTGAAGGTTCGTAATATCAGTTTTTATTTATCACAATTATTTATTTTACTCATTTCGTAACTGTAACATGCACGATTTCTCATTACTTTTTATAAATATGCATATTTTTTAGCCTGGCCTCCCAAGCTCATTGCGTCCGAACATGAACTTATTTTTTATTTCTCTGATATGAACTAGATATTCAGCTAATATGGCCCGAAAATTCTTCGATCTGTCTAACCCGAGTGATCTTGAAGAAGTTAGGCGTTTGTTGGAGGAAGATGTCTCTGAGGATGACCCCGCAGTGAACGAGGACTTGGGGGAAGAGAGTGACATTGATTCGCATGATGAGGTGGAAGAAGTTACAGACGATTCAGACACGGAGCAGGATGGTGAAGAAACCGACGACGAAAATGAACCAGATTTAGAATCAAAATATTTTTGGGGAAAGGACAAAATTACCAAGTGGGCCAAAAATCCGCCCACGAGAAGGGTTCGTAGGGGAGCTCACAATGTTATAACTCATCTTCCTGGAGTCATAGGAAACGCTAAAAATGCCCAAAGTGCAGCTGACTGTTGGAATAATTTGTTCACTGACGATATCTTGAATACGATCGTTAGATGTACAAACCAATACATGGAAGCTAACAAGCTAAAATTTTCTAGAGAGAGGGACATCGCATCTACGGATGCTATTGAACTTAGGGCCTTCATTGGTTTGTTGTACCTAGCAGGAGCTCTCAGAGGCAATCGTCAGAGTTTGGAAGAACTTTGGGGAAAAGATGGTGATGAAGTCGAGAAATTTAGACTTGTTATGAATCTTAAACGGTTCAAGACTTTGATACGTTGCCTTCGTTTTGATGACCGCACTACCAGAGCAGAACGAAAAAATTTGACCGTCTTGCTCCAATTCGTGAAGTATTTGAAAATTTTCTGGTGAACTGTCAGAAGAGTTATAGCATTGGGGAAAATGTCACAATCGACGAAATGCTTCCAGGTTTCCGAGGAAGGTGTCAATTTCGGCAGTATATGCCGTCTAAACCAAGCAAGTACGGCATAAAATGCTTTGCCCTTGTTGATGCCAAAATGTTTTATACATTGAACATGGAAATTTATGCTGGAAAACAGCCTGAAGGTCCTTTCTGTTTCAGCAATTCGCCAACTGAAGTGGTGAAAAGACTGGCCAAGCCTTTATTTGGATCTGGTCGTAATATCACTGCTGATAATTGGTTCACTGATATTCATCTGATCGATGACCTGAAAGAGAAGAAACTGTCCTACGTCGGAATTGTGCGGAAAAATAAAAGAGAGTTGCCCCAGCATTTTCTTTCTGTTAAAGGAAAGAAACAATACACCAGCACTTTTGGCTTTAGTGGTGGGAAGACCTTGGTTTCCTATGTGCCGAAAGCGAACAAGAACGTGATTCTGGTGTCTTCGCTTCATGATGACAATGCCATAGATCCTGATTCTGGTGAGCAGAAGAAACCAGAGATAATCACGTTCTACAATTCCACCAAAAGCGGTGTCGATACCGCAGACCAAATGTGCGCTACTTACAGCGTGAGCCGAAATGTCAAGCGATGGCCAATGGTAATATTTTTCACAATGCTGAATGTGAGTGGAATCAACTCTCAAGTGATTTACCTAGGAAATAAATTGGAGCCATGCCGCAGAAGATCTTTCTTGAAAATGTTGGCACACCAACTGGTACTTGGAGAGCTACACAGAAGAAGTCTGAAGACTACTGGAATAACTACCAACCTCCAAATACGGCTGAAAGAGTATCGTCCTGTCAAAGATGTGTCAGAAAAGCCAGACCCTCCATCTCGCAAAAGACGTAGGTGTTCAACCTGCACCTGGGAAACTGGTATAAGAAGGCTGACAAATTATGAGTGTAAAAAATGTCACAATGCACTCTGCCTAACTCACGCAAATATGATCTGCGGAACGTGCTGTGCTGCGTGCCAGTGTCCCTCTTCCGCTGAACATCGGCAGAATGACTCAGACTCCCAGTGAATCTTGCCTTCTGAACTCTACACTACAGTGTCACATTTAAAAAAATATCCTTTAAATTCAAGTTAATTTAATGCTAATTCAAGCTAGATCAGAAAATTTTGAAAATATTTTCTATACAATAAATGCGTTTTTTTTCCTCTTTTGAAAAGAATTCGTTTTATTTTTATACAAACATCAGTATGGAGGTAAGTGATTACTTTTAGAATACTCAACTTGAAGTTTAGGGAGATCCGTAAGAAAATACCTAAAATCTTGTAAAGTAATGAATTTTTGTATGCTATTTAAGAACATGTTATGAAAAATATATCACCAAACAAATGAGCTTTTTATTTGAAAGTATATTTTAAATTGTGATTTTTGTGTGCATTTTCTTTTTAAATATGGATTTCTTAAAAATACTACTGCTCTTGCAACTTTAAACAGGTATAAATTAGTATTTGTTTTACTTGCGCCTCTCAGGCACATTGCGCCCGAAGTGGTTCGTTCCAATATTGCGCCCGACGGAGGGTTAAGTACATACCATAGAAAGGAAAATCTTCAAACCAATTAGATGACTTGTTTTATAACTAACTACAGTGACAGGTCTTATAAAGTTTGAGATGCTCAATATTTCGTAAAATATTCAATTAATATTATCGATGGTTCAAGGAATTGGAGAAATGTATGACTTCTCTTTTATCAATGAATTTTCTTTACATACACCATTTCTTGCTGTAAGAATATCAAGGCAATAATTGATTTAACGACATAGACAGATAGACATGTCTGCTATTAGGATCACAATTTTGGCCTTTATATAATAAATGTCTGCATCTTATTTCTGTAAGCGATATACTCTACTAATCTATTAAAGAAAAAAAATTGTAGTTGATCAGGTGATCAGAGTGCCAAAGAAGTTTGGCAAAAATCGTTAAATAGAAAATATCAAAATGAAGATAAAGAAAAAATAATCAAAATCTTTATATGAGTTGGCCAAAAAGACGATAAAAAATATTCAATGTTTTATATAAATCTTCAAAGGAAAAGTCTAATGTCATCAAGTGGTCTGGGATTTCTAGAAATTAGATTCAATCCATTTTATTGTGAAATAATAAGCAGATTACGTTCGTATTTATGATTAAACATCGACTCTAAGGTTAAAAGTTAAATCGTCTTCACACACACTATTCACACTATGAAAAATATTATTTTCTGAATGAAGGCCAAAGGTTTGCTTATACCTGCATTACTTTACGAATCAAAAACTAAAATGTATCAGACTAATTATAGACATTTTACAAAAGCACTTTCATAGAAGTTGAATATGCACCATCAAAAAGCCCTGATCAAAATATCTGATTAAATAATGTAAATAAGCTTTGAACTCTAAAGTATTGCTTAAATGCATTTTTTCATGAAAAAGTTAGTAAAAAGCAATTTAGTGAGCATTTCTACGGTGTAAGATAGATTAATAATTAAGAGATTGATAGCTTGTTGGAGAGGAAATTTTGGGATATTTCTCTTTATTTATCAATTTTGGTTTTGAAATCTTCTTTTAGCTGAATTGTATTGGCTTATATGTTTCTAGTTCTAGTCACTATACAACCCCTATTTTATCCATGAGGCTTAACTCATACTATGGTATAAATTCCAATACAAATAACTACACATATTCGTAACCAAGCTGCAAGTCGAAACTACGAATAGTTGAAATGAAAACTATTGATACTGATCTGTCTACTGCTAAATTAACTGAAACACTAGGAATTGAAAATTTAAACTAGTTTTCGATGATTATATTATATTATGAATTTTATTTGAAACGTTGGAGTTACGAGTAACATTACACAGAAATCCCACTGTCAATCAAGAAGTATTATTAAAGTATTTGAAATATTAGGAACCTCTCCATTGTTTTAAAGAAAATTCATAACTTTGGATGCGCAACCAAATTAACAGAGGAATAAACGCAATTTTTCAAGACAACATCAATGATTACTCTGTTGCCATAGTCTATGTAGAAAAAATTTACAATTTCCTAATTGCTTTCGGTAGTATTACGTAGAACTTAAAAAAGTGTTAAAATTTAGTTGTCTATCTGATCACTAGAGAGCGAGGAAAAGTTATGTATTGAATAAGGCATTTTTTCTGACTAGTCAAACTCGCTACCGTTGGCTATAGGTAGCTAGTTTGAATTGTCAGAAAATGTCAACCAAAAAGGAAAAATAATTTAAGAATAAATGAATATTCATTAGCTTTCTATTACAGTGTTAAAACAAATAGCAAATGACCCAAAATTTTTATACTTTAAAAATGGTTCTTGCATTTACCGAATAAATCTTTTTATAAATATAACAATTTATGTAATTTATATTTTATTATATTAGGAATTTTGAGTATTATTAAACTTCGTTGTCTAATATGTTATTCTACATAATGTTTTCACAACTTATTCGATATACAACTATTACATTTTAAAAACATAAAATATTAATTTAGTTACTGGTTTTATAAATTTACCGTTATTACTAAGAATAAAATTATTTTCTGGTCATGAAATAAAAATTATACAAATATTTTTAATTAGTTTTTGTTAATTCAATTAGCTTTGAACTCATACTGTGTAAATAACCTAGATAAAATATTTAACGATATATGCATTATTCAGACAAATGAACATTCTGAATAATAAAAATTTATTTTAATGAATACTACGAAAAAAATTATGAAAAACTTACAAATAATCTTTTAATAAAAAAGTTTATTCAGTTAAGGTAAACTTTGAAAAAATTACGCGGGGCACATTTTAACTGATTACTCTATTGATGTAATTTTTATAGTGTAGATTTAATGAAAGAAGAGGGAGAGAGAGAGAGGGAAAGAGAGAGAGAGAGTTTCAAGCAAAATATACTTTTTTAAATGAAAACAAAATAATATTGTTTGTTTAGTTAAAAAAGAAAACTGTCGATGGATTTTAGTAAAATTAAAAAATGATTTTAAAAATTTCTAATTACACAAAATGGCTACTTTTCAAAAATCACATTTACAATGTTATTTCCTAAGTATACAATTAATTTAAAGATGGCTTTTTATCCGTAGAAAAAAGTTTGATATATTTTCTGCACTTTTTTATTTTGTGTTCTCTGTATATCTTACAAGTTTAATTAAGAATCAAAAAATATTAATCTTGTGGATAAATATTTGATTTCTATGAATAAAAATAGTCTTGAGTACTTTTCTCTATTGAAATTAAAAATTAATAAATTATTTTAGATTAAGCTAAGAATATCAATTACATTGTGTAACAAAGTTTAAAATGTTTTTTAGATGAAATGTAGGGGTCAATCTATTTTACAGACAATGGTTTATAAAGAAGCTTTGAGTTGTATTCTCCCAATTTACAAACATTTTACGAAAATACTTTTAATGAAAATGAATGAATTTCATGGTATCTGCTTTACCACTTGTGTTTCCTTTATATTTGCAAGGAAGATTAAATTATTTTATTATAATAATAAAATTATTTACAAGTAAACATATATATATATATATATATATATATATATATATATATATATATATATATATATATATATATATATATATATATATATATATATATATATAATTATTTACATGTAAACATTTATTTAATAATGATTTGGTGTAATATTTAGGAATAATTATGCAAACAAAACTTACTACTTTAATAACTGACTAAATATTTTGAAATTATTTTAAATTTTCTATACCAACTTCATCTTTTTTTCATAAAATATAACATTTTGGGGGGTCATATATTTTTCATTATATATATATATATTATATAAAATATAGATAATACTTTGCAAAGGATCTTATTATTTACAAATGCACAATAAGAGGATTTTTTGTATTATTTGCAGATAAAGTTGTTATAAACTAGATCCTAAGGAATTGTTATATGCTTCCCTAAATATAAGTTAATAAAAATTACTTCAGACTTTAATAAATTACAGAAATAAATCGAGAGGAAATATAAATGCATATTAATAATTACAGCTTTTTATTGAAATTTTAAACAATAGACGCTGTTTCGTGGAAATAAATAAACATTATAGGATATTTGGAATCTATTCATTCAAACAACAGTTAACCAAGTTAACCAATTTATGTATGCCATAATTTCCTGTTGTAAATGTGTACATAGTTTTTGGAGAAATACTATGGATTGAAGAAACAATATTTATTATATATTTGGCGGTGTTCGAACTTTTGTCTTATATCCCACTAAATGGGATCTCACCTACAGATAAAATTAAAAAAAAAATAAAATAAAAAAAAACCAAATGAGGCATGAAACGCTTGAAAATTCCCTTTATAAGGAAGTTAAGTATTAAAATCAGGATTCTTTATTCATCTTTTAATGCAATTTCTAAAAACATATATGAGAAAACATAAAATTGTACGCAGCATTTGGCAAAGATCCACTTTTTCAAAAATAAAAATGAGTGAATATCATAATTCTTCTTCTTCTTTTTTTTTAAAAAAGAATAATAATGGTATTCACTCATTTTTATATTACATTATGAGAATATAAAAAGAAGAAAGAGCTGGTGTTTTTCTTTGATTCCTGTAGATGCATATAGAGGCTCAAATCAGCAAAGCTGAGTTACCGTTAAGATCAGCAAACTGAAGCATCATTTATCACGGGCTGTGAAGCATCATTTACTTAGGAGCATCATTTATTTAGGAGGATGGCAATATTTCCCACCACAAGGTTTGCTGGAGCGACGTGGGTTGGTGACGTGTCCTCATCACCTGACAGTGGCTCAAAATTAGAGGCACTTGGTGATGAGCGAGTATTCCAAATACGTTTAGGAACAGTCTGGAGTTCACCTGAATTGATATATAAGTATGTATGCAAAAAATATCAGTGCATTATACACTGAGAATTAATGTTGGTAGAAATGTTAGTTTCAATTTCTGTGTTTATGTGCTGGAATTAATACTGTTTTGTATATAATTATAAAATCACTTATAAGGCATTTAACTGTAGCGATGCACACACACTATTGTAAAATTTATTAAACTTCCATCAACGACAGTTTTACTAATAAACAGAAAATTTATAGGAATCCAGGATATAATTGGATTTTCTCACATTAGTAATTAAAAAAAACGGCTCAAAATGAGTTTAATCTTATAATTTAATTTTTTCAAAAAATGATATAACATGGTATTGAGCAGGTAATCAAACAATTGAAAACTGTTCAAATAAAATTGCAATGGATGTAACGCAGAATATTCCCAATCATTTATCTCTACTGACAGCATATATGTATGTATGTATATATATATATATATATATATATATATATATATATATATATATATATATATATATATATATATATATATATATATATATATATATATATGTATATATATGTATATATATATACATATATTATGGAGCTGATTATAATTTCCTTCTTCTTTTAACTATATTTAACCTACAATTTATCCTCCCAAGGTTATGCATAAGCTTATTCTTTATATTAAGTTATGATTGTTATAAGTAATGATACGCTTATTAAAAAATATAGCATTCTATACGTGTACAACCTGGGAGCAATTTTTAGATAAACAAAATTTTCACTATACACCATTTAGTGAAGGAAATTTTTTATCTATAAATTTTTATATCTCGCACTTGTTATATAATAACTAATATAAAATTTGAAAAAAAATTTTAAAACAAAGGGATAATTGTCTATTCAATTGTGAACATTTATTATTTAAATATTTGTAAAATAAATTTGTTATATGTATCGATATAACATACCAATTTTACATGATTAAAAAGTTAATTTATGGAAAAAAATGGTTTTTTTATTTTTGCCTGTCTCATGAACTAAGTTACAACTCTATTCATGGAGTCAAATTCTATTTTCTTATATTCTGCATTTTAGAATAATCTGTTATGTAAAAGTTGCGTAAAATATATATCCCCTTAACAGGCATCAAAATTCCATAGTTTCGTCATTGTTAATTGGAAATTTGGAGGTAATTTTAAGCTGAAGTCTTCATGTATTATACTTACGAGGAGATTTTGCTTAAAAAAATCTTGTGTGAGCGTAAAACCTTCAGTAAAAAAGCTTTTCTTTAAATAAATATTTATATCTATGTATTTAAAGGTGAACAAAAACTAAAATAGCGATTGTTATACTAAGAATTAAAAATCTATACCACACATAAAAAATGGTTTAATATAGAAGAAAATTAATTTATGATCTTTAGTTGGTGCACTTTTGTGAATATAGGAGTTCGAGAAAATTCAATGTGTTTTAAGTAATAAAATTGTATGTTTGATATTTTATTTATACTTAAAACAACTATCAAAATAATTTTACTACCCAAAAGAGCTACATATAAAAATTAATAGTATTACGAATCTGTATTACAAAAATATAAATTCATATGAAGAAAGAATTCCTAGAAAAATAGCTTAACAATATTTACTATTTTTGTGATGTATTTATTTTGATTTTATATGTTTGCAAGACAAGAAAGACACAATTGTTTTTTTTTTTTTTTTTATTTGGTTTATTTACATATTTTTATGGATGCGAGATGTTAGTTGAAGATTTATACAGGCTTTTGACGTGAGTTGGTTTTAAAATCAGTTTATTAATATTAAATAGCTCATAATTTTATTTTATTAACTTCTATTTATGGAGTTGGAGTTGATATATTGGGATGGTGAGGAATCGACGAGGCTACTAAAAAATCCTGCACGCTGCTTTAGCATTTCCACTACAAGTTTGACTCAATACGTTCGATATAAAAAGCACGGAAGCTTATGATCTTGTATCCATCAAATGAAGGTTTTCTTGTAAGAATTATGAAAGTTTATGACTCCACATCCTTTGAATAATATTCAGAGCACAAAAGTCTTAGCTCATGTATTCCAAATTTGTCTTGTTCTGTGTGAATGTACTTGCACAGTCTTTAACAAAGTTCGAGTGCGATAAATGTCCTTGAAATGATGACAGTTTATGATCCCATTGAAAATCTATGATACGCTATTTTTTTATATTTATCGAAGTTCAAACTAGGAAAGTGTTTTTGGTCAAGGCCAGAGCTTAGTCACTTATTCGAGAATAAAGTCTAATTCGGGAAATTTCAATTGCTTGAAAATTTAAAAAGCAGCCACATTTTTAGATGTTATTTGTGACTTTAAGTACTTATACTGTAAGCATGTCCAATTTTATGACAAGCATTTTATAAACTTCAAGATGTTATGAAGAATTTGCTTCGAGGGAGTAAAGCATAAAATCTGACGAGCACAATTGGATAATTATGATGATATGATCAGATGACATGTTGGTTTTCATTTTAATGAGAGATGCGCTAAATGTTGTTTAGATGAGGCGCTCTCTGTGTGGTAAAGGGACATAAATCCCGGTCCTCTTGTAAATGCGGATGTGCTCTTCCACTTCCCTCATTGTATACTGTCCCAAAAGGTCCTCATCCGCATCATAGTGCGGGTGGTTTCTGCTGAAGTACTTGCCTAAGGCAACATTGACCCAAAAATATGTCGCAGAACCCTGCCACATCTTGTACGCGATCCTGTTGAGGAGAAAAATTAAGGTTACAAAATTTATTTTAACTTTATGATAGTAAAATTTAAATTACGTTTTTAACTAAAGAAAATTGAAATATGCTTTGAAAAATTTTGAAACATTTAGTATCAAACTTAAATTTAACTGTAAAACTTCTTAGTTTATTGCACATAAACAAAATAATTTAAAGACGTCAAAGAATTTGTAAGATTAAATTTTAAAATTTTTTATTAACTACATTAATATAATTAGGGACGCAAAAAAGCGACTCAAGAATTCTTTATTGTGATTGAAGCAGCTGCTATTATTGTCAAATTTTGTCATTTTGTTATAAAATCTATGTAGTGTTTAGAACTGGTATAATAGTAATAGAAGATTATGGACTTTAGAGTTTATCATTCAAATTTTAACTATTCAAAATTTTTTATAAAAAAATAATTTATAGAGATATATAAATAATGAGTTAGTATGCATTTCAAGTTTTATGAAAATAATTTCTACTTAAAAGATTTTTAAAAAAAATGGATGTTTTTTGATTTTGAAACCCAAGAAAATTGTCAAGTCTTGTAAAATGAAGTTAAAAAGCAGTCAAATGCTGTAAAGAAATTACATGTCCTTTTAGTAATATATTTTTACCTTTGTTTACTTGGGAATCATTCATTATGTTATTTCACATAAGCTTGTGTTATACTCATACTTTCATTGTATGCAACGACGACAGTTTCAGAAATATTTAATAATGTGTTTTTTATTTGTAACAGGTCAATTTAACATTATATTATTAACGATAATTGACGTTGATTGCTATTTGTAATAATTTGATATAATCAACCATGAAATTATATTTGTCCACTTATTATATATTGAAGAAATATTTTACAGTGTAATATTTGAATTATAACTGATTTATAAATAAAATAAAAATGATTTCGTCAAAAAAAAAAATCTCACCATTTGCTACGGATCCATTGTATTAGTTTCGAGACCATTTTCCTTACAATGATGAATAAGTCAAATAAACTTGAAATCAAACAAGTATCAAAGTTTTTTGGTAAGTTTAAATTACGCAGATTTACACTTTAAAGATTGCTTACGTTCTTTACAATTAACAGAAAATTAACAATATGAATTTTTGTTGATTAAATTAACAATATGAGTTAGTAATTGTTGCGCCAAATAAAATTTGCATTGTTTAGTTAATAATAAAGAAAACAATTTCATAATAATTAGTTTTTCAGTAGTCATTTTCAAGTCAAAATATTGACACATTGTTGAGGATATTGTTGAACTCATTGTAGCATTGGTGTTGAAAATCAATAACATACAAATTGTTGATTTTATATTGAAAATGGCAGAAATTATACGAACATATACATAAACTTTTTCATTGCTTCTAATCTTGAAGATTTTTTAAATAAAATCAATAAGATTTAAGAGAAGTACTCATACATTAATGTAATTTTGAGTATGAATTTTAAATGTTGCTATAGTTTTGTTTTAAGAAGTCATATATCCTTCGGCTATGAAAATCAAGGTTTTATTGACAAAACTTTATTTTTTTCAAATAATTATTTATTTATATTACTATAATTCAAAATTATAGAGAAACGCATTGCAATAATTAATACTTATTGTCAAACATATTTTTCAATCATGGCTTATTTTCAAACTAAATTATGAATAGTTTTCTGGAATGTACACATTAAATATTTTTATTACATTTCATTGAATTAATTTTAAATAATTCAGAACATCTTTTATTTTATAAGCTGCTAATTAAACTATTTCCTGACAATGTATTTTTATATATAGCAAAATATTTTTTGGAATGATTTGAATTTAATATAGAAATATTTTGAAAATAAATTATAGGAATTTAACTTTAGCTGATGTATGTAATAAAATTAAATTCGATTTTGATATTGACAAATAAGAAATACACATTTCGTAAAATGTTATAAAATTATATGCAATCTGTTTTAAATTAGGTTCTTGAAAATAGACTCTTAAAATATAAGGCTTCTGTAAAGGGGAGCTGACGCATGGATTAGTCACAAACACTATGGTTGCCATAAAACTTTATATGGCGCAACATTTTCACATACGTTAGTTTACATTTGATACGTTTACTTTCTTTTTTTGATACATTTCTATAGTAATAATTTCTCCAGTAATAAATTTTCAAAAGGATTTTAATGTGCAAAAACTGTTCGTAATATATTTTATAAGTATTTAAATTGTGTTTTAGTAATAAACAATTTAGAAAAAAGACAATATCAGAAATATTAAAAAAAATTATTTTTGCACATAGTAAGCAATTTATTATAATAAGTATATTAGTATAATATTATTGACAAGCAATAATACATACTTACAATACATAAACCAATGTTATAACTTATATTAATAATATATACCTGCATATAGTGTTATAAAAATGACAGTAGAGAAACTATTTTTTATATTATACTGTGAGTAATATATAACAAGTTTTCACATACATAATAACAAAAATAAAAAATAACAAATTCTTACAACATATATGATTTAAAAGTAATGCATATTTAGCATATAAAATCATCTAAAATAAATTTTATAGTTCTTAAGGCTTTAACAATAAGAATATCAATATAAAAATATTTTTATATTGTTTTTCAGCTTGTAAAGAATAATAAAATTATGGATAACTTTCTTAAAAATGCTTATATTTCTTACTAAAACTAAAATTTCCTCCTGTTATAATTTAAAAAAAAATTGTAATGTACAGAAACTATTTTTATTAATTTTTTAAGAATTGAATAAAAGTGTGTTATACAAATGCAAAAAAAAGTTGTACATTGTAAGTAATTTACTATTTTAATATAATATTATGGACAAGCAATAATATATACTTACAAAACATAAGCCTATGTTAAAACTAACATATAGTGTTATAAAAAAGGTCTAGTAGAGAAACTATTTTTTATTAATTTATGTTAAACTGTAAGTAATATATAACAACAATCTTCATAAACAACATAACAAAAAAAAAGAAACTTTTATACATATTATAATTAACTAGTAAGCAATATATATTTACAATATATAATGTAAGAGTAATACCTACTTAACATATAATATAATATAATCTAAAAAATTTTTAAAGTTTTGCATTTTACTGAGCCATTTATTTTATTTTATTTCTTTATGTGTTTGTGGGCGGAAAAATATAAAATTAAAAAATATAACAAAATTAGTGCACAAACTCTATAATTCAGATACGAATAAAATGATAAATACTTCAAACAAGATACCGTGTAATAAGATGTTAATTTTAAACTTAATTACATTTTAAATAAGTCTTTCCAGTAATTAAAAATATAATTTTTATTTATCTTAAGAATCGTGATATTACTTTTTAACACGTACGTTTCTTTATCAAAATAAGCAAACCCAGACAGTGTCAAAAGGGAGATTTTAAAGCGAAAATAGTTAACATTAAGCATCATAAAATAGTTTCGACTATTAATAGTTTAAACTTGCCTTTTTCATTATTTAGTGATTTACAAAATAATCTTATGGTCTGTGTCCAACGTTTGGTAGTAGAAAATTCTGAAAAATTTGTTTTAAATTCCTTTATTTTTCAAGGCAATTAGCAAAAAACTCCATAGAAATACATTACGGTCGCCAAGATTTGGACAGCGGAAATCTCATGCGTCGGCCTGGGTAATTAAGGGCCTCTATTAAAATACATGACGTATGTGCAAAAATATTTTTGTGAAATATTTTAAATGAGAAGAGTTTAATTTTTAACATTGTTTTTTCGCCTTCACAAATTCAACCTTTCTTCTTTCTACTATAACATGAATTCAAAATAAAATATGATCTGAAAAGCAAATTTATTTAGTCAGATACAAATAAATTTATAAACAGCTAAGCAAAATCTGGGAACAAATATAACTCAGAGTAGATTCCTTTATTACTTCAATATTTAAATTTTTATGAGGGAAAGGCTGACGAGTTCATTCTGAACTGAATTGGAATTCAATGGTTGCTTTTGTTATTACATTTATTAATTAGATAATCATTTTCACGTTATTATCTATCATTTCCTTTGTTTTCAGTGCAATCAAAATGAGAAAAGCTAAAAAACATCGAAATTTAACTAGGCATATGGTAGCAAAAACATGTGCTGAGACCGCAACACTATTATTATTAGTTAACGAGAAGCTTACTTAAACGTTTTCCAACAACAATTGTATTCGAGGAAAATCGATAACAAAAACATTTAGCAAAGGGTTATTCTCTTCTTTAAACAAATTTTTCTGCAACTTTTGTTTATTTCACATTGTATCTTTCTAAATAAATTATTTACATTGAATGAAGATGACTCAAATACGTTATTGAGAATTCAGCAAATTGTTTGTGATTCCCGTAACACATTATAAACTATACTTTTTCTGTTTTTATTTTAAAATTGTACGCGTTGGATACCGTAAAGTAGGATTAATTAAACTATTTGCCACTCATACTTTTATGCTGTGATTAAGTCTGCTTTTTCAGGCTTAATCACTATATGAACGAAAGTTATATAGCACTTTCTTAACATCACCAATTGAAAGTGAATACAGTTTCGATGTTTGAGACTATTTGTACAACTCAGATTACTTTTCTATTTTAGTAATTTTTTCTACTCTTTGTTTTATTTTATGCTGATTAAGCTTTTGCCCACTAAAATTTTTGTTGGGTCCAATGATTCTCCATGGTGTGCTATAGAAAGGAATGTCAGCTTAAATATTGGCCTTGCCATTTAACCTTGGATCAGATTACGAGAAGATAGTATGCAATCAGCGTATGTAATCGATAGAAATGCCTTTAAGAAACTCATTGCAACATGCCATCTACCCATATTTAAGATTTTATGATAGAAAAAATCTACTGAGCATTCTCCAAATATAATGTATCTAAACTCAATTCACTTGTGCAGATTATTATAGTATATCTTATTTTCTTTGTTGCACCCAGTCGAAAGGAAATATTTCCTTAGTTAAAATGAAAGGCGAAAGAAAACAATGTTGTTGAAGAGTTTGAAAAAATTATCAACGAGAAGTTTAGATAATACTTTGTTTCTATTTCTTAATAAATGAGAAGGTTTAATATATCAGGTCTGTAATTTAGATAACTGTTTTTAAGATAGAAAAATTTCCGATACCGAAGATTGATTAACTCTTCTCTTTTTAAGAGTTTAATGTTTTTTTAACTTGATTAATTAGAATAAGTAATACATAAATGATATGACAATTAAATTAGTGTTTTTTGTCCGATTCTTTTCTGATTTTAGGAACATTTGAAGTAGCATTTAGTAACACATTTTTATTTTCTTATCTATAACGATAAAGTTCATGAAGCTATCTTGGAATTTCTTAGAATTAGGGAATTAATATTATAATTAATTTATGAACGATAATATTTTAACACATTTTCATGAAATTTATTTATAAAATTAAAATATACATAGTAACGAATATATAAAGAAATAAAAATATAATTAACACCTTATATTGATTTTTGTAATTACTGAAATTCTCGGGATAATACGAAACTTGAGAGAATCGTCTTTTGCAGTTTTGTTTTCGTAAAAGACATTAATGAGAAAGTACATAAAAGTGCTTCTGGTTCATTTAGCTCTTCCTCCAAAAAATATTTCGGTTCTTAGTACTTGCTTTTCTTTTCTAAAAAATGATGTGAACCCAGAATCTAGTCTTAAGATTCACTGGTACTTTAGACATTATCCAATTATTATTTGATTCTTTTATTTTGATATTTTTTTCCTTAGAACTACAAGTCTTAATTTTCTTATTTTTCGTATTTTCTTCTTAGAAAATAAAGCTAATTTTTTGCCATACATACTTTACATATTTAAGCTAAAACATATATTTTCTATATATTTTCTGAATTTTATTGTAATTTTCTTTCTTGACGTATAAATTTAATAAATTCGACATGGAATATATATACTTTCTGTCAACGTAATGTCACATTACTTTTTTATTTTTTCTATTGATAGCACTTTTCATGTTTTATATTTTTACTTTTTTCATTTTTTATAGATTGGATAAAGATATCACTACATTCTACACACTTATTTTTTAACCTTAGAATACCTTAAGTTGTTTTATTTTTAGTGCATATTTTCTCCATGAATATATTAAAGATCTTCAAACTTTAAAAAAAAGTTTTTTTTCTACCAAGAATATTTCAAAATGTTTCATTAAAATTTCTTTGGCGTCGATTGAATAGAGTTACTTTGCTCATACAGGGAATTTTTCTTTCAGTATAAAATGAAATGAGCATTTTATTTTTTCTTCACATATTACGTAAGGTTATTGTTATGCATAATATATTTACTTAAATAGATTCATATATTTCTTTTACTGCATGAAATTACTTTGAGATATACAGTTCATAGTTAATTTATCATCAAGAACATTTTAGTTTTTCATTTTGACTTAAATATTTCATCTTTTCATTAATGAAAGTTGAATGAATTTTTTCCTGAAAAGCATTTTTTTTTAACAAAAAACAGACTTCTTAGTTTTACAATTTTAATTTTCTTTCGTCACAAAGTTCTCTTTAACACTTTGGAATTTTCTGTTGAAATTGATTTCCTCTCCCCTGGTCTTCTTTGATAGTTTTAATATTTTTTCATTTTATTTCGATTTTTATTTTTTTTTCATTTTATACTTAGTTGATACTTTTCTTCTTGAAGTAAAGCCTTTTTGGAATTTTTAAACTCAGGTTATTTTAAGAGTGAAAAGTTCGGTTTATGTACATTTTCTTTTTGTTTTTTTTTCCTAAGAGATGAGATATTGTGATATCTTCATACTATGATAGAAAATTATTTTTTATTTAAGATCATTTGGTATTTTTTTCAATTTTTTAATGTATCTGATGACGCATTACTATCATACATACTCAATCATGAATCATACACACACAAGCGGATAGTTTCTACCTAAATAATCATTAATTCTCTTATGTCTTTTGTTATAATGACACGAATTTGAGTTTTTTTTCCTTATAAATTTCTATAAAAATTAATATTAGATTGATTTTATTTACAAGAAAAATTAATTAAAAGTAAATTTCAATTAATATTTTTTTCAAATAAATTATTTTTGCTCTTTTTAGCTGTTTTATTCTCAGCGTTCTTTAATTCTTTTCAGTTAAAGTGACTAAAAATCATGGCACATTATTTTCCATTAAATACTAATGGATGATTCCTTTATTGCATCTGCAATATTAAAAAACAATAAATTCATAATGTAATATGTTTTTTAACATTTCCATATATTATCAAAATAATAATTTTTTTTAAAAATGAAATATTTTGCAACATTTGTGGCAAAAGATTTTATTATCTCATAATAAGTATTTTAAGACACTAATTTATTACAAGTAATACTGTGTAAGCTATCAGACCTGATGGTTTGGTGAAGAAAATGTGAATAGTTATTATAATTTTAATACATTATTTATGTAAAAATTTTTCTTAAGTATAGGTATATTTCTTTTTATTGTAAACTGTGTAATGCGATATTTCAACGTATTAAAATAATTGCAAACTTGTTGAATCACTAAGATTTTTATATTAATTTTTGAAATTTAAGGTACTTGCGCAGTTTTGTCAAATTGATAAGGGCAAATTACATTATATAAACTACTTAAAATTTTATTATTCGATATGCTAAGAACATTATGATATATTGTTTTATATCGAGTCCCTTTATACGATTAAACATAAATCGACACATTATTAATGATTTTCGTAAATGGAGCATTTGCAGCTACATTTTTCATGAAATTAATTTTCATAACATTATTCATAGGAGAAATATGTTATCTAAATATAACTTACTGACTAAAATATATGTATTACATTTAGATAATTTAATATTAAACGTATTATTAAATTTCTTCTTTAAAAGTATTTACCCAAGGAAAACCTAGGATTTTATTTTTAAATAGTAAATCTCTCTCTAATCGTCTTTTGCTGTTTGTAATTTAGAATTAGAATGAGGACTTTCTTCAACATGTTTAAAACAAACATTACTCTATGTAGAAATTGGGTATTATTTCTTTATACGGAGGAAATACCGTTAGACACCTAAACTACAACATAAAAATTTTAAATAATATTGTTTCTTGAATTGCAAATTTTTGAATTAACTCAATATTTCATACATTTTCTATATTGCTTATAATTTTGTCTACATAATTTGCATACGTATAATGTCTGAACATGTTATCTAAGTGAAATTAATACGTTTTACGTTAACAGGCCAATCTGAATCTAACTCAAGTAAATTTTACCAGTTTAAGAAGAGTACACTGAGAAATGTATTCTACATATTTTACAATTTACATCATGAATCATTTGAACCCCATTAAGCTATATAATTTACAAAAGAAAGTATTTACAGATTACACAGACAAATTTGAATACTATATGAAGATGAAATTATTTACATTTGTTTTGTGTGATTTTCAAAGTTTATTTAGAGAAAGGTGATTCTGGAAAAGAAAATATCTACACAATCGACTAGCAATCAAGGCTTATTGTCTTTACTAATAATCCATCCGTCTATGCCGGTAGTTATACTTTACTTGGCGTAAAAATCTAAGAGTTTCGCCAATATTCCTGGAAGGTTCGAGACTATCGTGTTTAATACTGGTTTTAAGAATTCGATGACGGAATCTTCCAGAAATATGCATTTTTTGCCAAGTGTTAGATAAGTTCCTAAGTATCTTGGCAAATGGCCCCCAAGTCACCAAGAATCTCGCCAAAAGGTAGCGAAATCAATCCATCTTTAGAAATTACGCATTTAATGTAGAATATGCCTGAATTGATCAGCGTTTACACAAAATTTTAATCTTTAAGATGTGTTTAAGCTATTTTAAGACAAACAGAAGCAATATTTAGAAATTTGTGACAATATTTTATTTAATAAATTTATGGTTAGAAGACATACATCGAGAAAAGGAATGTTACTTTCCCAATATTTTAAAAGCAAGTAATTTGTTAAACGTTAATTTCATTACAATATTTTTTTATTTAACAAATATTAATAAAATCATTTGAATATATTATTTGATCAATTGAATTTACATATAGTATTCACGTAGTAAATAACAAAATGTTTTTCGTAAAAAAGTGTGAGATTAACATCATTTTCTTTACACGAAAGCTGTGGAAGTAGCTTTTATTTCATATTAATTCTAAGAAAATTGCTTACGAGAAATTATTTAATTATATAAGAAGTTTAAAGTGATTTAATTTAAGATATATCAAATTTAGAAATTTTTTAATTAAAAAACAAATGTTCTGAAATTATGCTAGTAATTTATATGCAAGAGAAAAGAAATGTTCTTGGCCGCTAGCGACCTGTTTGACATTTCATGTAATCTGTATTTTTATTGTGAAGTAGGAGTGAAAAAAGGCTTTTAAATAAAAAATTACATAATTTTGTGTTCGCTTCTAGGACTGTTTGATTTTTTTCTCAATGAATCTTGTCTTTGAAAATGCCTTATATTCTTACATGAAAATATCTCCACTATCGGGTTGATTATTAATTATTTATTAGACATATGAATTAGAATTTTGAAAGTATTGTATTAAAAAATATTAATCTTAATATTCGAAAGAAACAGGATTATTCTAAAACCTTTAATAAATATTCATGTTTATTAACAAGTTTCGTATGGACTTCAAACATAAATAACTAAAACCAGAAACCAAATTTAGAAAATATCAATTTAACCTGAGCTAAAAGTTTTCATCTATTAAAAGGCAATATTTTTGAAATATTTCACTTTAATCTTTATTTAATTGAATTTATTCAAGATAATCCCAGTATTATTCATTACTATAATCAATAACAATTTCGATCGTTAAAAATTAAATGCATAATGTTTTTACTTTGATGGTCACTATTTTGGAATTGGATTCTATGCTGGATTTCGTAACGCCACTTTGTATATTCTTTTTGGAATATTTCTTTTCCTTTCTTATTTTAAAATTTGATTTCTATATTTATTTGATTTTACTTTTCTCACAAAGGAGGTAAATTTACCTCGACTTCTATTTCACTACTTTCATCTTCAATCGAACTTTATTCGACTCTTCAATTTTTTTAACTTTAAGAATTTTTGTTTTCGTCAGCTATAATAGTATCAATCTGATTTCTTTTATTTTCATTGGAAAAGTTTTGAGTAAAATTATTTTCCTTTTTATAAAACTTATAATTCACTGAAAAATAATTCATTTTTTTATAAATTGAATACCTTTAAATGCTTATTTATTATTGAATGAGGTAATATACCTTCGACACATGGATAATAGATTTCTACCATAATAATAAAATTGGGAAGTGCTTTATAAAATCAATATATTTATAAATTGTGATGAACCCGATTTTGTCAAAGCAATCAAAACATTAAGTTCGTTAATAATATATGGCGATCTGACAAAAATTACTAACTAAAAAATTGCATTTACAAGAATTGTGTACAAAACCAAAAAAGACTATTAATAGTTCAATAACACAAGGAAAGATTTAAAATTTAGAGGAATTAACCTGCTGAAAAATTATAGACTTGTACGAGGGTCACTCTGAAATTTTTGAGATACTATTAGGTCGGTGCGTATGAAATGTCGGATTCTCTTTACATGCGGACGTTTTCCTCCCTGTTTTCGTTATACTTTTGTATTTGGCATAACCTCATTCATACTCGTATTGTCCATTGCCAGAGACTCATTTCAGCAAAATAGGTTTTCTCGAAGGTCTTTCCTTTTTTATTTCTTTTGAGTTTATTGCCGATATGAATTCTGCCGACATTCGCGTCATTTTCTTATATGAGTACAAACTTGGTAATAGTGCTGCAAAAGCTGCACGCAACATAAACCTAGCGTTTGGGGAGAATACGGTTAACGATCGGAAAGTGCAGCGTTGGTTCGAAAAATTTCGGACTGGCGATTTTTCACTGCAAAATGAGCCGCGCGGAAGACCCAAAACGTCTGTGAAGAATGATGACCTGAAGGCTCTAGTGGAAGCGGATCCAGCCGTATCCACGAGGGAACTTGCTATCAGGATGAAAGTTGACCATACAACGATATTGAGACACCTTTCTGAGATTGGCAAGGTTAAGAAGATGGACAAGTGGGTACCGCACGCACTGACAGAGCGAAATAAGCTGGATCGGTTAAACGTATGCTCATCATTGCAGCATCCACCATATTCACCGGATCTCTCGCCGACCGATTTTCATTTTTTCAAGCATTTAGAGCTGTTTTTAAGGGGCAAACACTATGAAAATGAAGACAGTCTAAAAAACTCGATATCAGAGTTTATTAATTCTAAAGACCAAAATTTTTTAAGACAGGCATCTACGCTTTAAAATCTCGTTGGGAGAAGTGTATTGAAGCGAATGGAGCATACTTTGATTGAATAAACAGCTTTTGAAGAAAGATATGCAGTTTTATACAATCACTTAAGAATCCGACATTTCAACGCACCAACCTAATATTAGGTTTTTAAAGTTATACTTACAAAATTTTAGGTGTGTTCAAAGTAGTCGCCTTCAGCATCAATGCACTTTTGTAGACGAATTTTTCACAGATTAAATATCTAAAGCCATTCATTTCTTCGAATAGAAATAAATAGAAAAAAATGCATTTATAGCCACATCAATCTCTTCTTCTGCATGAAAACGACGTCCATGTAAGTTCTTTTTTAGATTAAAGAATAACCAAAAGTCTCACATAGCTAGATCAAGTGAATACGGCGGATGTTCAATCACTTTAATTTGTTTTTGTTTAAGAAACTCAACTGTTAATCCGGCTGTATGTGAAGATGCATTGTCATGGTGAAGCATTAGTCCCCAAACATTCAGTTCTTGTAGAATTTCTGGAAGACATTTAGTGGTATACCAGTTTGCTGTCACTGTCTTCTGTCCTTCCAACTTGATGGTTTTGACCAATCCCGTACTTCTGAAGAAAACGGCATACATTAATTTCTTCAGTGCGCGTTGTTTTATCACCATTGTTGGCGTGGGATCATCTTCAAAGACCCATACTTTGCTTTCTTGACGTGTTGGAACGTCAAAAAATGGCATGTACGTTTCATCACCTGTTACAATTTTAGAAATAATGCGGTGGCCAACATCATTCAGCATATTAAGTGTTTCTTTACTGATTCTGACACTCTCCTTTTTTTTGAAGCTCAGTTAGATTATGGGAAACCCAACGACAAGCTACTTTTTTCATATGTAATTCTTCATGAATGATATTGTGTATGACTGCGGATCCAATGTTAAGTTCCTTCTGTTTCATTTGATAGGTACAGCGATTATCATCCATTAACATTTTTCGTATGGCAGACACATTATCCGGAATTACTGCCGATGGCGGCCTTCCTGTGTGTTCTTCATCCTGAAGAAAATTGCGACCTCTTCTAAATTCTCTAAACCATCTGAATACAGTAGCACGAGCTGGAGATTCATCACCAAATGCTAATTGCAACGGTTGAACGCATTCTTCTTGATTTAATCCTGCTTTGAAATCGTAGAAAATCATAGCGCTAAAATGTTCTTGCATCAACTCCATTTTCTCTTCTGTTTAAAATTTATTCCACGCTAAGCAAGTTGAAATAAGTCAGTAAAAAATCGTCTTCTGTGTTAAAATACTTTGTACTTTAAAATTAAACCGTTATTTTTATTTTGTAAATTCCCGTCTGCGCGTATCTCAAAAATTTCAGAATAACCCTCGTATTGAGTTAGAGCGTACTATCTCACTCCTCTCTTTTACTGTATACGATACATTCTCCTATACAATAAATCTGTATAATGTAAACCGATGGAATGGACTAAATAAGCTTCAGAAGTCCTCAAAATAGGCCAGCCTAGTGATTCAACTTCCTTCTGTAAGCCATTTTTTATATAAATTATTTTTTTATTGTGGTACCACTTATTTCATTACTTCAATTAACTAGCGTAAATTATAAATACTTAGTGAGTACTTAACCATGTTGTTAGTCATAATTAAATGTTTGGAATAATATACGTGAAATAAATTTGAATGCATGTAAATAGATTGGTAATTTTATGATTAAATGAAAATTAATTTTTAATTAGAAAAATAAAGCCAGTTTCTGCATCTATTTTCAGGATTAAATCTGGAAAGAAAGAAAAATAATAAATGCAGAACGCAATGTTAGAAAATAATACATTTATTCAATTCAAAAGATTACTTATAAACACTATACGATAACGGTATTTAATTACACAACACAAAGATTCTTGAATGGGCTAAAATCAGGTTAGTTTGCTGGCCAAGGGAGATAGGTAAACTTATCCTGGAAGCAAGGTACAACATTGCTAGCTGTATGACACCTCGCATTATCCTGCATTTGGGACGGAAATGATCCACAAAAAATAATGCATACTCTTGCCATCCACAATGTTGAGTGAACCCAGAGAATGCCACGAAAACATCTCTCAGCCTATAATGCTCCCACCTATAGTCTGGACCATTCTAGCAATGGATGCTGGGTGATTGATTTTATTTGTTTCACTTTGTATAAGCTAATGTTCACCTGACCGATGGAGCATGAAACGAGATTCATTGGATAACGTTATCTGTCACCCCTAAGTGTTACTCCAGTTGCTTTACGGTGCTCACGTGCAAATTCCACTTTTCGTCGCTGATAAACATAGGTGCATAAACCAAGTGCCCTCTTCGGAGGCCAAGATGCTGCTACGTTTGGAGAACAATAGTTTGGGAGACACTGTTGGTAGACCTTTGGTTCCTTTGGGAGGTCAGTTGTTCAACGGCAGCACGTCTATTCGCTCGAATTCATCTTCGCACTGATCTCTTTCTTTTGTCATCTGTGACCTGTGATACACCAAAATTTTCAAGTGTTGCTGAATTTGGACTGCCCCATTTTGCCATGCACTATTTATTTTTACCACGGGGGCGCGAACAGTTCTCAAATTTAGCAGTTTCAGAAATTGCCCATTTCTGCCTTACCCCAAAGATGTTTTCCTTAACCATGAAAAGATTTTAACTAATAATACAAAACATTTATTTTAATGAATACTACGAAAAAAATGATGAAAATTTATAGAAATAAAATTTAAACAAACATTTTTCCCAGAATTCCAAAAAAATTCCACCCAGAATGGTGGATATAATAAAAATTGCAAATGATGGATATAATAAAAATTAAAAAATGCTTTTTAAAAATTTACTTTAACAATGACTGTATTTTTGAAGTTAACATTTCAATGTTATATCGCAAGTATTCACTTTATATAATGAGGCATTTTTATCATTAGAAAAAAGAGCTTGACATATTTTCTGACACTTTTTTGTTTTGTGTTCCTTGTATATTTTACAAGTTAAAGTAAGAATAATGCTTTTGTGGGGATGAATATTTGATATCTTTGAATAAAGATAGATTTGTATACTTTTATCTATTGAAATTGAAAATTAAAAATGGTAAGTTATTTTAGATTAAAATATGGAAATATTAAACATGTGATGTAACTAAGTTTAAAATGTTTTTGGAATAAAATATAGGGAGTGAATCTATAATTTTTAAAGACAATGATCTATAAGAAAGCTTTGAGCTCTATTCTCATAATTTAAAAACATTTTAAGAAAATAATTTTAATGTAATGAAATGACTTTCATGGTATCAGCTTTTCACCTAGCATTTCCTTTATACATGTAAGGCAGATTAAAATATTTAGTTATAACAATTATTTTTACAAGTAAACAATTTCTTAATATTGATTTGGTGCAATATTTATGAATAATTCAACAGTTAAAATTTACTACAGTATTAAATGAGGGAAAGTTTTGAAATTATTTAAAATTTTCTATATAAACTTCATCTCTTTTCCATAAATTGTAAATTTTTTGTTGGTATTTTTTCTTAAAAATATAAGAGTGATAAAAAATACCTGGTATTATGGAGGAAGAAAAGTAAAAAAAAAAAATTATTTGCGGCAAACATATTTCTCATTTGGTGACACATTTCAAGAATTTTGTTAATAAACATTTTTTATTGTTTTTATTTTAAGATATAATTTTCAGAAATTAATTCTTAAAATAAAAAAAAAACTTCAGAAATTGCTTCTTAAAATAAAATGAAATCATGATTAACTGATTCACATTTGAATAAAAATAAGGTTAATACCAAATATTAAAACGTAAGCTATCTCAACAGGCGGAAATGTGCAATCATTGGTGAGTTACAATTGTGTGTTATAATACCTACAGATTTATATATAATTATTGCATTCCTTAAAAAACTTAATTGTTAAAATTCACATACATTTGTAAAAGCTACTTGAGTTACATCAGGACAAGGACTTATTCTAGTAAGAAGAAGAAGCATACAAATCAAAGATATAACTGGATCTTGATCCCAGCACCTGATAACTGTGCTTCAGAATCATTGCCAACAAACGGGACTCTATTAGTTATAACACCATTACGAAGTAATTGATCAATTTGTTTCACAGGACATCATTGTTTGCTATTGTCCTGCTCCATTAAAATGAAAGTAAAGTGGAAGGAATTTAATTTAGCAGAGTGACTAAATTATGTTTTTCTATTCAAAAAAAAAAAAAAAAAAAAAAAAAAAAAAACAGATCCTTTCTCACAAATATTTATCAAACTTTAGACGATATAAAATGTGCTCAAGTTGTTATATAATACAATAGAATTCTACTAATCTGAACTCCATTTATCTTAATCTTTATAAGAATTCTAGAAAAATAAATTAGATTGAGAGGAGAAAGAGAAGAAAAATGTGAAAGAGGAATAAGCTTAAAAAATGAAAGTTAAAAGACAGGAGAAGATGAGAATGACATGTCTCTTGAGGAAATCAGCGATAATTTTTTGAAAATTCTTGAATGTTCAGAAGTTATAGAAGAATGGACTATGAGTCAGACTCTAGATTTCAAAGTTCAGAGATGGTTAACTTGTTGAAAGGATCAAGGAAAAAAGGTGACCTTAATGTCCAAGTTGAAAAGTTCATTAGCTAGTGAAGCATTTGCAGGCTTTGAAATTGCTTTGAAATGGATAAGTTATCAGCTCCTGTGTGACTACATGCAAATTCTCAGTATCAAGTGGATGCTCGATTTTGATGCCCAAAAAGATATGAAGGAAGTAGAACAGCTCACTCTGAACCAAGGTGTTCAACAAACGACGGCGTTTATATATACTGCATTAGCGTACAGCACTTTTAAATACCTTAAGAAATAAAAGTGTTGCCTTTTCATTTAATTGATTAAAAGTTCTTTTTCTGTAGAATCATGAAGGTTTGTCTGTCATTTTCAACATACAATAATTAATTAATTAATTAAAATAGGCTCTTCTTTGAAAAAATCCTATTAGCCAAAGTTTTGATTAATTTATAAAAATCCTCTAATATTGCAAGTTTTAAATAAATCATCAAATATTGTGATAACTAAAAATTTTAATATTAAATATACAAGTAAAAATGGATGCTGAGTTGCATGTAAAGAAATTTTAGCAAGTAAAGTTCGTGATCTAGTCTTCAGTTCAAATATTCGTTAGTTACATTCCACGTTAAGTGTAGACAAGTCCAATAGTTCAAAATCCATTTTAAATTATTGGTATTGGTCTAATTCAGCCATTAATTCAAAGAGTGGCTAAGAAATAACACAGAAAATTAACAATAAAATAAATAAGAGGTATGTTTCATATTTAGTTTTGCAGTTTTACGAGATAAAACTATTCAACATGTTGGCATTTTATTGTAACGTTGCATCATATTATAAAAAGAAAGAGAAATAGTCCATATATAACCTATTATATTTGTCCTATTATATTTTGTCCATTCTATATAACCTATTATATTTTTTATTATATTGTATTATATTTGTATATATATATTGAAAAACAGCTAGAGCCAAATATCTGGGCATCACTTTGGATACAAGGTTAAGTTGGAATAGTCAAACTGTTGAAGTTATAGACATCGGGAAATCCAGAAGTAAACTTTTGAAAAGACTTGCAGGAGTGAAATGGGGAGCTTCACAGGACTTACTCTGCACCACCTATAAGTCATACATCAAACCTGCAATTGAATATGGAGCTGAGCTCCTGATTACTGCATCGGATAACATCCAGAAAAAACTGGAGACTGCTCAGAATAATCTCCTTAGACTTATTACCGGTGGGGCTTCATCTACACCTATCGAGGCAATGCAAATTCATACTGGGTTGGAACCTTTGGCAGATCGAAGACAAAGTGCTGCTTTGAAACTCTCCGAAAGGCTTCTAAGGGATGATGGTTTTTGGAAAAATTATATTCCTATTTTCCCAAGATTGAAAACACAGAGAACTTTTTGACTTTGACCAGGGAACTGTCAGATAGGTATAAGATCCCAGATGCAAATAGAGTGCCTTTATTTAGACCCCCTATCTTTCAAAACCATATTTATAGAGCTGATTGCTGTCTAGACCTGATACTACCTGTTAGTAAGAAGGTCTCCACTGATTCTGAACTAGGGAGGGCTACCCTAGCTACTGTCAATGAGCATTATCCATCATCTGTTTGGTTCCATGTCTATGCAAATGGTTCAGCTGTGGATGCCATTAGAAATGCTGGTGCAGGAGTATACTCTAAGAGTTTCAGGCTTTGCCAGGCTGTTGGGAAATACTATAACAGCTACAATGGTGAAGTGGATGCTGTGCAATTAGCACTTGAGGAGATCAGAAAGGGTAATGAGAACAACATAGTATTTTTTATAGACTCTCAGGCCACCATCAGGTCTCTCTCTTCAATTGCTCCTAGCAGTATTGGGTCTGTTTATCTCTGTCAAAAGGCAATTAGTTCTTTACTGGAAGAAGGACGACAAATTGTGCTGCAATGGATACCCAGCCACTGTGGTATCGCCGGAAATGAGGCAGCTGATAAATTGGCAAAGGCTGGCTCAAATCTACACAGCCTTCTCCAGCCTTGGGATACCATACTGTTAAAAGGCTTATTAAGTCAAATATAGCCTCCTATCGTAGAAATATTTACAAGATGTGCATAAAGGAGAAAGCATGGGCTTCCTTACTAACAAAACCTATTCCGTGTAACCTCCACAGAGCTGTGGGAGTGGCAAATTTTCGCCTTAAAACTGGGCATGATTATCTGCAAAAACACCTTCACCGTTTGGGTTTGAGGGACTCTCCAATCTGCCCTTTTTGCGGACTAGAGGATATGACTGGTGACCACCTTTTCACTTGCCCTGGACTTTCGGACGTCGCAGATAGAAATTCTGCGGAAGATGACTTTTCATTCACCTCAAGATTGTATTGGGCTGCCCGACAGAGACTGATGGTTGAAAAACCAAGGTCAGGCGTAGGATAAAAAAAAATATTTGTCTTCATTTTAAGTAAATTTCTCACCTCAATTCTTTTTACTGTCTGATATGAATGTCGATTCACTTTTAACTTTTTTAAAATCCACCCAAATGTTTTCATCTATTTATAACTTCTCACCATTATGTAGGTATCTTCTCACTTTAACAAAATATACTTTTTCTAATACTCTACTACTCTTAGGATATACCTATTTAGCACTTAATCAGCGATGGCGTCTTATACAGTGGTGCCATTTTCACCACGAAGGAGAATAGATTAAAGAAAGACAGAGAGAGAGCAAGGAACATCCAATCACGAATCAGGATTCAAACCCAAAACCTACTGCTTCGAAGTTTGAGACACTAAACTCTCCCCTATTGGTCATCTCATTAACGAGAAATATTGAGTTATAGGAAATAATGTCATTCTAAATAATATGTGCTATTCAATAGTTGAAAAAATCCAAGCTATAGGAATCTGCATCCAATATTTTTAGTCCATGAGGAAAATAATATATATATCATATGCTGTTAAACAGGTAACCAAACAATTTACGACTTCTAATAAAATAGCAGTGGAAAAACCCATGATATTATCAATCATTTACCTCTGCTGATATCATGCAGAATGAAACTGAGTAAAATCAGTCTTCGTCAGTATAGATTTAAAATAGCATAGATTTAAAATTCCAAAACTATGCATAAGCCTATTCTCTTGATACCAAGTAACGGTTATCTCAGATTAGCAGTATAAAACTTCTTTCATGATTAATGATATACTTATTAAAATAAAATTTTTTTTTATTAAACTCTATCCTTGTACAATGTAGGAACAATTTTTAGACGAAAAAAATTTCATATTTAAGACAAGGGTATTATAAACTATTTAGTGAATGAAATTTTTTATTTAAAATTTTTGATATTTCCTATTTTTCAGAGTTATAATAAAATAACTAATAAAAATTTAAACAAAAGGATAGTTGTGTATTTAATTGGGAACATTTATTAAAATATTTAAAAAATAAAATTGTTATGTCTATCTATTACTTATCAATTTTACATGATTTAAAAAACTTATTTATAGTAAAAAATAGTTTTATTATCTTGACATAATCTTAGTTACAACTATATTCATGGAGTCAAATTATATTTTCTTTTATTCTGTTTTTTAGAGATATAATATCATAATAAATATTTTTTATAAAACGAGCATCAAAATTCTATATTTTCGTAATGATTAATTTTAATTTTAGATGCAATTTTAAAATGAAGATCTTCATATACCCTGAATCCGTATTGTGACGTGCGCGATGACGTAATTACTAGGGTTGCCAAAATAGAATTTATTACATAATTTTTATAGGTCTCTATCTCTATGAAGTAATAAAAACCAGGTTGCCAGATACATAAGAAAATCTACCGAAAAATCAAACTCAGAATTTGGCATCCTGGTTTATACGGCACCTGTTCCTCTGTATGTTTGTAACACAATGAAAACACAAAAATTTATTTTTTTTTGTTTTATTGACTTATTTTTTATTGATGCGAGATGACAGTAAAAATAATGAAGGCTTTTTGTATGCCAGTTGGTTTTAAAATCAGTTTATTAGTATTAAATAGTTCATTATTTTAGTTTATTAACTTGTTTTTGTGGAACTGCAGATGATGTTTTAGGACATACCGATGAATCGATGATGTCTCTTAAATATTCTGCAAGCAGCTGTAGTTTTTTATGGTTGATGCAGTTTCATTTGATAACTTCGATATAAAATGCATGACAACTTATGATCCATCAAGTAATGGTGTTCTTCTAAGAATCGTGAAAGTTTATGACTCTACATGCTTTAAATATTATTCAGAGCTCAAAGGTCTTAGTTCGAGTATTCCAAATTTGTCCTATTCTTCAGGAATGTCGCATGATGGTATGTGAATAAACATGCACAGTCTTCAATAAATTTTGAGTGCTATAAATGTCTCTGAAATCATGACAGTTTAACAGCCCTCTCCTGGTGCTTGACTTTGCTGGGGTGCATGGAATAATGGATTTGATCTAGCTGCCGCTAGACCCTGAAGGATTGGACACAACACAAAAACATGACAGTTTATGATCCCATTGAAAATCCATGATGCTCTTTCTTTTCATTTGTCGAATTTAAGACTCAGGTTAGAAAAATGTTCTTGGTAAATGCCAATGTTTTGTCACTTAGTCGAGAATAAAGTCAAATTTAGGAGATTTCAATTGCTTGAAAATGGTCATTACTTGTGCCAGCGGAGATAGAAATCGCTGCTTATTATAAAATTTAAGCCCGTTTCTTCAATTCAATTCAAGAACTAGTTTTCTTCAATAATATAATTAATATAGCAGTCACACTTTCAGTTGTTATCAGTGACTATAAGTATTTATGCTGCCAAAAAGTTCAATATTTTGACAATCATATTTTTAACTGTCCAGCTTTGAGGGAGAAAAGCACAAAATTTGATAAGCAAAGTTAAATAATTATGTTGACATGTAAAAGAATTTTTTTAGAGATGCGCTGGATGTTATTTAGATGAGGCACTCTCTGGGAGGAAAGGGAATATAAATCCCAGTCATTTTGTAGAAGTTGATGTGCTCTTCCACTTCCCTCATGGTGTGCAGTCCCACCAGGTCCTCATCCGCATCATAGTGCGGTTGGTGTCTGCTAAAATACCTGCCTAAGGCAACGTTAACCCAAAAATATGTCGCAGAACCTTGCCACATCTTGTAGGCAATCCTGTTGAGAAAAAAAGTCAAGATTACAAAATTAATTTTAACTTTAAAACAGTAAAATTGAAATTACGTTTTTAATATAAGAAAATTGAAGTATACTGTTTAAACTTTTAAAATACTTAAAATCAGAAGTAAATTATAAAACTTCTTATTTATTGAACGTAAGGAAATTGATTTACGAATTTGTAATATTAAATATTATTATTAATTAGCTTAAAATAATTGAAGACCCAAGTACGTCACTCAGGAAATTTTCAAGGTGATTGAAGCAGCTGCTTGATATGAAATTTTGACGTTTTGTTATAAAACTTTACAGTTGTTCATTACTGGTATAATAGTAATCGAAGATTACATTTAACACTTCATAAATTTTAGATTACTAATAATGTATATACCTTATATATAGGATATATTCCCAATACATATATTCAAATGTTGTTGTCACTTAATAAAACAATTTATATGATGTAAAAATGATGTAAAACACTAGAAAAATCCAAACATGGAAACAAAAAAGTCCAAAAAGCAACTAAATTCAAATTGGTTATTATCAAATTGAAAATCAGCAAATCTGTAATCAAAACAAAAGACGTCAGACTTGGCGAGAAATCCCTTTGGAGGATATATCATAATGATATCCAATTAAATTTAACAAAAAATCATTAACTTTATAAAATATTATACTTGATATGGGTATTAAAATGTATTTTTAGATTGAAAATGACTGTAATTTATTTGTCTCGAAAATTTTAAATTCAATTGAAATATATAATTTTAGATTAAGATAAAAATATTAGAGTTATTGAAAACATATAGATTCAAACTTTTTTAGAATTTAGGATTTTAGAATTTATTCTTTAAAGTTTAAATATTCGAAACTTATGTATATATGTATATAACTCACCATTTGCTACGGATCCAGTTGATCACTCGTGATGCCATTTTTTTTACAATGATGAATTACAATATATTAAATAAACTTGAAATCAAGAAAGTAACAAAGATTTTTTGCCAAGTAAAGTTATGAAGATTTACACTTTAATGATTGCTTATGCACTTTATAAGTACAGAATATCAATATCAATTTAATCTTATTGTTGCGTTCAAATAGTTTTTATTGTTCAGTTATAGTAATAAAGGTAACAATCTTATAATTTTTAGATTGTTATTCTGAATTTAAAATATCAACACATTGTTGATGAGTATATAATTGAACTTACTGTTGCTTTGATATTGAAAATTAATGACATACCAATTGTTGATTTTAAATTGAAAATGGAAGAAATTATTCATACTTATCTATCAATTTTTTCATTCTTTATAATCTTATAGTGTTCTTAAAGAACAAAAAAATATATTAAGGTAAATTCATCAATCATTTTTGCAAATTTTTTCGGATACCCTTTTATAAATTTAAAATTTTGCAATAACATTTCTTTCAAAACTAATGTAATAAAACTTTTATAAAAATCAAGAATTTTTTTTGAAAAGATTTTATTTTTTAAAATAAGTTACTCCAGTGGAAATTGTAGCAATGTGCGTGGTAGTATTCAATATTTATTTTCAATCATTTTTCACAGAAAACTTATTTCGAACGAATCCACGTACTTAAGAGCATTATAAGCCATCTACTGTTGAAGAAATGTATACTTACTTATAAAAAGCCAATGCTAAAAATTCCTGTTGACAACCGAAATTGTAATTTCAATCTTTTAAATTTTACTTGTAGTATAATGTGAATTCTATTTGATATTCATCGCTAACAGATGACTGAGTATTAGCGTATTAAGATTTCCAAGAATCAACAGTAAATTTTTAATTCTATTTTGAATTAAAGGATGTGTCTCGTCATTATTTTATTATTCAATTTTTGATATAAAGCATCACTTTTTCACTTTCTTAACACTTCTAGCAATAAACTGAGGAAATAAACAGCAAATTATGTGTATTCTGCTACACACACACATATCATTTTAACAGATTTACATTTGCATATTTAATTAAATCGAAATTTTGATTCATAATATTGTAAATTTCAAAACTTTAAGGACACTGATATCATGATTGAGTTGTTGACGAGAAAAAAAGTAAATCGTCAGCTTTATAATTAAAGAACAATTTCACTGAATTCTCTAATAATAAAGATGATGATCCTGCCAAAATTTCAATATGATAAAAATCTAATCAATTTTTGTTGCGAATTCTGTAAATATTGTGTGTATTTTTATGCTGATCCGTTGATTTATTCCTATATTACATTTTAGAATGTAATTGTCACAATTAGTTTGGTATAAGTAACTTGATTAGATGAGTTTTTGCAGCTCTCTCTAGTAGCATCCATTGGCTGCGCTTTACTTTAGTTCTATTAGATGTTGTTGTTCATAATATTTAGTTTATTAGGTTGCGTAAAGAACTCAACAAGTTTCAGCATCTAATGGATATTTTATTAGCGTACAGCATCAATATTATCAGAGAGTCAAAACATGGCGCTCAAAAATTAACATGTTTTTTTAAGTACAGTTCGGTTTACAGTTAACAATGACATAAACAGTTAAAAGATATAAAAGTAAAATTACATAAAACTGAAATATAAATTACTACAATTATTACAAAAATTAACAATAATTAATTACTTTTGAATAAAATAAACTTAACATTTATTACTTAAGGAAATAGAATTAATTTGTTTTCTTCATAACCCTGTCAGGCATCATTCAATCAATTTGAGAAAGCTGTTTGACAGGTACATCCATCTAGTGGCAAAAATAACAATAACTGTTGTCCTTACAGTTCTATGGGAAACTCGCTAAATTGGCGAGATAGCGCCAGCCTAATTATCAGTGTTTTTGGCGCCAAATTTGGCAATATGTTGTCAAGTTGGTGGCACTTGACAACATACGGGATACTTCTGATAAGGGACAGAATGTTCTGGAAGAGTCGGGAAGGTCTTCGGATGTTCTAAATCAGGGTTTCCAAACCTTTTTATTTGTTGAGGCTCCCCAGACTATTAATTATGTTTTCATTCCACCTTTACTTTTTAAATAAATACAAAAAAAACGCTCATTTTGTACTTAAAGGCTTTTAATTCTAATAAACAAACTTTGAAAGTTTAAATAAAAATAATAAATGCTTTTTATATAAAAAATTAATAAAATAAGAGTAGGTACTAATGAGACACTTGAGATTGCATGTTTTGTACCAGCTAGTTGATTGTAGGTTCTGCTTTTACACCAGAGCTATCATCAGGTCGTTATCGACATCAAGATGATTTCTCTGTTTAGTTTTAATTAAAACTAGAGCAGAAAAGACTTTCTCACACAAGTAAATTTACGTAAAAGGAACTAGTACCCGTAAAACAAGAGAGGCAAGTTTCGAATTAACCGGCAATCTTTTGATACAAAATTTCTCCTATGTCAAAAGATGGAAATCATCTTTTATAGATGAATCAGCCTTCATTTCTAGAAATCCTTCCTGTACATCTTTTCGTAATTGTAACACATCGACAACAGATTTCTTGTCATGTATCATATTGGTGACTCTGAATCAATGTTTATATAGTATCAGTGAAATTCGTCTTTCACCGTTTGCAAATGAGTTTTTATGAAAAATTGAATTTCCCAAGCTCGTCCGGTAGGTACACAATTGTTTTCTTAGTGATGAATGTTAAGCGGAGGGGGGGGGGCAGCGGTGGAGTTGCAAGCAAGTTTCATGTTGTGACTTGTCGAAACTTGTATAAACTGCGATTGATGACGTCGGGTTTTGAAACAGTGGTTGACAGAATAAATGAATAGGTATGATATTTAATTTCATTAATTTTATGGGTTTTAATACTTACTTATCTTTTCTGAAAGAATGAAGTAAATCTAGTGTCTCGGGTATTGGTAACTTGTATTTCTGACCTTATCCAACTATTATTTGATTCTTATAATTTTTAAAGTCTTTTTCTTAGATCGTATGTCTTCTTATTTTTCTTACTAAAACTGAAAAACATTTCCATTTTTTTAGCACGTACTTCGAGATAAATGACATTTTTGAGATTTTTTATATTTCGAATTTTTTTTTATAGTTTCTTTTTTAATGTATAAATTTTAGCAACTTTAAGACATGGAATTTATATACTTACTCTCATCGTAATTGTCTTTCGGATTTTCTCTTTTAAATGTCCTTTAGGTTTTATATTTTTATCTTTTTCATTTTTTTATAGATTAGGTAAAGTTATCTCTACTTTCTTCAAACTTTTTTTTAATTCAAGAATACCACAAGATGTTTTATTTTTAGTGTATTTTTTGCCATGAATATATTAAAGATCTTGATATAAAGTATTTCTGTCCAAGAATATTTCAAAATGTTTTATTAACTTTTTTTAGCATTTAGAGAGAGATATTAAATAATGTTACTTATCTCGCATAGATAATTTTTACTTGAATATAAAATAAACTAAGCATTTTATTTTTATGCCTATATGAATTAAAATAATGTCATTATTATACAGATGAGAAAATGTATTCTAAGATTATTCCCTTAATTATAAGAAATTACTTTGATATATACTGCTCATAGTTAATTTACCATTAAGAACATTTTACTTTCTTGTTACGTTTGTCGGCAATACTTAATCTTTTCATTAAAAAAATTCTAATGAATTTTTATATGAACGCACTTTTTTGGAGATAATAACGTTCTTCACATTTTAATAATTTTATTTTATTTCAATATTTTATTTAACAGTTGTTGGAAAAGTGGCGCCGCGCACCCTATATTGCCAGCCTAGCTGGTACACGACAACAACTACAACATTTAACAGTTAAGAATTTTCTTTTTAAATTGATTTTCTCTTTTCACTGGTCTCCGTTGATAATTTAAAAAATTCTGCATTTCTTTACAATTTTTATCCTTTATATTTAGCAGATATTTTCTTTCTTGAATTAAATGCTTTTGGAATTTGTAAATACAAGCTATTTTAAGGATGAAAAGTTCAGTTAATGCTTATTTTTATTTCTTTTTACTTTATCGCAATTGCGATGTTGGTTTCTTGATAATATAACCAAAGTTTTTTCATTAAAAAAAATTGAATTTTTTTCCAATTTTTTAAATAAAAGGTAGCAATGCTTAACTGATGACGCATTGCCTTTTTGATAATGTATATTATTGAAGTGTCACGTACACCAGCAGATAGTTCCTTCATAAATAATCCTTAATCCATTACTACTACTTGTTTTTGGTTTACTCCAAATATTTCTACGAAACAAATTTGAAATTAGATTCATTCTATTGATAAGAGACAAAGAAAATAATTAAGATTTTTTTCAAAAAAGAATTTTTTAATCAATAAATTTTGATCTTTTTACTGACTTTATTCTGCATACTTTACTTCTACATAATTGAAGTGTTTAAAAATTCGGTGTAACTGCTGTACACTTTAAATGCTAATGAATTTTTTTATGCTGTATCTGAAATGGTAAAAATGTAATGAAATATATCTATATCTATATCTATCATATCTATCTATATATATATATATATATATATATATATATATATATATATATATATATATATATATATATATATATATATATATATATATATATATATATATATATATATATATATATATATATATATATATATATATATATATATATATATATATATATATATATATATTTGCAGCATTTTTAGCAAATGATTTTATCATCATAATAAGCGTTTTACAATACTAATTTACTACGAGTAAAACAATTTGGTTTGGTCCAAACAAGTCCTAATATGTTTGGTGAAGGAAACGTGAGTATAGAATATTAAAATTTTAAATAATTATTTTGTTCATAGAATACTGATTTAAAATACTGTCAGTTCCTAAAATTTTTAAATCCAAGCGAAATGTGTATTAAAGGGAAAATAATCTGTATTTTCTCAATATTATTTCAGTTACATCTTTATTATAATTAATGCTGTTTTTGATTGTTAAAAGTGAAATGTATAATGCTTTTACATTAATGATTACTGTTTGGAGTAAATGATACTTTGGTATTTTTTTAATATTTTTGCTCATCTTTTCATTTTAAAGCTTGATACCTATATTTATTTGATTTTTACTTTCTCAAGATATGAGGTAAATGAACTTCGACTTCTCTTTCACTGCTTTCATCTTCAATCGAACTTTATTCAACTCTTCAATATTTTTAACCTAAGGAATTTTTGTTCTTCTTAGCTGAAATACTTTCATTCTTGTTTCGCTTATTTTCATTTAAAAAGTTATAAGTAAAAGTGTTTCCATTTTTATCACACTTATGTTTCATTTCACAATATTTCCTTTTTTATATAAATTGAACATCTTTATATATTTATTTATCATTGAATAAAAAGTAGTATAACTTCTATGCGTGGAATATATGTTCTTTAAACCATAATAATAAAAGTGGGGAGTGCTTTTTATGATCAAGAGATTTACAAATTATGAGAAACCCGACTTTATAAAAGTAATCAAAGCATCTCCTTCAGTTCGTTAATAGTGTATATCGATTTATATATTTCCAACTAAAAATTGCATTTAGAAGAATTGACGACAAAAGCTGAAAAGGAATATTAATAACTGTATAACGCAGGGAAAGAACTGAAAGTGAGGGCAATTAACATTTTGAACGTTTTATCACCGCATATCACCGTCAAGATGGGAATAATTTGAGAAATGGTTTCCATCTGGCTATAATACTTAGTAATAATAAGAAAATCATAGTGACTGTCATCTCACTTTTATCACATGATAGTTTTTTTCATCTTTTATATTATATCATTTTTTATTATATTTTTTATATGTGAAGTAATGCATTTACTTTTTTATATGTTTTTTTAAAGTCTCACAAATTTTGTATTTTTAATTTGTTATGTCTTCATAAATAAAGTAGAAACCTCATTTTTTTTACACGTAAGTATTTCCTGTCAAAAATATTTTAAAATTTACTTTTTTTCTTTAAATAAAACTTTTTAATTTTTGAAAATAAATTTGGTTAAATACTTTATATAGATAATTTCTGTGCGAGAGTTTCTAAAATTTTGGATTCACTTTTTCCGTTTAGTTTCTGTCTGTTATTTTAACTCAAATGTAGTTAGTTATTTTTCTCTCTTCAATAAAATAAATTAAACGTTGAATATTATTTTACATATAAGATATAATTACGTTATTGTTTTAGAAATAGGTAAATATCTTCTATCAAAGGATACGTCAAAAAAGTTTTTTAAGTAAAATTACTTTGATGTATGTTGTGCTACATTTATCATTTTGTTTTAATTTTCCCTGTTTTCATTTCTGAAGTAAAATTTTCAAGATCAATTATTTTCATATGTGACTATAATAAACTTAGTAATTTTCCTTTTCTTTCATCATAAAGTTTTCTAACGCTTAGATATTTCTTTTCATTTTCTTCCTTTTTTTTTTCTTTTTTTTTTTTTTTTACGAAAATAGAGATTGTTTCCTTACTTATCTTCCCGGATGGCTACATGTTTATGCCTTTTAATTTTAATTTTTCATTCGTTTTCTATAATCGCTAGATATATTTGTTATTGGTGTACACATTTTTATTTATCAGTTTTCTGAATGATGATGCAGTACTACTCGATAATGCAACAAGTATATAATTTCTAACTAAATAATATCCTTTCTCTGTTCCTTCTTATTATATACAAAATTTTGCGATATTTTTTTCCTCATATATTGCTTTAAGAAACCTAATTATTTTTCTATCTTAAACTGCTATTAGATCTCTGCCATTAGTTGACGAGCAATCCAATAAAGTAATGACGAAGCATAAAAAGTATTAAAATTAGCGTCCGTAGAATTGTCTTCAAGAAAATTTAAAACAATGCGGCAGTGCCTGATGTGGTCACAATCGCATTCTTCTGGTGGTACCGAAGGCAACAATCCGAATCCTTACATCTGATGCAATATAAACTCATCTGGAAATAGTCATGTCCAGTAAGCAACTTCAACGGATCGAGACAGGAAACTGATGACTCTACTACTTCTGTTGAGTAAGATATTAGATTAGTTTCATTCATCTCATGGCAATTTTAATTTAATAAAATCATAAAGGATTTCTTTATTTTAAGTCTAGTTTAATTAATAAAATTTGAGATTTTTAAAAATTTCATTTTAGTTTTTTCAATCTCTTTAACTTTATTTTCAAGTTCTTTCAATAACTAAGCTCTTTCAAACTTTTTAAGTCTTTAAAATGTTTAGCCAATTCTCTGGATGTTATATGTTGATGAGTGGCTTCTTTTATATGGTGCCCTTAAAAGTATAAAAATATAAATTCATAATAATTTATATTTCATAAATATATTTGTGTAATACAAACACAAATAATATAGAATATCTTAAGAAGGCTTTCAAGGACAATAAGTTTTGATTCCCATCTAAAAAAAACTTTTAATTAATTAAGATTGAACAACTTACATTTCTTAATTAGATTTAAGTTTAAGCCTAAGTAATTGACTTTAAATTATAGTTAATTATTTTTATAATTAGAAGATATTTACGAAAATTATTGAAAAAATGCTCGTATGAAATATTTTAATTACAACTTTACTCATGTAAAGGCTTAGTTTCAATTTCCTTTACCATTCAAATTACAGAAAATAAGTTATGCATGGAAATTTAACTCTTGATAAAATAATCCAGTAAAATTTTACTTTAATTAAAATGCATACATTAATATATTATTTTTGTATTTTTGTTTGTTTTATATTTTATAATGAAAATTTATTTCACAGTTTAAATTTACCACATAAGTTCTTATCATTTGAGGTAGAAAAAACAAAGGAATTTTTGTTCCTTATGCTAAATTATATTAAATGAGTAAATTATTATTTTTTATTTTTACCATTGTTTATTATCCTCAACTTAATATGTACTGATCTGCTCTGTGGGACATAGATTTTACATTGATTTTCTTTCATGTCAACGTAATGAAATACAGGCAAACTATGTTAAACTTACAGAACTTACTTTACAATTTATTTATTACATCTAGACTATTTAAATCAACTAATATACCTGCCACACAAGATAAAATTTATGCTTTGAAATATTTACCGAAAGAAGCTCTAATTTTTGTTTTTGGACCTCAAGAATCGTTTATAGCTCTTTGGAATGTAGAATGATGTACAAGTATTCTTCAGCATGTGACTAAAATAAACTTTTATCTCTATTTAATAAATGAGCAACAGTATTTATCTGTCTGAAGAGAACACTGTTAGACACTTTGAAATATTGCAACAATTATTTTATTTATGTAATAATATTTATTTCGGAAATGGTAAATTTGTGAAAGATAATACATTATTCCTTACTAAACTCTCCCATTTTCCAATTTCCAAACTACTTAAGACTTAGTCTGAATAATTTACATAACTCTGATGTCTAAGGCATAACACTTATATGAATAGTTACCTAAACTAAGGAAAATGGGGAAAATCTAAATAGCTAAATCAATATTTTGAATGACTGAGCTCAAAAGATCTGACTTTTAAACGCAATGTCACTTTTATCATATTTTACAAGAGCTCGGTTTGTTGAACTGACAAATTTTCGTTGAAATATATGAAAAGGAGCTCAATTTTTGTAGAAAACTTTTACTGAAAGTTAAACATGTTATAACTCTTGTTTTTTACTTAATAAAATTTCATTAATTAATTAAAATAATTTCGTTATAAATAAATGTGTAAGCAATATTCACATCTTGCTTAAATGAAATTTTTTATATAATATAACTTTAATAAAAAAAGTTTCTTGTACTAAAACAACTGAATAAATTTTTATTTTATATTAATCTTAAAAGAATTCTCAATACAAAAATTTTCTAATATATTGAAAAAGAAACTTAAGAAAGAAAAAGGAAGTTTACGAATTTATAATGAAAAATTTTGCATCAATAGCTTGAAGTGTGTCAAGGTGCAAATGAATGAATTAAATTTATTTTATAACGAAAAACTTTAATGATAAAATTAGAACTTGCATACATTTCCATGAAATATAACGAGAAGCGAAAGTTACAAAACAAAAGTGGAAATTCCCCTTTTTTAAAGTATAAGTTATAGTGAAAGTTGTAAGTAATTCTTTTATTTACACAAATGATCACTTTCATATAGGAAGCGCTGCGACAATGTATGATCACTACAAGCTTTTAAGACTTCTCAAAAATTGATAAATATGATGCGAATGCACAAATAAATATTGCTTCTATTTTAGAGCAATACTAGTTTTTGGCAAAGATATTGGTCATTAAGAATCGCGAAAGTCGTTGATGCAAATTAAAAGAAATTTAATACGTATTTAATTTAAAATTTTCTGCATAAAAACAAACATGTTTTAAAAAATATGAAAGAAATTGTTTTTAAAACTTAATAAGTGGATAAGTTAAGGAAAAAATTTCAGAGAGGCTTTAAATCAATAAACTTATAGTTAACAATTTTAATTGTTTGTATTTTGTTATAACATGTTAATTTGTGAAATATTTTTAGCAAATAAATATATTTAAATATTATTTAATTGTGTTAAAGTGCAAATCATTCAAATCTTTTGCAAGAGATTACTTCTTACATTCATATGTATTATAAATAGTGGCGCGTCTTTTGTTTTTCAGTTATGTTACTATTATTAAATTAAATCAAGAGTAAAGTATATATCACAATATTCTTATTAACTTTATTGATTTAATTTAAAATTTGAAGAAAATTATGACATTTTATTGTTAAGTTATACTTAAAAGGATTGATTTAAATATATGAGAAAATTAAAATTGATTATTCTTATTAAAAGTATTCACAAAGCAACGAAAACTAGGTGATATATAAATTCTATAAATATGATTTAATGAAAATTAAATTTACTTAAAATTTTTAGACCTTAAAATGTGTACTATATAGGTTTAAGTAAGAAATCAACTCAGTTTATATAAATATGACATCACCAATCGGACAGACATACATATATGAAGAAACTATAAAAACAACATTCATTTTCTTTTATTCAGAAGTGAATAGGATTAAACGTAAGATTTGATACTATTTTAGCATGCCTTAGATCACAATATGCCTTCAAACTGAGTTACATCTTGATTAAGAAGCAAAAGAATTTAATACACTTAGTCTGATTTCCATGTAATGTGCTTCCTACTTTGTGGTCTTAATATTTTCGCTCCCTTATGTTCTCCATATTTTATTATTTTTATTGGCATATATGGTTTTGTATGTTCTATTATTATTCACGCAGTAAAACCTAATAAGTTAGATGGTTTATTTTCAAAGTTATAAGGGAGGCAGTCCCAAGCGAGTACTATTGTTCATTGAACTGAGTGATATATACCCGGACAACGGCTCGGAGTCTATCCGGGGAAGCGTACTAGTTTGTGCGTACATACGCCACTTTGAGTAACGCAAATATCATTCATAGTGCTCTTTTCATACCGACTTGCACCTCCTGGAAACGTTAACTTTTGTTAACGGCTAACGCAGGCGGTTTGGGACATTTTCGTTTCTTATCTATAGGTTCCTAGCAAAGATGAGTAAAGAGGGTGAATCCCCCTGCGGGGATTTACTGCCTCTCATTGAGGACAATATCTCGGACAAAAAGTCCGATACTATGCGATTGATGGAGATTGAACATGAACTGATTGTGACACTAGTCAGCAGCAAAATCTGCTAGGTTGCCGCCTTCAGCTACAAAGGAAGGACAGGAAACAACTGGGTTGTAACTGTAGATGGAGAAGTATTCCATGCCATCAAAGAGAAACGAAGATTCTTCGTAGGATGGAATAGCGTAAGTTTCAAAGAGTATGTCCGTGTGACGCAGTGCTTCAAGTGCCTAAAGTTTGGATATCTAGCGAGAGATAGCAAGGGATCTGAGACCTGTAGCCGCTGTGGAGGAAACCATCTCAGACGTGACTGCCAAAACGAGCTAAAGTGCTGCAATTGTAAAGAGTTCAACAAGAGAGGAAAGAGAAAGGTGAACAGCAAGCATGACGCCAGGAGTAAGTCTTGCTTTGTTATGGAAAAGGAGACGAACAACCTTCTAACCAAGACTTACTATGGATAAAGATCCTCATCCCAAACAACTTAGGTGCTCTCATATCAATCTGAACCATTGCCATGTTGCGAATCTCCTGCACTCGCAAGAACTCGGCACTTTTAATGTAGACATCTCTTCAATCAACGACCCCTTTATCTTCGAGAACTCAATCACTGGCTTACCACTCAATTACATCATCATTCCCTCCAAGGATAAAAGAGCAGCAATTATAGCCAAGAAGACCTTTGTCATCAGTCCGGTCTTCTGTGATGATGAAATCATAGTGGTAAGTATCAGAGTTGATAGTCTCAGACTATTCGCTTGTTCCCTCTACAATCCCCCGTCTAGACGACTCAGTGACTCCCTTGGACCTTTGGACAGTTTGCTCTCTAAGTACAGTGATGAGAAATGACTCATCATGGGAGACTTCAATGCTAAATCTACCACCTGGAGCCCCAGACCTTCTGATCACAGAGGAGTATCCATGATGGAATTTGCCGCAAGTCACGCCATCATCATCGAGAACAACACTGGTAGTTTGCCAACCTACTCCAGCACCTTGGGAGAGAGCTGGATTGATCTATTGATCACGAAGAACTTCACCAACAGCGAGATCAACAAGTGGACAATACTGGATCATCATACTGGTAGTGATCATAACCTGATGACGTTCCAATATGGCATCGAGAAGATAGAGAAACTCCTAAACTGGCGCTGGAATTCTCAAAATCTGGATTGGGACAACTTAAAAAATAAACTTTCAGGCTTGGTGGATGATTTCCCCCTGGACAGTCTTGTGGACATCAATCAATCCATCAACGACATAGAGAGCAGGATTATTTGACTCTGTAGGAAACACCGGAAGAAAGACAGGAATCAGAGACCAATCAATAACTGGTGTACGAAAGAACTCACTATAGAACGTAGCAGGGTAAGAGCACTGAGAAGGCTTTTCCAGAAAGAGAGCGATTCGGAGTTAAGATCCAAAAGGAAGGTGGTGTTTAAGTTCGCTGCCTCAGTCTACCAGAAGATGGTCCTGGAAACCAAGAAGAATGCTTTCACGAAATATCTGGAGAGCGTCACCAATACTAATGCCTATGGAAGCCACTACAAGATTGTACGAGACAAAGTCAGATGCAGCAAAATCAAAGACCTGGTCAGACTTAGCAATGAAGATATAGCTCAAGATTCCTCAGAGTCAGTTAATGCAATCCTGGATTTCCACTTCCCTTTCACAGGAGATCCGGCAATTGATTTTGATGCAGACCAATCAATCCAGGACCAGCTTGATTTTGATGCATATCAATCAATCCAGGCCATCCAAGAGATTGATGAAACCATCAAGGACATGGACCCCAATAAAGCGCCAGGATTCAATGAAGTCTGCCTGGACATCTATCAAGAGCTCTTCAACTGCAACAGAGAATGGAGGAGACATGTGCAGATATGACATTGGGCTTCTCCAGGGTTCCTGTCTTGGACCATTTCTATGGCTCCTAATCGCAAACGAGCTCCTAAACCAGGACTTCGGGACCTCAGTCAAGCATTTGCGGATGACATCGCCATCCTCCTGTCCAACAGCTCCTACTTCAAGTTCACGAAGCAAGCCATTAGACCACTCAAACTAGTCCAGGACTGGACTAGCAAGTTCAAGTTGACCCTGAGTGTGCAGAAATGTGAATACACCATCTTTGTACCACTTAAAGAAATCACCAGACAGCCAGGAATCTCCATCTCCGGGAACAAGATCAAGTACACCAATGAGCTGAGGTATCTAGGAATCACCCTGGATCCCAAGCTCACCTGGATGAATCACCTGGTCACCTGGATGAATAGTTCCAAAGTATAGGATTTCAAGAGGAAAGCTTGCTTAGGGAAATAAAAATTACATGCATTATTGTCCTTCATCATTTATATTAATATAATTTTTTTACAGATTCTGAATCTGATTCTGAATTGATGAATCATCGTTCATGTCTGAAGAGTCAGTCATCGAGTCTCTAGCGACAATGTCAGACATAGCTAGTTACATTTCAGACATTATCGACTCTATGACTGATTCTGAGCCAACCATGTTCAACTGGGATTTTCAACCAATAGCGGTGGATTCCCAAGAATTGGAATCTGAAGAGCTGCTATCAGATTTAAGTAAGTAAATATATTTCTTATATGAAATTTCATTTTTGTTTATAAAAATCATTCATTGTATAAAATTTGCAATTAAGCGTTCAGCAGTAGTTCTTGATGTACTTAATACATGATATATAATATGAAAAAACTTTTATTCTTATTTGAAGTAGAGTTCAGGTAAAACACTCACATACCAGTTCCTAAAATATTGTTTGATCATTTTTAAACTCATGCATTATTGTCCTTCATCATTTATATTCATACAAAATTTTTTTTACAGATTCTGAATCTGATTCTGAATTGATAAATCATCATTCAACATCATCGTTCATGTCTGAAGAGTCAGTCATAGAGCCTCTAGCGACAATGTCATACATAGCTAGTTCCATTTCAAACATTGTCGACTCTATGACTGATTCTGAGCCAACCATTTCAATTCGGATTTTCAACCAATGGCGGTGGATTCCCAAGAATTGGAATCTGAAAAACTGCTATCAGATTTAAGCAAGTAAATATATTTCTTATATAAAATTTCATTTTTGTTTATAAAAATCATTTATTGTATGAATTTGCAATTAAGTTTACAGCAGTAGTTCTTGATGCACTTAATACATGAAATATAATATGAAAAAACTTAATACTATATTTTGACTTTGATTTTCTACATCGTTTGCTACCTGTAAATCTAGATGTCTTCGCAGAGATTATAAGTACCACAGGGGTAGTTAAAAAAATTCATATTACAGTGGATTTTTTTTAAAACACACACATCTGTCTTCTTTCTAAAATTCTAGATTTTATAACTGAATTCTTACTAATTTGAGATTTATAGTTATATTATTAATGACAATCAATAATACAGTTTTTGTTGCCTTTTTATTACCATTAAAACAATATCTTAGTTTATATATTTTCCAGTTTTATGTATAAACATTTGTTACCCAAAAAAACATTTTTAAATGGAGTAAAATTTAGCCATGTTTGTTTTTAAAATAGTATTTCATAGAGACTAGTGACTAGTAACTAGTAACTCGTGGTGAACAAAGTCACAAAATTTAAATCCATTGATTACTAGTCCATTGACTTAATGGACTTAAATTTTGTGACTATGTCCACAATGAACAGAAACTTAATAAGCAAGTAAAATATAAGCAAAAGTTCGTTGTAGTATACTGAAAAAATATATCATATATTTTATGTATGTCTTATAAGTATTATTATGTGAAATATACATAATATACATGAAATTTGAGTCTTCAACTCATTCTCTTTTAACTAATTGTTACGACGTTCTAAAGATACTAAAATGGTACACTTAGCAGGTTATTTAGCTTGAAGTATTATTTTATTCTCTTATTGGTACATTTGGCATAATAATTTTTATTATGATAATATTTTCGTATTATACTATAATAGTAATAATGAATAACTGACTCAATAGTTTATTTTAAATGGGAAAGAAAGAACTTTTTAAAAATTAAAAATCCTAATTAAAGTAAAATCTAAGAATTAATTTAATTTATAAAGAAAATGAATGGAAATATGTGTGAGAAAAATTATTTATGACTCATTTATATCTATTTTCATGCATTGACACCACAAAAAAGTTCTAAATAATCAACTGTCCATTCTTGCAAGCACAGATTATATTTTAGGAATGAAAAACTAAATATTCCTTTTGAAAAGAGTTCAATGCGCTTTCAAAAAATAACTTTGCCGAATTGATTCTCAAGAATTCTATAAATTGTAAAGTTTCCTACATAAAATCAAATATTTATGATTAACAAATTTATATACAAGTTTGTGATGACTATTTTTTAAAGCTTCAATGGATGTTACCTAGTCTGTATCATAATTTCAAGAATTAATGTACATTATATTATTTTATCTCTGTTTGTCTTAATTATCTTTATTAAAGAAATTACTAAAACCATGTAGGTCTTGGTTAGGTTGAATCAACAGTCATGCATGAAAATGATTACAGAGTGATAGACAAACTATAAAAAAAATCAATAAATTTTATTTCAAATTTTCTCAAGTATTGTTTTTTCTTATAATTTCAAAATTTATTCACAAATGAAATAAAATTTCTATATTTTAATTTGGTAATATATATGTATATATATATATATATATATATATATATATATATATATATATATATATATATATATATATATATGTATACATATATATTAATATATATATGTATATATATATATATGTATAAATTTATGTATATATACACATAAATTTATAATTTAATAACACTTGATTCTGAAAATATAATTCTGAAAACATATTCATCTTTCATAAAAATTCTTTTTGCAAGAAGTTAATTTTATTTCAATTTTTTCTGTTAATATATATATTTATTCATATGTAAAATAAATTTTATAAATTTCCTTTGATGTTATACTTAAGCAAATTTATAACATAATAACACATTGATTCTATTATTAATAAATTCCTAAAAAATTCTGAAAGCATAGTGCTGAATTGTATGTTAAATAATCAAACTTTCATAAAAAGTTTTTAGAAAATATTAAATGTAAGCTTAAAATTTTTGTTTCTTATAAAAAATAATATAATTTAATTAAGTCTTCTCTTTGAACGTATAGTTTCTTGAAAATTTTAAAATAAAATAAATTTCTTTGAAATTTATTTATATTATAAATATATTATATTTATTTATATTATAAATATATAAATATATTTTGCAATTGGATTAATTTAGATAAAAAGAAAAGAATTTATATTTTCATTACATTTGCAGATCATTTATAGGGAATAATATGATTTTAAATGCGCAAAAAGCATATAAAAGAGAAAAATGCAATTATATAATTTAAGTGAAAAGTTCAAACATTCCAAGTAAATTAAAAGATTTTATAATATATTATCAAAATAATTTTTCATTATATTTAGTGCTTATTTTAATATCTATTTTAGATCCATTTTATGTTATCAGAAACTGTGTGTGTGTGTGTAAAAGTAAATGGGATTTATCGCTATTAGATCACTAATTTTCGGGAAACTTCTAGAAAAGTTTAAAAGAAAATAGCATTGTGAATTTCTTTTTTGCGCTGATTTCATCTTTCATCTTCAATCTTTCTGATAAAGAAGATAACAATATCAAATAAAAACTATTTTATAAACCAAAAATGTTATATAAATTTAATATAGGTTTTTAAGGCAACCAGGTAAAAAGCCATATCTTGCAAACCATATATTTTAAGAATCAAAATTCTGAAATATGATTAAGTAAATATTTTGGAATTAAAGCCACCTTTAATGTAATTATTCATTATAAATATAAGGCACCATAGATATTTGATACATAATTAAAATATGTAAATTATTAAGTGCATAATAAATATGTGTACAATTCTTTCAACTTTAAATAATAATATGGTACTTTTAAAAATATTCCCGGAATAGTTAGCTAAGACACTTATTAAACTTATACATATAGTTGAGTAACAGCTTTTAAAATATTAAAGAATTTTCTAAGTATTTTTAGAAAATCGTTTTTGATTGTATCTATATAACGTATCAAAACATTTATCCTATAAAAATTAAAAAATAAATTTAATTATTTTTAAAGATATAATATTCATACTTCTTAAATTTAAGAAAAACAAATAGCACATTAACTATATTTAAGGAATTATATGTAAAAGGATTTTTTCGAGAAATAAAACTGTTTTTAGAAAAAAAAACATTTTTATTTCTCGAAAATGTTTTCAATCTTCAAGATGTAACATACGTTTTGTGATTATAATAATTGTTAAGTAATAAACAAATAAAAAAATGCATTTATGTCGTAAAAATGTTTTTATACGATCATTCTTTATTTAGAGGGATATATTTCAATATTTTAAGGAAAATAGATTTCATAAAAATGTTTTAAACTTATTTCCATGTAAAGAGCTATGTTAAAAATATAAAAATGCATTTGAAAAATTAAGAATTTAAACTGTTATCAGATAAATTAGAAGTTAATGACTTATGCTTGAGTTTTTATTTAAGCAACAACACAGCATGAAAATGCTGAGGTATAAGTTTATAAGACTGATATCAAAAGAAAAACATTTTAAGGTAAAATGTTATTATCAACAATTTTTAATAATAAAAATAAGCTAAAATTCTTTGCTAATAAAATTTCTACAAATATTAGCATTTGTTATTCTTTATTTGGTAAAGTAAATGTGACGTTACTCAAATAACACATATTAAAACAAATTAAAATAAAAAAGAAAATTAAATATGATATTAGACACTCTGACTAAAAAATTTACATGAAGTATATTCATTTTGAAAGAACTTGGAAATTATGTATGTGGAAAAAGTCAGTATTTTACAACTAGAGAAGGAGTGAATTATGATGAAGTACATGCAATCGGAAACACTATATTTTTTTAGTATTTGACACATTGCTTTAATTAGTGTATAATATTTCTGATATATAATGATTGAAATATGAATAAAGTAAATATTTGTGGGAATATAAGATTATCTGTGAATAAAAGAGAATTCAGATAAAGACAATTATTCTTTTGTTTTAATCATTTTTATTTTGTAGAAGTCTGGATATTATTGTTTTGTAACACTTTCCGACTTTTTTAAAATTGTGTTTCAAAATTTAAATAATAGTTAATTTTTTATATAATTTAAAGAGTTTATTTTCAAACATTGTACTAAAATTAACTTTTGTTTATCAGTATTTAAATAGTAAGTCAGTCTTTAACTTTTTATAAGTTTAACTGATCTATCATAGCAGGACAATTAAAATAGTACATTATCAAAATGAGAAGTATTATATAATGTATTAAAATGCCAATAAAATAATAACTTTAATAAAGCTCTTAACAGTATGAGATGTTTGTGTTACGATAAAGGTCTTAACTATTATGCAAAAAGCTTCCATTTTTTCAGATACTGTAGTAGTTAAGGTATTGGAAATAACTATGCAAATTTTTATATCAGAGAAAGAAACAAAAAAATGGAAAATACAAATATTTTGCAGACTCTTTTTTCCACTAAACTGAATGATGGAAAACAAGTGAAGAAGTTATATGGATGTTTAAAAAATTGGTTTTTCTCTTAATGACTTTTTATTGCTATTTTTTTTTAATCTGGAGAATGATAAAAAAAATTTCAATTAAAAGTAAAAATATTCGACTAATTTAGCTAAAAATAATACTTTTTTATTTAAATAAGTAAAAACGTCGAGAAAATTGATGTATGAATAAAAGAAGGGAAAATGAGAGTCTATTTCTTTTTAAATCTATCAGTTAAATAAAAATATTTTAGAGATGCATTAAATTAAGTAAGATGCATTTTGTAATTAATAAAATATTAGCTTTTTTATAATAGATATGATTTCCACAAAAATATTAAGAACACTTCTAATTAAAAATCATAAATCTGTTAGATTATAATAATTTGATTTATTTATAATATTTATAGTACTGAAATTTGTAATGTATTTGGATAATTTGAATAATCAATATCTGCCATTTTATTTTATTCTTGTATGCTCAGAAAATACTATTTAGATATTGGACACAAAAATTATCTATTGAATAAAATCTGGTAAAAATCTTTAAGAATGATAAATTTAAATTCAAGCACTAACTATGTTGAACATATTTTTATAATTAATCTAAATCTGATGATGTTTACATGCAATATTTTTCAGATGTTAATGGAATTGCGTCATTGTTAATAAATATATGCTAAAAATGGTTTTATATAGTGACAAAATATTTGTATACTTAGTCGATTCGAAATTTGAAAAAATATTGTGATATTATGACTAAATAAGGTTAAATATTTATCAGCTTGTAATACTTTTATTCAGATTATCACATCATCACGTAAAACTGCAATACATTAAATATTTCAAATTTTAAATTTTAAGTAATATCATTTACTTATTGTTAAATATATTTGATATTTTATAATCATCCATAATTTTAAATTTACTGTAATTTTCCTATTCTGTATTTTAAGGTTTAAGTCATTTTATGTGTATAAGCATTTAATATTAAATAATTAAAACTGAAAATACGAAATATGTAAATCAATACTAAAAATGTCTTTAAACATTTAATGTTTAAACATAGAATGTTTAAATATAGAAGAATCATTTATATTAATATCATATTTTTAGGTAATAGATTTTTATAGAAGTACATTAAAAAGTAATCTAAATATGTAATTATAAAAATATTTATGTTTTAAAGCAAAAATGTATCAAAAATACATTAATAAGAATAGATTTTTTAGCTATGAAACTGCATATAATATTTTATGTAAATACGAGGGTTACTCTGAAATTTTTGAGATACGCGCAGACGAGAATATACAAAATAAAAATAACGGTTTAATTTTAAAGTACAAAGTATTTTAACACAGAACACGAATTTTTACTGACTTACTTCAACTTGTTTAGCGTGGAATAAATTTTAAACAGAAGAGAAAATGGTAGTTGACGCGAGAATATTTTCGCGCTATGATTTTCTACGATTTCAAAGCAGGATTAAATCAAGAAGAATGCGTTCAACGGTTGCAATTAGCATTTGGTGATGAATCTCCAGCTCGTGCTACTGTATTCAGATGGTTCAGAGAATTTAGAAGAGGTTGCAATTTTCTTCAGGATGAAGAACACACAGGAAGGCCGCCGTCGGCAGTAATCCCGGATAATGTATCTGCCATACGAAAAATGTTAATGGATGATAATCGCTGTACCTATCAAATGATACAGAAGGAACTTAACATTGGATCCGCAGCCCTACACAAAATCATTCATGAAGAATTACACATGAAAAAAGTACTTTGCCGTTGGGTTCCCCATAATCTAACTGAGCATCAAAAAGAGGAGCGTGTCAGAATCAGTAAAGAAACTCTTAATATGCTGAATGATGGTGGCCACCGCATCATTTCTAAAATTGCAACAGGTGATGAAACGTACATACTGTTTTTTGACGTTCCAACACGTCAAGAAAGCAAAGTATGGGTCTTTGAAGAGATGATCCCACGCCGACAATGGTGATAAAAACAACGCGCATTGAAAAAAGTGATGTATACCGTTTTCTTCAGAAGTACGGGATTGGTCAAAGCCATCAAGTTGGAAGGACAGAAGACAGTAACAGCAAACTGGTATACCACTAAATGTCTTCCAGGAAATTCTACAAGAACTGAATGTTAGGGGACTAATTATTCACCATGACAATCCATCTTCACATACAGCCGGATTAACAGTTGAGTTTCTTAAGCAAAAACAATATTTAAGCAAAGTGATCGAACATCCGCTGTATTCACCTGATCCAGCTATGTGCGACTTTTGGTTATTCTTTAATCTAAAAAAGAACTTTCGTGGACGTCGTTTTCATTCAGAAGAAGAGATTGTTGTGGCTATAAATGCATTTTTTCATCTATTCGAAGAAATGAATGGCTTGAGGCATTTAGTCTGTGGAAAATTCGTCTACAAAAGTGCATTGATGCTGGAGGAGACTACTTTGAACACACCTAAAATTTTGTAAGTATAACTTTAAAAACCTAGTTGTATCTCAAAAATTTCAGAGTGACCCTCGTATATAGAAGTGTTTTTTTATAAATGAATTCTCTCAATTAAAAGAAATGTTTCATATGAAATTATTTCTCGGTTATAGTTAAAACTATTTATTTTTACAATGAATATTTTTTATTCTGAAATCTTCGACTAATCAAATTAAAAGGAAATTATATTTATTCTTTAAATATTTTTATTAAAACAAACATTTTTTTTTGTAATTCATAATCAAATTTAAATTAAATGTCCTGGTTGAATTAGCGTTTTTTTGTAAAAAAATAACTGCGAGAAACAAGCCAAAAGTATTCAAAAGACAATTTTTCAAGGAAAATGAATGAATTAATTATTTTTGAAACTTTTTGTGCCAACAATGTGTAAAATCAACATTAGTCTATTTACTTATCAAATCACCAATTCATAGAACACTATCAAGAATCTTGATTATTTACAAATCATTATGTGAATAATTAATTAATTTTTTTACAGAATTTAAATGCTTAAATTTAATATAGATATTGGAAAAGATTTCGCTTATAGTTAGAATACAAGTTATATTTTTTTCTTATGTGAAATTCAAGAGATTAAATTTATTTCACCCCTGCATTTTGCAAATATTTATTTTATCAACAAAAAAGTTTCTGAGACTGATAAAAAAATTTCAAATATAATAATAAATAATTTAAACGTTCTTTAAAAATTTATTTTTAAAATTTAATTACATGTGATTAGTATTTTCTACAAATATACACGTTTAATTTTTTTATTCTAATTTTGCTTACGTATGTCGGTTTTTTATTTATTAGTAAATTGATTTGGTTTTCATAATTCTTTCTACAGCCTAGGCGGAATTGTTCACATTTAGTTATTCAATTATTCTGTGTCGAAAAGAAATCCATATATTTACAGTTACTGTTACATGGAGATTTTTTTTTCATAATTTAGTGTTGCCTTTTTAACACACTTCAGTTTGGTCATTGTTTAAAAATGAATAATTTATTAGCGATGCTTTAATGAGTCTGATCTGAAATATAGTATTTATATTTCTGAAAAAAATTGTTACGCTCAAATTACTTTCTTCGAAAGTTTTTCGTAAAGTTACCAAGAATGTAAAAGAAGTATGGAAACAAATCTAGCTGTTATGCAAATGTTTGAAAATTTTCAATTTGCTTACATTTTCAGGGGACAATTTCAGAGAATCCATCTGCTTGAAAATGATAATGTCTGTTAGACTTGCACAATATAGTTACTTGCTTAGATATACAACAAAAGGGAAATAAACGTCTGCGAAATATTCTGTGCAAAGATGGCAACGTATTCATTTTTCTATCTTTAAAAATTCGATGTCTGACATCAATTTCCTTCGAAATATTATGCAAGCATGTAAATTATTCACTACAATCAAAATGTAAAAGTTGCAAAATCTAAGCTGTAAACATTTTTGAAGGGAATGCAGAAGTGGTAAAAATGAAATAAATAAATTAAAAAAAAATGTAAGGTAATATATAAAACACCAGTTTCATTTTAGAAAATATGATAGTTTTCAATATATTTTAATATGTTTAAAATATTTAGTAAATTCTAATATATGATATAAATCATATTTTCTTGCATCTTTTAATGTAAATTAAATATAGTTATTGAGGGAAATATCTTCTTAAATAAGCTATGATATTTTGCGGAATGAAATCACTCGAACTTTATAATGTATTAAGTGCTATGAATTAAAGTTCTATGAGGAGAAAAAATATAAATCAGAGAATTTAAATTGCTTTACCCTGTTTTAGTTAAATAATATAAATTAAATAATATTTAATAATCAACATCTGGGTGAATTAAAATATAATAACTTGTAAAAATTCTTTTTATATAAATTACTTAAATTACTAAAGTATAAGTAAAGTATATAATACTTATATGGGTATAGAAATTCCAATTATATCCAATTATATGAGTATCGAAATTCAAAAATATAATACCAATATAGAAATTCTTTCTAATGAAGGTGTTTCTTCAATACAGTCAGTTCAAATGTTGGAATTGTTCTTTCAATATAGAATTTTAAAGTTTTGTTTAATATTAATAATTGAAGTTTGATATATATATATATATATATATATATATATATATGATATATATATATATATATATATATATAATAAATGATAATCTTCAACATCAAATTTTGATGAGTTTAACTTTTCTAATTAGGATTATGTGCCTTTTTTTAATAAACTAATATTTATATTTTTAATTTTTATTAATAAAAAAAATATATCTCGCGCGAATAGGGTGTTCCATTTATTGAATGTAATTGTTTGGCTGTAGTTTCTATTGATTATTGAAATATGATGAAACATATAATCTTACATTAATTTTGTTTTTTTTTTTAGTTAATCTACATCGTCCTAACCGTTCTTAGATACGGATGAATATATTGTACCTACATATAAGCGTTCGTAAAGGAATTTTAAAGTTAAACTTACTTAAATTTACTATTATTATATATTAATAATGTCTTACTAAAATAAATGAATTTTTATTTCTCTATTCCTATTAAGTATGTATTCAAAAACAATGCAATACAATGTAGGGCAAAGTGTTACATAGTTTTTGAATTTTACGATAAAAGCTTATTAAAAATATTCGAAGTTTTTGATCCATTATGCAGAAGAAAATAAATTACGTTTGATGCTAATATATAAATTGATTTTGATATATTTCTATTCATAGCATTTTATATGTCACATGTAGATTGTTTATTTATTGCTTTAAACTTTTTAAAGGAAATGAGAAATAAGTAATAAAATAAAAAAAAATTGCAAGATCAAATATAAATATCTTTAAGTAATTTTAATGTAAATTATTTAATTCATAAAAGCACATTTTGCATAAAAATTAGTTTAACCTTGTAGCTTCCTCACAAAAATTATCGTATAAAGAAATTAAAAAATTCTAAAAACAAATCGACGTTTTTTTGAAAGTATATTTAGTCATTTTTGAAAGTATATTCATTCATTATTCTCTTGAAACTTTTGTATAAGAGTTCTTAGCTTTATATAGTTTAATTAAAGTTTCTTAAATGGAAATGGCTTGTTGTGTGAAAAACGCATCTGGTTCATTTAATGTATTCATTGCGCTTTTGAAAATTAAAGGTTAAATTTTATGCAAAATAATAAAATATAAAAATGAAATTATGTTCTTGTGCAAATATTGACAGTTTACAAAGAAATATTTAGTTAAAAGCTTTTTGTTATTTTATGTAGTTTAACAAATATTTCAAGCAAACCATATTTTATTCTGCTTTTCTTAATCAAAATAAACCAAAGGGAAATTATTTAAAAATAAAACACTTAACTAAAATTTTGACTTAAAGAATATTAAATTTAGGAAATGTGTTTGATGGTTCGAAATCTATTACCAACTATAAGTGGAGGTTAAAATAATGATCTTGTGAAAAATAAAAACATAATGCAAATTAATAAATGATACTATGAAATATTAAAATATTATTATTAATAATTTTTGAATTAATTTTTAATGAAGAATAATAAATACATATATAATTGGTGTTTCATAGATTACTGTTCCATAATTATGGTGAAGTGGCTCTATGATGCTTTCATTTGGTGACATGAATATTATCATTTCGAAACGAAAATCAGCGCCAAATTTGAAATATTGGAATTTAAAACAAACATGAAAAAGAAAAATAATACGATTTCTTAACTTGTATTGGAAATTTCCACTTCATCAAGGAAATTTCATCAACATAAATAATGAAGTTAAAATATTTTTTTTCAATTTAAATCTGAGTTTTGAAAGCAACACTCAAAATTTCAAGCTGGAGTACAACAGTTTGATCGCCTAAACATTAACGATTATTTTTGTAAAATACCATTTCCAGCCTCTTGCAGCATGTAACATAAAAATTCATTGAAATTTAAAGATATTGAATGACTAGTTAATAAATAAGAATATGTATTTTAAAGTTAATTATATTTTTTAGATAAAATTGATAAAAATTGGCTTGAGTTGGATATCGGAAAATTTTATACGTTTCATTAAAAGTACAGGGTAATCTTTTTTGAAATGACAGTGTTTGGAGCGTTCTGTAGCGCAATCTAATATAGCCGAAATGACACCAAACTTGGTATTTATATTAATCAAGACATGGGGAAAAGGATTCCGTAAAAAAAATTTTAGTTCAAAAGTCACCACTAGGGCATTTTGTGACGCTGCTGTAGTTTACAATAACGAGAATTAGCATAAAACACAGGTATCAAAGCAAAATGCAAATGTTGTTCGATGACATTGCCAGTAATAGGGGCTATAAAATCAAGAAGTAGACTGATCCGACAAATAATATCAGCTGAAGTAAACGAGCTCCAGTGGCCATGCCTCTCACGTTACCGGAACGTGCGTTTATGTTGGTGGAGTATCAAATTTGTCTATTCTAAAGGACAACATAACGAAGACAGTGCGGAATATTGCTCGTGACATGTTACGTTCGGCTGTGGGGAACGCTGTACGCAGAATGCACGGTGTTATTTCTGAGAATGGAGCTCACATGGAATGTGGTCTAATTTCTCACTGGGGAAGTTAATGTAATAAATAAACATTAATAATTTAATTGTACGATTGTATGTGTCAGTATTTCTCTTTTTTCACATTTTATACATTGTAAAGCGCCACAAAATGACTTAGCGGCGATTTTTAGAACTAAACTTTTTTTTATGGAATCATTTTCCCCGTGTCTTGATTAGTCTGAATACCAAGTTTGGGGCCATTCCTTCTATTAGATCGCGCTACAGGGCGCTCCAAACACTGTCACTTTAGAAAAGATAACCCTGTATTATGATTTTTATAATTTTATCCAATATCTGTGTTTCAGATTGAATTATCATTTTTATTGAATAAATTTTGATAATTAATGAAAAATAATAAATACAGAATACTAATAAAATTAATAAAAAATAAAGAAAATATGCTTACTAACGAGATTGTTAACAAAAATCTCTATGTTTACCATAAAAAATACTCCTTCTGAAACCACACGAAAAAAAATCTCTCCAAATAAAAATAGGTGCTATACTTGGAGATTACTTCGATTACAGAAGGTTAAGATTTAAATGAATAATTTTAATAGCATAAACATTGAACCCACTAGAGATTTTAACGCCCTGTAGTGGGCAGCTTTATGATCGAATCCCGTTGTAAGTTGTTTCAGAATCCCCAGCGTAAATTGCTAACAGGGAGGACTTGTCATAAATAGTGTATCATATTCTTGTGTCTCACACAAAGGAGGAAAACCTGAAAGCTCTTAATCATCTATTTCGATAGACATATAAATGCAAAAAGCAGAAGCCTAATATCCACTTCTCGTTGTACAACAGCGGCTTGGATTGAATTCGGAACCTTAATGAATTTGAACGGAATGCCATTTTTACTACCAGGCCACTGTGAGCCTTAAGTAATAATTTTTGACACTGCATAGTGAAAAGGATAACGACAGAAGGCTGCTGAGTATAATTTAATATATAACTTGCGTGTTGATTTTTTATAAGAGAGTGGACCGTTTTCACGTTTTTTTTTTCGTTTTTTTATAAGAAAGTGGCTTCTGCAGTCGAGAAAACCCAGAAAACTCCAAAGCCTCCCTCCCCCGACTGATCTGCAAGTAGAAGGAAAAAGTGCAACATCTGTCTGTCGTAGTTCAACAGTATCCATGTTTGAATCCGGAATCCTATTCCCCGAAATTTGGTGTCCTAGGAGTAAGGCAACGTGACAGCCTTTATTCTGCAGGGATATCAATACCCCAGGGAGACAGCCGACTCGCAAAGTGAGTGCAAGGTTGCAGTTATCCTGGCTTAATTTCAGTAGGGATTTGAACGAAAAATATTTTCTTATCATAAGTCCTTTCTTAACACGAATGCCTTAAAATAAATTATAATGCTTTTAGCTTTCTCCCCCGGATTCAAAGTAAATTCTTCAGATTCATAGTAAAAGTTGGAAGAGAAAGATTTAAATTTTTTGAAATTTAAATCTTTCTTTTATAATTCATTATTCTCAAAAAATATTCAATAGACACTAAAGAATAACTTTTATAAAATTATTTCGGATTTTGTTAAAAATATTTTTAATAAATTTTAACGAAAAATTATAGATATGTGTTTCATACATTACATCAATGTCTTACTGTTTCTCAGACAAGAACGTTATGAAATTTTCTGGATTTCTAAAATTTTTTTTCTGTGCTTATCTTTTATTCAGCACATTATTCAGCAAGCTTATCACTAATGTATAGAAATATTTCAAATATATTTATACAAAGTTTCCTAAAAACACATCAATACATAAATATCCAGTGCATATAACATAAAAAATCAATAGTTGCGAATAGCTTAGAATAAAATATTCTTCCTGATAAAAGAGTTTTAAAATTAGCTAATTAATCTTTTTTCATCATTTAATTAACCTTTCATAAAACAATTTAAATATACTGTTATCAAGTGTGTGAATTTATTTATAAAAGTTATTTAAATAATTCACACAGAAATGTGCTTATGTGTTTACTATTATTTTTAGTCATATATTATACTAATATTAGTGATACAGGTTTAATATAAAACAGATAACATGAATGTCATTTCTAAGTATATTGAACACCAAGAATGTTCCCTATATTTATGTGCAGTCTATAAGTAAGTAGTAGAGAGAAAAATTATTTTGCATTACACAAATAAATTAATATTTTTTACATTTCATAATATCGTTAATGGCAAGAATGTCCTAATCGAAAAAGAAGGTTTGTAACTAAACTCTTTACAATGGCAGATATATATTGCCCGTGAAACTACTGTTACAATATCTGCTGAGATGGAAGCGTTAAAGTTTTCTAGATTTCTACATTTGTGCATGTAAATGTGGCTGTATTTTAAGAAACTTTATCGCTATAGGCTGTTGGTGTAGAAAAAGTTTATATTCACTATGATATATATTGAGCTATCTATTATGAATCTTCATAGTAAATTGCCTTATAGCTTTTTTAATAATTTTAAAAATACATGACTTTAAATTAAATCTTGCATGTATAAATATTTTTAATTAATATATTATGTATGATACATTACACACATATTAAAAATATCTGTAATGATATACATGTGTATAAATTTAAATGTATATATAGATCCTTAATTGATCTTAAAAACATTATATTTGATAAGTTGTATTTTCTTATCTAAAATAATTATAGGTATTAGAAACAAATATCATTCATTAAACTTTGCTTATTCATCAAAACTGAAATTTATGGAATTGTTTTCAATAATACATTAAATATCTATAATGGTATACATGTGTATAAATTTAAATGTATATATAGATACTTAATTGATCTTAGAAACATTAGATTTGTTGAACATTAGAAAAAGTTGTATTTTCTTATCAAAAATAATTGTAGGTATTAAAAACAAATATCATTTATTAAACTTTGCGTATTCATCAAAACTGAAAGTTATGGAATTGTTTTCAATAATACATTAATTTTAATCTAAGTAATCCTAATTTCATAAAATTACATGCTTTATATATTAAATTAGTTTTATAGATAATTGACTAAAAATTATCCTCATTTCTCTTGAATAACTGTATAATTCATCGAAAGAATAGAGACGTAAAATTAATCACAAACAAGACATGGCTTTAAATTGGATGATACAGACATTTTATTGTGATTTCTAATTTTACAATCATTTTATCATTTACAAGAAGCATAAACATTCGCAATGCATAAAATGGAAATTAAAAGTGTTTAAAAAATATATTGGTAATTCAAATGCAGAAATCTTAGTATAGTTGATTTCAAATAAGTGACCAGCTTGTACAATGAAAATCTTTTAAAGTGAAATATTTACTCAATGCAGTGCAAAACATCTTGAATAAATAGGCAAAAATCTGTCATTCCCAAAGCACTTTCAATCAGACTTAAGGCATATTATTTTATGTAATCATTAAAGTAACATAAAATATCACGTAATACAGTGATTTTGAAATTTGTGATTCTTTTCTCATGATATGTAAACTATTTTTCTAAAGAGAAATAATTTTGTAGAGATCATTTAATTCTAATGGGTCATTTGTTCAATGTTGTAATATTAAGTATTCACTATAGTTGACAATTTGTAGTTTCTTAAATGTTAAAGGAAAATCAGAAAAATTCACGTATTTACGAAAATCAAATTTATTTACTAAACTCATTATACTTTTTCCTAAAATTACATTCTTAAAAATAAATCGAAATTTTTATGAGCTTTAAAACAATTTTTTTAGAAACCAGAATAAAACAGTTTGAACGTTAAAAAAAAAAAAACATTTATTTAACAATGATTGAAATGAAAAATAATTTTACCCTACTATACACTCCGAAAAAGTTTCTTATAAAAGCACTTTTTTTAATAAATGAGGCGTACAAAATAAAAAATAATGGTTTTGGGCTATTTATCTTTTTATCAAATTAGAGGCTTTAGTAAGCATTAAATAAGTACAGAGAATAAGGCAACAGAAAATTTCGAATCATCTGAAGTGTGCTTTGACTTCTTAAAATTCTGTTTAATAAAATCAAATATTTAATAAAACGATGTATCAATAAAACGAATAAATTTCAAATACTTGAAATGTTTTCTCTCTCTCTTTTTAGAGTAAAATTTTAATGAACTTAATTACTTTAAAGGTCATCAGTGTTTAAGTAATTGACTTATAAACTCAAAATCATCTAAATTGTCACTAATGCAGGAGGCTAACGAGTCTCTTTAGGGAAAAATATAAGATCATAGGAAAGCAAAGGTAGTCAAATTATACATCAAGATTATTTGGCGAGATTAATCATTAGTATACAGTTTTTATAATTTCACTCATGATTTGATGATTACATAAGACTCATTTGAATAACTAACATATATTTTTATCAAGTCTTAAAAATTTTTTTTGCATAGAGCCTAAGCGCTTTTATGAGTTAAAATTGAAGGGAATTATAGTTTTTTCTTGCTGCGTTTCTAATGATCAGTAGATTGAATATGCACTTATATAATTTTAAAACTGAAATATATTTTTTAATTTTGCAGTTAATTTTCATGAGTAGTGAGAGTAATTATCTCAACGTAAAAACCCCAAAATATTTCTTTATTTTAGAATCTGTAGAATTACTTGGGCATGGGGATACTGCATTAAACAATCTCTTATAGAGTTTGATATCTACCCTATTTGCTAATTTTTTTTCATAAGAATATTTAACTACAGTTTTTATATTAGTTTTTATGCATTGAAGCGAAAATATGTTATAATGATAATATAAAAAATATTGATTAAATAACATAAATTTGGAGAGAAAATTACTTTTCTACTTCTGAAACTAGTGCTTTAGAACTATAAAAGAGTCATTACTTTATAATCTACATGTTTTCCAAATGCCGAGATATGAGAATTTCAATTTCCTGCTTCCGTTCTCTAAATTAATTTCAAATGCCTAGTTACTGACATTTCTACTCTAATTGTTATTAGCTGTTTTCATAGTTTTATAGCGATCTTCATAGCGATCAGCGAAGTTAAATCATCCTGGTATTTCGATTATACTGGAATGAGAAAGATATTTCTGATTATTTTTAGTTTTCTTGTTTATTTTCCCATTGCAAGACGTTATTACTTAAGATGCTGTTAAAACTACTTTCTTTTTCCAGTCAATACTATTTTCCCTAAGATTTTAGCGAAACAGTTTTAAAATAATACACTATACTTTTCTTTTGTGGATTTTTTACAATAATTAAATCATTTATTTCTCAGTTTCTAATTTTTTTATAATTATTGAAAATGGTGGTTACAAATAGGAAAAAATAATTATAAGCACTCGAATATTTTCCTTAAAAAATCAAGACTATATACATATTGTACGTCTTATATAAATACATTTTTACTATTAAAAAAATATCTAAAATTCCAGATAAAGAATACAGACATCACAGAGCTGCTTCATGCCATTTATATCGCTGTTATGTATTGCATGGATAGTGTCGTTTATTGATCAGATGAATCGATTCCCTACATTGAAGTTCTTTAAGAGAGGGTTGGAATCTCTTCTCAAATATATACAATTATTTCCGGAGCTGTGAAACATTCTGGCTATGTCAGGTGAATTATAATTTCTTCCTCAATTCGATATAAAACAGTGTCACGGAGAATTTTTTGAGGAAAAGAAACTTCGCCAACTGTGAGCAAGAATTAAGCAAATGTGGTATGCACACAATATAGCCTTTTTGCAGCTTCTAAAATTGAGAATTTATGTAGTAGCGCACAAAAGTTTATACGAATAGCAAAAGACATTCTTCCTTATGCGAGAATACTAATTAAGATTTTTAGCTTGTTTGATAATCAGACACCCTAATACTAATATTTGATATATTAAAAGCACAGCGTTGTGTAGACGGAATTTTACAAATGAATCTATTGTATTTTACTTATAAAACTTAGATGTGTTTTCTGGTATTGAATGTGTAGTTGAAATGGCAAGACAGGTTTTTTGCCTAATACTTTCTCAGATTGTTTTAGCTTACCTAACAAATTTTTATAAGTATGAAGAAACAATTTAGGACTCACATATTTAGAGCATACAATAAAGAAATTTTAGTCTGAATGATTTCCAAACTGTTGAAAAATACCATTAACTTTTACATTTAATGAGTTTCTTCCTCTCTCTCTCTCTCTCACACACACACTTAGTCTGGAAAAATTAACTGTGATATTAATATATAATTTTTGTTTTTCTTTATCAAAACATGACCACCGTGTACATAAAGATTATGGTTATCAAATTTGCATTTCTCTTGTGTTCTTTTGTGGAAGTTATGGGAAAGTTTGAGAAGAATAATGCCAACTCTAGTGTCAACCACGTATCCTTTAATACTACGAAGTCTGTAACCTTTTTAAGTAATTTTAAGAATTGAAGACACAGTTTCATTTATCATCATAACCTAATATATAGAAACACTAATAGTTAACAGTTAAAATATACTACATGCAAATAGAATTTTTCCATAATTAATTGAGCATAATATTATGTTTTAAAAGCATATACACTGCTGGCAAACCAAATAGCAACACCAAGAGACATCACAACAAAATTTATTTGTAGATAACATGTGGACCAAGTATCAAATGATTAAATTTATAATCTCCTGTGAAGTGGGGTTTCTACTAAAATCAATAGCCAGAATCACACCGCCATTGTTGGAGATCATCGCTGCCACACGTCTCAGCATTGATTCAAAGAGACTTTGGATGTGTTCTTGGGGTACAGCAGACCAAGCAACTTTTACACGTTGCAAAAATTGATCAGGTGTGGCAGCTGGGGATGTAATCTGGGTCAATCGTTGAGTTACTATGGACCACATGTTTTCTATCGATGAAAGATTTGGAGAGCGAACCGGCCAGGGAAGCAATTCATTCTGGCGATTGACTAAAAACTCTTGGACAATGCGTGTCACAAGTGATCGCGCATTATCCTGTTAAAATATGGTTGTAGGCAAGCTCTGAAAGTGAGGAAGGACAACTGGCTCCAACATCTCGGAGATATAGCGATGGCTGTTTACAGTACCGGCAATGCGTACTAGAGGAATGTAACAGTGATATCCAATAACGCCCCATACCATAATACCCGCTGCAGGAATAGAGTGGCGGTGCATAACGCAGCTATTCAGCATCCTCTCTCCACAATGTTTCCAGACTTGAATGCGACTATCGTGGTGTTGCAGACAGAAGCGTGACTGGTCAGTCAAGACAATTTCATTCCATTCTGCCGTCCATACACTTCTTTCATAGCCGAGACATTTGTGGTTCTACGTCAAGTGTAGATGAAAAAATGGACGTCTTGAAGGCAGACCCCTCTGCTGAAAACGGTGTTGAATGGTATGCGCAGACACTGGATGATGCGTTACAGACTGAAAGTGCAATGCTATGGTTCGCGATGTGGCTGAGCGATCCGTCAAAGCCATGAGCACAATTTGCCTGTCATCATGTGAAGTGATGCACTGAAGTGGATGCGATCGAACACGCCGGTCCATTGTACTTACTCCAAGGATCACATATCCGCAGGACAGTTGTTTGGTTTCGTCCAACATGACTACCAATTTCCCTGAAAGATAATGCATAATCAAGGCACGGTAAGCTGTTATCCTTCCTCTGTCTAACTTGGGTACTTGATAAAAAATTAAAGCTGTTGTCTACTACACATAATTGATCTTTTTTTTTTGAAAAAACCTCAAGAAAAATACAATTGCCAAATTTTAAATCGTCGAAATCTCCAAGCCTTAAATAGCGAAATGAAGTGGCGTTACAAGCGCGCGTGATGTGCGTCTGCGATGAAATTTTAATCATTTGCATATCTCACCTCTGCTAATTCATGTTGTAAATTTCATGTTATTTGCTTGCTTACTTTAGAGTGATGCATCGCCATCATATTATTGTTGCAGTCACTCATTTTATTAAAATGTTTTTTTGATTCAAATACCTTTAGTGCCTTGAGATGAAAATAATAGAAATGTTTTGATTGCATAAACAGGGTACAAACTTTTTTGATATTTGCATAATTATATTAACATTTTAATTAATTTATTTTACTATCTGAAATTTTTCTAGTAGACGAGTATTTCAAGATTTAATATATAATTCATTTTAAAAAGTGTCACAAAAATTTCTGAAAAAATTATCAGAAATAGCCGTTTTTGTTCACATATTAAATAAATGTATCTATCTCTAAACTACAATTTCCAAAGTGTATTTTCGCAAGCAATTCCATTGTAATATTTTACAATTTAAAATTTTATAATGTATGTATTAGATTTAATGTATGTAATTATTTATATCTTATAAGATTTCAAAGTTCAAAATTATATTAACAGTTATAGAGATTACAATGCTGCTTTATCTGTATTCATTTTGTTTAATGAAGTAGGTCCGTAGTTCAAAAACTTAATTATATAAAGGTTTTTTTTGTATTTTAAATTCATGCACTATATATATCTTTCGAATTAAATTAAAAGTCTTATTCATGGGTAAATATTTGATTTTTAAAAATAGAGATGGCGCTCTGTGTACCTATTTCATTTTATTTAAAATTAGAAATCGCGTGAATTCTTTAATTTCAGAAATACAGTTTTTTTATAAGGGAATTTCATAATTTGCTTTGAAGAATTTGTTTAATGAATTGTAACTCATTCAACATAAATACCAATAAAGAATAAATAACAATTAAGCATAATACAGTTTTAGAAGTTTGTGTTATTTTCTGATAGACTGTTCTTTTCCTGTTCCAGAGAAATTGTGATTTTCCTCGGACTAATTTTTGCGTCTAAATTTTTTATATATATTGTGAAACGAAAAAAAATTATGATTATCTACAAGTCTAACTAATTGAGAAATAAGACTTATAGGTAATTACTCTTCTAAATTATTCCATAATAATAAATGAGTAAATTGTTTTGCATTTTTGCTAATTTTTAAAGTGTTTGCGTGAGAAAATTTTGTAAATTTTATTTCAGGTGATTTTCATCATAGAAAATATTTTAGATTCTTTTTTTTGTTAAAAGTAAAAATTGCGGTAAATAAAATCTAAGATTCTGGGAAATTTTGTTGCTCAAATTAATTATTTGAGGTGAAAACGTTTCACATGGAAAAACATGTTTTGTAGAAGGCTTTCCAAATAGCCTATGACACACATGCATAGAAGAAAAAGATAGATCAAACAAGATAGATATTGAGTCAAAATTCAAATCATCTTTTAACACAGCTAAATCAGGCTCAATTATCTAGTTACCCGTCTAAAAATTACATATGAAAACTTCAAATTTTATAATCATATCCCTTAGACATTTGAAAATATGCAAAAATGTCACATTAATTAATTGCTTTTATTGAATTTTATTTTTGTTTTTTTCTGTTTGTGACACAAAAAATACACAAAATTTTATTTTTTGGGCTATTGAACAATTTTTATTGATGCGATGTGGTTGGTAAAAATACATGAGTGATTTTTGTATGTGGAAGGGTTTGACAATCAGCTCAATTGCTTATAAAATATTCGTTATTGAAGACTTTTGATATGATATTCTGGCACCTTTTTTATTGAGTTGATATGAAAGATTCAAAATGGGCTTAAGAGAATTTTAAAAGAATTTTACTTGAAAGTTCTGCACTCACTTTTAGTCTGTTCTGTCAGTGTAGTCTGCCATGAAAAATGCTACAGAGAAAGCATGGGAGTTCATGATACTGTTCCGACAAGTAAAGACATTTTTCGTCAGAATCATAGGAGTTTATAATTTCACAAGTATTTATATTTTTTTAATTCTATTTAAAGTATTTCTAGAAAGTTTTAGTTTATTTCTTTGATGGAAAATTTGCCATTTTAGAGTGAATCTCACGTGTTGCAATGTGAATATATAATGCGTCTTAAATAAAATTAGAGCACGATAAAACAAATTTGAAATCACAAAAGTTTGTGACTTCATTGCAAATCTACAGTTCACAGTCTTCTTCGTTGGATAAAAGTACAAGTTGTAGTTTCCTTTCAAAGTAGAAAAATGTCTTTGATTAATATAGTCACATAACTGAGAATAAGATCCATTTAGTGAAAAATTCTGTTTGAAAAATTGTTGCATTTTGAATTAGTGTAGAGAAAAGTCACTCTTTACGATAGATTGTCAAGGGCATATTTATCTTCTTTAATTATGGAATTGCTTAATAATTACTTTTTGGTCGTATTTGAGGAAATGAGTGTATTTATCGAAAATAGGTTCAGTTGCTTGGTGTTTGCCGTAAGCGTGTTTAGATATGTTTTTCAGCATCAAAAACCATTTAAGATGTCAGCTTAATGAAATAAAGATTAAATTTGGAAGAGCACAATTAAATATGATGACATAAAGATGACTTTTCTTTTCATTTAGATATAAGCATGATGTTATTTAAATTAAAAACTCTCTGTTGCTTAAAGGTATGTACATCCCAGTCCTTTTAAAGAATTGAATGTGCTCTTCCACCTCCTTCATGGTGTATTGTCCAACCAGATCCTCATCTGCATCATAATGCGGGTGGTTTCTGCTAAAGAAGCGGCCTAAGGCTACGTTGACCCAGTCGTACACCGCAGAACTTTGCCACATCCTGTGGGCGATCCTATTGAAAAGAAAAAAATCAATGCTATAAAATGTATTTTAAACAAAATGAAATCGCAAAACATTTAATACCTGAAATGTTTGAGGGATTCGATGCAGAATTAAGTACCCCTTGATTTGGTGAAAAATTTGGCGATACATCTTTGCGAATAACTTTAATTTGTGGTAACCATATTTTGTATAGCTTTTGTGTAGCGGCATCTTGTTAGTCACATCTTGCAGTCTATCTTAAAGTCAAAAAATGTTCCAAAGAATCATGGTGTACCCGATTGTAAACTTTTGCCTGCTACGATTACGTTTAATTTAAAATAATGCTACATTAAATGTAATCGCAAGCACTTCGATACTTTAATTTAACGTTTTAAAATATTGAAAATACTAGTAAAAGAATTTAAAACTCAAACTTGAGTTTTTTTAAGTTATTGAGTTTTAGATAATGAAAATGTTGAAATTTTGACATTTAACAATTTTTATTTGTCTTAATAAAATAAAAAATAAGTTAAATATCTTGTCAAATTAAAATATCCATTAATAATAAATTTTAGAATTTTATTATAAAATTTATAATAATAATTTTAAACCGGCATTCAGAGCTTATGTGTTATGCTAACAGAAATTTCCTTCAACCATTGTAAACATGTTTTCAAGATAAAATTAGCTGATAAATTAAAACTATTTTTTATTGCAAGAAATAACTTTTGTTGAAATTTTAAACTAAAATTATTAACAAAATATTAGGTAAGCATTGAAAAGATTTTGATTTCAGGAAAAAAAAAAGACTGAACATTTGTATATTTTATCAACATTCAGAATCTGTTTTAAAATTCATGAATTTTAGAGTTACTTTTTTAGAGAGATCTCATTTCAAGAATTTGACTTTTAAATTATAAACTTTTCTGAAGTATGCATTTACTAATTGCTGATATTTGATTTCCTAATGAGTGCATGGTTTTGAATCTGCATAAAAATATCTAAGCAATCTTTATACTCTTAGGGAAAAATGATAAATCAAACATATACCGGTTGGATTCTAGCAGAGTCCGCACCCTAGGCGCAAGTGATTTTGGTTGGCTATAATTGTATGCCAATCTTGACAACTCTTCTTCTATACAAGATATGGTAAATGAAAATATTTATGGAATTTCGTTTTAGCTTAGCGCTTTTTTTCAGTTTGTAACCTAGGGTGGGGCTCTCCTAGGATTTTACTCATATACGTAAGATTAGTTTATTATTTTCAGATAATATGTTCAGTTCAAATTAAATGCTATGAAAGATTCTTATTATGATTTAAATAGAAAAATTGGCAATTATTTGCTAATTACACGCTGAAAAATTTATAAAAAACTAAAATTTTATGAATTAAACATTAAGAATTAAAATAAAAACAATCCATTTTAATAAATAAAAAAATCTAACCATTTTCTTCGGATGCAGTTGATTATTTGCGGTGCCATTTCTTTAAGATGACGAGTATATCAAATTAAGTTGAAATCAAGCAAGAATCAAGAATTTTTAATATCAATACAAATTTCACAGATTTACTCTTTAAACAAAGTTTATGTTTTGTAAGAAAAACAGAAGATAAACAGTATAGTTTAATCAAATTGTTACTTTCAAATAGTTTCGATTGTTAAAGTAATGATAAAGAAAATAAATTTATAATAATTAATTTTTTAATTATTAATTCAAATAAAATACCCAATCAAATTTTGACAACATTATTGATGCTATTGTTGGTTTGGTGTGCAATAACAATAGTATAGATGGCTATTGATTTTGTGTTTAAAAATGATGGAAATGCAATTATCTTTATTTTGTATTTTGTTTGTATGAAATAAATACTTTAATTTCCCAAAACACTTTAAATATAATTATAATAGGGTGGGAATCTTATGAAACCAATATAACTTATGGTAGAGAAATGAGCAAGAGTGGATATCATTGGTATCTTAATATCGGCAAATTTATCAACAAAGTAAATGTATAGTTTGATTTCTACATACTTTTTATACATTATTGAACTTTAAGATATATTGATAAATTATTTACATTATAACGATGAATTATGTTATTAAAAAGCTTCATTTGCACTTTTCCTAGTAATATTCTTGATGAAAGTCTTTAAATTAATATGATGAAAATAAGGCAAAGACACAGGTGCCGTATAATCCATGATTCTGAATTTGTTTGGCGATGAAGAAATGTTGCCAAGATGACGTATCGTGACATGCGCGATGACGTAAATACTAGGGTTACTAAAATAGAATTTTCTGCATAATTCTTATTGGTTTCCATATGTATGACGTAATAAAAACGAGGTTGCCAGATACATAAGAAAATCCGCCAAAAAATCGCCAATCTCATAATTTGGAATCATGGATTATACGGCACTTGTGCCAAGAGAAATTTTCTTACGTTCATTAACCCATCGATGAATGCCAACATACATCAAATAAGTTGATGAAAGATTGTATATTTCATTACATTCTTGAACACTCAATCCTCATCGGTATATGTCGACAGTTACAGATATGCTCTATTGAAAATCATAAAGAGAGGAGGAAATGTACTATTTGTTTCAAGTTTATGGTCACTCCTCTAAGAAGTCGAGGAAAAAGTTAAGTCACTCTTGCGACATTATATCGGGATTGAAATATGGTGAAGAAAATATAAATCTCCCATAAGTTCAATATTCATCATTAGTACATGGTGAATGTCGACATTTGGCTGTGTAAGTCAGAAATAAGAGTATTTAGCAAATATACATCGTTGAAAGTTGATATTCATCAGATTTCGGTCTTTTACTGTAACATATACATACATAAGTGGCGGTACATAGATGAATTACTACTGTTTTAGTTTCTATGTTAAAACATACCCTAATTATCTCAGGATGCATAAATCCCAACACATTTGTTCTGAACAGCTTTGCTCTCTCGTTTTTTATATTTGATTTTATGAATTATGTACTTAATATAATCTGAAAAAATAATTTTTACTTAATTAATGCTAAATGTGATTAATGTAACATAAAAATAAAGAGAAAACTTGAGAAATTTGTTTTTTTGTTGCTAAAACACTTTTTGATAAAAGAAATTTTAATATAGCGCCTCTTCTTTTTAAGTCCTTGATTTTCAAGTGCCATCGAGTTTGAATATTTATCATACATTTAAAAGTCACTGTACAAAAAATAACTTTTCTTTTAGAGGAATTATTATTTTTTTCTAAATTTATGATAAGGACGCAATATTTTTAATGACTGAGTTGATAAAAAACTTTTTCTTTTAACAGTTTTATGTGCAAAAACTTTAAAAAATAGAGGCTTTATCTAAAATCCGTAATGATTAGTTTTTATTTAGATAATAAAAGTTTAAATTATTAATAGCACATTATTGAAAAATTAAAATGTAATTTATGTTTAATTTAGAAATTGAAATACAAGATACAAGCAGATCCTAAGACAGTGAGAATTTGTTTTAATAGATCATCTAAAATATATATTTCTAGATTTCATATTAGACACTTTTAGATGAAAATTCGGTTGGTAATTTGAGTCATTGGTCATTTTGATGAAATCAGTCATAGGGAAAATTTTTAATCAGGCACGTTTCCGATTTCTTTTGATTTGCCTGAAAGATCAGGTTTCTTTGCACTTAATTATTTATATCCCTTGTTTTATTGATGAAAAAACAATTTTTGTAAGTTAGAGTAATACTGAGGGTTATATATAGTACTTTATATAGGTTGAGAATTTACATTCACTCAAATTCTTAACAAAAATAGTCGTTTGGGGGCATATAGAAATAGCCTAACTTAATCTAAGAGTTTAAGTAACTCGGCTTATTTACATTACGAAAAGCGATTATGATATCAAACGAAGAAACTTTCTCTACGGAAGTAATTACAAATTTTTAAGCTTTATTGCACATGACTTCCAATGGGAATTAAATGATCTTTTAAATTAAAACTAAGTTGTAAGAGATAGTTCTAATTTAGTTATTTATATCCAATTTGTTGGTTGGGCAATTTTAAACAGTAACAACAGTAAAACACACAAGTAACAGTAAAAAATAATATCGAAATTGCATTCTATGAACAAAAATCAGTTTACAAAAGTGTTTGCTATTTCAAAATTTGTGAAATCTTATGTTAATAAAATGTATTAAAATTTTTGAGGAAATAATTTTTAATGTAAATAATAAATATTTAGAAATATTTTAATATTTGAATCATTTGCTTTCAATCGCAACTTCATTATTTTAAATAATTCACTGGCATTACAACTGTTTTATTAGAAAATGAAAAATATCAGTTATTCCATTTTTAACAGAGCGGAGTGTCTTCTAGGATTTTATTTCTTTTATTATAATTTTATTTAAATATTTTAAGAAACTGATATATTTTTCTATTTTATCAAACATAGATTTTTAATCGATAAGGAAATTTTATTAGTTATTTTTTACTTTCCTTATTGCTTCAAATACTATAAATAGGAAAAAATATGTTATTTATGTTTTTTTAGAAGATAAAAATTATATTTGAAGTAAAAACATTTTTAGTTTCACAATATAATGAATAATGATGATATGTAATATAGTATAAAACAATTGAAATTTATAAAAATAAATTATCTTTGAATTAAAAATATTTTAGTTTATAGCACGCTTAATTTTTATTAATAATTACTGTAGTATTGGACAAATGTTTGACATAAGCACCATGAAAAGGGTATTCATATATACTTATAATGAATTTTGCATAACTTTTATTTTATTGCCAAAATAATGCCTAGATATAATTATGTTTAATTAGGCATTGCACACAGACACACACACTCAAGCGAACAATATTATATACTATATTATATATAGATTCTTTTACAAATGATTTGAATCTAATCCGATTCGTCATTCATAAATATTTTCGACCTAATACAATATGCTATTGATACTCTTATGCTGGTTGGTGCTAATAGTTTTCAGGCATTTTTATTTCTTTCAACAATTTATTACTTTTGATAAGTTGAAACTATTTTTATTTTACTGTCACGTACTCTTCATTTAACATTTCCTTTTACATTTTGAATTTTTTGGTAACGCATGAAGTAGTTTCCTGCATAAAGTTTATTTAAGGAATATTTTGTTTTCATACTGACACAAAAAATTACCATTATTTGTGAGACGACATATTGTACCACGTAAGTTCTTTCTAGAGGTCTATCAATGGGTTTTTCTTCATCAGATACATTTATTTTATTGTCAATGCATAAAATACTAAAGTAATTTAAAGAAATGTTCTACAAATCCAGATTATATCTTATAATTACTCATAAGGAAAATTTATATTAAAATTTTTTATCTTAGTTTGTGAGCCATATTATTCGGAATGTTACGTTAACATGAAAGACATATTTATTTAATTTTATAACTCAAATTATATACGAATATTTTATATTTCATTGATTATGATTAGTTTTAGTTTAGTATAAAAATTAAAATAATTTTGTATATAGGATGCCATTTTCAAGCAACTAAAATTATGCATTTCAAACTGTTTAGATACTACAAATGTCAAATAAGTTTGGTCAAGATTGCATCTTTAAATCATTAACTTTATTTTTCCTACTAGACATCCTCTTACCTCATCTATATAAACATTCAGATTTTCTTTGATTTAGAGGAATTTTTGCTCCAAAAAACTGCAAATGTATATTATAAAAAGATTTATTGGAAATCTTAAAATTTTATAATGAAACCGAATACACTAATTTTGTATCTAAGCTTCCATCCTTGGCTAACTGATCCGCAACTTCGTTCTCATACACATTAACATGAGATGGCACCCACTGGAAGACTATGGTACTGGCTTTCAAATTAGTAAGATGTTGTACTATTTTAGTTGTTGTTATGTCACCATGCCGCCACCACTGGGCCAGATTTTGTATGGAGTTTCGGCTATCACTGAGGATCCAGATATCAGAGACTATACCCTCAGTAACACAGAAATTTAAAGCCTCTTCAATTGCCAAAAGCTCAACTCGTAAAACAAAACAGTAAGTTTTAAAGGAAAAGTGTATATCGAAATTGTTAGGATTTTATCTCGTGTTATGAACTGAACGGACATACAATAAATTAATGCAATATGTTAAAAATAGAACATATTTCAGATATTTTCTGTATACGGTTTATCAAAATAAGCAAAAAAAAAAACTAAAATAATTAATAAAGTACTTTTGACGGCAGTTGTTTAAATGTAAAGAAAGAAATCCTTGATTCTGAAACACAAAAGCTTCCATTTTTAAAATTATTTGTTTATTAGTTTCTCAAAACAATGTTCAGCATGAGGAAATGAAATTTAATGCATGAATCACTTGTAAGAAAAATAATGAATTTATTTTCACCATAAATTCTACTTACGAAAAGTTATAAAATATTAAAGTCAGATTCTTTTAACAATGTTATAAAATATTAAAATGAGATTCTTTTTAGAAAGTTATAAAATATTAAAGTAGGACTAATGTATATCCGAGGGGTTATATATTGATACAAGCGAAAACGCTATTGTTAGAGTGGGCAAAAACAATATTTTTTCAAATATAAAAAAATGTTGTTTTTACGCTTGGGTATGAAAGATAATCCGTTACTGCATATGTTTTTCTCCACTCCTAGAGGGAACGAGAGGGAGAAAAGTTCTGCAGAAGGATGTTCACTGCACCCATTAATTTATTCACAGTATAAGCAACTTCACAGGCAGTACAAATCATTATTGATCATAATTTAATTTTAATGAATATTTCGAAAAGATTAGAATAGAAACTTCAGAGAATAGAACGAAAACAATAGAAAATTCACAGATCAACACCTTGATAATTATATTTTGCAGCATCCGGAATTTGAAACCACAAAAGCTCTGAAGTTATAGAATAAAGATTCATAAGTTTATTTTTTTATATAATGCCCGCCTATTAGAATTTACATTTTTCAGCCCTATAAGGGGTAGAAATGAGGCCACCTTATATAATAAGGCACCCAGTGGGTATGCCATCGTTAATCAAAAAATGGGTCTTATTATATCCAAGACCCCTTGACTTGCACTGTTACTGCCAAAGGTATCATTTCTCATGGAAAACCATTAGCCAACACGAAGATTTTATAAATATAGTTGAAGAAGGTAACATGAACTTAGAAATAAGTAAAAAAGGAAAAAATGCTCATGATTCAAGCAAAAGTAAAGAATAATTGGAGATTATTCAATAATTACACTGAAAATATCATTTTTATAATAAATTATGTACCATTTACTGTCTGCCTACTATACCTTTAGAATTGATATTATATTTCTTTACCTTTCATCTATACTTTTTGATGACTCCTATACCTTTTGAATTAATATTATATTTTAAATAACTTTTATGCAGAGTTTTTAAAAATCTTATTTTTATATAGCTCTCACAAAAGATTTTTCTATTAACTATAAAATAAGTCTCATGTATAAAGATATAAAAACTGTTTGAATGTCGGAAATAATTATGTAAATTTTTCACACCATAAAAGTGGGAAGATAATGGAATTTACAAAATGCTTCTTAAACCGTTCTTCCGTAAGGTCAAATATAAAGGAAATCCATTAATGAAAATGTTTAAGCGACTTAAGAAGAATGGTTTCTTAATGATCTTCTGAAACTATTTTTTTCATCCTGGATATAATATACCGGATTTTATGCTGAAATAAAATATTACGTAGATAAAAATACGAAAAAATCTTTTTAATATAGAAGTAGAGGAAAGAAAATATCAAAGATATTTTTTAAAATGTGTCAATTTATTGAAATTCTTTTCATATTTATACAAATTTAAATACCGTGTTTCATATAACTTTAAATATGAATTATAAAGTATGAGATATTATTAAATACATCAAAAATCATTCCTGAATCTATATCAAACATAATGTAATTAGGCTTGATGGACGAAAATATTTTCAAACCACTTTTTTTTACTCTGTATTATAATTATATAATATTTTTAACTCATCACAAATATTCAGTATCGACTCATACCCTGTATTTTTTTTATAAGTAAATAACTCAATTTAGGTCGTTAGACATAAAACTTATTTATTGAATATAACTTAGTAAATAAAAAAAATAATGCCCTTTATGTTGTTGTTTTTGTGGCTTACCTTTTAAATTTCTGACGAAGTCATACAAGGTCCATCAGATCATTGATCCTGAGGTAATCGAGGGTCAGAAGGGGGGATGAATAAATGACGTCTCTGGAGAGTCCCAAATAGGCCAGGATGTATTGAGAAGAAGCATGCTCAGTTTTATATTTATAACAGACCTTTAAATGATATTTATTAAAACTAATAATTTAAAATGAAAACATGTTCATGTGTAATCTAAGTGAATTATTGATATGTTGTAATATGGATAGAGTTGAATATGAATTTAGGGCACTGTTGTTGAATTCAAGAGGGAAATGATTTTACATAACGATGATATAAATATAAACTTGATTATTTTTAAGTTGATTCAATCTTTCAATAACATTATCATACTAATATTACCTTTGAGTTTATTCAGAAAAAATATTTATGGATACTTAGTAGCATATGAAATTGATATTTAAAAAAAAATGCATGTGATATCAAATATTTATAGACACTAAATTATTATAAATAGTTTTTAACATTTATAATTAAGTTTAGCATTTGAAGAAAGAATAAACATGCAAAAATGTTTCTAAATAAAGTATAATAGGTATATCATTTTTCAAGCACTTCATATTTTAAAATTAAATATTCACGATATTAAAATAATTTTATATATTTTTAAAAATTAAAAATATTTTCAATATATTATGGAAAAACTCTGCAATACCTTAAATTTAATGAAGATTTATGTTATTTAATTAATTAAAATTATCTAAATAATAAACAAGAATAATCCAAAACACACATATACAAAAATATTTTTTCAGCGAAATACAGATACAAATTTGCATGTGTGAAATTTTTTTATCTCATAGTAAAATTTAATTATAAGATATTTCATTAGAATATGTTTTATAACAATAATTAGAATTTTTATACTGCCAAGGTAAAATGATTTCCCTAATTAATTTTTGCATCACAAATATTAAATAAAATTTTTGTATTTAATTTGTGAATATCTTATAAAACAGTCACTTTATTATAAATTTTATTTCCCTAATTTCTAGTTGATATTAATTCGGAATTGTTTTATTATAAATTCAAAAAAATTTAATCAGAAACTAATTAATTTGAAAACATTTTTAAAGAAAGTTCATTGTATATTCTAATTATAAATGATTTATTTTATCTTATAAAAATATACCATAAATATATTTGCACTTTAGATTTTTATCTTGTAGGCAATGGAAATAGAGAATTTTTAAAGTTATTGACATAATTTATTGTAACACAATTTCTGTATGCTTTTAATAATTGGCTAATTAAACTGATATAATTTATCTATGTTTGTATATGGAATGTCTTGCATAAAATCAAAATAATTAATGGACGCTGTAACTTGTAAACACTCAAAAATAATTATATTTCTAGGGTCTTATGCCATTGATGGTAGTTGATGAATTGAAGTTGAATATTGACAGCTCAGACATATTTAGTCCAAGAGTTTATGGATTCAACTTCAACTTTAAAACGGAATGTGTTACGGTAGCAGATTACGTTACGGTAATATATGTTACAAATAATGTTACGATAGCAGAACGGTAGCAAATTCGGATTGTAAGTCTTGAGTGATTCTCAGTCTGCATGTGCGTAAAGTGATTGTAATGTAATAAAGCAAAACGCTTACTTGCAAAATATATGCTTACAATTTATTATACAAGTAAAATTAGTCTACAAAATTGTTTTCACTTATATTTTGAATGTTTTTGTATTATTATCAGAAGCGTGTATTGAATCTTTTCAGATTATATAATTTTGTTAACAAATTTGCCTATTTTTAACAAGTAGTTTGTTTCACAAAAACTATTTTAGAAGTTTATTTAATTTCAAATTTTTTCTACCATTTAAATGTTTTTATTGCTTACAACGTACTGAAAAGCATTTATTTTGTTATTTAACTAACTTGCTGCAGTTTTGTTTTATTTTTGACTCAATGTGGCTAATAACTCATAGACATATGCTAATTATATTCAATGAATAATTTAAAAATATCATGATTTAGGTTTCTACTGAAAATTACTTATTTACAGATAACCCGACACATATCAATAACAAATAAAATGGTACATATAGCTCATTAATTATGTAACTATAAATTTTATACTAAAATTTATATAAAATTATTTAAACTTTTTACTAAAGAAGTTTAAATCTTAATGTATAAGAAGTTGTAAGGAAAAGCGAGCATGTTTTTATGCATTCGTTTTTATTTATGTATAAAAACTTTTTTTAAGTATATTAATTGTATATTTATTTTAAATTATATATTTATTTAAAAATGTATTTCTTTCAAACTATATTCAAATTATTATTTCTTCCAATGGCGGGCACACAAGGGTGACTTAACCCTATGCCCCAGCAAGTCCAGACACTGCTACTCATTTATCGTTACCCAGTGGGCACCTGTGAACCAAGTCACCTAGGTGAGTAACGTTACCCGCACCATACCACCACAAGCCCGTTTATAGAGTGGGTTACATTCATACCACAACATACACACATCATAAAAGAGAGGACAGAGAAACATTTAGAAGGAAAGAAACATCCATGCCCGAACCAGGATTCGAACCCGGGACCAACAGCTCAGGAGTCAGGAACGCTAACCACTCAGCCTATAAGTCGATATTCAAACTAATATGGTTAGAAATATTTATTTGTATTTCTTTGTTTCATTTTATATGCATTTTATTTCCACAATAGTTCTAAGTGATATTTACTTAGCACTTTAAAATCAAACACAAATTTCAGCTATATTTCAATAAGCACTTTCTGAAAAACATTATATTAAAAGTATTTGAAAGGAAATTTGATAGTAAATAAATATCTTTCCTGTAAATAGTTCGTGTTCTGAGAATTACGAAATTAGGAATTTTAAAAGAATACCAAAAATATGAACACAGAAGATGCTTTTATGTGAATATTGAAAAATACTCAATTTATTATTCCGAACAATAAAACTTCCTATAAGTCATCTGTTCGAAAACTTAAAATGCAAATAATGTCTACCTACTTCTCAGAGTGAAAAATTTAAATCCCTTTATTTTTCCCACTTTTATAAATTCACAGTTTGCTTTAGGTATTACTTTTGACATTTCGTAAACATCAAGCTATCGGTGCAGTTAAAATGAAAATTCTAAAAAATGAAAAAAAAAAACTAAGTATTTGTATAGTGAATGGTAAGTTGATATAAATGCCGTTAATAAATTTCATAAGAAAGTATATTTAAGCAAACCTATAATAAGAAATTTTCTTGAACGGAAGAATTTAAACTCTGATATATTATAAGATGATTAAATTTTCTAGTTTCTTAAAGTGAAAAATATCTTGAATATAAATTTGTTTTGAGAAATTTTATTTTCTTGTATTTTTTTAAATGAAAGTCAAAGCAATTTGTAGAATAAAAAATTCCCTTTTCTCTTTACTTTTCATTATCTATAATCTTCAAAAACTGTAAATAAGGCAATGTTTTGTTTAAATGGTATGTTAATATTTTATTAATAATTGAGGAATGTAAACATTTTAATTGAGTATTTTTCAAGAATAATAGATGTTACTAAAAAGAAAGTTCTTGGAAATTTCTTCAATGGTAATATTTAATTAGCTCAAAATAAGAGTTTCCATCTACTGAAAGAATTCCAAAGGAGCAAAAGGAAGTATTTTTGTGGTGTTTTGACATTTTATTTATTTTTGACTCAGAACTTTGAGACATTTCCTTCTGATTTGACTGATGACCATGAAAGTTTTAATAAAGAGGAATTACGTAGCCTTAGGCCAGTTTAAATACGAAAATAAAAAGTTTAACGCTTTCATATCCAGTATGCGTTACATCTTAAGACTTCAATATTTTGTGCAAATTGATAAATCTTTAATTGCAAACTTAATTTTTAGGAGTGTTTAAATGTTTCATGAAGTTAATGACTGAAACTTTAAGACTTCGTTAAAATTAAGAAAAATAAACCAGATAAATAGCTCATTTCAGAAAGAGATTAAAAAACGCTTTGTTTGGAAAGTAAAATTTAAATATTTTTAATTTTTGATAGAAGAATTTTACAACTATTTAGTTATAGAACATTAAGTCCAAAATTACGAATTTTGGCATATTTCACTGAAAATATATATGTAGGGAATAAACATTCATATTGTTTGTATACTTATTCCATTTCAGCCAATAAAATTCGTTTTCCAAGATTTTAAATAATAAAATTGGTTTACCTGAAAAAAATAAATATATGTAAAAAAGAAATAAATGCATATCGTTGTACTTTAACTATAAATGGTGATTAAACTTATTAAGTTAGTATAATAGACTCATGTCCATAAATTAAAGATAATTCAGAATCTCACAAAAATTGAACTCTAAAATAAAAATTTCACATGTAGAATTATCACACACATCTTGAAGAATAATATACAAATTGTAAGAAACTACCAGATGGAGCCGATTGTACGTCACAATGACGAGAGTAGAAGAAAGGGGTATATAAGGAATGGTTGCAAAGAAGTAAATTGTTCAGGTCGTGGACAAAAACGTCATTAAAAAATCGTCGAAGGAGACTGTCTTTCTTAGAGGCATCTTATTCAAGCTTCTCAAAGATCATCACCAACGGAGATAGTGACTTGTGTAAGTATAAGTCCCCGGATACCTTACGGTGCCAACACAAGGGGCAAATTTTCTTGTGATTTGACTTGGACTGCATGGACTCTTCGGAGTCCACCTGACAGATTGAGGTTTCACCTCCGAACCTCCCCCTCAGGCTACGGACACTTAAGTTCACATGACTCTGGAATCGGGATGAGGGCCATCAGCAATAAAATTAGACTAACTTCTGAATATATTCAGAAGATTAGTAATGAGGAACTTACGGACAGTGAAATAGAACTACTGCGAATACACAGCATCGAGCTGACGAAATTAACTGAGCTCCTTGCGAGTTACCAAAGGGAGAAAACCTCGAAAAATAGGGATACTCCAAAAACTAATGTAAATGCGCCACAGCCATTCTCTGTTACAACTAATAATCGATTTGAAGTCCTAAGCGACTGCGATGATGTCGAAATTGTATCAGAAAATGAAGACTGCCCGGAACTTAGCCAAACTGTTAAAACCTTAAAACCTAAGTTAGCCATCAAAAGAAAAATTGAGGAAAAAATTAATGTCTTTAACAAAAATCTAATGAAGTCACAGATAATAACAATGAAATGAGTGATGCTCAAAACTTCCAATCAGCCAAAAAGAACACTAAAATACCACCAATAGTGATAAAAGACCAAACAATTAATTGGAAAAATCTACAGGAACTCTTCAAATCAAAAAATATATCAGGTTACAAAGGAAAAATGATGGGAACTGAAATTTTAACATTAAAAGTGGATAATGCCGAAACACATAGAAAAGTCACCTCAGCTTTAGACGAAATAAAAACCACCTACCATACTTTTGTCCTCCCAGAAGACAAGAATCTAAAAATAGTCATACGCAACCTTCCGCCATACTATGATGCAGAAGAAATAACTCAAGAATTAATCCAAGAGGGGTTTCAAGTAATCAATGTTACCCAGATGACCAAAAAAGTTGACGGGAACAAAATCAACTTACCTCTATACATTGTTCCCTCCCTAAAAATGACAAGTCAAAAGACATTTACAATATGTCTCACATATTTAACCTAGCGGTTAAAATAGAAACATACAAAGGAAAAAAGGAGTAACGCAGTGCTTTAGATGCCAAGGCTTCTTTCATGCACAAACCTCATGTCACCACAATTTCAAGTGTGTGAAATGTGCAGGGGACCATCACCATTCAAATTGTCCTAAACCGACTACCACACCTGCGAAATGCGCCAACTGTGGCGAAGCCCATCCTGCTAGTTTCAGGGGATGTAATAAATTCCCCAAAATAAAAGGAAAACAAAATCTAAATGCACTTATAAAAAGTACAATTGTACCCAGTTCAAACCCCAAACTAACATACGCAAATGTACTGGTTCAAGAAAACGACACAATAGTTAAAACAAAGGAATCAATAAATGAAGCAAAATCAATTGCAAATGAGCTAAAATTACTAGTAAATTATGTGCAAAATTCAGGAATCCTAGAATTAACTGCTCAATTGAAAAAATTTAACGAGGCCATGGAGGCCCAACAAAATGGAACAATAACAGCAAATAATGAGTAACAACCAACAAAGCTTTAGCCCACTCACAGTGGCCACTTGGAATGCACAAAGCATTAAACCAAAAACGGAAGAACTCATAAACTTCCTGGATCAATATAACATTGACATAATCTTACTCACGGAGACGCATCTAACGCCTGCAATCAAATTCAACATACCAAATTACAACGTATATAGAACTGATAGAGCTCACCACAAAGGAGGTGGAACAGCCATAGCAATTTAAAGATCATTAAACTCAACGATTTACAGCAACAATAATAATAATGGTTATGAAGAAACTTCTATAATTGTCACCTTTAAACCCAAAATAAATATCAAATTTACGAGCATTTATAATAGACCTCAGCACATACTAACTTCACAGAACGTTATTGATATATTTTCAACCAATTTCCCAACCATCATAGGTGGAGATGTAAATAGTAAAAATATACACTGGGGATGTAAAATTATAAATAAAAATGGAACCACAATATTAAACTCAGCACAAAACTATAACTATACAATAGTAGCACCAATAAAACCAACGCATTTTGACTATAAAAATAAAGGAGATATATTAGACATCTTTCTAAGTGATAGCCAAATACCATTTTCAGCTAATACATTAAATGAACTATCCTCAGACCACCTCCCAGTTATTGGATGTCTCTGGGAATAAATAAAATAATTGAACAAAAATATCGCTACAGAACAAACTGGCAACTATACTACAACATTATACAGGATCAATACTGGAACAACAATAAAGAAAACCATTAAACACATATAAATATGCAAAATAAAATCTCGGAGGATATAAAAATATTCACTGAAAACATAGTAAATGCAAAAAATACAGCAACCATAACAGTAAAATATCATAGAAATTATCTAAGACTTCACAGCAATGTAAGAGAAATAATAAAAGAAAGAAACAGAACTAGAAGAATATATCAAAAAACCCTTAACCCTCACTACAAAACTAAAGTGAATAAATTGAATAAACAAATTAAAAAACTTTGTGACGAAATCAGAAATGAAAACTGGCAACAAAAAGTAGGAAAACTGACAACAGAAAACAACTCTATTTGGACTTTTGCCAGGCAACTTAAAAGGAAGAAAACTCAAAATAACAGGCTTGAAGGTCAAAACGGTCATTTTTACTCAAATGAAGAAAAACTTGAAATTTTCTCAAATTCGTTATACAGCCAATTTAATCCAAATCCGGATACAAACAATACTTTTACTAAAAAAGTTGAACAAAACGTGGACAATTTTATAAATAATAATCAACCAAAAGCAACAATACATCGTACAGACGTAGAAGAGTTAATAGAAATTGTTAAGAAGCTAAAAACCAAAAAGGCACCAGGAGTAGATAAAATCTCCAACTCTATGATAAAATACTTACCAAACGATTATATATCAAAACTCGTAAATATTTTTAATGACTGTCTAAAATACTGCTACTTCCCTACAATCTGGAAAATTGCTGACATAATATTATTTCCCAAACCAGGCAAAGATCCCAGAAAAGCAGAAAATTATAGACCTATAAGCTTACTACCCACAATAGGCAAAATATTTGAAAAAATTATTTATAACAGAATCAAACCCTACTTTCACTTGCTACCAAATCAACAGTATGGATTCAGGAAAAATCTATCGACGGTTAAACAACTTACTAGAATAATAGAAATTATTGGTGACAATCTACACAAAAATTTATACACTGTCATGGTAATGCTCGACGTATCAAAAGCGTTTGATAGAGTTTGGCACAAAGGACTTATTCAAAAATTAATCAATATCAATATGGACTCAGATATCATCTTGCTACTAAATTCATACTTAACAGATAGATATTTTCAAGCCACGCAAAATAACCAAAAATCACTAACGCGAAAAATAAATGCTGGAGTACCCCAGGGAAGCATCCTTGGGCCGATGCTATACTTATTCTTCACATATGACTTCCCCATGGATGAAACAACAAAAATTGCTTTTTACGCTGATGACACGGCCATTTTGGCTGAATCAAGTAACCCTAATTATGCAATACAAAAACTACAATCTTCGCTCTATAATATAGAAAACTGGTGCAACTATTGGAGAATTAAAATAAATGCAGAAAAATCACAACTGATTCTGTTTAAAAGAAATAGGAGAAATAAATTCAAACACCGGAATAAAAATGGACTAATCTTATTTGGCAGAGAAATACCAAAAGTATACTCTGCAAAATATCTGGGTATTACATTAACGAGTGACTTGAAATGGACAAAACATATAAACAATGTGATCACTAAGGCCACACAAGCTTATGGGTGTTTAAAAGCAATTATAGGTGAAAAATCAAACCTTTCGCTCAAATTTAAAAGACTTCTATACATTTCAATGATAACACCAATTATAACATATGCATCCCCAGTATGGAACTTTAACAACAAAATGGATAAAAGGAAAATTAATAGTTTTCAGTACAAAATATTAAGAAAAATTACAAACGCCCCATACTTTATCAGAAATAATAATATAGCTAAGGATTTAAAAATAGACGATCTAGCCGAACATATAAGAAAGTTAAATAACAAATTTTTTGAAAAAGCCCAGAACTGTGAAGCAGCAAACTTCAACGAAATTTTTAAATATCGATATCTTGCGGAAGACTGCATATATAGACCAATAGCGAGATATTTTCTTAAGGAAAGAGATAAATGTAAATAGTGTATATTGTGTATATATTTTCTTCTACTTGTATTAATAACATGAATTATTTACCTCAGATTTTGTCTTTTGAACTCTAAATATTATCATTCAAACTTGTATCTATGTTCTTTTTCGACATTGAAAATTCTCATTTCTAGTAACCACGCCCAGTTATGAAACACTCATAGCTGATTGGCTATTACACGCAGTCAGGCTAGCGCTCTCCGTGAGTAAAGACATGTTTTTCTCCTCATGGAGCTACTACAGATGAAGAAGTAAAGTCTACGCAGGCCGACACTTCGTAAAACATATTAGATCCAAGATCCAAGTAAATTGTTCACAAGCGATTTAAAAGCATTTCAGTGCAATAACCTCATATTTATGGCACAAAGGAAGCATTTGGATGATGTTTTACGTGGTAAAATTATTTGGCGCCTGGAAAGTGGACTTATACCCAGCTGGAAGTATCCTAAGAACTTGGAATTTCACAGAGTGTCATCTCCAGGCTTTGGAAACGGTTTTAAGATGATGATAATGGGAGTAGACGTTACAACACAAATCGCCCCCGAGTTACAACGCCGAATGATGACTGATACTTGGCATCGAATGATGTCTCATCAGCTCTATTCAACTCTATGTGATGTACGATAGTTTCAAGACAGACCTTGTACAGACGCTTAGGTCACATTGGTCTATATGCTCGTTGGCCTGACAGATGTGTTCCACTTACCGTAATTCATTGTCGCCTGCAGTTAGCCTGGAGTAGAGAGCATTGTGGACACCGCAACAATGGCCTTATGTGATCTTTACCGACGAGTACAGGTTTAGTTTTCAGTCTGATTCTCACCGGACTTTCATATGGAGAGAGCCAGGTACCCGTTACCACCATGAGAACACCATTGAATGACACCGATACGGTGGTGCAGGATTGCTCGTTTGGGTAAGAATTATTTTTTGTTCCAGAACTAACCTGCATGTTCAGAATGTAACCATGACACGCCACATCTATTGGGATCTCGTTCTTGAACAGCATGTATGTTTGCTTCGGGGCGCCATGAGTGCAGAATTCCTGTTGATGGATGACAACGCCCGTCCTCACCATGCAAACATTGTAGACGAATGTTTTCAATCGGGGGATATCACCCATATGGACTGGGGCCAGCATACTTAACGGACTTGAACCCAATAGAGCATGTGTGGAACATGCTTGTCTGACGAATTGCAGCCCGTCAACGCCCTCTCACATGTCTACCATAACTTCGGAGAGCATTGCTTGGTATATAAGTGGTGTAATATTCCCCAAGATCAGATCGATAATTTGATACTCAGCATGCCTAGGCGTTGTAAGGCCTTTACTGCATCGTCTGGGGAGCATATTGTGTATTAACCATCATACCAACCATGCTATATTGGTTTTTGTAAATAGGTTGTTTTCTGAGATTTTTGGTCCAGGGAGTAAAAATCGCAATTTTTATTAATGATGTCAAAAATATAGCATATTTTTTGTTCATTACCTTTTGTTAAAGAAATAGACTTTACAAATAAGTTACATTTGTTTTGCTTCTGTCTCTGTCTTTGCCCGAACTTGGATTATCCTAAATATATGGACACGAACGAGTGTAGATAATTTTAAATATTTTTCTTAATACTTTTATTTCATATATTTACTTTAGCATATATATATATATATATATATATATATATATATATATATATATATATATATATATATAATCATTCTAAAATTATTCTTATCTTAAATGTTTGTTATGGAAATTGATTCCTTTTTTTATTTAAAACTTTAAAAGTGAGCTGAATTGTGAACTGTATAAGACGTATCGTAGCTCCATGAAATTTATACGTTATACTTTTAACTGTCTCTATTATCTTTACGCAGTTCACGGAAATAAAGATATTGAAATAAAGGTATATTGTAATTGACTAAATATAGAAATAAAGTAAAAAAAAGGATATTGCATTTTTTACATACTATAAATAAAATACAATTGAAAAATATTTCTTAAGTAACAGACGTCAAATATTTAGTTAAAAAATACAAGAAATCTGAAAATTTCTTGTTTACAAAAATTTTATTTGTTTTTGCAATTTGAAAGAATAACGTGGAAAGAAATATATAAAATAACCATTATCTGACGTAATAAATAATTAAATAGGGATTTGCATTTCATTTAAAAGAGAAATTATACCTAAATAAAATATCAAAAAGATTTTTTTAAATTAACTTTTATTATTTTTGAATAACAGAACCGAAATGCATTAAATTTAAATTGATACTGAGTGTAAATTTATTGATGTTTCAAGAGAATTAAAATTTCATAAAAACACTAACTTCTATGATTTTCTATACATATTAGCATTTAATTTAAATTGAAGTACTATGAAAGGATTGTAATAAAAGACATTGACTGCAAATTAGTAGAAAATATGAAACTTAGTAAAATGTTATGTTAAATACTTAAGCACAATATATTTTAAATAATAAATGATGAATGTTGTGTTATAGTAGAATTCGGAGTTAGAATACAAATTCCGGACAGTAGTAATAAGACTCTGGTCCATAAATCACATTACTTTAATCATCAAGAAACATATATGACGTCAGAAATGTACTTTAAGATTTGAAGAGGTTGTGCGATACCAAGTGGTTGTTCTCATGATAACTGAATTCCTTTTTCAACTGACAGAGTCTCATAAATGGTTATTAAAGGCATGTTTCTTATAATGTCCAAGAAAATACACACAGTTAAGGTAAAAAATTCATTAGATTTGAAGGTTCTTCGATACGAAATAGTTGTTCTCATGATAATTGATTTTCTTTTGAAGCTGTATAGATAGTTAGCTGAGAGGGTCTCATAAATAGTTTTTAAAGGCATGTTTTTTAAAATATCCAAGAAAGTATTCTCAGTATGCATAAAAAATTCATTAGAATATCCATTTAATTGTTGAATTTTAAAAATCAACTGCTGGTTTTTAGCAAAAAATTATGAGACATCACTTTTTGCAGTTTATAAAATTAATAAGACACTTTTCCTTTTCATAGAAGTTAATAATTAAAAAATATATAACTATACATTTTGAAAAATAATCTTGATTTAAATAATTTAAAATGAAAGAAAATAGTGATATAATGCATGAGGAAGTGAAATGAAGAATGCGTGATTATCATCGTGAAAAATTAAAAATCTTTCATTCTTATATTTAGAAACAAAAGGTGAGAGATAGTTGCTTTCTTTCAAAAATTATATAATTGCTAATCAAAAAATATTCAGATATTTTTATAAATATTGAAATTTACTGCTTTTTAAAACAATGAATGGACATGTGAATAAATCCTTTTAATGTGATATACAACATGAAATAAATATAAAAAACATTAAGTAAGTTATAAAAAATAAAATTAGGTTTTAAGTATGTTAATTAAAAGATATCAGATGCATATAAATTATTACAACTTTTCTTAAATTACTATGTGTATTCATTTTCAAAGCTTTGATAATAGTTCAATTATAAAAACAAATTTATATACATTATGAAAAGTACTTTTAACAATAAGAATAAGCAATGAATACATAAATTTTGATTAGATTAATGTTTAGGTTTTTTTAGAAAAGCACACAAAAAACTACTTAAAAGGATTAAAAAGCCTTGTTATTCGAAATTTTTTAGAAACATAAACATAACATAAGAAAAAATTACTGAAACAGAATAATTTTGAGCCAAAATTATTAGATAATTTCGATGGATTAAGAATTATTTTGAATGCGAAATAATATTAAATAAGGAAATGTTTTTAAAATCAATTAATTTACTTAAAAAATACCTCTTCTCATTAAGAATTTAATTTTCATCAAAGGAAATAATGCAGCTATTGAAAAAAATGAAATAAACTTAATTTTTTATAGTGGTATTATTCTAATAGAATATTTGATATCTTAATTTATAAGATTATCTATGCGTATATCACTCTTCCTCGCATTAAAGTAGTTTTTTTTTTGCAGTTTGAGATAATTACCCGTTTAAAATAATTATCTTCCGATTGTTTTAAATGAAAGTTAATCTGAAAAGAAAAAATATTTTGAAAGATTTAATTATATTATTTTTAACTAATTTATTAAATTATATTTAACCCAAACTAAGTTGTTATTGTAAAAATATGAAAGCTAAGTCACGAAGACAATGTTAGTACACATATATTTCAAAAAATTTACTAGATTTAATAAGAGAATTGTTTAATTATTCAATATTATCACACATTTAATAATCTTAAAACTTTACCTAGCATAATATTTAGAAACCAACTATCTCTTAAATTTTTGAAGCAAATAGAAAATGTTTTTGAAGAAAATAAAAGTACAATATACTTTTTGTGTATATATATATATATATATATATATATATATATATATATATATATATATATATATATATATATATATATATATATATATATATATAGATAGATAGATAGATAGATAGATAGATATATAGATATATATTGGCAAATTAAAACTAACACGAATTAAAAAGTTTACTTATACTTTATTTCTTGCAAATAGAAACTTTGTATACTCATGGTTTGATAAGCTCTTCTATGTTTACGCAAAGTGAACTTTGTCTGTGACATCCTAAATTGAAAGTAATGCTTTTTTAAGGTATATCTTTTATTATTATTAGTTAAAAATATAGTTAACAGCAAAAATATAAAATAATGCCGAGTTTAAATAAGGATTTGTATTTTTGAGACTTTTTTGCAATTGAATCCTATCATATGAAAAAATGATAACAAAAAAGACGTAAAATAATGCTGATTTTAAGTAAGAACATATACTTCGATTAAATTAAATATTTTTATGCGATGAATAATATTCCTTTTTTGGAAACTCATTAGGATTTTAAATGAAAAAAATTCACACACACACACACACACATCATCCACAAATTCATCCGCATATGCTAGAAAAATTAACGCAAAACAGCGTTTATGATTGTAGAAAATAGAGAAATTTACATCTTAGGAAATATTAAGAAACGGAAACTTCATGCTTGATAAATAATAATATAAGAACAAGATATGTTTTAATAGAGTTCATAATGCATAAGAAATGTTATTATATAATCTTTTGAATAATACAAAGCCTTTTTTCAAAATGTTCTATTACATAAATTCTATATATTTCATATAACATTGGAAATTTTAATGTTTTGTAAATGTAAAATGATTGACTCAAACCATATGGCACTTTCATCATTGTCTTCTGATTAGGTTTAGGAAGCCATTGGAAATGAATGAACAGCTACCAGAGGAGAAAAAAAATATGAGAAACTAAAATTTACAAAGAAAATTGTAATGAATTAAATGAGAAGGGTGGTAATATTTTAGGTTAGTATTTTAGTAAAAGTTAATGATGATTCTTAAAAAATAATGAAAAAATGTTTTAAAACTGTTTTGGAAAAGTACTAATATAAAACTAAAATTTCATGGGTTGCAAAAACTTATTTATAAAGTAAACCAATTTTATAAAAGTAAAGCTTTACCAAAAAATCTATGCCATTATGAAACTAATTAAAAATTCATTTTAGATTACGTATTTTTATTATATTATTGTTTGTTTTATTTGTTATAAATTTCAAATATTTTTTAACTATTCATAATTCAGAATCACATAAAATATTTAAAAAATTTATTTATAAATTAAGAAATTAGAATATTATTAATGTTAAAATTTATAGTATTTATCTAGTTATTTGCATTGCAAGAAATCATCAAGTTGATAGCTAAGTATCAGCATTTGCTTTTAATCCTACATTGCTTATGTTTTATTGATATTTTGAACCCCTTTGGGAACTTGTTATTAAATCTGTATTCACTGTATATTTGGCCACGCTAATTAACGGGACATAAAGTGATAAATAAAATCAAATTAGTTTATATTTTATACTATAATTTTGAATAAAAGCTTTTTAATTTAACAATAAATATCTATTCAAGTTTCATAAATTTTGAGTATAAGAGTCTGAATATAAGAGAATTTATAGATAGATTAAAATTTATTTCTTGTAAAAGTATAGACCTTATAAAAGTCATTCAAAGCAAGTTATGAATTTCAAAAAGCATTCCAACTTCATAAAAGTTTATTATTCATGCATGAATTTATGAAAGATATATATGTTCATATTTTAGAAAATAAGCTTTTAAATTTTTATAGCTTTTCAAATGTTATTCATTTGAATATATAACCATTATATATCTGAGAAAATACTTATTGAAAAATGAGAATGTATAATATCATTTTTCGTAAATTAGTGATTATTAATGAAAAGTTCTTAGAAGAAGAATCACGATAATAAACTATCTGGCAATATCAATGATTATTTAATTTAAACTTAATCTGCAATATTTATATTTGCTCTAGAGGATCTAAACATAAATCAAGTAATTAAGTAATTCAATCCATATTGCTGTTTTTTTCATGAAACTAACTTAATTTAAGTAATAATCAGACTTTAATTTTTTTCAATTATGAAATTTAAGGTTGAAAAATTTAGTGGTGTAAATATACTTTATAAATAGAGTGACATATTTTATGTAAAAAACAATGTTGACATATAAAATGTGCCTGAAACATTTATGTTTTGTAATATATTTGCATACAATTTGTGATCAGTATTCAAAATTATTATACACATTAGTGCTTGTTATTCTTTTTTAAAAATTATCTTCCAAAAATCTTTCACAAAACCATCTTGAATTTACTAGTTTTAAATTTTATTCATTGAAATACTGAAAACCTGTAGCTATGCATCAAAATTGGATGAATATCCAATAATACATGGTATAGCGTGTTGATTATAATATAATCTATCAATAAAGAGATTGTTTAAAAAAGTGAGGATTTCACATAGAATTATATTTTGTTGTTTAAATAAAAAAAAAGCATCTGGGAGTAAATAGGTCAATATACCTATTTCTCCAAACGCTGAAACCTTAAATATTTTAACTGATAGCATATGATAGTATGCAATGTGTTGAACACGTTTAGCCAATATATGATGTATGAATTTTGTAACTGTATGAGCATTGTATTGTTCATAGTAACGTTAAGCTAATTTATTTCATTCAATGAAGTTTTCATAATATCATTATTTATTTTTAGATTTAATATAAATTTTTAAATATAATTACCTTTAAAAATAATTACGAAGTATAAAATTTTGAGCCTTTCTGTATTAAAATACATTTGGATGGACTATCAACTGATATTGATATTATTTTACATGATATTCGCTGTAAAATTATTGTATAAATGTAAAACTGATGTTATTTTACATGATATTCGCTGTAAAATTATTATATAAATGTAAAACTGATACTATTTTACATGATATCTGCTATAAAATTAATTTAAAAAATGTATTTCAATTTCATTTAATTCATTCATTATATTGATTTCCTTCAAGGAGATAACAATGAACATTTGAGTAAGATTATTAGAAATAAAATTTACAGTTATCATCCGCCGTGTCTATTAATAAAAACATTTAGCCTTGATTTACAGGCTCTAATGTTATTCTAAGTTTCAAAATCTGAAAAAATATAACTTATACAAATAATATCCTTTGTCTTTATTATGTTAATATTATTAAAATTCAGTTCTAATTTTAAGCTGTTTGAAATTTTTTAACCATTTTGAGAGTTTATTATTTCTCACTATCAAAAGTCAACTTTTAAAACTAAAAAATCACAATCATCAAGAAAATTTAAAAAAAAATAGAATTAGTTATAGATTGAACGAAATTTAAGCCCAAGAATTGGAGAATGATAACTCTTGATGAGTATTTGAAAAATATTTACTTTGGAGATTGTTCTAATACTTCAGCTAGAAATATTTAATATTTCTATCTGCATTAAAATGATTTGATAAGACTCGAGGATAAAGTATCAAATTTATATTTTTGAGAAATATGCAAAAGTTTCTTTGAAGTCTTAAGAACATTTAAGTTTTTTAGGATAGTCATGTTTTTTTTCTTACATTTCAAATTTCTTGGAAATGTAATTGTGCTTGCTAAAATCTTTAATGTAAAGTTACTTGAAATACCTTATACTTTTCTTAAATCAAGTGAGGCAGCATATTTTTTAAATAGTTGCTGCAGTTTGTAAATTAGTTACAATTAATAGTTCAGCGATTATTTTTGGGTCTGACTTATATATTTCATTTGAAGGTCAAAATAATTTTAATATTGAATAAGTATTTTGAAAATAAGACATAGTTTTCTTAAACTATGCATTTGAGAATGTGTGACTCTGAAAACAGATGCTTTCGTGGCATCATCTAATTAAAGGATCTTTGACATCGTATAATGGAGAGCACACCGCTTAAGGATTCACAGCTACATTGCTTTGAGCCAGTATTGTGGACTGCCTAAAATACTAAGGCTGTTGTCAAACATTATCATTCAATAGAAGAAACATAAAAAACTCTCACGCACCCACTCCGATCGACGTGTATGTAGAAGGCAGAAATGTGACATCCAACTCTCGTTATTGAACAGTGACTGGGACCTAACTCGGGTAATTTTGTACTGAAGAGAGGTGTGCTATCACTAGCCATAATTCTCCCAATAATGAAGCTTATATGAGTCTTGAAGGTTTTGAGAATTTTGCCACTGGTGGCTAACATCTGCATGTATACATCTTTTTGTTTTTGTTAGTTAATGTTTCAGTCTTTTGTTTGCTATATCAAATCCTTTTAACGTTACAGCTTTCTTCATTGTGTTTACTTAAATTTAAACAAGTGTGTGTTTAAACAAGCATATTTATACGCTGTGGTGTATTAATTTAGGTTCATATTGAGAACCTAGTTAACTTAGGTTCAAGGGCCATGGGTTGAAGATCAGAGACAATAATTCAGAATAAATAAGTTAAATACATTACAAATAGTTTTATTAACCAACTTTACACAATAGTTTACACATTACAAGCAATAATTTCTGATTATTAATTAATTTAGCATTAGTTCCGTATTTACAAAACAATAATGAGCTAAGGTAAAGATGTAGTGATAAATAGACTTACCCAACAGGATAAGCGCTTGTACATAAATTCTATCCACTTTTGAAGTCATCTCCGCTTTTCTCCGTCATCTAATTGTCGGACGTCTTATGGCCCCATTCTGATATAACGAAACAGGTCTTCTACTTGCTATCGCGTCTCAGATTCTAGTTAACCTCATCCCATCCGTACTTCGGAGCAATCTTCCACTGTTCACAATTATTTATCTGTCAGCTTCCTTCATTTTCCTCTAGCAGGATGCAGTCATCAATCGGGGAATGGAATTCCTCGGGGACACCTTTCCTCTGCTTCCTCTTTTGAGATTCAGCTTTCAATTCACTTGAAGGACATTATTTCTCTATTTTATTTGACTTTTATTTGTATATTAATTGGTCTCTTTTTGACTATGATGACCTTCCTATATCTTCAGGGATAGGTCTAAAATCTTCCCTTTTAACCCTGACTGGTCACTCAAAAAACAAAGGAAACATGTTTTCTATAACTTTAGGCCACCCATACATCTCAGTGGGAAAAAGGCCTTGGGATGTAAAACTGAAGTCAAATTTTATGGTTCAGCCTTCATATGCCACACGTACTTTTCTTTTTTTACACGTTTATGGTCATTGTAACAGGATTTTCATTGATTTAATTTCCTTTACTTTTAATACATATTTGCCGAAAGCGATTGTTACTGCACTCAAAAAATGGTTTCCTCTTCGGCTTCTATGCCATTTGCACTACGACATAATCATCCATGAGTTACAGAAATTTTTTTTATCACGCTACCAAAGACAAATAAAAACAATTATTATAAACAAATATCAAGTCTTATATTCTAAATATACTTAATATGTATAAGTAAAGAAATATATATTTTGATAATGAGTGAGAGTCACCTCTCTCATTTACACTGGTCACTGGCAGTGATTGGGAGGAAGATCTTCGTCATTGGTTTGCTGGAGCTATATGAGCTGGGAGCATATTCGCCTCATTAATCTACAATATTTAAAGGCCTTCATGATATATATATATATATATATATATATATATATATATATATATATATATATATATATATATATATATATATATATATATATATATATATATATATATATATATATATATATATATATAACATGTCATCTCACGTAATCTTACTCTATCCAAGAGCTCAGCAGCCAAAGCACAAACGTATAATTGTATAATTAAAACCTATTAAATTAATTTTATTTTTAGGTTAAAAATCAGAACTAGGTTTATAGAACCATAAAAAACATGATATTCTTTATAAATAAAACTAATAAATGGAAATAAACTAATACAAAATTAACATTCAATATTTTGTTTATAAATCGTTCATTAATTCATTCATTGTCGTGTGCCAGCCAGGCTGGCAATATGGGGTGCGCTGCTCTACTTTTTCAACTGAACCATATTTGGTGTGGAGTTCAACTTCCTCAGTACATACATGCTATAGGATCCGTTTATAGGGTAGGCAACCATTCACACCTCATTCATACAAGGAAAGGACAAAGACAGGATAGATAGAGAGAGAAAGTACATCCATGCCCGAACCGGGATTCGAACACAGGACCTCCTTATCTGCACTCAGACACGCTGACCACTATACAAGATAATTGGCTTATAAATCGTTACGTAACATATTTAAAAATATTTTTTAGAATTAATATGCTACGAATGACACCCTATTTAATATCTTACTTCCTATGTCAAATAAATATTAATTATAATTTTATCTTCTGTTTGCTCATGAACGGATATCAAATAGATTGGTTTTTCCAAAGTAAACTTCTAAAGCAAAATTTCTAAAGTTCTTTTTTCTTTCAAATGGTGGCCACAAGAGGGTTGAACCCTATGCTACAACAAGGCCAGAAACTGCTACTCATTTGTCGTTACCCAGCGGGCACCTGTGAACCAAGTCACGGAGGCGAGTAGCGTTACCCGCGTCATACCACCACAAACCCGTTTATAGGGTGGGCCACATTCATACAACATCACAGAAGAAAGGACAGAGAGAACAGAGAAGGAAAGAAACATCCATGCCCGAACCGGGATTCGAACCCGGGACCAACAGCTTAGGAGTCAGAAACGCTAACCACTCAGCCAATCGGTCGGCAAAATTTCAATTAAAGTAAAAATTGTCTAATGAGCATTTTTATAAGACTATGTATTAGGTCTTAAAATATTAATTATTAACAATACTTATTTTGGAAATAATATTTAATGATGTATTACGAATTTAACATTTACTTCATAATACCTTACTTCAAATTAAAGATAAATACAGTGCTCAAAAATTCCACTTTGTGATTGCAAAATTAATTTTAAGCATTTATCAGAAATTGTTGTTTTTGCTATTATTAACTTGAAACATATCTCAAGTTCTATCTAAGTTAAATATTTTCAAACAAATATATTTATATTTGACTTGTATTTTGCACTTACAGTTCTTTTTTAAATTTTTATCTAAAACTTTAACACTTTGTTTTTCGTATTAAGTAAACTTTTAAAATTTTAATGCTTTTAAATATATCTTTCTAAAAATTTATTAATCTAAAGATTAAGTATTAATGAATCAATTTTCTCGTCTGAGCAATCATTTTAAAAACTGCCGAACTATAAATAGCTCTACTATATACACATTTCTGGTGCAAAATCATTTGTTAAATTTAGTCATTTATTACAAATAAATTTAGAATGCATTTAATTCGCTAAAATATTTGCTAAACTCTATCTTTTTTCAACTGTGCATTTAACTTTTTGATAATTTCCTTTTCATGAATAATCAGTAAATATTTTTGAAAGAATAACATCAAAATTTATTTTGTAGCATTTTTAATCAAACTTATATCTTTTAAGTCTTGATGTATGTAAATAAATACGTAATATATTATAATATTTTAGTTGGTGAAGCTTATACAAAGGAATATATTTTGCCAGACATTCACATGAGAAAATTTATTTCTGAAAAGAAAAACATAAGAAACTGCTTTAAATTTAGGAAACGATGTATAAAACAAGTTTGTGAAACATCTATTTTTAACAGAACATCATAAATCCTATCGATAACATGAGTTTATGTTCGCATCAATAGCAAACAAGTTTGGGAAGAATATTTTTTCAAGTTTAAGAAAATACTGCTTCATTTAGTGAATTTACTTTTGTCTTACCCACTAAATTAAATAAATTAACGATGAAACATTTCTCAGTAGATAAAAGACACTAAGCATATTTTACTGTCTACAATTACAGCTTAAGTTGAAATCATTGATTTATGCTTCGTGTTGAAATAACTTTCTAGGAAGGAAATTTGTTCCTGTTAATTAAGGGGAATATTAAAGGGCCTGGTATGATTTACAAACTAGAATAAACCAGGTTCGTGTTTCGAAACATATATTTAGTTGTGATTAATAAAAATAGAAAATAAGAAACAACAAACATTATTCTTTTATATTTTACTGTAAAAATGTCTAGGACAACTTTTTGTTTTCAGTGTTTATCATAATTTCCTATATTTTGTGTTATTGATTATAGAATATAATATTTTTCTGTAAAATAATTTATTACAGAAGTAGTATGATGAAGACGTGATTTAATCATACAGTTTATATAAACATGAAATAAATTTTATTAAATGTAATTTTACTATCATTGGTTTCTACAAAAATATTAAGATTATTATACTCAATATCAGAATAGCTTATGAAAAGTGATTATTCATTATTACAGAGTATTTTGCTGACTTTTTTGTAAAACTATTGCCTTAGTTATATTTTATATTATACGTACTTCAAATAGTTTTTCAGTCTTTTAAGGTTTGTAACAAAATGCACTTTTTATCTCTATTTAAAAAATTATTAAAAGAAGCCATTTTATAGATTATTTATATGACAATTGGGGATAAAATCCATTTAAAAATCACACTATAAATTAATTTTTTTATATTTATTTTAATGTTCATGGGATGAAAATGCTTCCCTGAATGCTTTAATCTAGAAACATGTAATGCGATGACGCATAACATTAACATTTTGCAAATTACACTGCAATTGAACTTGGTGTCCGATTATATACGAGAGAAATTTATTGTTGTTGATAAACCATTTTTACGACACCAAGTTGTAAACTGCGTAAATGCTTAAGGTTGAGGTGAGACACTTTAACACCAACAGCATAATTGTCTTCAGAAAGGAATCTTTATCGGTAGTAGGCACATATTTACGACTCGCAAGGCAGGAAACTTTGAAAAATCCGACAGACGTACTTGCAATGGCTGAAGCATGATATCCATTTTTTCTCGTTGTTCAAAAATGGCTTAGTTGGAACCCTTGAATTTATGCTCAGAAGGCTCCTGCTCTCTTAAAGGCCATGGTTGAGATTAAAAAAGGTAATTTTGTGTGTGGTATGTTGATCGATATATATATATATATATATATATATATATATATATATATATATATATATATATATATATATATATATATATATATATATATATATATATATATATATATATATATATATACAGGGTTAGCAAGAAATAAGTTTCCCAATTCAGTGGGCTGCAGAATACGTTCTATTTGTCCAAATGAGATAAAATTTGAATTACAGATAATTCAAATGATGCACTTGACATTTAGTAAAAAATATTACAAAATTTCGCCGATAGATGGCGCTGTAATACACATAAAACATTTGATATACTTTATAAATGTTAAATTATAATAATTAAAAAGTAGCATTACAACTGTTCAATATGCCCCCCTTCATTTTCAGCAATGTACTCCAATCGCAGAACCATATTTTCGACAGCAGACTGGAGTGAGTCTGTCGGAATATCAAGGATATGGCGCTGAATGCTGTCCTTCAGATCTGGTACAGATGCTGGCCTTTTACGGTTGACATTGCCCTTAAAAAAACCCCACAACCAAAAGTCGCAGAGGGTGATATCCGGTGAACGAGGAGGCCATGCCGTAGTGAAATGACGGCTGATAACCCGTGCCTCAGTAAAATGCTGTGTTAGCAGTTGCTTTACACGATGATCAATATGAGGAGGTGTGCCATCCTGCACGAAAATAATATCCTGAAAGCATCCATGCTGCTGAAGTTGTGGGATCACAAAATCTCTCAGCATATCTTGGTACCGTTGCCCTGTGATCGAACAGGTTTTGATTCCATTTGAAGTTATCTCTTCAAAAAATACGGTCCAATCACAAAAGTGGCCATAAACCCACACCATACTGTCACTTTTTCAGGATGCAAGGGGTTTTTCTGGATAGCGCGAGGGTTTTCCGCTGCCCAAATTCGACAATTGTGGGTGTTGACTTGCCAATTAAGTTGAAAGTGTGCTTCATCAGTCCACAGAATATTTCATGGCCAAGTGACGTCAACCATCATTCGAGAAAGGAACTGAAGTGCAAAAGTTTTACGAACCTCTGAGTCTCCGTCCTGCAACAAGTGCAGAGGCTTGATTTTGTAGGAATAAAAATGCAAAATCCACCGTAAGATTTTTCGTACAGTAGAATACGGCATATTCAATACACGGGAAACAACTGGCACTACCATCCGGCGACTGACTGCTGGCTTCAACGACCGCGGTAGCCACATTTTGGACGCTAGAAGACAGGATTGGTTTTCGTCCTCTACCGAGAAGTATTGCAAGTTGTCCAGTTCTTTCAAACTTCTGCATCATCTTGCGTAACACACATGGAGACATTGGACCTCTTCATATCTGCTTCATAAGGCAAAATTCTTTTACAGCTGCAACGGAGTTCTGCTGGTTCTGGTAGAACAATTTTACAAGTAGGGCTTTTCTTTCAAAGAAAGCATGATGTGCAGAGAAGTAACTAATTCTCATTCAGAATCCACCTTCTTTTTACCCAAAGATAATGCTAATAGGCATGCGCTGTAAAGCAAATGAATTTTCATATTTTCAGTATATGCAAATAAGTATCATTAATATTACAGCGCCATCTTTCGGCAAAATTATGTACTATTTGTTTTTTTAATAAATGTCAAGCGCATCATTTGAATTATCTCTAGTTCAAATTTTATCTCATTTGGACAAATAGAACGTAATCTACAGTCCTCTGAAGTGGGAAACTTATTTCTTGCTAACCCTGTATATATATATATATATATATATATATATATATATATATATATATATATATATATATATATATATATATATATATATATATATATATATATATATATATATATATATATATATATATATATATATATATATATATATATATATATATATATATATATATATATATATATATATATATATATATATATATATATATATATATATATATAGTATATATATATATATATATATATATATATATATATATATGTATATATATATATATATATATATAACTTATTAGCACATAATATACTTTAACGGTTGTCTTCAAGTGTAGAAATATTAGGTTACAAGAAAGTTCTTGCCGTAATCGCATTTCCATTGAATGAAGTGAGAATAAGTATGTAAATTAGTGTATGACGTGGTTGAAACACCAATCAGTCGAGTGTAGGAATATCAATCATTATTAAAGCAAGTTATCGGGCACATTCATCAATCTTAACTTGTACCGTTACGAAGAGAAATAGACGCTGTTGAAGAAGCAAGTTTAGTATTGTTTGCTTAAAAACTTCAAAGTGGGCTTATCAGCTGCTGCATCAAATCGCCGAATATGTCAAGAGTATGAGATTGTACATACGGCAATGGACTAGTTTAGCAAATTCAGGTCTAGAGATATGTCCCTCTATAATGAAGCTAGGATCTAGTGGAATACTCGGAAAGTGGTAAATTGTGAACTGCTACCAATGAACCAAATTTTGACTTCGGACCTGTACTGGCAGCAACTGGAACGTGTGCAAAAGTTATTGCAACAGAAGGAGTCCGCACTGGTTAATCCCAACGGGTTTTTTATTCTTGGGCGATAACGCAAGGCCACATCTTCCAGGGGTGGCCAGGAATACTATACAATGACTTGGTTCGAATACTTTGTGCCATTACTTACTCACCTGATTACTTCATCAGACTATCACATGTCGCATTTCCTGGACAATCATCTTTGTGAAAATCCTTCACCAATGAAGTAAACTTGCCCCAAGCACTCACGGACTTCTTTGCTTCCAAAATCTCCGAATTTCATGGCAGGGGTATCGCACAAATAGAACACATCGGCAAAAAGTGCTGGAATTCCATGGAGATAACTTCAAGGACTAAAAGTAGGTTACTTTCTATGTAAGTTATGTTTATATGTGTCCTTATAAAAATTGCCAGGAATTTCTTCTTTACCTTATAATATTTACAGAGGTGCGTAGGATGCTTTTAATAATCATTAACATTAGAATTTAGGCTGCGTTATTTGGAAATATGTTCGATTTCTACTCTAATATAAGATATTCTTCATAATTTGAGTTTTAGCTTTTAATTGCTTTGAATGTTTCAATATATTTATTCATGTTTAGCTTTCATTTAATACTTTTTTATACTGTAGGAAAAAAATGGGAGAAATGACGTCAGAATAAATTTGGAGTTAAAACTGATTGATTTTAAAGAACTTATAAAATTCAATTTCTTGTACTCTATAATAAAACTTATAAATTGCCTTTTCTGTGAAAAATAACGTTATTTCATAGATAATTTGAATGCAAATTTAATTAGTTTTTTTTTGATATGAGAAAAAGCATCATTACACAATTTATAAAAAATATCGTTTCTTTAATAACCGAATTTATTTTAGATAGTTAAAACATATAATAATGTGTAATTATGAACTAATGATATTTTAGTTATTACTAAAATATTAACATTTGCAACGAAGTATAAAAGATGAATTTTCTTTTTTTTAAATCATTATTATATAATTCAAATTTTACTTATAATTTAAGCAGTGGCGCTCATGCACACGGACGCAGACATACACACTTGTGAAGGTGCAATTGTTCCAACACTTCACAGAAAAACGTGTTATAATTCGACCCTTTCCTAATTCATATCCACCGCGTTCCCTGGATCTTAGTCCACGTGATTTATAAAATCTATTGCATCGTGGAGGTGTTGGACGTTCAATGACTTAAGGAACTCTTTAACGTTTAACTTGCAAAGCCTCACAAGTGATCATTTACTATCTCCTATTGAGCATAGCGATTTGAAATTTTTCAAGAAGATGAGGGCGTGATTGTCCAAATACCATTGATTGTCATCATGTCTGGCAATGCTGAAGGTTTCATGGTTAAGACCAGCCTTATTTATAAAGACAAAAATCAAGGGGCATTAAAAACAAAAATACGGTTCTGTTACTCGGATTTTGGATGCATGACACCAAGACTTGGATAACGAAAGCTCTGACCCTTGAATGATTCCCCCATTGCTTCATTCCCCAAGTGAAGCTGTATCTGGCTGAAAAATTCCTCCCCTTTAGGGTCCTATTCCTGTTGGACTGTTCTGGAGGCCATGCAACGGACCTGCAATATGACGGTGTGTAAATAGATTTTATGACTCCGAATATTGCATCTCTAATTCAGCTGATGAATCAAGTTGTCATTCGTGCCTTTAAGGCACTCTACACTCACTCCACGATGCAGGGCCTCATCTCGGCAGTTGATGCTAGTGACGAATTTCCCTTGAATGCATATTGGCAAAGCTACGACGTTGCGTAATGTTTTTCAATATTCAGCAAGCATTAAAGGACATAAAGAGTTAGACCATAAATTGTCGCGGCAAAAAATTATGGCCGAACGTGGTTTACAACTATCCAGGCTTCACTCCTGACGAAGTTCATCACTCATTAGCTGAGAAGTCGGTAAGGTTGGCTCATATCATAAGGAATGAAGGAAGACTCATGACAAAAGATATCAGCACCCTTATCGATTGCCACTCTGACCCACGTATGTGGCCCCTTCAGATGAAAAGTTTGCAAGTGAAAAAGAAAACGAAGAGGAAGGTGAAGAAGAAACTCAAAAATGTGGCATTACCCAGGAGAATCTGTAATAATGGTGCTACACTTTGGACAAGATATTGACATCGATATAGTTCGAGCGGTCGAGCTTAGCAATCGCATTACGGGGTGATGTCCTTGTGCAGGCAATTTTGATGGAAAAGAAAAAAATAAAGGTAATTACTCATCATTATGTTTCTCTGCAAGGTAAAGCTCCCGGCTTTACTGTCAGCGCCTTCAGCGGAAAATTCACAGAGTGAGTCTAAGGCTTCAACAAGCCAATTGAGAGCCTCTCCTCCATCCCCAACACAAGGTTCTTCACCACTGTCAGAAAGAAGTGCTGATTAATGTTTATTACTATATAAGGTTTTGTTATTAACCTTATTAATTAACACTGACACGTTTAAGTAAATACGCATATTGTTGTAATTCTTGTCTTAAATGTGTAAACTATAAATACTTTTTACATATTTAAAACATTTATGTACCCGCATACAGGAAAATTCCTAGGTGCAAATTCAACTTCACGGTTTTTCAGTTTTCGCGGAAGGCCCCATTAACCACGGAAAACGATAATTTTTTAAAACATATTTTACATTTTAAATTCGTCAGATGTTTCCTTCCATTTCGCAAACCATTGACAGTAAAATATCGAAAAAAAATTGTTTTGGGAATTTTTTGAAAATCGTAATAGTTTTCTAAAATGTAAGCTAAATTAAATTGTTAAAATATTTATTGATTGGTTTCCAAATATATTGCTGATGAGAGGAATTATATGAAAAATAATCTTACGAGAGAGAGAGAGAGATTGTTACTTCTCCTTCTCATATATATATATATATATATATATATATATATATATATATATATATAAGAAAGCATTATTAGAGCTTCTACTACGCATATTACTTAATTTATGAATTAAATGCAAATATTTAATTTTTATACTAATTTATTACAAAAATTACAAATACATATAAATTATTCTAGAATAATTTTACATTAGTTATTTAGAATGTTTGAAAATTTCCTTTGAAGTTATAGAATTTTAACAAAAAATTTTAATCTTTCTTATTTCTCAAGTGTTTCTTGAAAGCTTAAAATATTTTAAAGGAAATAACTAAAAGTCAAAATAATATATACTATAAACGCTGAAATTGATCATTTATATTCAACCCTTTTAACTTTCAAGGAAATAAAGCTGTTCATTTTACTTATAAAAGATTCTTTTTCAACAGCTTAACAGAGAGAAAAGCTCTTTCCTATATCATAGTCTTAAGAGAAAAATCAGAGTTTTGGGAATAGATTTAAATGCTACCATGTAAATGATGTTTCAATAGAAAATTTTAGATAGAAGTACCTTGCGTGAATAGTGTGGGTGGATGCTCTCTTTCACAAAAGCATTGTCTAAATTGTATTTAAGAAAAATTTAAGTTCAAACAATCTAAATACTGAATTATATGATAATACTGTAAATAATAAGTTTACGTTTTAAAGTAACGTTTCACCTTTTTGATATTCTAAATATTGAATAAATTTCAGAAAGGATTCATTGTAAAAATATCTTCTGAAATTAAATTTTTCAGAAAGATTTTTCAAAATAATAAATTAAAACATTATTATTATTCTTAAAAAATAAAGTAAATTTTTCCTATTTAGGTTTTGTTCTTGTATACATTTGCATTATTTAAAAATATTTGGTTTTCATATTTATGATTGAATTGTTCTAAGATTTTTCTTAAATATATTTTTGAATATAAAAGTAAAAAAATATATTGTGTTAGAAAAATTTTAATAAAGAAACTGATAAAAATATAGTGTGAAAGAATTTACAGTGTAAATGTTTTTACATCTTGTTAAAAAAATTTAATGAGTCAAAAATTCTTCCTTATAAAAGAAATAAAATTTTAACTGCTTCTTTACAAATTTCTAACAGTGGTACTCTACAGCAAAATGTATGAAATTATAAACTTCAAAACGTTAGAAAATGATATATCACGATTGTGGAATAATAAAAAAAATAAGTATGCTTTTTTGCAATATACTGTGTTAGCTTATTTACCTGAAAGAATACTTGTGAAGTTTCAGAATACTGGAACTCATAGAATTTTTGTTTTCTTAATAAATCTGCAACAATAAATATAATTTTAATATTTTGAAAAGTTTATTTAATAAGTAATTCATCACAGATAATGTAATGATCCCACCAAGTTGGAATATCTTTTAAGCCAAAGTAATCTTTAACAAAATAAATCACCGTAGGCAAAATGCATATCAAGTATTCCAGTAGAAATTTAAGCCATACTTATTACACTCAAATTATTTACAAGATTAAGTAATTAAAATTGTATAATTTTAAGTGTTTTACATTCTATGTAGAAAACGTCTTTTAAAGTTATTTTTCACACAAAATATATTACTAATATATTTTATTTTAAGAATTGCTATAAATTATTAAAAAAAGAAGCAAAACATAAATAAATTATTGAAGTAAAAACATAAAAATGAATGAATGATTTCAACCCAGTTGTTTTAAATGTAAAACCCAAAAATTTAGTAATCGTGTTTTCTTTTTCTATTGCACATTGTGTCTTTATTCTTGCCACTTAAATAAGTAGTTAAGGACTTTTAGTAGTTAGGGAGAAATAGCGTAATTATATATATACTGAAATCCAATATGAAAAAGAAAAAAAAAGATTTAGTAAAACAAAAGTATGTTTTTAGAAGAATAAAATACTTTTGTCTGTTAGCAAAAGTGAGACACAATTGTAAAGAAAAAATAAGTGTATGTTGTATGACACTAATTTTATACACATTTTGCCACTAGAAAAGTGCTTTTTTAAAAACAAATAACTTTTTCTTTCATGGATGTATAATTGACTTGTAAAATCTTTCTTGCAAACCATTTTGTTTAATTTTGATGTTTTAAAGCCAATATATTTAATATAAATATAATCTCATTTGTGAAACATCAATGTGTGTACTAATTAGAAAAATGTTTCCTATACATAGGCTACGTTTGAAGTTCCTATGCTTGCTGAAATGTAAAATATTCTATAGAATCAACAAGTAATATATTTTGTAACATAAATTTTCTATCAATATATTGAGTAATATAGTTTCGGAAAAGTATTTCATAATCAGGATAATTATTTCTTTTTTAACTGCATTATTTGGCTTAAAATATTTGTCAAATAAAAATACTAAATTTCAAATTGTGCAATACTAAGATGATATCGGTTATAGTAATTTGAAATTATTTAAATAATTTAGGCACAATGCATTTTAATGAATATTCTTATTTATTGATTTAGATTATACAAATTTTCAACAAAATGAATGGAAATTTAATAGCATATGCTATTATTCATTTTACATGATATCAACTGAAGCCCAACCTGTCTAACGGTCAGCATGCCTGGCTGTGGAAAGAAAGGTTCTGGGTTCAAATCCGGTTCGATCATTGATGTACTTTCTTTCTTTTGTCCTTTTATTGTATGAATGGTTGCTTACCTAATAAACGACATGAGTATATGAGAAGCATGAATATACATTTGGCCTAAGTATATGAGGTTGGATTCAACACCAAATTACGGTTCAGTTGGAAAAGTGGAGAAGTGCACACCAAATTTTCCAGCCTAACTGGTATATGACAACAACAACATTATTGTTACTAAAGTGGAAACAGAATGCATTATATAGTTTTCTTTTTATCAATCATTTTTTTAAGTAGCATACTTGAACCTGAATTTTTTTGCATTCTTACCAGTTACATTATTGAAAACTAACAGAACATATGGTCCCTGTAAAAACATTTCTTCATTTACTCTTAGAGTTATTTTTGGTTGTAATTTTTAAACTACAAAACTTATTTTTACTTTAAAATTTTTAACGCTGAAATATATGGCTTTCTTTGACAGTTTCATGATTTTTGGTGTTTTTCGTATTACACGCGGTCTTTTGATTTTTACAGAAAAAGAATTTTTAATTTTTGGATTTTAAATTTTGAAAAAAATCATCCTTTTTTCTTTGATAAAATAGTAGACTTTATGAAGACCAGGAATTTTTGTATAAACATAATATTTAGTGTTTCTTATTACAATTTGCATTATATTGTAATTTCTTACTCATAGGATTGTTGCTATTAATTGATTTCAAATGCATAATATTGATAGTTGGCATTTAATTTTCTAAAAATTGATTTTAAAATTCAATTAATCTTTCGTTTGTAAAATCAATGAACTTATCGCTGAACAGATTACTTCTTATTGACTTTAAAAATCAAATTTTAACTATAATTAAGTTATTTTTACTAGTGTTCTCAACTTATCATAAAATACGATTATAAATTATTATCAAAGTAATTATTTGAAATGCAGTTAAAGTTAAATCATAATTTTTAATGTATCTTTTCTGTTATCAAATATATGAGTTTAATATACTTCTAGTTTCACACAACTTTAATCTTTACAAGTAATTTTTAAGCACTCTAAATATAAATAAGTAGGATATTTTTCAACAATTAGGAAATTAATAGAAATATGTATTTTATTTATTTTTCATCTTCAGTGTAATGAAATATATGGGAAATACAATATGAAAATTGTATTTAGAATTTACTTTCTATTTCTTAAATTTACTGCTATTAAATAAACTTTTGATTTCCTTAATTGAAAACTGAAAATTCTGAGCAGAATCTAAATGACAATTATGTATGCATCTCTAGAGATTTAATATATATATATATATATATATATATATATATATATATATATATATATATATATATATATATATATATATATATATATATATATATATATATATATATATATATATTGCATTTTTTAAAATTAAATTATGGTGTTACTTGATTTAAAGCCTAAAACAGTTGTGTGATTTCAGAACTAATATAAACATTCTTTTCTAAAATTTAAATATTTCTTCTCTTATTATATAATACAGTTCAGCAGAGTGTTCTCTCCGTTAACAAAATGGAATTGTATCTCAAATTATCCTTTTTCTAAAATAAGCTTCCTCAGAGAATTAATATCTTAAAATTATTTCTTCTATAAGCAAAAATCATGTAATTTGAAATGTTTCGAAATCAACATGTTATGCTATTCTCCTCATTAGTATTTTTAACTAGAAATAAAGAAAAGTATACTTTCGATGTTTTTATTGTTTAAATTTTTGTGATGATATTATCAGATATAATAAATTATCTTAACTCCAATGAAAACAGAGAAAAATGGATGATTAAAAGCTTTTTAGTAATTTACAATGTAGCATATTAAATGATCTTATAGTATTTAAGAATAATTATAATTAATTTGCTCATAAATGTTTTTCGAAATCTTACTTTTCGTATTGCTTTTAGTAATAGAAGAATAATTTTTAAAAATTAGATGGAATGTAAACACGCTTTCCTTTAACGCTTAAATTCCATATTTTAATTATTACAAAAATTAAAAATATGTATTTTTCAATGTTTGAAAATAATTGTTATTGTCGTTTCTAATCTCCCATCTGCTCTGACACAGTCAGACCACATCAATGAAATCGTTGACATTAATGAAGTCCGATACAAGAAATGGACGAGTGGGGATATCCTTCCATTCCAGTCCAAGACAGTCCAAGATATGCTGGGGTGATGTTTGTTCCAGCCGGCATTGAAAACAAAAAGGAAATCTCTTGCAACCTCCAGAATATTCGAGATTTTTTTCAAGTGTCCACTAACAAGTCACGAGAGATATGTGTTGGTCTGCCTATCACAAAGGAGAGGTAAGTAAATTCCAGGTTTTTTGCCTTTATACCAGTTGTAAAGCGGGCATATTAGCTGTTTTTCTTTTTTTTCGGCCTTTTGCCTCAAGAATAACTTTAAATATATGAGCTTTGAGGCAAAAGGGATAAGAAATTTTAGTCCTTCTTTTTACAGAGTGTTGGCTAATTTTAGGACAGTTAAATGTCCTATTTGTAGGAAACTTAAAAATAGCATGTGGAAATCAGTATTTGCTTTATATGAATATTTTGTCTGCTGGAATATGTAGAGTTACGTATTAACTTCTGCTACTGTCAGTTATGTGTCTCATCGCCTTCTCCTTCCTCTAGGCACTTTGTTTATTCCTCGCATTAGGGAGTGTGGTTTGTATTATCTTTTTGCGGTTGCAGATTTCATTTTCAATTTACATTGAACATTCAGTTGGGCATTTTTTTATATAAAAGTACTCTTACATTATCAACCTGGTAATTAACCGGAGCAATATTGTTATAATTAAACCATACTTTTTTCTATCTGTCCTCTAAATAGGATAGATGTGGGAAGATAAGTATGCAAGCTGTGCATTCTTTCCCTCCTTATAACTAAAAGTGAAAAAAAAACATTTCCGTTGTAGTGTTCAATCCTTGCTGAAATAAGTCAGTGCAATGGTTTTTGAAGTTAGAGGAAGCATTAGAGCTTTTCAGTAATTAAGATTCAGATGAGAGTGGCGTTGAAATTTGCTATGTTATCACCAGATGCCTGTGAACTAATTGACGAAGATAAATGGGAGAAAAATGAAGTCAATACTGGAGAGATTATTGTAAGCGGTATTTTTGGATCTCTGGAGGTTGGAAGAGGAGATAATTTTTAAACTAAACTGCCCACGAGCTCTAGTGTTTCCACAACAAAGAGCATAATGTATGATAGAAGACATCATTCCTCTTGAATACAGAAAAAATTACGCAATGTATTACCTCAATAAAAATTACCTCATAAACACTCTAAATAATTAAAAATTCATTAAATATTGCATATTTTTTATCATTATAAAAATAAAGCTTATAACTACCATAAAATCCTTTTATCTTTAATAAATTTCTTTACTTTTTAAATTAACCACTCACACAATAGTTTTTCTCTTAAACTGAATCACCTAGGTAAATTTTGACTTTGAGGAAAACTACTTAATTGGCTTAGGAATTTAATTAAAATAAACTTCCTTACCTTAAAAGTTCTTTCTAAAGTAATTTTTATGGTAGAAAAAATGAGTTTCTGATGTCAAATAATAACATTAAAATCTCTATTAAATGTTTGTTACTTAGCGCTTTGTAATGTTGAAGTCAATCTTTATTTGGCTTTGACGCAAGTTTATTATATTTTAGCTTTTTGCTTCTTAGATAAGAATTTGTATAACATAAATTTGAGAATAAGTTCACATTGCATTAAAAAGTGCGCTAAAATACAGTTAAAATACTTAGATTTTAGATCGAAAGTATTGATCTTAGGATATATAAAATTGGTATATTTTAACATAAGAATGAAAAAATTAATGAACATTAGCTCACCAACAAAAGTTTATTTATTTGCTGTTAATTATTTGTTATTTATGACACTTGGATAAATCAAGCTCGCTATGCCGTTGGCTATACGAATTTAAGTCAGTAGGATACGTTTTTCATTATACCACAACACTTCAAAGTGAAAGTACGACTTTGCTCTAAACTTTTCCGATAGATGGCACCAACAGAGGATCCACTATTTAATTTTAACCTTTACCTGAAGAAGAAGGAAATTTTCTCTTGACCATTACACACTTGGTAAATGCTCAACAATCAACCACAGAATTTTCGATTACACAGGTGTAACGAACACGTATATCGCATGTACTCGGTGGGTCTTGGAATTGGGAATTTCAAAGCCCAGCCCTTACGGATGGAAGGCCTTTGCCCTAACCAGTAGGCTACCACGTCTCTTATTTATTTATACATGAGATCATAACACTTGAACTTAATGTATAACTCTCGTTATGAGACCTGCAAGAGAAGAATAACTGGAAACATAGCTCTTGAGTGCACTACAATTGAACTAAATTAAAACATATTTCTTCCTCGTTCTCTTATTTAAATGATATGGATATTTAAAATGCATTGAATGGGCTCATATTTTAATCTTGGAGTGAAATATGAAAAGATTTCAACTGTCCAGACTTTGAGTTAATTTTGTTAGTTTACTTCCTCTACTAAATAATAAAATGATTAATATTCATCATAGAATGTATATAATTTTGTGTAATGCATTTTTCTCCTTAAATTTAGATTTATTAAACCATGATACTTTTGAATTTAGGAGAATGATAGCATTCTATACAGAGAAGTACAAAGAAATAATCTTTAAAAATGTAACATTTGAGTGTACTAAAATTAAGTTAAATTAAAATATATTTTTTCATTTTCTTAGTATAATATAAACATAACATTCTTAGTATAAAACACATTCTTAGTATAATATAACATTTAAAATAGTATAATATAAAATGGATTCATTTTGTCACAAAAAAAACTGAAAAGCAATTTTAGTGATTGAACTTATAAACTATGTAAAAACAGCTTTAATAAATACAAAATAAATTGAAAACAAAAATTTTACATGCATAAATCTTAGAATTTTGAGATATACTTAAATACTTTTTAAACAGTTATTTCTTAAATTGTTTTAATTTGAATGATGTCAAAACACACTGATTCTTTTTCTTTTTTAGCAAATTAAATAATTTTTTTTAAAAGCTAATTTTATTAAAAGAAATCCCGTATTTATGTATATTTTACGAATACAAGCTTTCCCTTCAAGGCAGCAATATGTTCATGTAATATATTAAATAAATATAGTTTATGTTTTTATTAAAAAAGTATAATATGTCAATTATATTTATTTTTAAATGAGCCATTTGTTTTATATTAAAAAACCCAAAAATTATACTCTAATTTTTTATCTTAATATAACATTAAAATTATTTAAATAATATATTCAAGCAAGAATTTAATTCATTTAGTCTTGATACTTAACTTTTAATTCTGATGCTTAGTGTATGTATTTTATATGATACGATGTTGGAATTAGATAGTTTTAGATCAAGGGCCATGGTAACATAATCAGTCCTTTATCTTTCGATCAGATATAAACTATGGAACATTGAATGTGTGTTTCTCATTTCTTTAGTTTTTTTAAACTCATTTTAGATTTTTATCACAAATGCAAAATTTCCCCCCAGTGTAGGTAATATTCTTAGTTCAAAAACTGCATGATGGTAGCTTAATAGAAAAAAAATCCTAGATTGTGTTTCAAATGTCTTGTTAATTACTAATATCAAGACTTCTCTAAAACGTTATTTTTATATTTTAAAAGTATATTCGCGAAATTTTAGAAGTGTTCAAAATAGTCACCCAGTGCATCAATATAATTTTGAAGGCAAACTTTAAGCAGATGGAATACCTCAAGCCATTTATTTTTTGAAAACTATAAAAGATGCAATTGTAGGCGCATTAATCTTATTTTTTGAATGAAAATGACATTCAAGTAAGCTTTCTTGTAAAATAAAAACACAGCCATTTTTGGTTGTGTTTTTATTTTTTGGCTGTGTATTCATAGTTAGATAAATGAAATATTGTGGATGTTCCACTATCATTTTCATCTGTTTCTGATCAAGTAACACAAATTTCAATCTGGCTGAATGAGACGATGAGTTTATTACGATGGAGTATGAGTCTCTTAGCATTCACTTCTTGAAGAATCATTTTTAAACTTTTCGTATACACTATAATCTTATTGTTCATATTGTCATGCTGTAATGCTTCCCAAATTGCTAAAATTAAATTGCTATGACTTATCTGTTCATTAAATTTCAGATATAAAAATAAGGTAATGCTTTAAATTTTTGAAATATAATTTTAATTACTAAAATACTACGTGAACATTTAAAAGAAATATAACTATGTTTGCGAAATGAGGAATTGAAATAATTATATGGTATTATTTGCGACAACATATAAATCCATAATTTATCGGGATTATTTTCATGTTTAAACTCGTCTAAGCAATTTTTTATTTTTATCATTTATTTTATTCAGGTGTAAAACAATATTTTATTGAAATCATCTGTTGCATAGAAATACAGATTGAAATCTTATTATCAATAATAGGACTGCATCACCTGTAATTTCAGCCTTAGTATATTAATTAAATGATTCAATACACTACACTGAAAATAATTAATAGCTTTATCTATTGTGTACAGTTAAAAAATTCTGATATATAGATTGATAGATATGATATGATAGATATGGATATACATCATCGGATCATCTGCGTACAAATAATTCATAATCAACAGCTAATGTCAATTCTGAAGTCAAAGTGCATACTAATAAATATCATTTTTAAAATAATTAATGAGTTTTATAGTTACCAGAAAATGTTAGCTCACTGATTATGCTTTTTTTAGTTCATTATGCTAAAGCTAAATGTTTAGTAAAATAGAATCTACACAAGTTAATTAAACAAGTCAACTCATTCTATTCTCTTGCCGAATTTTTAATTAACAAACTTGTAATCTTGTCATAACTTTAAATTTTTAAATATTTTTAAACCATTGTTTAAATAAATGAATAACTGAATGGAAACATTAAAAAAATTTCTATTATGAAAAAAATTGAAAAAAATATTGCAAATCATGTGAAAGTTATACTTCAAGAAGTGCACAGATGTAAATTTTTGAAGAGAAAAATAATTAATTTTTTTTCCGCATGACACATATCAGGAAAAAAAGAGAAAATTTCATTCCCCTGTTTTGAATAAGTTATTTTACCACTTACATAACTTATACCATTTTTTATTTCATGATATGAGTCTTTTTTCTCATAAAAGTTATTGCACAATAGTAACTTGTTTAAAAATTTTTTAATGGAATTGCTTTCAAATTTGTAGTTTCTATTCTGTCATTTATAGGGTGTTAGCGCTTGTCACAATTTATCAGTTTAAAATGTGCTTAGAATGAAAAAAATCATATTTTGCGCAATACGAGATAAAAACATTTTCACTCATTTTAATATTTAAAAATTCGGTATTTTCTCTTATTTTTCTATTTATTTCATTAAAAGAAGTTAGTATTATGAGCATTTTATTTTTCTTATAAATTGCTTTCGCATCTTTGAATTTATTTTCCTTTATTAAAACCTTACCTACTAGGATATATTCAGTTTTTGCAACCACTTCCATTTATCTTAATCTCCATCAGATAATTTTATATTTTAACTATTTCAAGAAAAATGCAAAGTGCAATATATCTTTTTTACTTTGATCCTTTGAAATAAAAAAAAATCTCTTTCTTATGCCTATAAATTTTTATGTTTCGTATAATTTATATTTTTTGAAAGAATAATGAAGAATTTTTAAAATATATTATAAAATAGGAAAAAAAATTTAATTTTAAAAGAAATCATGTGTAAGAAAGTAGTTTATAGTAGCAGAGAAAAATATTTTGTGCTAAAAAAGCAAAACCTTTAAATAGAAAATATTAATTGTCTTTGGATTTTTTTAATTTTTAAGAAGAATTACTCTTTTTAACTTTATTCTTTAAAATAGAATATAAAATCTCAGATGTTTTACTGGTTTTCATTCTCTTTTTTGTTCATTTTAAATCGAAAAGTCACAAAAGCAATATACAATACATGAGAGCTTTTACGATTCGGAGTTTAGAATGATTAGATTATTGTTAATTATACCTCTGTTTGAAAGACGAAACTGCAAAATTGATAATGTGATTAATTTAAAATTAAGAATTTAGTAGTTAAAAAAGTTTGCTACATTAAGGCAAATAACTGTTAACAATTATAAAATTGTCTGTAAATATATGTGCATGTATTTAGCTATTATCATGAATTACATCAATTTACTTGTTTAAGAAATTAATTTTGATCACATTTCCTTTTTCAAATAAATCCCAACGTTTAAAAAATACTTTTTTAAAATAATTTTGATTATAAAATTAGAATAGAAATGGTGTTAATTTTGTTTGCGAAACGCTCCTTAAAGTTTTTTGAAGTAATTTAATTAAAATACAGATTGCGTAAAATTGTTTAGTTATTAGAAATTCACTTGCAATCCCCAGAAAAAATCTAAATTTATCATAATAATGCACAATGTTTTGAAATTAGATATAATAATTATCTTTTAAAAATGGATTATCATGCTACTACTGAGTATATAAAAACGATATTGCTTACACACACTAATGTTTGATAATTAACTTCCTGTGCATGCAATATTTTCATGTTAATGTCATTTTAATGATATATGAAGTAATTATTTCCTTTATCATTACTAGCTTAAATGTTTATTTAATTAATGTTAAAAAACACTTTTTTTCAAAAAAAATGTGCATTTTAAATGAGTTTCATACCAGTATTTCAAATTGAATATGATTATGATGTAACGAAATTTCTATCATAATTAAATTAATTTACATATTCTGCATCCATGTGTATCGGGATGAATATTTTAATTAACTGTAATTTTAATTTTCAATATAAGAGTATTGTTTTTTTAAACCTTAGTTCTGATATTCTTTCAATGATTTTGTCAGGATTAGATGTTTTACAATTCTAGAAATATTTTTTCTGTTTCAATATAATTTTGCTTTTACTTTTCAACTTCTAGTAACATATTCTGTTTGTACCATACCTTAGAAATATTTCTTACATGGATGTCATATGCGTATTCATCTGATTTTAAACAATTGCGTTTTGCTTACCATTTTATATTAACAAATATCATTCATAGGATTGTCTTGATCAAATTTTCCTTTGATTTGGCAAAGCATAGCTATTATATTGGTGCAATTACCTTATTGAATATTTGAGAAGTTTAAGAAATTGATACTTGAAATCAAACATTTTCAATTTCTACGGTAGGAAGGATTTTAGTCCAATTTTGCTAATTACATTTTTGCCCACAATAAATCTTTAATCGAGAAAAGTTTGTTTTCAAGTTTTCACTTTCTTACTAGTTGTATTGTACATCATAATACTTTATTTCATGTATTTACAGACTATTGTTTTCCGGTAATAAAGAATTTAAATGTTGTTCTTAAATCACTTTTTAAACATGAGAGCTTATTTTCCACTGTTTGAACACGACAGTTAGTTCAATCGAAATCTACTATTTAACGTGGATTCGAAGTCTTTGCAAAGATTCAAGCCTGAAGAGCAAATTCAACTCACAGATTTTCTAAGAAAATGTCAAAGCTCTTACAATCCAGTGTCTGCTAAATTTATGATATATCAAATTTTATAGAAATACGAATTAAATAATAACATTATTTTATCACATAGAAATAAATTTGTCACACAAATTTCATAAGATGCTTCAGTTCAAAACCATAAACACATTCATCATTTTCAGATACATATGCTTTATATTACACCTATATATATAGTTTACTTTAATTTTAAATATGTTGGTAGCACACTTAAAATTAAATCAATAAAACTAATCTTATCAAAACGTTTTATTGAATTTAAAATTTACAATAAATATAAATACAAAATAACACATAAAACAGTCTGATTCACAGATATAAATAGTATTTAATGTTTAAAAATATTTTAAAAATAATCTCTTTCGTTGCCTCTTTGTTGTCTAGGATACATTGTACCATTACATTTTGCAAACTTTTCTCCAGATCGTCTTAGTATATTTTATATTTAGCTCATTCCATGCATCATAAAAAAAGGTTCAGAAGAGTTTATAATTGAATACTGCTTTCCACTATTATAAATGTTTCTTAAGAGTAGTAACTGAGCTTTTTTCAATTACATTAAAAATCAGAAACATGCGGTGACGAAATCAAAACTTTTATTTTATTTTGTGTAAAACATTTTTGGGAACTTTAGAAGTTTTATTTTCCCCTACTTGATGAAATACAAAGCTTAAACTTTTTAGTGGATAACAGTATACTAACACCTGCTGTTCTAATATTTCTTATACATTTCAGAGTTCACAATTTTTAGAAAGAATATTAAAATAGTTTTTCCATTTTCAGAAATTCCACGTAAAAATTATAACAATCTCTTTTAAAACAATGACTCTATAAATGCGTTTTTCTCTTCATAAGTCATAACAATAGTGATTAAAATGTCAAATAAATCTAAATAGAAGTATTTTTCATCAGATAATGTGGTAATTTTCTAATTAATACTGTCCTGCATCTATTTAATAACGTCTTTTTTGCGTAAGAATTATTCAACAATTATTACACATTTTTTATTGATTTACACAAATTTGATAAAATTACAATCAGAAAACAATTCGGATTATTTTTATGATTTTCATTGTTAATTAAAAAAAATTTTTTTTTTCAAAACAGCAAAATGAGATACGAATTTTAACGCATGAAGCTATTTAAGAATTTGAACGTCTTTTTTACATATATTTATTGTAATTTTAACAGCACATTCAGATCTTTTTATTTCATAAATATTTTAACTTAGTAAATGTTTAAGATAAAAAAACTACATTTCTCAAATTTTCATTTAAATTAAGTAATATCCATGAGGTATTTATTAAATCTTATGGACTGAAAAAAATATTTAGTCACATTAAACTAAAACAATACTTTTAAAGGAAAAAATTTAAATCTGTTCAAAATTAAGAGTCATATCTTAGTATGCCTCCTATTTATGGGCCAAATAGTTTTCAAACATTTTAAAAACTACCATCTAATAAGAATTGTAATACATATGAAAATGTTTTCCCAAATCTTTTATAAAAATTGATTATTTAAATAAAAATGAATGCATGTTTAAAAATTTCGTTATTATTTTTAAATAAATGTAATTTGTTTTCAAAACTATAAACTGTAATATATTGATATGAAAATTCACATCAACAATATTTAATAAAATTGTGCGTAAATATATTCTGTAATATATAAATATATTAAACAAATACTAACTTAAAAATCCTAATATAGTTAAACTTGTGACTTTAAGAAATTTTTACAATGAATACAGTTCTATGAACAAATAACCATACTTTTGACCAATCTTAATCACAAATGTTTCCTAACTTTTTAAAAGATTCTACAATCCTGTAAAAGAAAGAACACATAACATTTTTTTAAACTATTATTTTATTATTTTAAAATATGTAAGGGGATATTTACTGTGGTATATTTGAAACTTAGTATATGTTTCTTTGCTTATAAATTTGATTACTCAATAGTTACAGTTGGAAATATAATTACAGAACTATTGCTACTGCTATAAATTAACAACTAATTCATTTATTAACTATTGAAAATACTGTTTATTTTTCAATTGATGAAATTGAATTTTGGGTATTCTTGAAACAAGATTTTTAATATTTTTATTTTATGGTTAAAAATAAAAGCGATGTTTGTAAAATGCTGAAATATTTCTGTAAATAGAAGGAAACAGAATTTTGAAGGATTTGTGTGTGATTAAAAGTGAATATAACGCGAAATAACCTCATCAATTTACAAATTTATTTTATATAACAGATAATAATTTTCAATTATTTTCAATTATAACTTTTTTCTCGTACATTCGTGTACTAATATTATACTGTCAAACAGTTTGGAATGAATGAGTGTAAATTTACAGATTTTAGAATCTATGAAACAATATCTAGTTCATAATAATTAAAAATTTTTAAGACCAATTGAAGGTTCTACATAATTTATTCAAGAGAATTAAATGAATTAATTACTTATCAAGAGTTAAGAGTAAAATTTCTCATAAACAATTTCATAATGGAAGTAGTATGATATCAAAACGAATTTTAAAAAATAGGTTCACTTTAATACAACTGTATTTTTTTATTTTGGTACTTGATTTGTACATATAACTATTATTAAATTAACATTAAAAAATTAAAAAAATTTGGTTGGATTAACGTAAAATCACTGCAATTATATAGTTTAAAGAATTGAGTTCTACTCTTTTTCATAAATAAACATTTTTAGAGGGAAGAGTTTAGGCGATATCTAGAAAATAGACAAATAATTATAAATATAGGAAAAACCCAATATTATTTGGAAAAAAAAAACGAGGCTGATTAACATTTGTATGTAATCACTTACTGCTTTTAAGATTCATAGCATTTAATCACAAACTTCAGTATCTTCTTGTTAATCTTTTCATTTGGCAATTCATTAAACAAGAAATCATTGTATTTGATGCTAAAAGTATTACAATTGAGGCAAAACGTCATATGAGCTCCATGATTTAAGAAAATCAATCTCAGTCATTGAAAAGCGTCACGAGGACTACTGAGTAAGAAAGGGTTTCTTCGTCAGTTCAGAGTACCCTAACATTATTTAAACAAAAAAAGACTTATTCGTGATCATTCTATAAAGCACATATTTAATCGACTGGATCTTGTTATCTATCAATTTTTATTTTTTATCTAACTTGAAAGAATTTCTGGAATATACAGTCCTTGCAAGTGATGAAGAATTTAAGAATGTAGACCACTTGACTTATTGATTCAGCCAAAGAAGATCGTAACATTAGAATTTTCAAACATCAAGGGATACCTGTTTAAATGTAGGTATGCACTTGTATATTAAAATAAAAGAAACTTAAGGCATGTGTCACGAAATTACCTTTTCCAATAACTAATTCGTTTTACATACTTTATAATAAAGAGAACCTTAAATTCTGGGTGACCCAATTTTATTGAAGCAATTCAATCTTCACATCATCATATGACCTACTCTAGTACATTTCTAATGATCCAAAATATACTTTTGATTAATGTACTTTATAAGCTTTTATTTCATTTAATAAAACCTCAGAAACATTTTAGCATATCATCTAATTGTTTTCATTCAGTATTTCGTTAAATATTTTAATATACAATTAAGATGGTATATTTTATTCATAAATACTTTCTCGCAATATTGGCTTAGAAGTTTAGCAAAATATTGAGGTCTGATATCTAAATTCATTATATGTTTTAAGTGCTTCAGAAAATAAACAACAATAATGAATAGAGACGTCTGGTTTATTATTGGTACTTCGTAATTTATCTGGAAAATGTTTAAAGCCTTAACTATTGCTTCTCGATTATGAAGATAAGTTTTTAGAAAACGGTGATGAATATAGTATAAATTACAACTTGATAGTCATCAGCATAGTACTCATTATTAAGTCGGATTCTCTTAATGATGTTGAAATGCGATGAAACGATATTCAGAGAAGCAAATTAGATGAATTAGAGTTAGTAGAAGTGAAACGAAGGAAAGGGGAAAGGTCTTTAACTCACTATATTTATCTCTTGAATTGTTTCGTATGTATATATATATATATATATATATATATATATATATATATATATATATATATATATATATATATATATATATATATATATATATATATATATATATATATATATATATATATATATATATATATATATATATATATATATATATATATATATATATAATGTATTTAGCACAATTTATTGATGTCCATATAATAATTGATTTGAATATTATTTAAAATTTAGTGTACTATTTTTAAATCGAAAATTTTCAGACTATTCATATTAAGTAATGCATTTCAACATTTTAAAGATTAATAACTGTACTATTTAAATTATAAATGTTCTTCCATATTATCATTCAAAATTATTAGGACTTATGATTTATACCTTTATAAAAATTACAGTAAAATATTGTTTTTGAAATTATAAGATTCATTATTAACAATTACAAAATTTTACCACAAAAATAAATAATAAGTATCACTGTATATGAGATTAAGTACACATTAAAGCATACAGTTACTTACATAAAAATTTATAATCATTAAAAAATTATAATCGTCAAAGAAGTCAAAATTAAAAATTAATTCTGGGGATTTAGAGATGAATGTCATAAAAAAACTCTAGGACATTTTTATTTCTTGTATATAAATTTTTAATGGTATAATTTTGATAAGCAATTTTCTTTTAGACGGTTGCTACTTGCACATCACTAAATACAATGAAACAACATAAGCTGCTTTTTTATAAAAGTTCAGGAAAATATTTTTTAATATAAGTCCTCACAAGTACATTTTATTTGAGAAATTGTAAATCACTGCCTACAATTGAATTTATAGCAAGTTCTACCATATCTTCTGTGAGCACAAAGTTTCTTACGTCTGAGTGGAAACATCAGTAGTTCCCATGGCAATCGTTTTGATAGCTAAGTAAATTCATGGAATGTAGTAACTAGTAACTGAGTAACGTAAATAAGTGAGTTCTCTTATAAATAAAGCTATATATATTATTTTATAATGAAATGACTCATCTATATAGAAATAAGCACATTAAAATAAGAGAAGCCAACAAATCAGAAGTGGGATTTGAAGATCCATATACGCCACCAACGATAACGAAAGTATGTAAACTGATGGTTTTTTTTTAATAAAACGCAATTCGAAATAATGGATAGCAACGAAATGACGTACAGGCACGAATTTCATATAAAGATATAAAATAACTTAAATTACTTGATTGCGTTTGCGTTTTTTTTTTCAAAAAAATAAGTATGGCTTATTTAGGAAATTATAAGAAAGCTTCTTTGTTAGAATTGGCGACGGAACTAGGCGACACTGTTGATAGTAGTATGAAAAACGCTTGTTTAAGGCAGTTGATTGAAAAGTCGCCTAATTATGATGAAGAATTTGCTAAAATAATGCTGAATAGGTTAGTTGAAGAAGAAAAAGAACGAAAGCAAGAAGAAAAAGTAAGACTTGAAATCGAAAGACAAGAGTGATTGGAAATGCTACGAATCGAAACGGAACGCATAAAAAAAGAGAGAGCTTACGAATTGGAAAAATTACGCATTGCTAATAGCCGTGAAATAAACAACGAAAGTAACGTAGACCAGGAAGTGGCTTTGGTTAAACCGAACAACGATTTTCAGAAGCTAATTCGCAAATCTGATCTTAAGGAATCGGAAATAAGCTTATATTTGGTTCTATTTGAGCGCCAAGCACGAAGGGCTAAAATACCTGAAGGAGAGTGGGTATGTCATCTACTGGGATTATTACCGTACGAGATCACACAAATAATTGGTAGGGAACCTGAAGAAAAAGCTAATGATTATGAGTATATTAAGAAATTGTTGTTGACACGTTTTAAACTCAGTCCGGAGAAATTTCACCAAAAGTTTAGTTTTCATGAAAACACAAATAGTACTTGGAGTGACTACGCCTTTGAATTACAGAACTATTTTGAAGAATGGATTTCAGGACTAGGAATTAAGGATTTTCAAGGTCTGAAGGACTTGATGATTATAGATCAGGTGAAACGCCGAGTTCCGGCTGAATTGAAAGAACATTTCATCGACGAATGGGCGAAATTTTTGACGCCAAAAGAACTCGCTGATAAGCTAGATGAATATGAAACGGTGCGAAATAATAGAACGAAATCTCAAGTTTTTGAACGCAAACAAGTGAACAACTTTAATAAGAGTCCAAATAATTCTCGTTATCAACGTCTAGGTAACTTTAATAACAATAAATTTAAAAACCAAGTTCAACAAGTAGAAACAAATGAAAACAATAGTGCCTCGGGTTTCCGCAAGCCATTTCGTAATGAGAAGGGTAAACCGAAATGTTTCAATTGTAACTACTATGGACACATTTCTAAGGACTGCCCTGAAAAGAAAAAGGATTCTGAGAAAGTCGTTACGAATTTGATATCTAAAACATCAAACAGCTCAAACGCATTACTCTTCATTAAGAAAGCAAAAATTAATGAAGAAAATTTAGTAGATTCGATGATTGATACTGGAAGTTCTTGCTGTTTAATGAAGAAACCAGTTGCTGATAAGTTGGGTATAGTTATTATTTCCGAAGTAACTGACATTTATGGATTTGGAAATCAGATTAAACCAGCAAGTAAAGCACTTGTAAAGGCAATAGTGGATATTGAAATCGACGATGTTTTAGGTAAAGAAACCATCATTCTTTTAGTTAATGATGAGTCTCTGCCAGTGGATTTATTGGTTGGGAGGACGTGGTTAAATTTGCCTCATATTGCTTATGATAGGGTAGGAAATGAGCTGCATATTGATGAAGCACCATTCAGTAAACTACAAATCAATCTAAATAAAACGAGAGTTTCTTTGAAAGCTGTAGAAGAAACAATGTTAGAAAGGAATACGGTTAATTTCGTTCAATGCAAGTCGGATGAGCAGAAGGAAGGTTTCCTGTTGATGAGATACAGACAAAATGTTGACTGTTTATTAGAAATGAAGGAAGGAAGGTTAATAGTACCTATTTCAAATGTACATATTGAAAATTTTATATTAAAGAAAGGTCAATGCGTCGGGAGATGTGAAGCTGTAGAGTTCTATTCATGTGAAGGTGGTATTCCGGTAAATGAAGGCTACAATGTTGAAAATCCAGTTATTGACACTAATGTAAGAGAAAATATTTTTATATTGGCTGAAGATCCAACAAAATCAGAAGATGAGACTTCTAAAAGACCCCTTACATTGGAAGATATAAAAACTGATGAAAATGTAACTGTAGATCAGAAGCAAGAGTTACTTACTCTCTAGAATGAATACAGAGATTGCGTTCCAACAAATCTTAATGAACTTGGATACACGAATTTGATTACGATGGAAATCAAGGAAATGGAAGGTACACTCTAAAAAAAAGCACTGTAATTTTACAGCAAAATATGCTGGCGTTTTGAGCGCCAGTACAATATGCTGTAAATTTTACAGCATATTCGTAAAACTTTTACGTTCTTTTTACTGTAAATATTACAGCACTTTTCACTGTAGTTTCTACAGAACTTTTCACTGTAATTTTTACAGCACTTTTTATTGTTATTTTTACAGCACATTTTACTATGCATTTTCTGCATATTCTACGAAACCTATTGCAATAGCTATTTACAGCTATCATGTTTTGTAAAGATAACAGTAGAGTATAAATCAATTTTGAATACACAATAGCTGATTAACTAATTATGGGCCAACTATTATTAAGCAATTTTTTTATACAATATACAATGCACAAAAACACAACTAATGTTATATTGCAGAATATGTCATTTTTCAGAACATTTTGTGATCAATAATTTAACTTTCAATACCTAACGAGAATGCTTAATTTTCTTACCTTACAATCATAACTTTAGCAGAAGGTTGAATTTTTTTATTACATATTTTTTTTAAAAAAATTAAGAAATAACAGTTATATTGAATAAGATACAAAGCTATTCATAAAATTGATTTTTGATATATCTGTTGTTCTACAGATTTGGGATAAAAAGAAACCTTACAAAACATTCCATTTTACTAAAAAATATCAAAGGAGAATTAGTAAATGATATAGTATTTTAATTATACTATAAAGACAAAGTTTTCTTTTTGATATTGTTTAAAGTAATTGATTTTTTCCATTATAATAAAAGCAAATAAAGATTCTGGGGGAAAAAAAGCAATATAGTTGACAATACACAAATAATTGTAAAGAATTTTTTTATATACATTTTAATAATTATAGCCATTTAAAGTTGGATAAATTATTTAAAAGTGACAAAAGCACATGCTTGGACTCAATCCTTGACATATTTTTTAGATTTCGTTTCCCGCGAGGGATTAAAGTTGAACAAGCACCTGAAAAAAAAGAAATCAGACACATGAATATCTAATTTGAAATTTCATGAGCTGAATATTTCAGAAGAAATAATAGTTCAATAAAATATTTAGAACCTTTTATTGTTTTATATAATTGATTGAAATTCCCTAAAATATACTTCTTTTAATAGTTAACAAGTAGTTGTTACATTCATGCAATCACAATCATTTTGATGATAAAAATTCTTTCAAGGGATTTTAGCTATTTCATGATAAGAATTTTTGGTAATGAAGGTCTCACTTCTTATGAAGATGATGAAATCTTTACTGCAATTAAATTATTCTAAATGATGTTTTCTATCTCGAAAAACTAATTTGTAATTGATTTAATTAAAAGAGAATATAGAATTTGTTTTATAGGGATTCATTTATGTTATCGAAAATGATATCTTCTGAGAAGCAAATCATAACATTTCTAATGGGAACTGTGAATTACAAATTTTTAGAAATAAAGTGCGAAACATGAACTTTATGCCCACATTCTAAAGAGTACTTACAAAAAGCCGATTTCAAGTTAAAAAAATTAATTTTGTAGAGAATATGGAAACATATATACACAATTTAAAAATATTTCATCGAAGATAAACAGAAAAATTAAAATGCTATAAAGTGTCAAAGTAACAAAAATTTATGAAATAACATTTTATAAAACATTTGCTTAAAACTGAATTTTTTTAATTCGTAAATAGTTACCTCAAAAGTGAAATCTAAGTTGTTTTAGAGTGAGATCAAAGTTGTATTTCCCTCTAAGAAACTTTAATTTCAATAAAAAATTACATGAAATATTGCAAAATTAGGAAATATTAAAAAAATTTGCTGTTTATTAAGTCTGCATATTTACGGCATTATATACGTACTTAAAGATAAATAAAGAAGAATACAATTGAAATTGTATCAAAAAAGATATATTTAACTAAAACAAATTATTTAGATTTTCTTAGAATTTTATATAATTATATGATTTATTTTAAATAGAATGTTAGCAGAGTAAACAATATTTGAAGATGTGAATAAATGTAACAACAAATTTCATCTTTCGAGTAAAACATTTCAAATCTTTTGAAATATATAAATAATACATACCACAAATGCCACCCAACTTGTCTAGTGGTCAGAGTGCCTGACTGCGGATAAGGAGGTCCTGGGTTCGAATCCCAGTTCGGGCATGGATGTACTTTCTCTATCTATCCTGTCTTTGTCCTTTCCTTGTATGAATGAGGTGTAAATGGTTGCCTACCCTATAAACGGGTCCCTATGGCATGTGTGTAGAGCAAAGTCGAACTTTCCCCTTCATGGTGCTCTGATTAAAACGAAAGGCGCTTCCAATTGACTTAAATTCGCATAGCCAAGGCATAGCGAGCTTGGCTTGTCCAAGTGCCATTAGTAACAACAACAACATACCACAAATTAATACACGCATTAATTTTTATATTCATTTATAAATTTCTTATTTATAATTTACTAAGCAGTAATTTTTTAAATAAAGTTTTGAATACTTTATTGCAATATTTCTGAATATTTTTTCAAGTGTTCTCCAAAATATGCAGATACAAGAACAATACATGCTCCAACATCCTCTTTTCCAACCAATTCCTCAATGGTTTAAGATTGTATTTTACAACCTCCAGAAGGAGAAGTTTTTAAGAAATTAACAATTCTTTTAATTTTGTTAGCTGATGCAAACTTAAGTCTTTCATTTAAATCTGCAGCAGTTAAGCACTTAAAATGGTCCAAAATGGTTTGCTTTAAAAATAAGCAAGCCTATCTTTCTTTTAATGTGGGAATATCACTAGGTGTGTTAATATCTTTTCTTTAAAATGGAAAAGTCTCATATTACCTTTACAACCTCTTCAATCATAACATCAAAAAGCACTGCATTTTGGCTTCTTGTCAGACATCACAATGAACGAAAAACAGAAAACTTTAAAAAATACACGTGCTTACAAACTCTCTCTCTCTCTCTCTCAATACCTATTCCAGATTTCAAATATGGCTGAAGTTGATATGAAGAGGCTTTACTCTGAATAGTCTTACTATTACTAAAAGTTATTTGTGATTGTTCTATTTTTAAAACTTCCTTTACAAATCAAACACTTTCTTCATAAATTCTTATTTTCTCAAAACATATAGATACATTTAAAAAAATTTTTTAAAAGTGTAACTATGTTGGAAGGTAGTACTTAATGTGCACAGTAGTATTAGAAAAATCTTCAGCACATTATATTTTAAATATGTTAAGCAATAACACAAATTACAAAGTTTTCACTCATGTATTTGTTTCTTAATTATAATTTTAAATTAGTTTTTCTTTTTATGAATTTCAGATTTCTTCACAAACATGTAAATAAATCATAAATAGTACTCCACATATTTTTTGCAATTTTTGTAATAAAATAAAGTAAAATTTGCAGTAATGTAATTTTTTACAAAAAAAAAATGTGTTAACTGAAATTTTTTTTATAAATATCAAACAACCAACAAGATTTCCTAAACAGGCTTTTAATTAATGTTCTAATCAGTAATATAAATTTAAAAAAATTAATCATGGTTATAAAATAATAAACTTTACATTTTCTAAATAAATATGACCTTGATTCGAATAGTACTTCCTAATATGTATTTAAAAAAGGAATATTTCTTATATATTTGTTTTAAAATATAATGATTTTAAAAAATAGATATTTTAAAAAAGCATTACATTTTTCATTGAAATGCATTTTTACATTTCATGCAAATTCTAAACACCAGAGCATTTATTTTGTAATATTATTTTATTGAAAGAATTTACAAACATTTATGCCTAAAAAATGATTATTTTAATACATGTTGCATTTTAATACATGTTACACTAATTATGATCATTAATTCATGAATTGAATTAATGATCATAATTAGAATGCAATTTAACGATCTGTATTAAGAAATAAACATTTTTTAATAAAATTCTAATCAAAAAATTATTAAGAAATGTTAAATTTAGTTAATATACAATAAATTATATCATTTTACAATGAAAGAAAAATCATGAATTTTCAACAACGAAATAAAATAGAAATTCCGTTAATATATTTAATTATGTCTAAAAGAATATAACAATAGATGATTATTCAATTTTAATTTAGAAATATATAAATACAGCTAAGCAATTTTATAGCAATGAAAGCACTTAAATATAACTCTAATTTCGCCAAAAATTTGATAATTAAAATACTTATCAATTATGTTACCAAACTACTATAAAATGTTTTAAATATTAATAAAAAGTAAGTAAAAAAATATTGACACTGAATTAATACTAGTTAATATGATCATTTGTAAATTCACAGCTTAGAATTTTTTGAAAAGTTCAGTCGAATTTATAAGAATTTGTATATATCAAAGTTAGCTAACAACTTGCATAATAAACAGTATGAAAAGTATACGTTACCTTATGTTTGGTGATTCAATTTCAATTGAAATTCAATTAAAGGAAAAATTATTCTCAAAATATCAGCAACTTCACAAAACGAAAACAAGGGCAAATAAATGGCGAAATTAATTTGATTCATTTGTCACAGGAACCAAAGAAACTTTTATAACGCCAATTCTCTCTCAATGCGCATGCCCAATAGCAAAGAATTTTCTGCGGCTTAATTTTACAGTAAAATTTACTGCAATCATTTGTGTTCCTAGGACAGCTATTTAAATAACAATGATTTTTATTGTATTTCTTCCGTCTATTTTTACAGTGTAGCAAGCCAGTTTGTATGCGTCCTTATAGGACAAATGCAGAAGAACGGGCCATAATTAAAGACATTGTGAAAGAATGGAAGGAAAATGGAATTGTTAGCGAAACTAGATCTCCTTACGCAAGTCCTGTGATGGTTGTGAAGAAGAAAACGGTAGACCATCGTTTGGTCATGGATTACAGAAAGTTAAACTTACAGACGATTAAAGACAAATACCCATTACTTAGAATTGATGACCTGTTTGAGACTTTGAAAAATTGTAATGTATTTACGACATTGGACTTGGCCCATGGATATTTACAAATTCCACTAAGCGAATCTGTGAAAGAAAAAACTGCCTTCATAACACCTGATGAAACCGGACAGTTTGAAAGGATGACTTTTGGGCTAACCAATGCTCCAGCAGTATTCCAGCGCATAATGCACTTGGCATTGGGACCATTGTTAGATAAAGAAGTACTATGCTATTTAGATGACATTCTTGTACTGGGAAAAACTTGGACAGAAATGATAGAGAAAATGAAGCATATTTTAGAAAGGTTGAAATCTGCACATTTAACTTTGAAGCTGACAAAATGCGAATTTGGTAAGGACGAAATTGAATTCTTGGGTTTTGTGGTTAACAAACATGGAATTCAACCAGGACGAAGAAAAGTTAGTGCTGTTGCCCAGTTCCCGATTCCAAAGAACGTACATGAAGTAAGAAGATATTTGGGTTTAACTAGTTTCTTCAGACGTTTTATACCGAATTATGCTTTGCACGCTGAATCATTGACACGACTTACACGCATAGATGTTGCGTTTCAGTGGAATGAAGAACAAAAAGCGGCATTTGACAAATTGAAAGAAGACCTGACTAAACAACCAACATTAGCACTCTACAAACCCAACTCCTGGACGGAGGTACATACAGATGCAAGCTCTGGTGGTATTGGAGGCATGTTGTTAAAATATGGAGATGACGGAAAACTTAATTTGGTTTATTGTGTTAGCAAAAAGACAACAGCAGCTGAGTCGAATTACCAATCCAGTAAGCTGGAGCTGATGGCTATAGTATGGACACTAGAACGACTTCGACAGTTTTTGTTGGGTATCAGTTTTACTATACTGACTGATTGCCAAGCATTGATTTATATGAATGCTAAAAAGTCCAATAAACCCCAAATTGCACGTTGGAGTCTCTTCATTCAAGAATATGATTTCAAATCCGACATAGGCCAGGTACTAAAATGTCTCACATTGATGCAATAGTAGAGCACCAGTTTAAAACGCTTCAGATACGCTAGGCTCTTTGATAGAAAACAATTTAGAGGTTTGCCTATCGTTGAGTGTAAAAGATCAAGATGCAGCATTCAGATGATGCTTTGAAGGAATTAATTACAATTCTCAAGAAAGAAGTCGAAGGCAGATCTAAAGTAGAAAACCAAAAAGTGCAGAGTTATGTTTTGAAAGGAAATAGACTATTTCGTGTCATCAAAGAAGGAGACAAAGAAAAACTCTTATTCGTCATACCAAAGAATATGAGAAAAAGCATGGTTTTAAAGTTTCATGACCTTATGGGATACTTTGCTGTAGACAAGACATTGTCGAAAATCAAGGAACTATATTGGTTTTTTTCTATGAAGAGATATGTTAGCCACCATATTTCTATGTGCTTCGAATGCTTAGTCAATAAGGTATCAGGTGGAAAGAGACAAGGCCTACTCCATCCTATACCGACAGGTAAAAGACCATTTTTGACAGTACATCTTGATCATCGTAACCAGTTACAAACCAGATTCGTAACCAGTTACAAAAAAAACAAAGAGTTACTTGTCATCATTGATAACGTGACAAGATTTGTACGTCTCTATCCTGTAAAAGATACGTCGTCAAAGAACGTTCTGAAATCAGTTGAGAATGCTTCATTTCACGTGATTTTCAAACGTTTTGCTATGATAATGGAATCTCCCATACCTTGAATTCTACTTCTCATCCTCAAACAAACGGAATGATTGAGATAGTGAACAGAACGATACTGTCCAACATCGTAACGTCAATGGAAAATGAAAATCAAAAGGAATGAGACAGCAAGATTAAAGAAGTAGAAAGAAACTTGAACAACACAGTGAACAAGATTCTTGGAAAATCACCATTCGAAGTACTTCATGGATATGTGCCAAGATTCAAAGATGGAATTTTGAGGCTATTTGTAGATGAAGAAAGTGAAGTATTTAATGACCCAGAAAAAATGCAACATGAAGCAAGGGCAAAAATCGCAAAACAGCAAGAGAAAGCTAAAGCATTATACGACAAAAAGAAATCAGGCACACTATTATTCGACAACGGAGAAGTCGTTGTAGTTAGAAGATACCCAAAGGCCACCGGGGAGTCAACTAAAACACTGTCACGATATCGAGGACCTATGGTCATCACAGATGTACTGCCTAGCGATACACATAAAATATCCCAGTTAGAGGCTAATAACGGTCGCATGTATGCCACAACAGCTCATGTCAGTCAACTGAAGGCTTGGAAAGGTTGGGATGAGGATACTGATGATGTTTCTGACGATGACTCTGAAGAAGAACTTGACAGTCAGAGACCTAAGCGAACAATCAGACTGCCGCAGCATTACCAGTGACTCTGAACTGATAGAAAAAAGACTTTACAATAGAACTTTACTGTATATTACTTATCCTTATTGTTTTATCTTTATGCAATTATAAGTATTAGCTCAATTGAGGACAATTGAAAATGTCAGGATGGTCGAATGTGAGCACAAAGTTTCTTACGCCTGAGTGGCAACATCAGTAGTTCTAATGGCAATTGTTTTGATAGCTAAGTAAATTCATGGAATGTAGTAACTAGTAACTGAGTAAAGTAAATAAGTGAGTTCTCCTATAAATAAAGCTATATATATTATTTTATAATGAAACGACTCATCTATATAGAAATAAGCACATTAAAATAAGAGAAGCTAACACTTCTAACTTCTCTTTTAGTGATATCAACTAAATAATTATTGATTCACAACAGTAGAAAAGGGCTCTTTTATCACCTAAAAGCACGTTAAACTGCATACTTGCTTGTGTTTTTGCTGATAATAGTCATATTTCATATTGAATAAAATGGAAATGTTTTAGAAAATCCTAGATTTCCGATTTTTATTATATTTTAAAGAATATCTCTCTCTATTATCATTTATTATTTCTATGTGAATTTTCTTATCTGGCATTGTAATTTCATAACTGGAAATCTCAGTTTAGATTAATCTGAAATATCATCACTAACCATTGTCTTGTTCGGCATTCAACAACATTTTCAGAACTTATGGCTCTCATTAAAATATTCTTGAAAATTAATTTAATTTAAATTCTTTTTATTATTTAGTCAATATATACGCATTTAACATATATATATATATATATATATATATATATATATATATATATATATATATATATTATATATATATATATATATATATATATATATATATATATATATATATATATATATATATATATATATATATATATATATATATATATATATATATATATATATATATATGGGTTCTAATAATTTAGTTTGGTTAGCTTGGTTCAAATAAAAATTTATTAAATATTTATGCTAAAATTTAAATATACTTTTTTATACTTTTGGAATATTTTTTTAAATAGCTTTTAAAAAGTATTTTTAAATCTTTCATATTGAAACTTTAAATTATGTATTTCATGAGGTAATAAATATATTTTTTTACTACCAGATATTGATGCCTGTTTTGATAACTGTCAGAATATAGAGACAAAATCTTTTTGAAGGAATTTCAAATATTTGGTGTGCATTGTGAATTCATTTCTTCTCCTGTTAAAATTCAGATCTTGAATTACCCTTTATAAGGAAAAAGCGCCTTTGAAGAATCAAATTATAAAAATCATAAAAAGAAAATGAAATATTTAAGAGGATATGTATGTAGTGCGTAATTTTTTTTTTACCTTCATAAGGTTTTTTTTATATAAGAAATAAAAAAAGAAATCTCAATAAGAAACAAATATCAATAAGAAAGTGTATCTTCTCAAAAAAGTTTTCCTTTTTCTAAAGTAATACTTATTGATTCTTATTGAAGTTATTCCCAGATTAAAATGAAAACTATAGTAGCACTTACTTTATTTGAAACACTATTTTAATTTAAATTTATTATTTCATTTATCAATTTCATAAAACAGAAAGGAAAATTTAATAGAAAACGAAAATCGAAAATACAAAGTATTATATTGCAGATAAAAATTTAATATTGATTAAAAACATTATACAGAGAAATACATTTTGTACAAAGAAATATATTCCCATTATCTATGCATTAAGCACGTATCAAATATATAAAAGTTTACACGGAAATTGTTTAAAATCTAATTAATCTGTAACATTTATTATATTTATACTCATATATTATCAATTGTATGTACATAGATAAAAATTATAAAATATAATTAATAATTCAATAATATCATTTAAAATTAATTAGAATTCAATTTTATAAAATTAATACACTTTCAAATTATTCTATTTTTAACTAACTAATTTTTAACTTAAGTATGTAGGAATAAGATAATACAAGTTTCTTTTTATGAGAATATTTAGGAATAACTTCTAAAAATCTATTCTTCATTTTTAAACAGCTGAATATAACATTTTAAGAAAAAATTTTAATTCCTCTACTCTCACTGAATTTTTTTTTGATTCTATATCAATTATCTTTGAAAAGTTACAGAATAAATTTTCAACAATAATTAAAATACTCTCTTTAAAATATTTAATGGCATCATTCAATAAAAAAACTTTTATTCCTTATCAAAAATTATTCTCATAAATCAAAGGAATATTTACTTCTTTAAACATGTAAACTCGTCTGAGTAAATTAAAGACAATATTATTTCTGATGTGTTTGGACATCAAAAATATAATATTTTTTAGAAAAATCATGTATATATTATATTATAAACAATTAATAAACGTCGGAGAAATATGATTTTCAAACTAAAATATAATTGAGAAAAGTAACTACAAATCAATATAAGATTATGTATATATCACATTTATTATTTTATAATAAAATATTTAAAAACCAATTTTTAAAATATATGGACTATTGACAAATGAAAAAAAATACAATTTGTAATCAATTTACTTGTAAGTTATAAAGAATCTATAAATAATATTTATTAAAAAATAGAAAATAAATGTTAAAATTCTTAGATTGGGACTATATATATATATATATATATATATATATATATATATATATATATATATATATATATATATGTAGCAATAAAAGGCATAATATTTTGAGATTAAGGAATGAAAAAGAAATCTCCTTTATTATTCTTAACCGAACTAAAGGAAGTATATTTTTTTAAAATGAAAAGAAAATACATTTTGTATTACTCATAAATTCATAAGGATTTAAGTCAGAATACCGCAATAACTATTTCAAAAGCTAATGAAATTTCTAGTAGTTTTAATCATTTGATAAACCAAATTGTTTTGGCTGATTTATATCATGCTAGTACAAACGCCTGCTTTATTAGAATTTACTTTGAGAGCTTAGAAAAAATACTATAAAAAAGTAAATTTTTATTTAAGTTTCTTATATAAGAATAAAATAATTTTTTATAGGAAAATCGTAAGATTGTTACAGTTGAAATTTTAGTTAAAAGTAAATAAAATTGAGAATATTTTTTCCAAGCAGAAAATAAAGCAAATAGTATAATTAAGTTTAAATATTTTGTAAAATTTTGTATTACTTTCGATTTCTCCTCTGGAAATTGAAAATGACAACTTCTGCATCAGAGCAATACACACACAGTTGATGACATCGAAATCTTTTTTCATTTCATTAAATTGGAATCCACAAACACCTTGATTTTCATTAAACAGTATTATGTAATTTGAAAGCACAGTCGGAAGATAGAAGCCTCGTGTATATTAAAATTTTTCAAGTCGTTGACGGTTATTTTTTATAAGCTAAATAAGCATAATGTAAGCGAACAGTATTCTCTTATTTACCTCTAAAAAGAAATTATTCTTTTATTTGTGACAAATACATACTTATTATTCGATTTTTATTGTCCATTGGTATCACTTTTCCCCTGTTTTTAAAAGTCACTGAATTTTTAAATACTTTTTCCTAGTTTTTTAAACGTGATTACGAAATTTGTGTGGTTGTAAAACATTATACATAGCTGTGACCTCACTTAAAATTTTTTTTCATTTACTGTCATTTTATAAATGAGTTATAAACTATTTTTTGCCTAGAGCATACCATACAGGTATTTTATTAAGCGTAAATATTGATCTTTTTATGTGTACTTTGTCTAAAGATTTCATAATTTTCCCCAAAAATCAATGGATACTATTTTAATCTGTGATAGTTATTCTAAAGATTATAATATGGTGGACATATTATCTTTGATAAATAACTGCATATATTTATTTCTGAATGAAATAATACAGATCTAAGGAAGTAGTGTAGCATTAAAATTCAGAGGTAAATCCATTATTTCCAAGAGTTTTTCAATTTTCATACTGAATTTTATTTTTTAGAATACATAAATTAAACTACTGTAGCATATAGCCTACAAATGCTGTATACATAAAATACTAAAACCTTGACATTTTTATATGTTTTTTTTCTTTTTTTAAAAAACACGTTAACGTAAATTTGGGATACAATCCATCGGTACACTTTACATGTTTTGTGTTTTCTGAGGTGATTTTTGCAATGAAATCTATTGAGACATTTTTAAAATTGTTTTCTATCTCACTAACTGAGGTGAAAGTAACATAAATATTTCATAAGTTTCTTTTTAATAAAAATGCTTAAAGCTTTGTGTTTATTTGTTTGTTGTACTTTTCACAGATGAGTTCATATTATTTGGATGTTTATACATCATTTATATTCTAGTATTTTCTCCTTCACTCTTTTTACAGTAGTTTTAATTTTCGTGTTTTATTTTTATCCTTATTTTATTTCTCAGGTATAAATGTGACTAAAAAAATAATATTCTTCACAAAAGAAAGAAAAGGCTTTTTCTAAAGTGCTTTTTTTCCTAAAAAGAAACTTGATTTTTTCTAAAATGTAATTACAATAAGATATCTCTTAATTAGAAAATTTAAATTATATTATATTAACTTATTTTTCTTTATTAACGTTTATTTTTTTATATCTCCATTTAACTTGAAAGTGAGAATGACACATGACGTATTTCCATTTTTTCCTTCAATAATTATCCTCTTGTTTCTCTTTACTTTTAATAATATAATTACGAAATATTAATTTCATTTGACTCCAATGCTTTTTTTGCATAAGTCGATAACTTGCTTCAAAAGGATTTCCTTTTTCATGTTCTTAGTTAATTCATCATTTCTTATTTTTAGATGAGAAATTTGTTTAGTATTATATGACATAAAAAACTTTTTACCTCAAATAAGCTTTTATCCTTTCTTCTGTACTTTCATTTATTACAGCATAATCTTTTGCACTTTTATCCTTCTTTTATTTCTTCAAAAGCAATAAATTATTAACTTGATTTACTTTAAATAAATAATTTTGAACTAATACAATTTTGGAAGCTATATTTTCAGTATTTCAATTAAAATTGATTTAGAATTTCAGTTTTATGTGTGTGTTTATGTACATCTGCACAAATCAAAGTTTTTGCTTGATTAAAAATTATGAAATGACCCCATTAAACTTACGAAATGATAAATTAATATTTAAATAGTTTTTACAAATATTATTTTAAAAATGCATAATTTATAGTCATGGTAAATAAACAATTTTCGGAGCTGTCAATAATTGATTTATAGTTAGTAGAAATGAAGTCAATTATCATCATCAAATCAGTAGAAATTATTGATAAGATCTTAAAATGATCTACGATAAAATATTTTATTTTATAAAGTGGTCTATGATAAAACATTTTATTTTTACATTTTGACATCCTTGATTTAAAATAGTAAATTTTAAAAATATGAATGATAGATCGGCTTGGTGTAAGTTTTATTCTACTTCATGCAAGTTCTCTGAGTAACACTTCGAAGAAAAAAATTGCTGAAATACAAAACAAAAAATTTTCTTATAAATAAAATAACATCTAACTTTCATAGAACAGATGGATTAGTTATCATTATATTTGTTTTTGAAAATAATGTGCGTAATATTCGGTTTTAGCTTAGCATTAAACATCACATTAAGGCAAATCGTTTTAGAAACCATTTTTAAACGTCTCTTATTCATAAAATTTTACTTTATATTCAATATTTCAGCTTCAGTTAACTTTAATTCTTGTTGCCCAGTGTATAAATTTTAAAATGCAAAAGTATTATCATGGATTTCTCTCACCAAATCAGAATTTTCTATGATTTTAATGAGAAGAATATCATTTAAATTACAATTCTCATAATGTGAGATTTCAAATTGAAGATTACCTAAATATTGGCGAATAATTTGGCATCTAAGAACATTTACCCTTTTATACTAAATTTGATCATTTCAATTTCTTAAAACATAATTGTTTCATATAAATAGCATACCTGCCAACCTTGGAGAGAAAATAATCAGTAGATTCTATTTATTTTGAGGGGAAAAATTAAGAGACGCTACTAAAAATCAGCGACATATTTGCTTGAAACAGAATGCTTAAAAAGGTAGTACCGCCAAAAGACAATTTTACTTTTTAGGTTATACATTCTGAGAATGAATTATATAGGTTAAACATATTAATCTTATAAAGGAACTATAAAAAATAAAAGAAGGTACTACATGTAAAAAATAAACATCAACATTTATGTTGAAATATTTATTTTAAGAGCAACGTTTACTACACTAGTGTAATTTATAAATATTAAACTTAGAAAATTGTATAAAAACATAAAATACATTATTAAATAAACCATAGTACATTTAAATTAGTGGCAAATACTTGTGGGAATACAGAAATTAGCAATTTTTTTGTCCATAAAATTATAGTACATTTCAAATTCAAACAACTCATGGCAATCTATTTTTTTTACGTTGCTGACTTAACATTTTATAGAAAGGAATTGGTGAACTATCGTTCAAAACAATTTTTCTCACTTAAAGAATATTTAGTTATAATTAAACTCTCTAAATTTTCAGTAGAAAATGAAGATCTGAATTTATTATTTATTTTTTAAATGACTGAACATCCATTCTCATTGTGCATTAGAATATAAAATAGTTAAAACTGTAAGCATAGACTCTCTGGGAGACAATGGAAAACTTTTTTTTCAAACTCGTTTTTCAGAAACTCATTTACTAAAACGACTCAATAGATTTTTTTCATGTAAAATTTCTGTTGTTTTTTAAGTTTTTCTCAGGAATTACCAAAAAAATCAGTAGATTTTCATATATTATCAGGAAATCGGGAGAAATGATGAATAAACAAGAGTTTCCTGATAAAACCAGTAGAGTTGGCAGCTATCCCAACTATTTAATAGTTAGTTATACACCGATAAATGTGGGCTACATAGGAAAATTAATTTGATATTAAATGGATTCGAGTATGTGTAACATTTAATTTGAATTCTATTCCTAATAATTTTTATCCTCAAATTTTGCTCTAAGTATCTTTTCTGTATCCAAGAGTTTTTTTATTGTTAAAAATTAAGAGATGTGCTTGTTTTCAGGAGCCTATAACTTTGATTTACACTTTTGATCCTATAATCACCTTTCTCTTACACTGATAGGTAGTTTTTTTCATAAATATTTGAGACAATTTTTTCAAGGTGATACCAAAAATATACTATCTATGCATTTTATGTTAGTATAAATATTTGCAATTATGTTTGTGTATATTGTTGAATACTAGCAATTAAGAAATTCCGCCGAATTAAAAAAATATCTTTTATGTAAATGAAAAGTTTTGAGTTTATATTTTCATATTGATTAAGTATAAGGAAATTTAAACTAGCATTGATAAATTTTATTCATGCATTAGATAAGTCGATTTAACAAAAAAAAAAAAAAATTAAGGAACATAATATTTTTCCGCATAGATTTTGCTTATAAATACTAAACTATAAATTTATTTGAAAATGCAGTAATATGATGGGGTTTTTATATAGTTAGCAAACTTTAAACTATAATATAAAACGTTTTCTTACTTTAATTTTAGTTCAATGTAGTATAAAATGAAAAATTCAGTTATTTTTGAAGTAGGATGAGTTCGTAGAAATGTTTTGGAAAACTGATATTGAAATATTATTGATATTTTTCGAAATTCAAGTGGGATAAATTCGTAGAAATAATATGGAAAAACTGATATTGAAACATTATTGATATTTTTTGAAATTCTCAGAATATTTACTTTTAAAGAATGATCATATTAATTTTACATAATAAATGTTATTCCTTAAATTGTGAATCAAATATTTCCTATTGCTTAACATAAATATTTTAGGAAAATATTTTCCTAAAATATTATTCCCTTATATCCTTATTCCTTCAAAGTAATATTTTAATTGAAGGAATATTTAAAATTGAAGAAAATCACATAGTCTAAAATTTAATTATTACTACTATAGTGGAATGTCGATATTCATAGTTATACTTATAGAATATAAAGCAAAATAAAAAACAGTTTTAAAATGAGGAGATACAAAATTCAAAATAAAATATCAATGAATATTGATAACTTTAAGAAACGCAAGTTTTCTTGATATTATTAGCTTATCATATGCATCTTTATAAAATTCATTTTAGTTTGATTGTCAAAACATTTAGATTTTTAATAATTTTAGTCCTTTACTTTTTAAAATAAAATTTAATAAATTTAGAATGAATTTTGCGAGATTAATATAAGGACAAAAAATATAAAAACTATCATTTTATATTTTTTGTATAAATGCGTTTTTTACTATGTTAATTGCGTTTTTTTATTAGTTTCAAATTTATTTAGCAATGTATTTTTGTCATATTATTTTGTAGCTTTAAATATCTCTTCCTACATAAGTTAAAACTTCATAATATTTTTAGTTCATTATAAACTATAGTGGCGTTCATGTTTTTTAAAATTAGTTGAATTAGTTGAAAGAAAATTTATTTAGAATTTTTATATAGTTTGTAGCACATTACGACGTTATAAAATAAAATGAAAAAAAAATTTTCCTTCTATTAAAATGTTATGTTTGGAGACTGAAATATATAATTACTTTTAGTTGTTACATTTTTATAGGTTAGAAAATTGCTTTTCGTGAGAGCAATTTTCTAAGAAAATTACTCTCACTAAAAGGAAATTAAAAGATATTGGGAAATTAAAAGATATTGGATGATTACATGCTAATATATGCAATATATGTGTAATTTTGTATTTTCATTTTGTATCTGAAATCACTCAAAGGAAATTAAAAGATATTGGGAAATTAAAAGATATTGGATGATTACATGCTAATATATGCAATATATGTGTAATTTTGTATTTTCATTTTGTATCTGAAATCACTCAAAGGAAATTAAAAGATATTGGGAAATTAAAAGATATTGGATGATTACATGCTTATATATGCAATATATGTGTAATTTTGTATTTTCATTTTGTATCTGAAATGCAACTTATGTACATTTTTCTGATTAAAAATATTATAGCAAAGATTATTATTTAATGAATGTACATTATACTATATATTATGGATATAATATATAAACCTAATTATTTTTCTAATTTAATATTTACTTCTTTATGTGCTGATTATTCAGTTTTCCATGAAATAGATATTTTACTGAATAAGTAATGAGAAATAATTAAAAGCAATTATGTATAGTTTTATATAAAACAATATAATAATTTATTCAGTAGTTTGCAATATTTTAGACATTGAACTCCCTAGTTTTTGAAAGTTAAAATTTTTTCATTATTCATTTTTCATTATTTTGCTTGTGAATATGTTAACGTTACCATACATTTATTTATGTATTTTAAATCAATTAATCGAAATATAAAATAAATTTCTCTTTAGTTTAGCCATAATTGAGATGTCAAAAATTTTGTTGTTAGAAAAATCCCTAAGATTCTTTCATGAAAATTGGATCCAAAAGTTATTACATGTAACTTTCGTGAAATAATCTTAGGAGTATAATAATGTATGATCTAAGAACTTATATAAGGAAAACTTGCTTCATAAAAATTACGAAATTCTAATCTTTCCAAAGCAAAATAAGATTTTACATAATTCATCATATATTTATGCTTATAATGTGAAGTAATATTGAATTGGGAGAAAAAATTTCATTTTATAAAATCAATATTAAGTTTGGAATTGTTATAAAATTAAGGTAACGAGCACATTTAATTTGTATTTTGCAAAATACAAGAATTTATTTTAAGAATTATTAAGAGAATCATCGGTGCTGAATTGTTTATAAAATGTTATAAAAACGTTATTAAATGAAAACATTTCCATTAAATATATAATTGTCTTTTTGATTAAGTAATAGACAGCATCTTTAAATAATAGTTTTAGAGTTGCCACAACTAAACGTTACATAAGGCATGATTAGATCTTTCTAACTTAACGTTACTTATAGCAGTTCATGCACGAAATATTTTTCTATGGTATAATCTATGCTACTAAATTTACTGATGTGATTGTGTACTGAAATAGCTTCTGACAGGAAAAATTATATAAATTTTCCATCATTATATTGAAAGAAAAAAAAACATAAAATTTTGAATTTTAGAATTGTTGTTTCGAAAACTTATTAAACATAGAAAGTGTTTATACGAAAGAATTCTCCAAAAATACATAAAAATAATTGTTTGAGCCCTTTCTTTTTCTTCTAATGAATGTTTTTTGTCATTAGAATTATTGTTATGGTACTGTTACTTACATCTTAATGCAATTTATAATTGTAAATAAGGAAAATTCTTATCTAATAAATGCAATGGGTTATCATTTGATAATTTCTTAAATGGTATTAGTATTTCTTAGAATATTGTAAAAATAACATCAGTTCATATGGATATCAGCTACCAACTGATTTTATACTCTAGAAATTTGCTCCATTTTACATCTTGTTTTATCGCATTTTTAATTGCTGATTTGTTTTTTCCAACTCTTGGAGTGTAATTCACTTCGCTTTATTACTTCAACAGTTGTACAAATGTCGTTTTTATTTTTGAATTGTTAACATACTGCAACAGTGATTAATTAACGCAATTCTCTTTACGCAGACCAGCATTACAGGAAGCATATTTATTTCAAAGTTCCTTATGACATACATATATTACTGAACATGGTGATTAACAAATTAAATGTTATTTGGAAATAAATTATCTGAAACATCTTTGAGATTCGTAACGAGTGCAAATGGGTACAGGAACATCTTCAATTCTCATCTAAAAAATTTAAAGTTCTTGAACTAAGAGATTACTTATATTATTATCTTACATTCCAATTAAACATTGGAAATTTTGTTCAAAAGCATTTAAAGTAGCGATTAAAAAGTATTGAAAATTATATTTTACAAAAATCTGTACACTCTTACCTTTTGGAAATTATTTGTTATCGAGTAACTTTTAAAAAGAAAGGGAGAGTATTTCTTAATATTTTCCTGTAAGCATACATATTTTGAATTTAGTGATATTTTTATATTTTTAATTTAAAGATATTTTTAATTCAAAGATTCTTTAAGAAACTTAAATAACGTTTCTTTAATTTAATATATTAGATAAGATATCTTTAATAATATTAAGAAATCTTCAATTTAAAGATATTTTTATGTTTTTAATTTTTTTAGTTTCTTAATTTTCTTTTTATTCAAATATTTTGTTTACCATTTCATACGCAACCTTCTTATCTCCTAATTCATTTTGCTGGCCTGCAGCAAGTTTATACAAGTAACTCCTGTTTCAGGAGTAGTTGATAACAGATGTTCAAAATCGTTTCTATAAACTGCTTTACTTGAATGAATTATCTAGTAAAAGAAAAATTACTTCTGAGCAAAAAACTAATGTATAACTTAAAATGCTTAGATCGTACAGCATGTGTCGTTCAAAATGTAGCAGAATAAATTATTTGCAATTTTTTGTTTGTTCTTTGAATATGCAAAACATTTAATTAAAAACAACAAGGTATAATTTTCCTTGTTCAGTACATGTGAGCTATGATGCAAAGTACTGGCTTTAATAAATGGTTTTCTTTGAGAAAGAAATTAAATACTTTAAAATTAAAGTTTACATTTATTTTTAAAAATGCCTCCCATTGCTGCCACAATTTCTAATTAAGTTATCAAGGTATCAATATATAAATTATGTCAATTTGATTCATCAATTTATGTACTCGTATATTAGAGGTGGGTACTTGTTGTATTGTTCGGAATGAGCTTAGATTCATTATTTTATTTGAATACGCTTTCAAATGCTAAAACTGATCTTAAAGTGGTTAGTCTTATCAATGAGATTTGAACTAAGATGGTTAAATCTGATATATGTTTAAAAGTGTGATAATATTATAAACAGCTTTGGTCTTCTATCAGTCTATTAAAACGGAAATATTGGTGATGATATGATTATTTAATATGACAATTTTAATATCTTGATTCATTTTTTGAAAATAAATTACGTAAAATTCATAAGAATTATACTAGAGAAATATCTATTAAACGTGCGAGATACGTCATAAATATATGTAACTAATTGTTTTATGACTTTATTCTTTAAGATATATATTTAGTAAATATAGTTATATAGGATAAACATTTATAGAAAAATGAAGTAATTATCTAGCTCACATTCACAAAATATTTTATAATTAAATCAAAAATAAAAATACTTGTAGTTTATTTAATAAATGAGAGAGATAATGTCAGAGAGGATTTTAATAACTTTTCATTGGTAGGTATATCAAGCAATTTTTAGAAGCAATTAAAGTTTGAGATGAGCGAAAAAGAGAGGAAATAGGGAGAGCATCAAATATTTTATATGGTTTCAATCATGTAACTGAACTGTGATGTAGACACCTACTGTGCTAGGATGTCTGTAGGCTTTCAAGTCCTACCAATGTGACTATAATTTTAAATAAACCAAAGGCTGGGTCGTAAGTGGGCCCCCGTAAATGTTACGGAAGGCTCTCGGAGATGGTGGGGCATAACCCGATAACCAGTTGGTAAAGTCCGGGGTCCTGCCACTTCGCTATGCTATGCTATGGTAAGTAATTCAAATTTATACAAACGCCCCATAAAATATTTCCCTCTCTTACTTGGGAATATATGCCGTAAAATCATCAAGCTTTTACCCTTTAACAATTTTCTTAATTTAATATTGATTAAAGAATATACCATTGTTAGATTATCATATTTGTTTTACTTTGGTCTTAACACTGTGTCTATAATATTTATAATAAATTTAGGAAAAAAAAACAGATAAATTATTTCAATAATGATAACTTATTTTGTTCTCATGAGAAGCCTTCTAATTATGCTGAAAGACTTATTTGAATGGATGAAAATTTGAAATATGATATCTAATTACAAAAGCCTGATGTTTGCATATTTTCTTCTCACTCATATATACTTGTTCTCCTCTATTATAAAATGTGGTATAATTTACATACATTTACATAATTTGGTTTCTATCGTTTATATAAATTGTAAATTTTATTGTTAGCTTCATTTTTTTATAGAGAGCTTTGAGAAACACGTTGTTTCTCAAATTTGGTGGCCAGTTTTTATAAATAAATTTGTGAGAAACTGCAGTTATCAAATTCCCTTTTTGCTAGAAATTACATTTTAAGTTGTTTTCATATTTTCGGGGGGTAATTGAGAACATTTTTACAAAACCTCATATTATGTAGATTTAACTAATTGTATGAATAAAAAGATACAAAAATAGTCAAGAAAATTGTAGCTTGAGCTCTGATAACTTGAATTAGTTTTTCTTCAACGTAAATATAAGCTTTCATAACTTCAATATATGCTTTTATAAAATGAGTTTTAAGAATTCAATATTTTCAGAATTGAATGAAACAAATTTATTTTTATATCTTTTAATCTAAAATTTTATACTATTGTATGTTACATATTGTTACAAATGATCTTTCTGCTTTAAAATAACATTAGAAATATTTTTAGAAACAAAATGATTGTAAGCAATATAAATTTTTAAATGTTCCAATTTTTGATGAATTAAAATTCACAGATTTATGCTCTTGTAAAATATTTTCCAATTATTTATATCTAGATATTGAATGGGTTGTATTCTTTTTGCTTTATTCTGTTCCATCAAGCAGAATAAAAGACATAGAGGTGTTTTGTCCAGTTTTTTGTACCATTCACAGTAGATTGCATACATAATATCCAACAAATATTACCTTTGGTTAGTGCTGACAATTAATTAAAACAAAGATAGGTTAAAAAAGACAATTAAAACTAAGAACCTATTTATTCATTAGTAACATTTTGATTGTCACATAGTTAATAAAAGGATAATATATATTTATTAATTAGATTTTTAATACTTTACTCAGATGACAATAGTTATTTTAGTACTATGCTCAGATGTTAATTTTTATATGTAAGTTTTTGAAAAAAATATTAATTTTTTCATTATTAATATGAAGTTATTAATACTTCCCTAAGGAAAGTTGTTAGTAAGGTTATGGCACAAGAGGAATTTTATCGTATTGTATAAGGAAACAGCAACACTCATATGGCGCATTAAGCCGATCATAAATTGCTATGATACTCTGATTAAGAACATTTCCGTTTTTTCTTTCGCTTATCATAACTTCACTTCCCTTATAAAAAGAAATTACAGGTCATAACGGAATTTTATTTTTATCTCCAAGTAAGTGCGCTATGTTTTTTTCTTCAAAATATATGTCCATATGAAAAGTATAAGTCCACTATAAAATGGAAATTGTATCTCGTAGACAGAGTTACAGTATATTTAAGTGCTTCAGTTCGAAACAAATATTTTAATTTTGTATTTCGACTTAAAATGATTCTTGGAATACGAGCGAGAAGTTCGTTTGTATTTATAATTTAAAAATAAATATATTTAAATTTTTCTGAAATCACCTACAGATATAGAAAATGTATGAAATTAAATAGTATTCCGATTTTATGAGATTTAATTAATTAATAATTAAATTCAGAATGTATGTTTTAAAATAAATATTTATACATTTTGGGTTTTATGTCTTAATAATGTAGTTTTATTTACTTCAAGTGACAAAGAAATACTTAATTAAGGTGAGGAAAGCAATTTATATTTTCCTCAAAGAGTTATCAAAATTTATAAAATAGAATTTATAAGATTTTAGAATCTATGGAAAGTATTTCACAATCATTTCGTCTGCAATCTTCTTATTTTACCATATTTTTGGTAATATTCTCTTTAATTTTTAAGATTAATTATTTCGAAATAGCATAATTTCTTTACTGCATAATTAACACGAACTGAGATTTTTGCATTTCATTTTTTCAAGTTTTAGAGATCTACATGATTTTATTTTTGATGCAAATTTACCTTTTCCTTTTAAATCCAAAAATTTTTAGAAGAAAAATGATTAAATTTTGAATTATGAAATCATTAAGTTCAAAGTTTAATACTGTAACTCGTATTAAATAAATTAAATCCAGTAATGCATTTTTGTCATGAAAATGATTCAATTATTTTGTAGTTTTTAAATTTAATCGAAACGCTTTTGGTGATATTTAAAAATTAACTCAAAAATTTATTTACATAAGCCTATGTATAAATATTTATGATGAAAGGACAAGATTTCCAATTTTTTTAAAAAGTATTATCTTATTTAGATAAATATATTGTATTGATATAAATATTTGTGTATTTTAGCAAAATTACAGTAATAACTATATATGTTTGTTTTTATTTATTATAATTACATTAAATAAATTTATTCTTTTGAAATGTATTTATAATTCTATTGAAATAATTATTTTGTATATCTAAGATAAAAAACTATTTTTTTCAAATTGCATACCTTAGATTATTTCGTTATCAATGTTCTACAGAAAACGGAAAATTCCATACCTTATATAGAAAATTGTTTTCACAGTTAAAATTAAAATCAATTATCAACTTGTCTAGAAGTTCAAAGCCTAGTGGTTGCGCTTTGCGCTGCCAAAAAAGTGTGACATAAAGTGTATACTAAATATACGAGTTAATTAAACACTTGGGATTTCACGTTGGGCTGATCACCTAACTGGGACAAATACTTCTAAACCAAGGGCTCATTAGGAAAACAAATATGTACGCCATAGACCTTAGCCACAATAATCTGTCATGTTTTTCATTTGGTATATCTTTTTTGTACACTTGACTGAAATGTGCAAACGGAATTCTGCTTATTGGTTGAATAAGTCTTCATCAGTACAGAATTTATGACTTCATATAAAGTACAATGTCTTTAGAATGTAGAGCTCTGTTAAAGGACAATTCTTTTCCTTTTTTAAAATATATTAAAATCAGGGTAAGATGTATTTCAAATGATCATAAAAGTATTTATTTAATAGAAAGTATTGATTGCAAATTTTAATTCTGATAGGACAAATTTTAAATAATTGGTCCCTTATTTGGCACCACATATTAGACAGACTAACATCGAATAGCCGTTGTAATTTATTCAACACTTGTCATTGGGGAATTTAGAGATTGGGAATCATATTCACATGGTGCTAGAGAAGAAACTTGATAAAATCTCATTCAACCACCTCAAAGGATGGCCATGTAGAAACGCATCTTTTATCTCTCTGTTCAAAAGTGACTGAGATCAAGCTCGGAATTTTTCATTCTGATGTGTATAGTTATTCCACTAAACCACAATAAAGAGTAATAATCATTTAAGAAAAATAAAATTCTTGTTTAAGTTCATTTTTCTTTCGTTACAAGAAAATCGTTCTTCTAAAACCAAATGCATGTTCTTCAATAAATATTTCTCGAACTTGCAAATGAAACATAATTCATATTAAATAGATAAAATTTCTCTTTTACTATTCTTAAATTAACACATTTGTATTATAGATAAATAATGTAAAAAATTGTAGATAATTTGAGAGAATTATGATTAGTCTTTACAGGACACACAAGGAATAAACTAAAACACGTATTTGATTCTAAATTTCTATTGAGACCTATGTATTCCATAAGGTAACCAATAAAGTTAGGTAGTTTTAAATGATCAAAAGGAAAACTATCTGCAGAAATTGTAGTTAATTACTGATCTTCGAAACATTCCATATCGACATCCAGCATCTTCTGCCACCACACCTCCAGCTGAGCAAACCTTTTCTGGTCAAACTCTTAGGCTTTGAACGCAAAGAGGTCCGTAAGTTCTTGGCGCAAGTATGTTTCATTGCTGTAGATCTCTCGATCCTAAAATTTTGTACCAATTCTTCAAAGTACATTCACTAATAATCACTATCTTTAATTTTTTGACGGATTCGACGACTTGATGGAGCTGCTTATGTGACTACTTTGATGCCTTAAATAACAGCAATAAACGAACATCTTTGGACACTTTCACTCTTTAATTATTATACGAGTTACAATGGATGAAAATGAGCATTGATATATTTTATAAGAAATGATATTCCTACTCTTAACTGATAGATTAACTATATAATACACTAATTTTCAAATGTATTCTCATTTCTTGTGTAGTAAAGTTAAAACTGCAAGAACTTTATTGGTTACCTGTATAATAAGAACTTTATTGACATTATCACAACATAATAATCCAGTAATGAATGAGAGATTAATAACAATATATTTGTACCGCAAGAGAAGCAAATTTTGCCAATAAATCTAATACAACTTTTGTATGAATTTTGCAGTCTAAAATTTATTTTTAACCTGTCAGTGATAGTCAATGAATGTAATAATATTGTTAATTATTTTTCGTAGTCTAAAATTTATTTTAGCAATACAATAACATTATGTGTTATTCAAAATTGTTGAGAATAATATACATAAAATTTACGAGACACTTCTGATGCAATTATATAAGTAGCCATTACTTAATGCATATTTTTCTTCATATTTGAGTTCAAGTTAATTATAAATTAATTATTATTGTTAATTAGAACCTTATATCTTAATTCGTTATAATTGCTATTATTAATTGAAATTAGTTATTTTCTAGCGTTAATTAAGAGTAGGGTAGAAAGAATAAGTTAGAATTTGAAACGTAAGCTTTTTTTATCTGGAAAAATGGTGAATGCTGTAATTTAAGTATGCATTAAAACTTCATGCCTCGTATCATATAAGGCTTTGAATACCTAACTAACATTAAAATTCGTTTGTAACTTGTTACTCTGCAAGCTATAATAAACAAGTTTATTTCCCAAAAAACTTACTAACAAGAAATTAAATGACAACCCTATTTTACATGAGTTAATATTAGGATGAAATTATTCAAAATAATAAGAAATCAGTTTTAATATTTATTACATTCATTATATTCACCTTAGTGGAAATAAGTATAAAGAAATATATACGAACAAATTTAAGAAGAATTTAAGAATTTATCTGTACTAAAAATTTGATGCTGAATTTAAGGGCAAAGTATAAATACTTGAATGTTTAATGTAAAATGGTAATTTTCATGTGGAATTTGATGACAAGATTAATGTTGAACAGTAATTTTCATGTGGAATTTAAGGACAAGATTAATGTTGAACAGTAATTTTCATGTGGAATTTAAGGGCAAGATTAATGTTGAACGGTAATTTTCATGTAAAATTTAATGACAAGATTAATGTTGAATTTATAAAACCCTTAAACTGTAAAGTGATTAATTAACAATCTAGGAGATTATCGTGTCCAATTTTGATTCGTACATCTCGAACATCTCAAAGAGCTAATGAGATTTACACGAGATATATTGTCAAAGTAACTATCATAATTGTAAAGCAAAAATCTATATCTTGTATTTATTTTCATTTACGAAGTGTTGGCCTGCGGACATGCCTTTACTTCTTCATCTGTTATAAATCCTTGAAGGAAGACATTGCGGTACTGACAGGGAACGCTAGTCTTGAAGCGTGAAGAACCGAGTCTTGGCGGTGAGAGCCAATCAGCAGAGAGCTGAGGGGCAGAGCAATGAGTTGAAAATTTTCATTCTACTTGAGAAAAGAGGAAATAATAAAGTTGAAATAAAATTGTTATAAACAGTGAAAATAGAAAAAATAAGAAATATATCGTGAATAAATGAAGAGTAATATGAGATTAAGTAAGGCTATATACTCTATTTACAAAAATTATATTAAATATATTTATCTAAATAATGTCTGGCGATTGGCCTATATTTACAGTCTTCCATGAGATACTCATAGCGAAAAACTTGATTAAATGCATCCATCTGTGCAGTTAATTCCTTTATCATAGAATTTTTTATTCAGGTTAGCAATATGCTCTAGAATATCAATAATTTTCAGATCTTTTGAAATGTTTTTATTGCGAATATAGTAGGGTGCCTTCGTAATATTTCTAAGCATTTTATGTTGAAACACTCTAAATTTGTGTTTGTCTCTTGGCGTAAAAGTATTTTACACAGATGAAGCACAGGTGATGATTGGTCTTAACATTGTAAGGTAGAACAGTCTCTTGAGTTTTAGTGTTAAATTTGAGTTTTTTCCAATTAAGCTGAGAGAGAATAGGCATCCATAAGCTTGAGTGGCTTTTTTAATAACGTTATTGATATGTGCAGTCCATGAAAGTTGAGTAGTAAATGTTAATCTAAGATATTTAATGGTTTTCACTTTCGGAATGATTTTATCGAATAGATAGAGTTTATTATGTTGAAGTAATTTTATTTAAGTTCTCTTTTTTCTATTAAAATTGCTACACCTACTAGGTCATTAAAATTGCTACACCCAGAAGGAATGCAAATAACAGAACGATATTTATTGGACACATACATTATAGTGGAAAGAACAAGTGATTAGATTTACAGGAAATTAGGATGTATAGATCTTGAGAAATCAGTACCCAGAGCAGCCACCTCTGGCTGCAATAACAGCATTTATCCGCCTAGGCATGGAGTCAAACAGAGATTGTATGGCATGTACGGGGATCTCAGTCCATGCAGCTTCAACACTATGCCACAGTTCATCGACACTAGTGCATCGTTAATGATGGCGTGTCAATCGCTCGGCAACTATTGACCACACGTTCTCAATTGGTGACAGATCAGGAGAACGTGCTGGCCAGGGTAACAGTCAAACCTGTTCTGTATCAAGGAAATTCAGAACATTACGGGGAACATGCGGTCGTGCATTATCCTGTTAAAACAAAGCATTAGGGAGGCCTCGAAGATAGGGCAGAGCCACGGACCTTTACACATCGGAAATGTAACGGTTGCTGTTCAAAGTGCCGGTAATGCGAACAAGAGGTGATCGAGACGTGTATCCAATGGCACCCCATACCATCACTCCAGTAGATGGGCCAGTATGGCGATGTCCAATGCAAGCTGGCAATGCGCGTTCGCAACGATGCCTCCAAACACGGATGCGGCCATCATGGTCCTGTATACAGAATCGAGATTCATCTGTAAAGATGACGTGATGCCATTCCCACGTCCAGGTTTGTTCATGATCACACCATTGAAGGCGCTCCTGTCTGTGACGCAGCGTCAATGGTAGCCGAAGCCATGGTTGCCGTGCAGACAATCCATGCTGCTGCAAACGTCGTCGAACTGCTCGAGCAGAAACTTGTTGCCTTGCAAATGACTCCATTTCTCGACTCAGGGTTCGTGACGTGGCTGTACGATCCCTTGTGACCATGCGGATAAGATGTCTGTCTTCTCTGCTGTTAGTGATGGGGGTCGCTGAGATCCTGCATGACGTTCTGTATGATTTTATTGAACCCATCGATTCCATATTCTGCTAACAGTCATAGGGTCTCGACCTACGTGAGCAGCAATATTGCGGTACGATAAACCGCAATCCTGGTAGGCTATAATCCTTCCTCGATCAAAGTCAGACACGTGCTAATAGGCATTTCTTCTTCTTTACGAGGGATTACAACAACTTTCTTTGCCGAAAACAACGTTGAAACGGAAATTGAGTACGAGAAATCTGCTGTCAAATCTCTGGTTTTATACACGTTGTAGATGTCGCTACTGTCGCCTGCTTTGTATGAATGCGCAGAAAATCTAATCATTTGCATATCACAGCAACCTGTCATGCAAATTTCAGTTCTACCTGTCATGCAAATTTCACGTGTGTGGTGTGCCGCTTTCCTGGTGTAGCAATTTTAATGGCCAGTAGTGTACTATAAGTTTGGATTAATCAGCAATTATATTTATTCTCCATTTATGGCATCAGTTTTCGATGTTAATTAACGCATTTTGAAATTTATGAATAGCATTATTCGGCCTCATAGAATCAGCTATAATAGCAGTGTCATCTGCGTAGAAAGCAATTTGAATTGAGTTATTGTCCATGGAAAGTCCATGGGGAAGTCATGGGGGAAAAATAGGTATAAGACTGGGCCCAGGATGCTACCTTAGGGGACTCCAGTTTTGATGTTCAGAGTAATAGAGTTTTCATTATTGTATTTAATATGGAAGAAGCGATGAATTAGATATGAGATGATGAGTAATATTATATCAGTGTTTATGTTGAGTTTTATGAGTTTGTATAGTAGGCCTTCGTGCCATATTCTATCGAAAGCTTTTGCTACGACGAGCATGACCATAACTGTATACACATTGCGATGAATATTTTGACCAATAATCTCAGTAATTCTTATGAGTTGTTTAACAGTTGATAAGTTGTTTCTGAAGCCATATTTTAGTTTTGAAATTAGGTGAAGATAACAGTTAATTCTATTATAAATAATTTTTTCAAATATTTTTCCTAAAACTGGAAGCAGGCTGATAGGTCTGTAGTTTTCAGGTATTCTGGGATTTTTTCCAGGCTTTGAGAAAACAATTATGGTAGCAGTATTCCAGATTGTAAGTAAATATATTTTAAGGCAGATATTATAAATATTAATGAGTTAGCAAAAAAGTCCAATGTTAAATATTCGATCATATTGTTGGTAATATTATCTTCTCCTGGGGCTTTTTTGTGGTTTTTAGAGTTTTAATAATTTTAATTATTTCATCATCATTTGTTGGTGTAATGGTATTATGAGAATATTAGCTTGCATATAGTTATGAATAAATGAATTAATACCATTGGTGAAGGACTCATCTGAGACTTTGTTTGGTTGAAATTGTAGAAATATGGTATTAGCAAAGATGTTCAGTTTTTCATAGTTTGTATAAACTGGTCCATTTTGGCCATTAATGCAATGATTAGTTGTTGTTTTTCTTCTTAATTGTCTTGCAAATTTCTATATAGAGTTATTTTCTGTGCTAAGACTTTCTATTTTATCCTGCCATTGTGTGTTTACTCCTATAATCTGCGCAGAGTTTTTTTTAATTTTCTTTTTAAGTTTGTTGACTATAGTTTTGAGTCGAGTGTTCACAAGGTTTTATGAAAATGTTTCCTGATGCAATTTCGTTCTTTTATGATTTCTGTTATGCTATTTGATAATTTTAAGTAATTCTCGTGGTATTTAATTTTATGGGTTGCTATTTCTTTTGCATGATTGATATTTTCATTGAATAAGTTTAGATCATTATTTATTTCATTTTTAATTTCTTTATTATTATTACTATTGGGTTGATTATTGTTGATTAATGATTGATTTTCTTTGTTAACTTGATCTAGAAGTATATTATAATAGAGTTGCCAGTTGTTTCTGAATAAAAATTTATTTGTAATATTTTTCTTTGTTCCCAGGCATTCAAGAACTGGAAAGAGATCAGAAGAGAGATCATAGATAGTCTTTGCTGATAGTGGGTAGCTGGTATTTGTAAGAAAAATGTCCAAGATGTCTCCTTGGTGTGTATAGCGGAAGTGCGTAGGTTCAATTGGAGCAATTATTTTTAAATTATGATTTTGTGCTATTTCTAATAATTTAGTTCCATTTTTATTAGTAGTGTTGCATTCCCAGGTGATGTTCTTGTTGTTAAAGTCACCTCCAGCAATTGTAGGAATATTTGCAGGTAGAATTTTCATAATTTCATGGTCTTGTAAATTATGCTTAGGTCTGTTGTAATTTTGAGTAATTTTGTAATCTGCTAGTAATTTTGAATTGCAGATTATTTTCCAGGTTGATGATAGCTGAAGTTTCTTCAAAACCATCTCCTATTTTGCTACTATACAGTGTGGAATTAAAAGATCTTTTGATAACAATTGCGGTTCCTCCACCAGCATGATGTGTCCTGTCAGTACGATATACGTTGTAATTTGGTACATTAAGACGCATATTTGGTCTTAAGTGGGTTTCTGTGATTATAGCAATGTCTATATTATGTTTATCTAGAAAATTCATGAATTCAGTAGTTTTAGGCTTTAGGCTACGTGCGTTCCAATTCACAATTTGAATAGGTGAGAAATTTAAGTTTTAACTGTCATTGTTGGTTGAGGTTGATGTCTGTTGTGCAGCCACTGCTGTATTGAATTGTTTGAACTGATTAACAAGATCTGTTATTCCTGAGTTTTTGATATAAAAGATTAGATTTTGTAATTGAGAAAAAGATTTTTTTGCTTTCTTTGTTTTTACTAATGGTTTCATTTTTGTGGCCTAATGCATTTGCATAAGATAGGTGTGGATTAGTGCTTGGAATAATCTTGCTTTTGATGGCCTCGACTTTATTGTTGAGGTAATTTGATTTTGGAATTTTATTACAGCCCCTATAGCTGGCAGGATGAGCTTCTGTACAGTTTGCACATTTAGCTGGAGTGGACATGTCTTTTTTGCATTCTGAGTGGTGATGATCACCAGCACATTTCACGCATTTAACTACGTGATTGCAGGAATTTTGGGCATGGTAGAACCCCTGGCATCTGAAGCAATCTGTTACTCTTTTACGGCCTTTGTAGGATTCAATTTTGACCACCAGGTTAAAAAGATGTGAGATATTATAGATTTCTCTAGATTTGTCATTTTTCGGTAGAGTGACAATAAATAAAGGCAAATTAATTTTAAATACATCAACTTTTTTGGACATTTGAGTTACATTAATGATATTAAAACTTTCTAGGATGAGTTTTTGGGAAATTTCTTCAGGCGTGTAAATAGGTGGTAAATCTCTGATGATTACTTTAAGGTTTTTATCCTCAGGCAATATAAATGTTTGGTAGGAGGTATTGGCATCATCTAGCAGTTTAGTTATTTTCCTATGACTTTCAGCACATTCAACTTTAATTTTTAGTATTTCAGTTCCAGTTAATTTTCCAGTGTAGCCAGTAATATTATTATTTATAAAAATTTCTTGAATTTGTTTCCAATTGATGTTTTTGTCATTTATGATGATAGGAGGAATTCTGTTATTTCTGTTGGCTGGTTGAAATTCTTGATCATTTTCATTATTTTTTGATTCAGTTATTTCAGTAATTTTTTGTTCGGTATATTAATATTTTCTTCGATTTTCCTTTTAGTGGAGGCAGTTTTAACCTTGGTATTCTTTGTGGTTGGTAGTGTTGGGAAGTCTTCCTGGTCAGAGACGAGGTCAACATCCTCGCTATCACTAAGAGCTTCAAATATGTTTAATGTGGTCACAGAGAAAGGGGGCGGAGCTTTACGCTTATTAGCGGTTTATTGTTAAACGGTTGCATTTCTTTTTGTTTATGATAGTTGGCTAGCATGTCTGTCAGTTTTGTTAGCTCTAAACTGTGAAATTTGAGTAAATCAATGTCCTTTTCAGTCATTTCCGAATTGCTAGTTTTTTTAATGTAATCAGTAGTTAAACGGATCTTGTCGCTTATTGCTTTAATTCCAATTCCAGATTCCAAATTCCCCGCACCATTGTCAGCCGACACCGACCGCCCTGAAAAGGGCATGCCATCGAACAGACGACACACACACACACACACACACACACACACACACACACACACACACACACACACACACACACACACACACACACACACACACACACACACACACACACACACACACACACACACACACACACACACACACACACACACACACACACACACACACACACACACACACACACACACACACACACACACACACACACACACACACACACACACACACACACACACACACACACACACACACACACACACACACACACACACACACACACACACACACACACACACACACACACACACACACACACACACACACACACACACACACACACACACACACACACACACACACACACACACACACACACACACACACACACACACACACACACACACACACACACACACACACACACACACACACACACACACACACACACACACACACACACACACACACACACACACACACACACACACACACACACACACACACACACACACACACACACACACACACACACACACACACACACACACACACACACACACACACACACACACACACACACACACACACACACACACTTAAATATTAAATATTTTATATAAAATAACATTAAATATTTTAAATTTATATTTCATTAAAAATTTTAGATTTCATTTTAGATATATAAAATTTCAATACATTCTGAAATTTATAATTTTAAGAATTATTCTTTTTTCTTCCTGATACATTATTGTACTGAATTTACACATTATAATTCATACCTAATTGAATTGCTCTTTCTTTGTTTTTTGTATTCCTTATTTCCAAAATCTCAAATATTATGATCATCTGAATAAAATATAAGTTATTAATTTCGGCATGATTGTAACAATACTTTTTTGTTGATGTAGGATCTAAATTTGTTATTTATACAACAATGTCAGAAGTCAAATATAAATGGAATCAATACACAAACTTATTGCTCTCAATTTTATGCTTCTTTTAAATTCAAAAATATAATACCAATTCTTAAAAATTCAATGCAAATATTTATTTAAAAAATTGCACTTAATTTAAATTATATACATTGTATTGTATTTTGACTATTTAACAAAACACAATTTTCCTAATTGTAAATATGACGTTATGAGCAAGAATTCTTATAATTCTCTAGACATCCACATGTTTAACACCTAAAATCAAATGGGCGTTAAAATCCATAAATTTTAGTTTCGTTATATGCCAGCTTGACATTCCTCAGCAACGATTAATGGACGAAACATGAATGGTGACATTAAAACTTTATGCATTATGGACAAGTTTTAGACAAGTGCTTTTAAATAATAAAATATTTTCATTGGATCTTGTCTAGCATGTATTTTCTAAAATATTTTCTCAAGTTTTTTCTTATCCAAGGAAATAAAATTTATCAAAACGCATAACTATTATTCTATAAAACAAAATAGGAATTATTTTTTTATTTTAAATTAAATTTTAAAGTTTATAATTAAATATGAAATTTGATTAGTATAATATATTCTGTAAATAAATTGAGAATTATTTAAAAAATATTATAATAAAAATCTAACGTGTTTTTATACAGATTTACCATTTTTATAATAGTAAATTAATTTCTGCACAAGTTATATATATATATATATATATATATATATATATATATATATATATATATATATATATATATATATATATGTAATAGACTTACATTTTTCATTTTATTCCTTTATATCTTAGCAATTTAATATTAATATTTTTTACTTTCATCTTTTCCAGTGAAATAACTGTATTCTTCCATCTTCTGGGGCAGTTGCTTTTTACCATATACTTTTATTTTGTTCGTTGCGTTCAACAAACTAACTTTGCTTTATAAGGAATTTTTGGTAAGTTAATTTTCAATTTTGTTTCTTTTCCAATTTTCATTTTTAATTACTTCAGATTCTTGTTCTTATGACATATCTTATTTTAAAGAAAAGGAGTTAAAATTTAGATTTTAGACTTTTCTAATATAGTACTTTTAAATGCAATATATATATATATATATATATATATATATATATATATATATATATATATATATATATATATATATATATATATATATATATATATATATATATATATATATATATATATATATATATATATATATATATATAGGAACACATGCTAATTTCAAAATAGCAGATACATATTAAATTTAAGATTCGGTGCAAACAGTATTCTTTGTTAAGCTAAGTTTGTCCACAATTTTGAAAATTGGACTTACCGTTGCAGAGACAGTTTTTTTATGAATAGCATATTGTATTTCAAATTTTTGCAAAAGAGATTTATAAATAAAATCTAAGTAAATGCTCACTAATGTAAAATAACTAATAAATACAAAATTAATCAATTAATAATATTAATTATAAAGTAAAATAAAACTTTTGTGACACTTTAAATTTATTATGATAAACAAGAATTTCTTTCATGCACATTTTTAACGATATTAAATTAAACTAATAATTAATGCAAAGGAAACAATGAATAGTAAATAAATTTTTAATTTATGGAAAATGTATTAAGCTCATATTAATGCACAAAGTGAATGTTATAATATAGTTTTAATGAAATACACAGCAAAAATGTGGAAGTACAGTAATGAGAAAACAAAACAACTATGGAGAAAAGTGAGACTTCTATTTAATTTATAATCAAGTTATCCATAACTAAGCAAAATTATACATTGAAATCTTAATAGAAAATAATTGTATTTTCTTTTTTCAATCAAAATATCTTTGTTTATCCTCCTGCTTCACAATTATTTTTTGAAATGGTACTGAGAGTACATTTTTTTTCAGAATTTCTTGTGTTTGGTTGCATGCATATTAGTTTGGATACCAGAGATACGTATTTTTGTGATTTTAAAAGCAAATATTTTTTTCTACGATATATTTTCAAGATCCACTTAATTTACATGGAAATTTGTTCTTGTTTCCTTAAATTTTAATTTTAATGCATGCAAAAAATCAGAAATACCTTACGGTTTCTAGAAACATATGCAACATAGATCAGTATGCAAGGCAGTATTATGCAGCAGCATATTCAGCAGCAACATTTTATCTTATTTTCTTAAAAGGTTTGAAACATAATTTATTAAATTTATCTCAATTGACATGTCAAACATGTTATGGTTTACCCTACAAAATCAAAAATTGCAAGTATGAAATACACAAGAATAAACAATAAGAAAGTCTCATATATTTGATTTCAAAGTATTTTGATAAAAAAAGTTAAATATTCATAGAGTATAGTTTTTCTTTTTATAAAAACTGAAGCATTTGTATAATGAATAATTACTGTCAAATTATTAATTAAATATTTACATCTCATTAAATACTTATTAATTATTTATTAAACAGATAAATGTTTTAATACTACTTGAAATTTAAAACAAATCTTAACAGCGATATTTTATTTCTTATTTTTTTAGTGAATACATTAAAAAAAAACTGTTTACATTAATAGTTGTTTCTATTTATTGTTTGTTGTTTACTAATGACACTTGGACAAGGAAAGCTCGCTGTGCAATGCTAATTAAGTCGATTGGGAGCGTCTTTCGTTTTAATCAGAGCACCATGAAGGTGAAAGTAAGACTTTGCTCTACACACATGCCATAGGTACCCGTTTATAGGGTAGGCAACCACTCACACCTCATTCATAGAAGGAAAGGACAAAGACAGAATAGATAGAGAGAGAAAGTACATCCATGCCCGAACCGGGTACATCCAGGAAAATACATCCAGGACCTCCTTATCCGTAGTCAGTCTCGCTGACCACTAGACAAGTTGGTCGGCATAGTTGTTTCTTTATATGACAACTATAATATTTGCTCTAATATAGTACTTTGTTTTAGAGAAAAATAAAATTTTGTCATATTTATTTTTCTTATATTTATTTCCATATTTAATATTTTAATAAAAATATTGAAATTTTCGTCACCTCTTGCATTAAGCTTTTTAAATTATGGACATTATATATTATATATTTTTTGAAACAACAGAACTATAAGAAATAATTTTTTTTTCAAAGTATAATTTTCAGAGTTAATGTCAGAGTTAATTTTCAGAGTTCAGAGTTAATGAGTCAGATTATTATTGTATGTATGGATGATTTAAAGTATGACCGATTCAAGTAAATTGTAGAATCTTTAAAAGCATTTACAAATTGTAAATAATACTACATTTCAGCCATAACCAAACGTGATATAAGTAGAAAAGATTAGAGTTATTCCATTTGAGAAAATACATGCATAAACGTTTCTATAATTAATTATAGCCAAAAATATACAGGATTATAGTTCTTTTTATACCACAAACAAGAAGTATAATACTATATATTTCTTATTTTATATACTTGAATAATTCTGTATTTTTGGAAAAGGAAGTATACATGATTCATATAAAAAATATTGTGTTAAATAGGAAATCAGTAATGTTGCAAAAATATTGTGTAAATATCATCTTATAGTTATCAGTAGTTAAAATTATCTGATTACTAATTATTGTTACCTCTTAAGCTGTTTTTCAAATTAACATGCGTTTAAAAGGATGATGAGGCACCCATTTTTTAAAAAAAGTTATGAACATAAAAAAATACAATAGTATGTATAAATTGTTTTCTTTCAGTTGATAAAAACGGGTTTCTTTTGTAGTTTATACATTAAGAACGTGCTTGCGTGACAAATGTGATAGGCAAGAATGCATAGACCATATCTATGAATGCACTTTTCACCTTTATACAGACATTTAAAAAATACTTTTAGTTATCATGTAATAGTTTTTCCGTCTTATTTGGATAACGCTCCAAAAGCATATTATTTAATGTTCTGAAATATGAAGCTCTGCTTATAAAATGGTGTTTGTGATTCTGAAATAAACGTGATTGTGAAACTTAATTATTTTTTATTAAAAAAAAACAACTAAATCTCTGTTTAATCTTGAAATACCCGTATTTGCCATAATCACAAAAAATGACTGAAGAAAAAAACTTTAGACTCTTTTCCTCTCAATTTGTTTTGTTGTTGTTGTTGCTTATGACACTTGGACAAGCCAAGCTCGTTATGCCGTTGGCAGTGCAAATTAAGTCAATAAAGAACGTCTTTCGTTTGGATCAAAGCACCACGAAGGTGAAAGTACGACTTAAGGTGACTCGTAATTTTTAACCACGGTCAGGTGGTGGAGGCCACACCTGAGCTGCCACCCTCCTCTCCACATTCACGCCACACCAGCGGAAGGACTTTGGTCGTCACATATTAACGTGGACACGTCCCCAACCTACAGAGTTCCAGCAACCCAGTGAAAGAGAGTACACCGTGGTCACCCTCCCAACCACTGCCCGCGGTAAATGATGGTTCACTTTGCTGAACTTACTTGAAGCGGCGTGAAGCTATTGAGCCTCTAGAGATCTCAATTTGTTTTAATAGCCTTCAGTTTGCATATTAATAAATGGTAAAATTCTTTAATATATTTGTTTTGAATTTATTTCACTTTGAACAAATTTGGTATAAAGCACTTTGTTTTGTTTTGATAATACATCTACATTTAGATTATTAAAATTTTTTTTGACAGAAATTTAATTAAAAAATTTCTATAATAAAATGATGAATTTAACTACCATTTCATAACTCTTAAAGCAGCGTGTGCTAACAATTTGAGTACATTCTTGGAAGCAATGTTATAGACCCCAATTTTCATTTCATAATAGATGATAACTGTGAAATGCTCAAATATTGAGAAATTCTGAGAAAATTTTCTTTTGCTTATATTACCCATAATACAAATAAAATTCTGTTCGTCCAAGATTCCTCAAATGACTGAATTATTTATATTCTAGAATATAAATAACATGTCAAGGAGTCTGATTTATGAAGTAAAAGATAAAAAGTGTCGAAAGCTTAAGGAGTAGGAAACATCACATAGATAAATCTTGCTTTAAGAATTTAGACAAATTAATTAATTTTGATATTCAATAACATAAAATTATACTTTTTAAAAATAATGAAAAATTGGCACATTTTTTGAGGCTTTAATAAAGCAGATTTTTATAAATAAAGATTGTTTTATATACATTAATTTAAAAATGTACTCAATAAAAATAAAAGTGAAAATATTCCATTTTCTTTTTCATTAAGTATATTTTATTTTCTTAGTAATAAGGATATATTAGCTGTAATTCTAGTGAATAAAAGTAAGTTAGTGCATTTACAAGGACTCAAAGTGATGTACATGTTTTCTCGATGCACGTGCAATTTAATAATTTTTAGGAATCTCAGAATTTTAAGAAACCTAATGATAAGATTATCTTTTATAATTTGGATAAATGTATCATTATTGAATTGAAAATTATTTATGACAAATATTTTTTTCTGTAATTCCTTGAAATTCTCATAAAAGAAATTCTGCTTATTTATTTTTATATTAATATGATATTAATAGAAACTAATTTAGTAAGGAATGCTGTGTAAGTGGGATCGTTACTTTACTTGAAATTGTATTTTTGTATTCTCTACAAACATTATCCCAGTAGAAAATAATATAATAATAAAATAATAATTTATTTGAAGCTTGCAAATCAAATATAAAATGAAATGCAAATTTACAAAATTTTGCAAATGATTTTTACAGAAAGTTTCTTTTATGTAGTATAAGAAGTAAATTGAATGCATGAATTAATGTTGCTACCTTTATTTACATATTTGATGATTTCTTTGTGAGTATTTGGCTAATACATAAAAGGGAAAAATTATTCATTATAGTATAATAACGACAATTCTTAAATCTGAAATCCGTATAAATGTTAATGAGAATATATTTATGTATACAGTTGTTTTTGACGTAATTCTTTTTATTTTGAATTACAAATTGTGGATTATTTTATTAAAAAAACTAATGCATACAATTATATATTGATTCTATTTGATGGTTATATTAAATAAACTTTTTAGTATGGATATTTTTAATCTACATTATTCTTTGTAGTCAAATAAAGAAATTTTATTCATGCGATTGCTATCTTTTTATTTCTAATTATTTTCTAATTAACATTAGATAACTGCGAGTTCCATAACATTCATTGAGTATTTCAAGTTATGTAATATAAAAAAGTTTGTCACCTATTATTTATATCGTATTATTGATGTGTTTGTAAAATAAGTTTTTAATTAATTTTAATTTTCTTTGAAGAATAAAGTATGATTTTATAGACAAAATTGTTAGTTATTTGTCTATTCGTGTTCATTCGTTAGCAGCAAAATTAATGAAGAAAATGATTTAAATAATATTTTAATATAATTTTTAATATATTAATTTTTAATTTTTAATAATTAAATATAATTTTTAATAACCTAAATAATTTTTTATTCTAAATTTGAATTATTTATAATGTTATTCTAAATTATATTACATTGCAAATTACTTTGTATAAATTCTTATTTTGTTGAAAAATTAAAAATGAAATTAAAATTAAATATGCATCGTTTATTTAATTTAAAATCATTTGTATATATTTTTAAATAATAGATATTGTTTTTAATTAACGTCAAATACAGACAAAATGACAGCTGCGCTATGAGATTCCGGACTCTGCCATAGGGTTACGTCTCTTTGACACCATCTGAAAATTTATTAAGACAAAATTTGTAGAAATTAGAGTTATATTAATCCGATAAGGAGTAGGGACTGTAATCCCATAAAAATTGACATACATATAAACGAGATTTAACTAAATGTATGCATTGATGAAATTATAATTAAAAAAAATTAGTTATGTATTAGTGGTCGAAAATTTATGAAATTTTTGTTTTTAATACTCATTTTCCTTACCTGTTAATTAAATAGGTCAATGTCTAATAGGCGAAAGGGATAATTTTAAAGTGTGCTATGATTAGTGAAAATCATAGGTATTGGACAGATCACTATCGTGTGGAATACAGATAATACTGCACATATCAAGGTCAATGTCAGATACATAAGAATTGTTTAAAATACAACTAATTTGATAAGATAATTGAAATAATTTTGTAGCTTTTTATTGTCTAACTGTTAATTACAAAATAAATATAAAAACCAAATAGTTTGTATGTATTGCGAATGCCTTACCGTACATCATAATAGTCAGTCAATAAAAATATTAATTTATCTGCAGCCTATCAAATTAGTCCCACTAATTTGAAATACATTTTTGCTTGGTTCTAATACACTGTTTTCTTCACAAGCATTTACTAGCAATATACAACTTTGAAATTCATAATGAAATTGTATGCTTTGAAAAAATAATATTAATAAATTTGATAGAAGTATATGTTTCAGATATGTATTCAAATGAAAAATACATAAATTAGCAGTGTAAATTATTTTCTTCTAAATGAATTTACCCCAAAGAATATATAACTAAGAATATTTATTAAATTCCATTAAAAGAAAAATGTATTGTATTTTGTTACAATCATTATTTATTTACGCTGCTCGATATTAAAAAGGCAACACCAAGAAGGAGTTGCCAGAAAGCGACGAAACTCGGCAAACAGAGAGAGGCAGCAACAAACAATAAGTGATTTGTATTTCGAAATGATATGATAATACCGAGCGAGAACAAGGTCGGGTCAGTAGATAATAATACCACCGTGAACGCCAGTACACGAAGTAACAAGTGTAGGCATAGATTCAATGAGAGACGGATGGTGCACTGAAAAATGACTCTCCATTATCTGTTAACCATTTGCCAAAGTGCTTCTTCTGAAGGTGGCAGTGACAGGATCTGAAAATGGTATCCAATCATATCCCAAACGTGTTCCATTGGTGAGAGATCTAGCGAGCACGGTGGACAAAAAAGCAACTTTACACCTTGCAGGGCATGTTGACTGATGCAAGCAATGTGGGGTAGTGCGTTATCCTGCTAATAGAGGGAATTAGGCATTCTCTGAAGGTAGGAAAGTGTTAGTGACAGCAGCACATCATCCAGTTGATGCTGAGTGTGACGTGAATAAGAAAAAGATGTGACCTGGAATCCTATAAAATGGCATCCCAAACCATGATGCATCATTGTCCCGCTGTGGGGTGTTCCACAATTGCTGAAAGACTGAACGTGTTTCCACGTCGACGCCCCACTCATATGTGGCGAATATCACTGAAGAAATAGAGTCGTGACTCATCTGAGAAGACGATCCTGTGCCACTACATCGTCCACATCGTTCTAATTCGGAACATTCCCGACGTTGTAGTATATGCTGTCAGGTCTATGGCAGTCTTTTTAATGGACGCCATGAGCACAGGAAATTAGCCATCAATCGACGACAAATGGTTCTGCTTGATGTGTTTGCACTCAGAGTGTTATGCGCATGCTGCAGAGTTTCGGTAGACGTGTTTGATTGGTGTCTTCGCCTCTCCTCGTATTTACATTCTCCTCGATCCACGCGTGCTGACTTTACTCTGGCGACACCAGCACCCCCAAACGTTCCAAAGTTCCTTGTTCCAGTGCACTGAGGACGGATTCAGGTGTCTGTCAACTGTGATTTGCCATTAAGATCAACCTGCCCTTCTGAGTCCGATCACCATGCACTTCGTAAACTCGTCTGTCTCCTGGAACTGACTCCACCGGTGATGGCCTGGCATTCTTTGCAATTACAGATTTCTTTTGTGACAAGAACAAACTTTCAGCGAATATTTTCTAAGCAGCAATAACGGCGCGAATATTGCGCACTTTGCCGGTTCCTCACCTTAAGTCTTATCCAATGTGTGCTGGAGAGCAGCACATTTCACATAATTTGCGTCTACCCTGAAATTTCCATAATTTTCTGGCAACTCCTGTGTGATGATTTTCATAATTAGAAAATTAACACATGAGTAAATATTTGATATTATTAAATATTTTGAAAAATGTAATTTTTGGTAATGTATCATTTTTTGATATATTTATAAAAATTTCATTTCTGCTTATAAATATGATTAAATATTTTATAACTCTTTCTATGAATATTTATATTCTTTCATCAAAGCAATATCATGCTTTCAATGAAACGGAAGTATGCATTTAAATGTTTATACAATACCGAGTTATTTAATAAAAACAAATAAAACAAATTAAGTAACAATTTTATTGTTTATTTCACATGGTAATTTATCCGAAAATGTAAATATGTTTTTACTTTAATGTAGTAAAGGAAGGATTATATTTTCCCAGACAAAACTATTAACGTTAAAATTGACAGTTATTCTTAAAAGATATGATTATTTATGTTTTTAAACGATAGATATATCTTGTTAACTCTTTGTCTGAAATGAAATTTATTTATGAAATATGTTCTCAAACTAAGAAATAATGCACTTATAACATAATACACAAGCATAAATAATGCACATCTTGCATAGTTCCAGAATACTTTTAGATAGGAAACTAAAATATTTTATTATTTAATTTTTAAATAAATAACGATTTTACAAATATTTCATCAATGTTTAGTAAACTGCGCTGTTTTCTATGTATAGGCTAAAAGCAATTTATTCTGTAAAACATGTTCTCAGACAATAAAGTAATAGAGGTAAAGTATAGCTTACATAGTTTCAAACAGCTGTTAAATTGGAGCTGTTTTTCTTTACTTTATTTATTCTTTTAGTTTTAACCATAGTTCTAGTAGGAATAATAGAAAGCCGCCTCATATTATGTCTGGGGAATTTTCGTCTTGAAGCCAATAAAGATTGTTATGAAAAGAAACCATTTACACGTTATTTTTTCTTTCATTTAATTTAGAGAAATTTCTGAAAAAAGTTTTTTGAGCTTGTGTGTTTATATAAAATCTTTGGATTGTGTGTGTTTCTTTTTGTGTTTTTAAAGTGTTCAGCTATAAGAGATTTATACAAAATATTAATTGGTTTGTTTTTCTTTGATATCTTCTAAAAAATTAGTAGGAAACCGTTATTCCATATTTCATTCTAAAACTGACATTATTAAATTTATAAAATAAGAGACACAGAAATGTGTTAATGAAGTATAAATAACGAATGTGTAAATAACGCTTTTAATGAATCTCATTTTTTCCGCATTTACGAAGTTCATTTTCGAAAATTGCTTAAGTTATTTTCATACTGTTTATTTGCATATTTAGACTTTAAACCTATAATTTTATATGAAATGTTTGAAAGGAAATATTTTGAGGTCTGATTTTAAATTGTTCGCTGTTAAATGCAAAATGAATTATATATTTTTTATTTTTATTGCCTCTGTTATTAAGTCTCAATTTTAATTTTTATCTATAGTTGATTTTTTGAAAATAAGTGAGATTTTTTACAATTTGGTGTGCCTATTTTCCCCTGAGATTAAATATCTCTCTCTGTAATCTCTACGAACTGTTTATAATGGATCAATAAAATCCAAAATAAAAAATTAATTTCTTTAAATGCTCTCGTATTTCAGCTCATATTAATCTATATTATTCAGTTTTTAACAATTTATGCAAAGATTTTATTATCCCTTTTATTCTCATACGTAAAAATATAATTAATGGAAATAAAAAAATAACTTTTTTGAGATCAAAATAAAAACATTGATTTCTCCAGTTTCATATAAAAATATTGCTCTATGTAAAATATAAACTTCATTTTTAAGTTTTATTGATATTAATTTTAAATTTAAAACAGAAAATTAATTTAGTTTCGATTTTAAGTATGCAGAAATGGAAACTTGTAAACTAATGATTTTTATTCTTTAAGAATTTCTAAACATTTTGAAATATTTTTTTTATTTCATAGATTTGAAGATTTTTTTTATTTGGGAAAACAAAAATATCTCCATCTGCACCAAGGAATACCACACAGAGCCCGAAGGTACAACACAAATATACTACTTAACAAATCCAAATAAATCATGAGATGAAAAAAATAATAATAAAAGAAGGCAGAGAGAAAAAAAGAGATATAAAAATAAAAAAATGAGTTAGATAACAGCATAAATAAATTTTTAAAAAAATTCAAAAATCTCTTTCTTTACTCGGTTCACCAAATTGGGGGGCCACCTGTTATTTAAGTCTTTACAAAGCTCGTTCCTTTCTTCTGAAAGAAATGGGCATTCAAGAAGAATGTGAGAAGGCTTGTCACTCCCGGAGTTGCGCATGCACATCTCACTGTTTTTAACGTGGAAACGGTGTAGGTTTCTATTGAATTTCCCAAGTCCAGTGAGGTATTACGTAATTAAAAAGTCAGTGTAGACCAGTAGTTCTTAATTCTGCAGGGAACTGAAGGGAAAAAAAGATTTTGTCCACTTATACAACTAGGAGAGGAAACAAAACCTTAGTTCCATTCTGTGATAATCTTCTTTTTGGTAGTGGTTTGAAAAGAGACTTGGGTAAGCTGGTTTCGAGTTTATTTGGAAGTGAGAGAAGATTTGTCAAGGAAATCTTTCTGCTCTTTCATTTCCATATACACCACTATGACACTTGACATGGGAGAAAATGAAGGAAATATTTTTGATATCACACATATTAATTGAAATCTGGACTTCCACAATATATTTTTCAAAACTAGTTACATCTTGCAGAGCCAGTAGGAATGACATCGAGTCACTGCAAATTAAAAATTTTTGAAAAGGCTTACTTATGGCATCTTTAACAGCAAGATTAATGCAGAGTAACTCCGATTGGAAAATAGAACTATTATCACTAATGCGGTATTCTTGATGACTCATTTCAAACTTATTCTGAAAGCATACGTATATAAGACCTACTTTTTCGTTAACAGATTTGAAGATGTCAATTTAAAATCTAGTGTTGTGAATTAAATATGCTTCCATAACTAAATAATTCTATTGTTCTTAAAATTGTTTGTAATATTTCCCAATGAAAAGTATTAAGCTATTAATAAATTTGCTTACAATAAAACAAAATAAAATTTAAAACAAAAAAATAGAAGAATTATGTTAGTTGTTTTTATAATTCTTCTGTGGTGAGTCGCATAGCTATAATACCACCCAAATATGTTTCATTTGCGTAATAAATTGCATGAAATGAATAATTTTAAAAGACTGAAGACATTGAAATGAGTTATATTTTCTCAAATAAATCATTAAATGAAAAAAAAATAATGCTCTATGTTTCCTACAAAAAGTAATTCTTTGTAGTCCCAGAGTAAATTATATCTGAGATCATTTACAATTTTTTTATTCAAAATTATTTCAATTTTCAAAACTGTTTTTTTTATCAAAATTATATTAAATTACAAAAAATAAAATTACTTTAAAGTTTTCCAAAATTCGTAAAATCTGAAGGACATTTGTTTATAGAAATACAATGTTTACCAACATATAAATTATAAAATGAAAGTGAAAAAAAAAAAAAAAAAAAAAAAAAACATTATTTAAAGCATTACTTTTATTAGATTATTCAAAACTAAAGTTTTTGCATAATATGGTAGATTAGTAGAAATTTGCCTAATTTGTGAGAATATTGGTATTGAAAATTTCATAATGAAATATATACTTAAATTTACATACATAACATTACTTTATATTTGAAAAGCTTTACAAATATAAAAACATTAGTAAGTTGTTATTTACTGTGTTTGTAATTAGAATTAATAGAAAAAAATATAAAGAGTTAAATGATGATTATTTACAGAGTTGTAACATTAATTTTATTTTATATTGTGTATAAAAACATTTATTTTTTGCTAGAAACAATTGAATTTTCCATTATATTTTGTCAATTCATTTTTTAATTATTTAAAGATTCTTACAAGCATAAATATTTTTTTCTCTGAGTAATTCAAATTTTACAATCAATTTTATATGAAGTCAAAAAAATTTGATTTGTTATCATTAAATGTAACCCATTTCTTATAAGCAAGTAAAATGTATTTGCTTTTGAAATCTTAGAAGCTTTAAAGTGGCGTAATACAAAATAATGCTTGAAAATTCAAGAAAGTATTAAGAAATAATTTTGTAGGTGAACTTTTTAAGCTTGCATTTACTGATATTTCTGTATATTCATGTTCCGACTACATATCAATTATAATTTAATACAGGTTTAAATGAATATAATGTATAAATATATTTGCCTTAACATACAAAAAATTCATTTTATATAATATGCATACATAGTTTTTACTTTTACAGGCAATAAATATAACTATTTGGTAATAAAACATTAATTTAATTGTTTAAGTAATTATCTATATTTTAGGAAATGTGAATACCTCAAAATCGTTAATATTTTTTTTCACTACTTATATAACAACAAATAGTCACTATGAAATTAAATTAATTTTTTATAAGGTCAATAATAATGCACAGAGAAGTTTATTTTTAAATGATTTCATCGAACTATTTTCACAAAATGACTAAAGTTAATTGCACGTTATTATATAATAAGCTTCATAGTAAAAATGGTTTGCCCTATTGATAATTAAAATTAAATCAACTGCTTCAAATATTCTTTATTTCTACATTTAGAGTAAATTACAGTAACACGTTTTATTGTTGATAGATTTTTTATCATTTTAATGATTTTTATTAATAATTTAATATAATTACATTGCAATAAGATTCCAAAACGACTGAATTTGGTAATCCTTTCTAATGAAACTGGTCTATGCACTTCTATCCCAGCATCTGAATATTCTTCAAATTCATAAATATTGATAAATACCGATTCTTAATCCTGATAAACGAATGTGTAATCAGATTACTCTTGTCCCAAATTAATTACCAGAATCAAAATATGAGACTTAATCCTATCACCTGAGAGGAGTACCAAATGATGTACCTCAGATTACAGTTCAAAAATAAATTTCTCAATATGTTGAATTCCTTTAATTATCGGAATTAGTTTTGCATAGTTGGGATATTAATTTCTCTGAATGCTAATTTTTCAATTTCCTCAGTTTTGATTATTTATAAAAATGAAAATGGAGAAGTAAAAGAAATGTAATAAGTGTCGAATTTCACTGTTAAACTTTTGTAAATCACTACTAGTGTTCCATAATAATAAAATTATTATAGAAAAAATTGATGAGATATACAGTAAAAAGTGCTGAAATATATTAGAATATTTTGCTATATGATCTAACAAAAATGTCTCGAATTATTATTATCATTTATCTGTAAAACTGATCCAAACATAACAAAAACGAATATAAAAGAGCTTAACTTTATCACGAATGTTTCTCTCTTAAGAGATTGAAGATATTGTTTCCTTAAAGATTGAATGTACTATCAAATCTAACCCAAAAGAAACGTTTCTTTTGAGGTGAGTTATACATCGTTTTGTATACGAAAATGCAATGTGTTTAAAACACAGATTTCAAGAAAAGCAAAATTTTTTCATAAAAGAGTTTATTATGAATTTGAGGATAGACTAATCAAAAGCATAAGAAAATAGTTCTTGTTTTTCTCTCAAATTTAAGCATGAACACTTGTCAGCTCAAATTTACTAAAATTTGGAACAGTAGTTTAAAAAAATCGAATAATTGTTTGATATATCTCTTGTGGATTCAAATTTTAAACGCTTAATTTAATAAAAAATTGAAAATTAAATTTTGTTGAGTAAATAAATTGAAATTTGTCATACCTACTTTGAATCGTTTTTTAAATTAAGTATTATATAAATAAAATATATTAAAAAGTTAGTTTTCAAACTAAATATCTAAATATATCACTTCTATACTTACAGGCTCTTCGTTCTATAAAATACTTCAAAATCTACAAATTGTTCCAGAATATATTAAAGTAGACAATATCCTAAAATATATAGATCTATACAATATTCTAAAAAATACAAATCTGAATGATAATCCCTCTGTCCATTAGTTTCAACAGTTCATTGTTTCTAACATTCATATTTTAGCTTTTGTTCGGATATTTTTGAATCTGTTTCAAACAATAGATAATTGCATCATCATATACTGGATGAGCTTCCGATTGCCCCAGAAAATTACTCGACGTTCTTGCTAATACAATACAAATTTACTTCCATGTTTGAGTTTTGGAAGGAACATTTTTGCTTAAATTTGTCATACATTTTTGCAGATGTTTTTCCAGATTTGCAACAATATTATTGTAGGGAAATGGGTTAAAAATTATTTATTTGAACACATCAAAATCTTCCCCCTTCACAACGTATCATGGACTGTTCTTTTATTCTGGATAATTCTTTTATCCGAGATTCATTTGTTTTTGAGGGATACTTTATCACTAGTCCAACTATTTACCTTTTATCAATTTCTTAAGTTTTGTATTTGCCGCATGACTGTAAAAGTCTGGCATTAAAATCTGAGACACATATATTGGGAATTGAGGCTTTGCTGCAAATGTTTCGTATATGATAGTGCTTCTAACTACAATGATTGACACTCCACAATTCAATTTAAGAATTTGAAAATCCCTACAATATTTTAACATAAAACATCTAGATAAATATAATAAAATATTATTTTTTTGTAATTTTTTTTAAAAAATATATAAGAAATTTATATTATTGTAACCTTTATCGATATAAAGATTTGGATTTATATCTTAAAAACCACTAAGCATAATTTGCAAAATTATCTGCAATATAAAATAATAAATGCTTACGATTTAATAACATTTGCTTATTATCAACATTTTAAATTATGTTAACTATTCATAGTTTATGAAATTTATTTTTGGCTTATTTTCAAAGAGCTGGAAATATGTGCGTTATCTTCAGAAGATTGGCTACCAAAATACTTTTAATAAAATTAAATTTGTATAATGTAATGATAAAGATATATTTCTGAGATTCCTTTCACTATTAAATATTTTATTTGAATGATTCTCTAGTTTAAATTTTCTTTATGTTTTAAAAAAATCTATGCACGTGGAAAGAGAAGAAATTTATCGACATCAAAATGATTTTTAAACTTGGGAATTAACGGACTTAAGGTAGTTTTATATTTTGGTAATTCTTGTGAAAACAATTGTCACAGATATGTAAAGAAAATGCTTTGAAATGTTTTAACTAAACGTGTGATTTTCATTGATATATATATATATATATATATATATATATATATATATATATATATATATATATATATATATATATATATATATATATATATATATATGTGTGTGTGTGTGTGTGTGTGTGTGTGTGTGTGTGTGTGTGTGTGTGTGTTACAGATTTATTTCTCAGGATAATCAATTAATTATTTTTATTGATATGAACAAGTTTTATGTATAATTATATGTCTGTTCTAGAAATAAGAAGTTCTGAAACCGTTCGAGATGCTAGGAAGATAAACTAAGCATTATAGAACGATGTTTGTAACACTTGTTTCTCCCTGGGGTTTAAATGTAGGTTATGAACAAATATTTCTTTTAATAACTATTTAATTTTAGACTTTAATTATAGTGACGCTAGAAAAGGCAAATTTGGTTGCAGTTTGTATAGTGGGACACACATCAATTGCGCCAAGCTTGATTGGAAAATATATCCTCGCCGCCTAGAAGCTAAGATTAAGCACACAAGTAATTGATTACCAATAGATATTAGTTCCCCATAAACGCGCATGTAGAGATGTCTCTTCTAGTGAAGATCCTTTTATTTGAAGAATATTGTGGCCAAAATGTTTGTTCTAGGTACATCTGCACATGATTACTTAGATGAACAGATTATTGGAGCCGAAAGCAAATATTGTTGACAAGATATATTTTAATTCAACAAATGTTTTTTTTTAATTTTAATTTTCATATATATTACTTAAATGTCATAAATGGTGTCATACCATAGAATATTTCAGTGATCCACAGGATTTAATAAAAAGAAGCCTCTCAATTGTTATTTTCTGTATTTAAATTTTCCATCAGTATAAAATATAAAGTTACTTTAATGCTGCATTTTTCATTATTTTCTGAGTTTTGATCTCTTTCATGTTTCTACTTGTAAGTATGTTATTTTAATCTTTGTTAGATTTTGAAATGTCTTAGAATATTCTACGCCGACAATTAGTTTTACTTACTAAGCTAAATATTTATTTAAATTATCTATTCATTTTCAAACAATTCCTTCTCTGAAAGTTAAAAAAGCTTAAGTAACTATAAAAAACGCATTTCTTATGTGGAATGTAAATGAAAGCTTAGAAAGTAGAAAAATTAAAATGAAGTAAATTTTTTCCAAATAACTAGCTGCATTGATAAATAAAAACAAATTATAAGCTCATTATTTTTTGAAAACTATCCATTGAATTCATACTTACCAAATAGTTTATTCGAAAAACTCACACAGTTAATTTTTCTTTAGAATATTTTATTTAAAAAGAAATTTCTCTTAATTAATTATGCTTTGTTCGAAATTTATTCAATAAAAAAGGCTATTTTGTTAACAGAATGGTTTGAGTAACATTATATTTTCCTATTATATTCTTAGAGCTAAATGTAAACATATAATAATATGCAAATTTTGAATTTCATTTTTGTAAGAGTTTAATTTTTGTTGCGAAATTGTAAACTATTGTTAATTTTAAACTTTTTTTGAAAAAAAGTTATGTTATCATAGGAAATATTCCTATTTTGCGCAATGAATAAATAAAGAACATACTCTTTTATTAAATTTAAATATTTTATGGACAAAGAGAAAATTGAAAGTTTAATATGCCGTACACACACTTCCAAGAGGCTTATCATTTGTTTATATCTTCTTTTAAAATTCAATAATAAATAAGATACAACAATCAGATCGAATAAATACTAAGAGAAAAATACAATTTTAATTGCTGACTATATATTCATTTGTGCACTATTTTAAAGATTTCAAGTATAAAATGCAAATAATCTTTCTCCTTATTTTGAAATGTAGATTTTTTCTAGCAAATATTACTTTTAGAGTAAATGCTTATTAGTATAAAGTATTTTAAACTAATTTAAAAGGGAAATAACTTTTAGTAATGACCGTTAGCAAGAAACTTTCTTCATTATTGTATCTCATATCCTAATTTCGTTATCATGTAAAACATACGCCGGACTGGAAAAGAAACTACTTTAACAAAGGAATTCAAGGCAATGTTTTTTTTCATTCCCGGCTTTAATGTAACTATGCGAAAAGTTTTAAGCAGATGCAATGCTTATTATTGTTCAAAGGCAGACAAAAATACTACAGAGCATAAAATAAACTGATTGTTGATTTGATTAAATGATTGTTTTTTATAATTGATTAATGAGTATGATACTCCGAAAATATTGACCTTCTCAATTTTATTTTACCTTTCATTACGTTATCCTTAATAAAATGTAAGGTAATCTACATATTACGATAAATTCAATTATTTTATTGGAAACAAAATTTCCTTCACAATGCTTTCAAAAGTGAGAATAAAAGAAGAATATTAATTGACATCAGTGATTTTTAGGTAGAAACAGTAAATATAACTTTCAAATATGGAACATACCATAATTTTTCTAATTTTGTTATAAAAGTAGAATAAGTAAACATTTGTTATAAATAATGTATTATAAAGGAGAATTCTAAGTAAATGCTGACAAATTGTGATATATGCGCTTTGTATGTGAGTAACCAGAATCACCAAAATAAATAACAAAATATTCTTTTATATATATATATATATATATATATATATATATATATATATATATATATATATATATATATATATATATATATATATATATATATATATATATATATGTTTTACATTTTTTAAATTTCCGTTGTAAATTATTTTGCTAATACTTTTTTCTCTATATGCCCTAATCTTTAATATACATGAACTAATTTTCTTAAGAGTTTAAGAACGTATATTATTATTATAAATTCAATCTCAGAAATATTTATATCCTGAAATATATAATTTTAAGCAGATACAATGTTCTTCTAAGCCTTATTAAAGAAAATCTTAATAAATTTATAATAAAAATCCACCTTTGAAATTTTCTAAAATTTTTTATTTTGTCATTTTCATATATCATTACATGATCGAAGTTTGATTATTTGACTAGTTTCGTAAAACTACCTGATTTGTTTTGCAATACTTAAACTCCATTTGACATTTTTTCTATATTTAAATATTATAAATTTAGGATTCAATGAGAATTATTTGAGAACATACTTTATATTATCGTATTTGTTGACTCTGAATGATGTAATAAGAAAAATAACTTTATGTATTTCTAAAAATGAAAATATATGATGCTAATATGTAAAATATCTAATTAATTTACAATTTGCAATCTCCATAATTTTAAGAGTGCCTCTACGATTTAAAGTATGTAATTTACTTCCCACGTAGTATTATATTTAGCTTATTGTTATTTTAAATATAGCTTAAGTAAGGATTTAATATTTATTTTTGTATATTTACTGGCGATTTTAATAATAATTTAAACCTTTTTTATTTATTATTTTTTTTACAAATTACACATAACTTGTATCGGTTTTTATTCGAAACATATATTACATATTTTTCAAATATTCTTCAATTCAAAAGATTATGATTTTAAACTGTCATCCCACACATTAGATAGATTACGTAGGGAAGTTAATGCGCATAAACTTCAGTGAAGGCTATCAGCTATTTTTATTATTATTTATTTTAATAAATTTTATAAATGCTATTTGAAGAGTATGTCTGACAGATAATTATCTTATATATAAAAAGTGAGTCTAAAAATGATAAAAGGTACTAAATATCATTTATAGAAAAAGCTATTCTGTTTCCAGTTTCTTGAGGTTTTTTTTACTTTTTTGAATATTGTTTTAAATAAAATACGATACTTTCGGCGTAGTCATTTTAAATTGTTTTTTTAAAATATCCCTCCGATGATGAAGATTCATTTTTTATTGCTTGCAAATGGGAAAGAGTTATGGATCAGTAATTCAAAGCATTCTTCCTTTTGGCTTAAATTGAGTTTGATGATGTTTCTTCTAATTAGAGACTAAGAATTTTTTTGGATCAACATTTGATATAATTATTCTATTTTGACTCTTATATTGTCATAATTGATTTTAAAGGATTGATTTTTTGATTATAATTCAAAGTTTACGTTAAGTTGTGTCATTTTAGTGCTACCCGTAGGGTTAAGTTGAGTTTAAATATATATTTTTGTTTAAAACAATAATGCATATGTATATAAAAATTTATAATGTTCTTTCGAATCACAACTTAAAGGACATCTTTCACTTGAATTAACACTTTTACTCCAAAAGTAACCATAGAGTAACATATAAATAAGAAATCTTATGAATTTTTATTGATTCACAGAAATTAAAGAGTAAAACTTTACACATATATCGATTGATTAAGAGGGAGTCAAATGTACCATTAAGATTCAAGAATAATCTACACAAAAATCTTACTTAAAGAAATAAAATTCGTCTATCATAAAAACTTTAAAATTCAGATATTAAAAATGAGCAATTCATAGCAACTTATTGAAGAATCAATTTATAATATCTCAACATTTTAATGAATTCCTGAGATCTCTAACACACCAATGATTTTACAAGATATCATTCAATTTTAAAGAAGATAGAAAAAAATGAATAAATATAAATTTATAAAACGAGCAGATTAATAAAAATACTTTTTTTCAAATTTGAGGTAAATAATTAGGTCTAATTTGAAATGATGTCCCATTTGTCAAAGCCTAATGTGAAAGAGATTGGAAGTCAAAGAGAAATAATATTGCATTTGATATCGCAAAAAACAGTAATTTTACCTTAGGAAATAAATGTACGCGTTTATATGATTTTAAAAAATGTGTTAATAATACTAAAATAACTATTCATTTAAACAAGTAATGTCATATTTGATGATAGTTTATATGGTTAATTTTTGAAATGAAATGAAATAAATGAAAGTAAAAGTAAAAAGCAAAATTAATTTACTGTAAAACGTCTCTGAATAGGAAGTAAAATCCGGATATCTCAACAGCGCCACTTGTTGTATACTTTTCCACTTATCAAAATGATATTTTAAAGCAAAAATTTCCTTTTTTCAGTTCTGCATATTCAAAATATGTGGTATTCGAATATTTTTAACAGGTATGTGTTTATTTTATTAAAAAAACTGAAATAGTATATGTTTACTTTACGTATAAATATCTGATACTTACTGACTTTATTTAAAATTATCAGATATAGATAGTTGATGTTAACGTTAATCTATCTTGTATATCGTAACTTGTATGCTCATTTTTCCTATTCACGAGACATCATGCCCATTTAAATATTTTCTTGTTGCTTCTGCAATTATTCATTATAAAAAATTGGTAAATTAAAAGTAGTTTTCCTCTATCCACTTTGATGATATGAGAGTATGGAGCATTTCTGCAACGCTAAAATGAAAATAAGAGTTAGTCATATCATGTACAACTGATTAATAAAGGACACTTCTGTAATTTTTTAATTTTATTTGAATACAATTGTATACAATTTTGAAATACATCAAATGACAAATGCTGAAAATAAATGACAAATGCTGAAAACTACAATTCAGTTCTGTTTTAGTAATATCATGAATATATAACATAATATTTAAAATATTATTAAAACTACAGAGGGTATTAACACATTTTTAGAACGATTTCGATTAAGAATTTAAAAAAAGTAAATGTTTTAGAACAAAATTGTTTTTCAACAGCTTATTATTTGAAATGAGACATATCGTCTGCTACTTTTAAATTTATTTTTCTTTCAAAATGTCGCATGTAAACAAGCTGTGGATTGAAGGATATGCTTTTGCGCTTTCCGAAGAGAAATATTCTTATTCCAGGATTCAAAAGCGTTGTGAAATGCATGGTATTAAAATTTCTAAGTGTAAAATAAGCAACATTATTAATCGGACAGGTAAAAACCGTCAATCATTATTGCTACATGGAAAGAAGACTCCAAGCGAATATCCTAAAAAATACGTACTGTTTCAAATGTTTCTAAAGTGAAATCCTGGTAACAAGAGAAAATCCGCCAACACAGAAATCAATTACAAAGTCTTTAGATACATCTGTAGCATTAATAAATAAAATAATAAATCAAGATTTACAACTTAAAAAGCTAAAAAACACCAGCTTTTGCCGAGGCATGTGGCGTGGCTCAACGCAAAACATTTTGTAGAATCCTGTATGAAAACCATTTAGCAGGAGATAAATGGAAATACATTGTGACCCTTGGTGAAGCATGGATTTACCTAAATGAGTGCAACAAAAAAAACGTCCATTTACTATAGAAAAAGAGGAGAAAAAATGTACAAACCTGGTTCCGTCAATGTAAAGAAAGTTTCAGTAAGGGGTTTATGATAGTCGCAGGTTTCTTCTACAATGGGAAATTAATAAATAAAATCAACTCATCATACTATCAGGAGAAGATTTTACGTCCAATATTTACAGAAGAAATTCCACTTCTTTATCCCAAAGACTTTCAAAGAGTGAAACTTCATCAAGAGAAAGCTACAAGTCATACTTCGAAAACTACCACTGCATTCCTTGACAAAATGAAGACTAATACAGGTATTGCATATATACCTTTTCAACATATTCCTGCGAAGTCCCCTGACGTTTTAACTATGGACTATTGTGCCTTTGGTCTGTTAAAAAGAGCTCTTTCTAAACGCAAACCCACCACGATAGATGGACTCTGGAAAGTAGGAGAAGAGAAATGGAAAGCAATATCCGTGGAAATTTTACGAAAAGCTCTTCTATCATGGAAATCATGATGCAGACTTATAGTCCAGAAAAAAGGCTATCAGATCGAACATTTAAAAAGATAGTCTTTAAATTTTAAATATTAATTAAACGGCCCCGAAATCGTTCTAAAAATATGTTAATACCCTCTGTACAAGTGCATTGTAACATCAATTGCATCTTTTTTTGTCACATACTCGTTTAAAAAATGTTTTATGTAGCTTTAGTTCATTGGAGAAATCCTAAATAATTTAATCTATGAAAAATTAACTTTAAAGAAAAATGCTAATAAGATATAAATGAGAAATCACTTCTAAGGCACAACGATAAATCACCATCGTTTGATAACAAATTTTCTAACTTCCTTACAAAATCATTTATTGTACTAGATATTAGAGAAGTAATACTTTATGGGAAAAGGAATACGCGCGCACGTAAAAAATCTGGAGAGGTTTATCCTCGTATCTTTTGGTATTTATTGAGAAGAAATTTTAGTTGAATTTAAAAACATCTATCAAAATTATTGGACAATTTTTTGGAAGATATTTAATATTTATTTAAAATAAATTGCAATATTAAGAAATAAATTGTAATATATTTTGTTTCAACATTTTAGATATTTTATTTTTATTATATTGCTGTTAAATTTCTATTTTATCCCAGAAAATTAATTCCAATTATAGAAAAAAATCTTAAGTTATAAATAAAATGTTAATTGTGAAAAATATCTATAAACGTAACACGTAAAAATATCTAATTTTAATATTTTACAACTTTTAAGGATTTCAAAACATATATTTGTTAGAATACTGAAGAATATTAAACTGTCATAAAAGAAGGACTTTTTCTGCGGAGAAAAATAATCTGTTAGATTAACAGCTAAAACTGATCTTTTAAACTTTTTAAACATATGGGAATTTTAAAATACAAGTTAAACAAAAAAGTATTGACGTTTTTATTGACAGAAAAGAACATAACATATAGAAATCATAGCCTATTGTTTATCCTCGAAGTAATCAGCATCGGCATCTACCAACTTCTACTAACGTGTCTCTAGTTATGTAATCCGCTTGCGGTGAAACTAAGGGAGTTTTGGATGCAAATAAGTTCGTGAGTACTTGGCGCAAGTCTGCCTCTCATTAGTGAAGGTTTTTACACGAAGATGATTGTCCGCGGAATGGAAGAGTTGGCAATCTTATGGTGAAAGATCAGGTGAGTAAAGAGGATGGCACAAAGTATCCCAACCAAATTATCATTTTTACATTCAGTGATAATATTTGTCTGGATTATAGACAGATAATTTCTCAACAGGTTTCACCTGTCTTATTGATTTTCAAATGTATTTATTTACCAAACCATAAATTTATCCAATCATTGAATTTCCCTTTATTGTATTTTGTTATAGTAAATTAAATAAAAAGTAAGAGTTTAAGAATAGTTTTTAAATCAAGTTACATTCAATGTTCTCCAGTTTAAAGTTATTTATAATGCAATTAAAATTCATTTCAATTAATGTTTTGTTTTCGAAAAGTGCTGCTCAAGCAATTAGAACAAATTGAGAATTGTTTCGATACCCTTTATTAACAACAACAGGTAAAATAATTTTTATTCATGAAACGTATTCTTAATGAAAGTATCAAATAGTATTCAAAGTATTTCGAAAGTAAAGTATTATATTTATTATATATATTTATATGCATTATATACATATATTGGTATTGAATTTCCTATTTAGCTATTGTTTCATTTAAAATGGTTCTTTGTCGCATAAATTTAAGAAGAATAAATGGAATTTCACCAATGATGTCATTCCGTTATTTAAATTCTTGCAGCTGGTTTTCTCAACAACTAAATACAAATTTAATATTTAAAAGATTTATTTTTCAAATTTAATGTTCAATTTTAGACAACTTTGTGAAATATTTTTAATGGATATTATTAATTAGTTTTTATTTTAATGATTCAAATAAAGAAAATACTGCTATAATATTTTTTGTATTTATTTCAAATTATTTTTAATAATGAAATTAATTTAAATACTAAAAATGTTTATTTAAATAATTTCTTAATGTGAAGCTAATTCACTTGAATGATGAAACATGTTTATTTCTGAGATGAATTTAGGAATAGGAAGTTAATAAAATAAGTATAACCAGTAAAAGAGATTCATCTTACTAATTTAATGTTCAATTTTAGACAGCATTGAACGGTATTTTATGGTTAAGAAAAATTATCAGTTATTGTTTATTTTAATACTTACATTCATTTATTAATTACATTACATATATTCAGACTTGTATGCTTGATTCTTGAGATCCGCTTGTAAGTCTTCGTCGATAATAGGACAAATAGCACAATGACAGGTGTACAACCACAGAAGAATCACGAAGAAAACATCTCAGGGCCACGGTGGGAATCGAACCCACACTCCTACGCTCTCAAGCGATTAACGGAGTGATACTTTGACCACTCAGCCACGGAGCGCCCACTTACATTGAAGACGCTTCTATACTGTTTCTTCTATTCAGTTGAATTTATTTTCTGAAATAAAAGTATTTTAAATATTAAAATGTTTGATTAATTTATTTTATAAAATGAAATTAGAATGCTTTTGAATAAGTTAGCATGTTTTCTTTTGTGAAATAATTTAAATCTATAAGAATAGGGTGCTTATAAAATCAATCTTTGAACTGACCGATTTGCAAAGTAATTATTGAATGCCCTGTCATTATGAGTGCCTACACACTCTTTGATCAACTAAGAAAAATAATAACTGATGATTACTTCTCTCGCTAATGGATGAATCAAAGAATTCAGAAGACTTCTGTTTGACATGTACATTTTAAATTAACCTTTAAAAGTATTTCAATTATTAATTTACAGTTGCTGTTAAAAGAATGCTTTTAAATTAGTTGATCTTTGTTAAGAAACTTCTTTTAAAAGTGAAATGTTCACTCTGTCATTTAATATCCTGTTTTATTAAAATAAAAATGAAAACAGCAATGTTTCCTCATTCTAGAATGTTGTATATATATATATATATAATTTATTTATGTGTGTGTGGAGACTTCAACATTCTCTTATGACTTATTCTTTCTGCTATGTAATTAAGAGCTTATTTTATAAAATTACAATTGTTGATGAAAATAGTATTTATAGGGCAATGAATAAAAATAAAATTACTTAACCTTTCTTAAAATGGTTTTTAACAATCAACAAATCAAATATGAATCATTATTTTATTATTTACGAGTACATATGAATTCAAAGATGACTATTAACACACACAAGTAAATGTTTTAAAATAAATTTACTTAAAGTAATGTACAGAGTAATGAATATTGTTGCACATGAATTTTGCTTGTAGCGAGGAAGTTAAGAGAAATAGATATTTACTTTTAAGCCTCTTTTCTACTAATTTATTAAAAGTTTACTTACTATTAAACATGCGTCATGTTCTAACAAAAACTGTTCTTTGTGCAAATATAATGAAATTCAACAAAAATGAATTTTGAAGATTTTTATAATTTACAGTTTATTTAGATGCACAAGAGAAAAGAAAATTATTTCGTGAATGAAAACTTTAGTCAAATGTAATTTATATTTATTAATAAATAAACGATATGTTACAATATTTATCCAAATAATAAAATGACTATAACTTTTATTTTATTTCTATTGATCTCAAACATTGGATTTGGAAAAAAAAATTGTAAAACTTTCATTTTGATATATTATTTAAAGGTCACAACTTCTGAAATCTTGTTAGTGTTCTTTTAATTTTTATTACTTTAATCTAAAACGAATTATAATTGAATAATAGATAAGATGTGGTTTAATGAATTGCTTTTAAATTATATGTTTATTGCTATGAATTGTTGTAATTATTAATTAAATTGTTACTCTCAAAAGGAGCTTTTCTTACCTTATTTATAAAAACAGTAATTTTAAGTTTTAAGTAAGAAACTGAAATATTGAGTTCACATACCAAATAAACCTCTTTATTGAGAAAGATATGAGGTTACTAAGGTCTTATGCTTTTCCTTAAAACAGCTGACTTGCCAATTGTTTGAAAAGACTACACATTTACTCTTAAACTGGAAACCTTGGCTTAGTTCTGAATACATAAAGTGTTTTTAAATTCATTTGTAATAGAAAGCCAAAGTTTAATCAGTTCTCATTTGCAAAAATTACAATTAAGTAATAAACAGATAAAATCCATTGACATCTTCATAAAATCAAGCAAAATAACTTTGCAATATTTGAAGATATCCTAAAATTAACGATAACATTTTACTAGCAATATAAAGTGAAATTCTTGGAAAATACCGATAGTTTTTATCTTGTATTTTGAAAAATTTAAGTAAATCTTATTTGTGTGATATTATAAATTTACTTTCAAGTTATATCCTCATAAAATCTGATTTATGAGCACAGTTATTTTGAGGATGATATGAGTTAGTTTGCTTATAACATCTATAATTACTTCTGATTCTGAATTTTTAATATGATGAAAATAAATTTTCCTCCAGATATTTTTTCTGAACTTTTAATACTTAAAATAATTTTTATCACACTGAAACATTATTTGTCAGTCTAAATGCTGTTTTAAATATAAAGAATTGTTTCATGGTGTTTTTCATAAAGGACATATGACATTTCCTTTCAGCTTTTATAATGTTGATGATTCTTTATAGACATTTTGTATGAATATAATACAAAGAGAATGACTTTTTGAAATGTGATAACTACAAATGGGAATCAATAACCCTCGTTCAGGAAATGAGAAATTCTGCTGCCAAGGTAACTGAAGATAAGTACCAAAGCATTTGAAATAAAATACTATGGGCTATTTTTATTTCTATTCCTTTAACTATATTTAATAAATGGGTGTCTCTATTATGTACAGTATCTAGTTTTCAATGATATTCTTAAAGTCATTCACTGAAAATTGAACTCGAAGATAATATTTTTTGAGTAATAGTAAATAATATATTTTTTCAACTTCATTGCACGAAAAATCTAATGACATTTTAAATATTACTAAATGCGATTTAAATATTTTTATATTTATTCATTTAATTTAATACAAGTTCAAAGTATACTACTTACTTTTTATTGATTAAATATTTAAAAAAGTTTTCCAGCTCAACGCTTAACTTTTTCTTTCTAAATTTTAAATAAAAGATCAATTTAGAATTAGCATTTTGAGTTTTTTTCAAATGAAAACTGAATAGTTGAAGAAGGGGTCATAAAACTGTCTATATAAGACAGATTTATTCCCAAAACAGTTGAAGTTTGGTATTCAATTTAATATTTTAAGCATATGTGTACCTTTGACAAATACAAATTTAATAAAATTATTAAAAAAAATTTCTTTGACGTATTTTCATTTTGTTTGATATTATGGTCACAATTATCCAAAATAATTTGTGAATGCTTTGAAGCAAACTATAAATATTGCAATTTTATGATAAATATTTTTTTTCTTATTACAGTCATCGAATGTTGTGACAGAATTATGTGTAAAATATATATAGAATAGTATTTTGTTCTTCTTTGTTTCAGATTATGCATTAGATATTTTTATATTTACATTTTTTGTGTTTTCAAATGGAAATTAATTTAAGTAATATTTTGCTAAATCTTTAAATTGCTTTTAAGTAATTCTTAAATTAATAAGTAAATTTTAGTAGTGAGATGGACTTTTAAATTTCTATTGCTCTTCTTAGCATTTATATTTAAGCCGAGCAAAATGAATTAGCTAATTAGCTCATTTGATTACAAAAATATATCATATTTTTATAATATTTTTTATCAGATATATCATACTTCAAAGTAATTTAAATCAAGAAATAGCAGATTTGCTTTGTTAAGTGGTTTTTCTGCAGTTACAGTACAATAGCATTTTGTTCCCTCCCTCCCTCTTCCCCACTGGAAGGAGAATGATTGAAATGCCTCAAATTATATTGCATATTTCTTATTTGTATAATACAATGTGAACAAAAAATATGAACACATTTACTGTCTATTTTTAAAATGAAGGTTTTCTATGTTTATGAATGAAGATAATTAATTTTTGCTCCAATTTTGTTTCTCCCTTATTGACTTTAAAAATAAAGATTTCTTACGTTCTTAAATAGAAGATAATTCCTGTTTGATCGAATTTCTTCTCCACATTAACAATTTTTATAACTTAAATATCCTGTGTTCCTAGCCTAGAAGATAATTTATATTTAGTCGAATTTCTTCTCCATTAGCACTTTTTAAAATGAAAGTTTTTTATGTTTCTAAATAGAAGGTAATTCTTAATTGGTCAAAATTTATTCTCTATGAAGAATTCGTAAGATAATTTTTTTTATATATTTCTGAATAAAGGATAACTTATATTTGGTCAAATTTTGTTTCGCCACTGGCAATTTTTAAAATTCAGGTCCTTTTATCTTATTAATTAATAAGCTCTTTTAATACTAATATAAATATTTGCGTTTGTGAAAATGAATGGAGAATACCAATCTCAAAGAAAGGAAAAATGTCAGCGAAAAGTTTCTCAGATACCAGAAAAAATTTATAAAATGATATTGGAAAATGTGTCCCTTTAAATATTTTTAAACTATATTTTTAATGTCATATTTAAGGTGAATAAAATGGTTTAATCCTGATAATTATGTTTCAAAGATATAATTTTCAGTATTTCTAATACACATTTATGTAAGGCCAAATAATTATTTTGTAACTTTTTTTCTGATTTGAATCTTGTCCCTTCCAATTGGTAACCAAGTTTCCAAATTATATCTAACAAAGTAATTTCTCCCTGAAAATCTCTTACAAATAGTTGAATGGTTAGTGACTTTTCATTCAGTAAAAGCAGTTTGTACATTAAATTTACATTAGAGACGTCGTTATTTATAGTAATTTTAAATATATTTTAAGATTTAGAGGACAGATCAGCAAGTTTCTGTGTATAAAATGAATTGTAGAATTTCAAACTAAATTAACCTTCAATTTAAATGCTCTAGTACTGCTATAGTGGTTCAGTTATCTCATTTTGTGAAATAATGATATAATAGGTAATAATAGTAATGGAGCAAAAGTTTTTGTATTAGGATGGAAATTAATTGTACGTACAAAATAAGAATATTCATCTTAACTAGAGAGATTATTATTTTGCGCAAACATCTGAAGATAGTATCATTGACCAAAAAAAAATGTTCAGCTTATGAATTAAAGCATTAAATTTTAATAACTGATTCATTTATTAAATTCATTTATCAAAGATCAAAATTTCTGTTTTTGTGATGCAGTAATTTTGTGATTAAATATCTTTTATTAATTATATTTAAAATTAAAAGAAAGTAATTTACAATTGCATTAAAATATCTAAAATATAGACATCTGAATGTGTGTACATCTCCCATGCATGTTTCTAAACAAGTATAATAATCAATTTAAATGAGGACGAATTACTTTCATATTTGTTATGATGACAACAATGTTGTTCGTGAGAGAAAGAGTGTGGGAAGATAATTCATTCCTATTCGGAACAATTCCAAGCAAAAAATATGTCTGTTGATGTGAAAGTTCACATTTTGCTATAAATAGTCTAGCTTAGTATAATAATATATTTTGATATTCTTGTTTATTCTTATAAAATGTGTTTACCGTTAAATTTCTGAAAATAATATAGATAAATAGAGGCAATAAAATAAAAAATAAGTTGGTTTGAAACAGTTACAGATTTTCAAACTAATATCCATGCTTAATATAATTAAGTACATATCCCTTCCTAAATAAAAGTGTTTTTTATTTGATGATTTAAAAATTGGGCAGTATGGGGTATAAATTGTCAGAGATAAAAAAATAATATATGTATTTCTCAAGAAATAAGAAATTCCATTTTATTCATTTGTGAAACCATATATGTATATACATTATTTACCATGAATACATATATATTTTTAACTCTGATATTTTTGAATAAAATTCGAGTTATATTTTAGAACAGTCTTTAATTGTAGAGTGATAAGTTTTCCATATTTTCTAGAATATTTTCATCCAGTAATTCCCTCCAGACTATTTTTATGTGTAATATGTGTTAGCAACAAATTGTAATGTTACTTAAAAAATGAGTGGCAACTAGATGGCAGTGTTTAATATGTCATGTTGAGAGGTATATACAAGTAATTGAGAAGAGAGATTGTATGAAGGAGCTCACTATGAAGGAGCTAGCTACCTTAAAGTAATCTGTAAATAGTTTTGTAAATAAATCTTTAAATATATTAGTAAATAATTTATAAGAACTTATTCCTTCCCCACCTAAGCTACTGACTCGTCATCTGACAAATAGTATGAAACCGATAACATATGTTTCAATAAACATAAAATATATAATTTTGTTTTTAGTTTTTTTTTGATAATCATGTTATGTCAAGTAATCTCACAAGACGTAATGTTTTTCTCATCTTTAAACATCATAATATATGCTACTTTTTTACATTTGAATGCTTAAATTAAAACTTTCTTCACTTGTATAGCTATGTTTATCGTGAAATATTTATTTCAAAATTATTTAATTAAAACGTTATTTTAAAAATCTTATTATAAATAAAAATATCAATTAAATGTTTATATGAATCTCATAATAGTTCTTAAAAATGATGACCATGCACTTGGAAAATCTTTTTTTCTATTCAGTATAAAGTGAGTTTTTTTACCTTAAGTTGAGCAGTTAATTTGTGAAATTTCTTCGATATTAAGCTTTGTAAGGAACTCAATCCGAATTAGTGCTTCGATTTAAAAAGTTATTACATAAACAAAAATAATAATTTATGTCGTAAAATATTATGTCTGTTTCAATAAATCAAGATATCAAATAGATTCTTTCACTTATTATTCTTAACAACTTCCAATTTTTTATTATATCAAATACTTTTATTTGTTTTTAAAAGCAATGACAAGTATGATAGATCATAGAAAAATTTCATGCTCACAATTATAAAATAATTTTCTTAAAAGTTTGCCATATTATTTGTAAATCATTTTTTTAAATTCAAAGATATTAGCAACGATGAATTGTATTTCTGAACAACATTATATCTTCAAGTAATTTTCAATTATTGCTTCATATATAATATTATTTGTGATGCTATAGAGTAAATAAAATAATTGCAAATAGAATGTAAACAAACTTAATAATTGTCTTAAGCTTCAATCTGCAAATTATATTATACGATTTGTAGGAAGATAAATTGAATTTTGAGATTAAAATGCATAGTTTTAATTATAGCTCTAGTTCTAGCATATTATATTATTCAGTAATAATATGGTGCTCATAGCTTGCTTCTGAACAATTCATTTGTAATTGTTCCAGTTTGTCTCTTTTAAACCACATAATTACTTCCGCAAAATAATACTATTTAAGGAGGCATTTAACTATGTGTAAACTGAGCTTTTGAAGTGCAACTATTCACCTTCAACCATTAAATGTAACTGAGTTTTCCCATGAGTTTCTATAATTAGCCAAGTAATGATGCGTAAATTTGAATAAGACTTTAACGAATTGAGTATTACTTTTAATTTAAATAAAAGGTACATGATGAATTCAGAAAAATTATGTGACTATTAAGTTTAATATTTGTTTACCTCTTCACAAAATTATGCGCAAATATGTATACATATTTAATGGTTTCTACAAAGTGATGTTTAGAATCGGATTTAATAAATTAGACTTTCAATAAATATTCAAAATTTAAACATTGACACCGGCAGGAAAATATTCGAATTTTTAACATTAATTATTTTGTTTCAAGATAATGCATCAAGTTTTAAAAACTCTTTTCAATTTTTTGAAGTAATTTCATCAATATAAATGATTTATGATTTCTTATTTATAGAATATTTTTTTATTTTGAATCTTTTGTATATTTATGATGCTTTTTCTCAAAAGAAATCATGAGTAATAATTTTGAAAGTGAATTGGCAATTAAGTTTGCGAAAAAGTTTATTTTTATTAAACATTAAAATCCTAATTAAAATGAGTGACACCATCTCATAAAAGTCGATATTTTAGTGAATGCCAGTTATTGATTTTAATTTTCAATTTATCCGAAAAGTTTATATTGTCAAACTAACAAATTAATGATTAGTACTTTTGCAATCACTTCAATATTTCATGGCTTTAAATAACTTTGAATATGGATGTTTGTTATAGAGCTCATACTCTTTTTAATACTGTAGGTTCCGATAAAATCAGTCATCGCATGTAAAGATGAATTCAGAACGAAAAATATTCGAAATTAAATTAGATTAATATGAATAGACTATCTTTATTATTACTGAATAAATAAGACCTAACAGTAACTAATATTTTTTATTAACTGTTATAAATAAAAGTTTATTTTTTTGCAATATGAAAATTCTAGTAAAAATGAGTGAGGCAATTTCATAAGAATCTATATTTTATTGAATACCAGGAAATTGATTTCAATTTTAATTTATAAGAAGAATAAATATTGCCGAATTTGCAAAGGAATGCTTAGTACTTTGCAACCACTTTAATATTTCATTGTTTTAAATAATTTTGAATATGGATGTTCGTAATAGAGCTTATATTTTCACTAATACTATAGGTCCCGATAATATCGGCTATCTCATGCAAAAGAATGAATTTAGATCGAAAAATATTGCAAATTAAAGTCGATTAATGTTCATAATTTCAATTATTGCTGTGCGATTAAACAAGCGCTAATAGTAGTTTACAATAATATATTAAAAAAATAATCAATATACTAGCAAATCAAATTCAAAGACAAAGCATTTAAAGATGTTAAAATTATATTTAAAGGAAGATAAAGTATTTATTTAAAAAAAAAAACAACCCTGGAAAGAAATGTTTATTGAAATTTTAAAATTAAAACATGTGTATTAAAATATTTTTAACATAAATTAATAGATTTTCACAAAATGTTTTTTCAAGTGAGAAAAGTTGAAATATTTAAGAATTTTTTGTCTGAAAACAATTTCTGTATTATCTTTAATGTACCTGTATATTTACTTAAAATATGTTGAATTTGACTAAGAACATAGAAAAAAACTCACCAGAATTGTAAATGTTTATGGAGATTAAAATTCCGTGAAAATGTTTTGAACTTGATGAATTTTCCAGCAGCTCAATGTAAATAATAATCACAGAAGACGGAGTAGTTAAATTAAATCTTAACAGGATTAAGAGTATGAATACGTATATTGTCAAAATTTTTAATCCTTGCAAGTGAGTAAAAAATGCTCTTTAAATTGAAGACAAATTGCTAAGACAACTTGAAAAATAGTTTTAAAATGAAATACTGGTCTTAAATTTTACAAAATACTTTCATAAATTCAAACTATCAACTTTTTATATGTACATATGTATGTAAGTATATAATAAATTATAAAAGAAAATTTATCAAAATGAATTTAAAAACAATTTCACCATAATCATATTTCAAGATGTCAATTATTTCTAAAAATAAAGTAATTCTATCAAAATATAAACTCAATTTTGTTTTATATTCATTATATTGATGTAGAGTCATTTGAAATTACGGTGAACTTTCCAAACATAATTAAATGAAGTTATTTTTGTACTTCAATTTAAAAATTCTAAGTAACGCAATGGGGTATTTAGTTTTTTAACAATAACCGGAAATTTAATTCTTGTGGGATTAATAATAAGAATTAATCATAAAAAATTAATTTTTACCATCAATTTTTAAAAAAATGTACTCTTAGTAACATAAACTAATCCTAACTTATTAAATACATTTCAGATGGATTTAGCTCTTAGTGCTATATTTAATATAACATTAAATACAACAGGTAGAGTTTATTTAATTTAGCAGAAGTTTACTAATTCAAAATGATTTTTCTTACTTAAAAGGAAGTAGAATTAAAAATTTCACTTAAACAAAAATTAACAGTATCATATTTTTTTAATAATTGTCATTTGAATGCATTAATTAAGCTAATAATTTTGATAAATTGTTTTAAATTTAAAGTTTCATTTGGCACAGTTTGCTTTTTTAAAATTAAAAGAAGTTATGTATAATGGTGATTCAAATAGCTCAACTCCAAATTTATGAACAACATAATTTTTATTTATTTGAATCATATTTAAAATTGTTACTGGAATGCTTATTGATTTGTTGAGTAATTAGATTAAATATATATCACAAAATGCAGGATATTTTAAAGTTTTTCCACTACAATTACAAGTTTTGTCTTACAGGGACAAGCTTAAAATAGAAGTTTTACATAACAATTAAAGATTTCTAACTGCTGTTTATATATATATATATATATATATATATATATATATATATATATATATATATATATATATATATATATATATATATATATATATATATATATATATATATATATATATATATATATATAAAATTAGAAATCCATCTTTTTCAATTAGTAATATTTATTTATCTTGATACAAAACATTTTTTACAAAAACTAACTAATCCTGTAGCAGGGCGAAATAATATAGTCCATGATCTGCAGTGCCCATATCTGTTTTCATGACGAGGGTCGTAGGGTACAAAGCATATGTCCCGATTAAGAGAGATATAGTATAAAATGTTTTAAAATTTACGAACATTTATTGTCCTTTTACAGAATTTTTTATAGAAATAAACTATCAATAATCCACATATTTTCTGAAAAGGTATTTGGTATAATCATGGAATTCTCTTCTAGTTGACTTGTTTCTTTGCATGATCAAGTTTTAAATATGAATTAAATTATTATTTCTGAAGCGTAACAATAGTATAAAGTATTTTTAGAATTTCAACTCAAATATAAAAACAATATTAAATCATTAATCCTATGGATATAAATAACAGGTGCACGAGAAAATGAACTTTAAAATTAATATCTATAACGTAGATTAAATGCATTGGTTAATGTTAGAAAATATGTGTGTGTGTGTGTATATATAATATATATATATATATATATATATATATATATATATATATATATATATATATATATATATATATATAATATAATAACAACTTTACAGTAAAAAATTAAAATCTATGTGATTTTCTATGCAAAAATTTAAATCGTTTTGAGTGTTTTGAATCTGCAAAGAAATACATTCCTAGATTACGTATTTTAACATTAATAATTTTTCCATGAAGTTTTATGAAATAAGTAATTTATTTTCATAACAGCTGATGGGAAAAAATGGTAACAAGTATTTTATCACAAGCATAGAAGTAAATGACGCTGTGTACGTGGAAGTTGCCTAACATTTATTAGATTTCTACTTTTTAAAAAGTTCTCGTAGTGAATTTTTAAACAATGTTACATTTAACTTACGTAATTACATGCTACATTAACCATAATAAAAAGCATTAAGATATGATTAACATCTATATCATATCTGACTGCTGTTTTCTTATGGATTCATATCTTGTAAAATATATGATTTACATGATATCAAAACTTAATCAGGCTTAATTTTTTTTAAATTAATGTTTTAAAAACATTCTTGATATCGGTATTGTTGCCCCTTCTAAAACATCATTTAATGATGAGAACATTATGCTGTATCTCTTGTGTCATATAAAAGCAATAATTCATTTGACCCCTATCGGTTAACTTGTAAGTAATTTATCATTTGTGAATAATGTGTTTGCTTATAAAGTTTATATAATTTCAGATGTTAGTATTTGAATGTTGCTCAAATCATGGTCTTATAATATTAACCTGAAAAACTCTTTTTTTATCAAACTATTATCTATTTTGTGATTACAATTTGACATCATTATAATTATGTATTTATAAACCAATAACTGAATTCATTTATTCTTAATTAAATTATTTTTCAAGTAAGCATTTTTATTTTGAATGAACAGTTTAAAAATATATTAAAAATGAAATTTAGAAATGATTATCTGGTGTCATGTTAAAGACATTTTATACAAATAATTAATTAACTTCATCCTATAATTATTTTTTATTATCTTACAATGGGAGTAACTTTTAATATCTAAACAAAACTGTATTTCTAATTATTAAATTTCCTACTTCTAATCTAATGTCGAATTTCTTCGTCCCTAAAAGAATAATTCAATTTTGATTGATTTAGCATAGAGCACTTTATTTTCTCTAAACCATGTTTAAAGTGCTGCAAATGAGTTTTTTCTCAATCTTTTCACTAAATTACGAAGAATCAAGAGTAACACTAAAAGCCTTTTCCATTAAGAATGCATTTGTGAGAAGCGATTGTATCTCATAAAAGCGAAAAGGAATTTCTATAAATTATATTACTGAAAGTAATTAATTATAAACAACATTTGCATTTTTTCATTGAATTCTAATAAATTATTACAAAAAGGAGAGTACTCCGTTTCACGAAAAGACAAATATGTAGGTGAGAATGTAAATCAGAAAATTATGTCTTGAATTTTCGTTAGACTCATTAGCTATTTGTTTTCATTAAAAAGGCTAACTCAATCGAGGCTGAAAGCTTATGTACGAAATTTGTGTATGTACTTGAGTGTGACACTCAACCTACATATTCTAATAAACCTCAAACATAGATATTTGAAATGCTTATTTCAAACTTCTATATTTGATGTTTGAAATAAATGTTTCGCTTAATATCAAGGTGCTAACCACTGAACAGAAAACATTAAAGAAAGGAATATAGGAATATGATTGTGGAAGGAAAATAAGTAGTTCTTCTAGAAGGTAAAAAAAAATATTAGTAAATTGCAAATTATTTTTCACTGAAATACTAGAGTGCTAAAACCATTTATTGATCAATACTGAAAAAATAAAATGTGAACCTGACGATATAAAGTAAAAAAAATAACTCTAAAAGAAAAGAATCGTAAGTAAATTATAAATTATTATGCACTTAAATAACAGAGAGATAAACATTTATATGTCAACATTAAAAGAAATAAATTTCAACATGGCTGTAGAAGAAAAAAAATTCCAAAAGAAAAATAATGTAGGTAAATTATTAATTATCATACTAAGATATTATAGTTATGGAGTTCTGAGAGATTCTGAGATATATATATAATAATATAATAACAAGATACATATATAATAATAATAATATAATAACAAAAGATTCTGATATATATATATGATATATATATATATATATATATATATATATATATATATATATATATATATATATATATATATATATTATATAATATAATAACAACTTTACAGTAAAAAATTAAAGTCTATGTGATTTTAATTAAAATAATTTTTAAAATCATAATCATTTTTAAAATCATAAAACATAATTAAAATCATCGTGATTTTAATTAAAAAGTGATATAAAAATTAAAATCTATATGATTTTGACATTTTTTATTCATACTGATAAAGCTTCCAATCAAGTTTAAATGTTCTAAAGTTATTTTGATACACATCCTTCAACAGTATTTATAGACAATTTAACTTTTGAATTAAAATGTATTCTAATTTTAATATTTTACCAACTATAAAGAAAATTTTTATTTAATTAAATTCAACTATTCAAATATGGATACATTAAAAATAAAACTTGGCATAACTTTTATCAAAAATGGTTTTTAATAATGAAAAAAAAAGAAAGAAAGAAAAGAAATATTTTTTTGTATGAGATGTATATTCTTCAAAATTTTACTTTTTAGACATAATGTTTTAAGTAATTATGTTTAACTGTTTAATAAATATATAATTATAAATTGTTTGGTGGCAACTGAATGATTAGAGATCTAACACTGAAAAAAAATCGATATTTTATTAGATTAATTTCATCATCGAGTTTTGATATCTGCAATAATTAAAGATATTGATTTTATGACATACTTTATGCCTTATTAATTGTGATATAAATTGAAGAAACTATTCTTAAAATGATAATTTTACATTCTTTAGCATTGCCTATTAGCTAATCCAGTGTACGAATGCTGTTGAAAGGCTTTACACATCGATCTCTTATTTTAGCTTCTAAGAACAAAATTCATAAATAGTGGACCTTATTCATGAGATGAAAAGGAAAAAATCTGGAAAATCCTCAAGAGCATATCATATCATGATAGATGTGCATTTAGGAAACAGAAAAACAACACTCATTTTTTATTCAGAAGTGGCTGGGATCGAGCGCGAGATTTAATTTTGCTCATTTGATATGATCTAGAAATAATTATTACTTAATGGTTATTATATATTTACTGTCCACTATTCGTTGATAGTATTACGAATTTTAAACATTTTTAAGGATTTCTAAATAAAGTATTTAGAAAATAAATTCTGAAGATTTCATGAAAAACTTTTAAATTTATAGGAAAAAGTCTAAATTTAATAGGAATTTTTATTGGAATTCAGAAAAATTTACGGTAAAAGGTAATCCATTTTTTGAAGGAAATTTTAATTTAATTCCATTGCAAATAATTTTGATATAATTTTCGGTAATCCTACAAGTAAAATAGAGTTTGCTATAAGTTATATGTTTTTGAGTATACTTTTAAAATTAATATTTTGTAAAATTTACAAATAATAGAAGCATAATATACAGCTTTTTAGATTGTTGTGCTAGTAATATCTTTTGTACTTAAGCTATTTTCTTGAGTACATTATTGCTTAAATACTGTCCCAGATTAATAAAATTATAGTACTGTAGTCTTGATTTATGTAACAGCCAGGTCTAATTCCATAATTGTGAGATCTTTCCATTTCAAAATAACATTTTATCAGTAAAGTAAATTTTCTATTAATTCCCGTTATGAAATAATTACTATTAATTTAAGATTCTATGAAGTGTTATATTTTAAATTTTGAAGAATTAAATTTAATGAGAAGAATGAGAACAGAATTAGTCTTTATTTATAATGCCATAAAGATCGTGTGTTTTAGATGATTATTATAGAAATATTTAGTTTTTAATTACTACCAGTGCATTGCAATTTTAAAAAAATTTTTGGATATAGCAAAACGTGATTTTAATATATATATATATATATATATATATATATATATATATATATATATATATATATATATATATATATTTATAGAATAATATACATTAACATCATATGAATAATATTCATGTACATAATAGAATAATGTATATTAATATAATATGCGTTTAATGTGTTGGCATTAGATCGAGAGAACAGAATAATTGCACAAATGGAGAGCTTAAGAGGATGAATGCCAGTTCCAGTCGTTTAGATTCAGTAACAAAGCTATTCAGACTAGAGCACTGATAATTATCTCTGCTTTCCCATCCTCCTAATTTTTCTTATAATAAGCTTAATTATTCATAATCTGCATAAAGAGATATGAACTGGAATACTTATTTGGTTAACATAATTATCAAAATGAGATTCTTTTTGAGGATTAATGGTCAACAGACTTCAATTTTACTGAAGAAGTGAGATTTTGTAAATGCTGCGAGATTTTTTTCATTTTACTATGGTTAGTTTTTCTATATATTGAATTATATGTGAATGTATGGGAAGTGTTTATATTATACGCTTTTAACAGAAATACTATTTTTGACATTGATACATAGAGTGATTTTGCTTATAGATTGTTGTTTTCGATTATTAGATTTAATGTGCAAACAGTGACCGTGAAATTATAAGCGAATAACGCAAATTTTACTGGTATTTCTTTAAAAATATAGAACTGCTTTCATATGAAGCATTACTATTTTGATAATTAAAAATTAAGATAATTATTGATTACTAAGATTATTATTGCTAATAAGAGTTAATTTTAAAGACATTATAAATCGTATTATTTGATATACTTTTCATAATTTTGATGGATTATTTGTAACATAGCTTTCAGTCTAATGATTAGCATTTTACTAATAGATTCAACAATATATTGATGAGATTTCTATTTGTGGAATGTATGTTTGTAAGTGTCTGGATTCTACTTTCAACTGTTGTTCATCTACTGTATTCTACGTTTAACTATTGTATTAAGGAAAAACGAATTTTGAATGACAAACAAAATCTTCTTTTCCAATTATATAACTGATAATGATAACAAATTTTTATAAAATAACCTACTTTTGATTTTGAAAGAAAAAACATTAGCAATCAAAGTGAACAGTAAAGATTATGGCTTACTTGTAATTTATTTATATATTCCTTACATACATTTTCTCCAGAAAACGATTTTTTTAAAAAATATATGAATTATATTCAATAAGTTTAATTAACATAAAAGCATACAATGGAAAATAACAATGCGTATAACTTTTTTCCCACAACTGTAATGTTTAAACACAGAAAGCTTGATCAGCCTTAAGCTAATATAAACCTCAAACATTACATATTTTTATTTTCTGAACAATATAAAATTTAGTGCTTTGATTCAGAGCTCTATATTTCAAGTTCAACAACTGTTAGCTTGACAGTCATTACAATTATGGATGTTTGTATTTTTCAGAATCCTTTTTTAACTTAGTCATTCCCAATGAGCATTTGGAGCAAAGTGAACACAGAATAACGTTGAAGTTATTTTTGCCTAACCACTTGCCTGATTATCCCGAGCTGTTAGTATGATTTGTTTTATCAAGTATCTAATCGGGCTGGCTGAAATTGCTTTTAATTGGAAGTGCCATCGTTTGTTGGAGAGTTTTGAAATTGTATTGACGTTACGGGTCACATGTTTCTCTCGACAATATGTTTTACATATTATAGATAAGTAATGTATGAGGAAGGATAATTGTAAAAATAAAATAATGGCTATGTGTTAAGATATTTCAACCGATAACTTTTTAGATAGTGATTATGAAGAGATGGACATTGAAAATATTGGAAATGATTTTTCTTGAAGTAGTCTTATAAAATACGATGGTTCAAAGGATTCGGAATCAGACGATTTACAGGCAGCTCAACAATGGTATGAAATTCAAAATTCAGTTGCAATTTACACCTGTTTATTTTACTTTTACTGCCAACTCAGGTGTGAATTAAAATACGGATATGTCTAATGTTTTGGATTTCTTATAAATGCTTTGATGAAGAATTGATTGACATTATTACAACCGAAATTAATCGATATTCAGAAAAAATGTGCTTTTAGATTGCATTCAAAACTATGGTGTCTACTTTTCCAGATGAAATAAGAGTTTTTTTTGAGAATAACTACTCTCCAATGTGTAATAAGGAAACCAGATTATTGGGATAAGAGATTAGTTGCGTAATTCACATCTTCCGAAAACAATGTCATAAAGACGATTTTGTCAGATAAAACAGAACTTGTATTTTGGCAACAATGATGATGCACGTACACATCTTGTCCAAAAAAAACATTATCAATTCTGTAATATTTACTTAAAAAATTTCAGAGTTCGATTATACCTGAGCCAGATATACAATAGATTAAAATTCACTTCTTTATAACTGCAGACTTGGATGTGTGTTGCACATCCATTTGAAAAGTGAGAGATTTGGAATAGAGTTTCATATGTCCCGTAGTGTGATATATGTCCCGTAAAAAATATTCCATATGTAAGCTAGTGAGAAAAAAGAACAGAATGCCTGCAAGGAATCACTTTATGGCGTCTCTGGCTTCAAAAATTAGCATACAAAGATTAATATTTAACTTTCTTTTCAATTATATCAAGATAACTCGGGATAGTAATGCAGTATTAAAATTAAAAAGGATTTATACCAGTGAAATATTGAAATCTTAATTTAAAAGCCACATATTTTATTTTTTTTTCATTTCTTTGAAGAATGTTTCTCGATTTATATTTAAATAAAAGCAAAGGAAGCCCAAGTGGTTAGAAAAATCTTATTTTAAATATTTATAAATGAAAATAAAAATAATATGACATACACAATCCATTCTTTATGAAAATTAGGAATGAATAAGTTATTTAGGTAAGTTTTTAAATTTATGCATTGTGCAACAATTAATAGGAAACACAGAAAAGGAACTGCCAGAAAATTATACAAAATTCAAGGTAGCCGAGTTATGCAAATTATGTGAAATGCGCAGCTCTTCAGCGCATGACGATAAGATATGAGATAAGGAACCGACAGAGTGGGAAATATTCACGGCATTACTGCTGCTTGGAAAATATTCGTTGTAAGTTTGTTCTTATCGCAATGGACTACTGCAACTGCAGAGAATGCCAGGGCATCACTGATGGAGCCCGTTTCAGTAGACAGACAAGTTTACAAGGGCATGGGAAACTGCTGAGTAGGAAGGGCAGTTTGGTCCTTATGACAACTCGAAACTAACAGACACCTGGATGCGTTCACAATGTACTTGCCATGCGAAGATAATTGTAACAAGGAAAAGTAGCAAGTTTAAAGTGCCGGTGCAGCTATAATGACGTCAGCACGCGTAAATTAACGCATCCAACGGGAGACGTAGAAGGCCCCTCAACCGAAATTTTGCAGCATATGCAAGACATTTTGGATGTTCCCATTTCAAGCGTTCTGCGTGATTTTGCTGTCTTCATTTGTTATCGATTGATTGCTAGTGGCCGACTCTCATGGTATCTGTTAAGACGACTGCCATTGACTCAACAGCATAGATGCCAACGTTAGAAATAGAACTGGATTAAAGTGATGTGTACGACGTAATGGCACTAGATCGTGTTCTCAGATGAGTCATGCATCTGTTTCTTCAGTGCTAATCACCGCGTACGAGTGTGGCGTCGACGTTGAGACAGGTCAAATCCTGCAGCAATTATGGAACACCTCACCACGCAACAATGTGGCATCATGATTTGGAGTGCTGTTGCGTACAATTCCAGGTCACCTCTATTTTTTATTCATAACATTGACAGATTAACCCTACGTGTATGATGTGCTGTGGCTGGTGACACATCCCTATCATCAGGAGATGCCTAGTGTCCTTTATCAACAGGATAACGCTTAAACGTACATTGCTTGCATCAACCAAAATGCACCGCAAGGTATACAGCAGTTCCTTTGGCCATCGACCTCATCAGATCTCTCACCAATCGAATAAGGTTAGGATATAATTGAATGCCATTTAGAATTTAGAGACATTGCGCCAGATTCCATCAAAAGACGTAATTTGGCTAATAGTTGACAGAGAATTGAGAGCCATTACTCAGGCCATCATCCGTACTCTCATTGACTCTGTGCCTATACGTGTTGCTTCGTGTATCGCCATCCACGGTGGTCCTACAATCTACTGACTCGTACTAATTCTTATTTAACTGTTAACTATTTTCATGTATTCTGTTTTGAACGTTAATTTTTTATAAGCAACATATGTGCACTAACACCAAATATATGAATAACACCAAAGGTAATACGAACACCAAATGTAATACGGATTCCTACTGCATAAGAGCCTGTATGTCCTTTCTTTGTAGTAGCTTAATTTTAATAAATGCTGAAGCGCGAGGCATTAAGCCCCTTTGAAGTACGAGGGTTTCTCTCTCGATGATTGGAGGATAAATCCTTTTAATCTTAGTTATAGGGTCCCCCAACTTCAATGTTTCAACTTCCTGACTCTACCCTGGTCTCACTATGCATTATATTTCAAAATATAGAAAACTTACTGTACGTTGCTGTCTCTCCTTTTTTGCCCAGCTTCTTCACTTTCTGACAACTTCTTCTTGGTGCTGCATTTTCAATATCGGACAGTGTATATAGTAATCACACTTTAAGAAACTTAGTAAATATTACATGTGAAAATACATTATTCATAAACTTCTGCAAGCAATACTGGTATAACTGTTAGTTCTTTATCTGGAATACGCTAGCTGATCTCTCTCTCAAGCCTGCCAACTTATATTTCAACATAAAATTGAAAATCTGTTCAATCTTTAGGATAAAAAATTAAAATTTGGATTTATTTTGGCTTTTTTTCTGTTGCTATTTCGGTTATACTAATCTATGTGTGAAAAACCAGAACACAATGCTGTCTTTCTAATATATATCAGAGAAAATCAATATGTAATACATGTTGAACATTTTTAATTTTTTAATGCGAAAATATTAAGTATTGAAGTTTCATCTCCTCTTATTCTCTTTCCAATATTTTGTCGTTGATGTATTGGGAAAAGTATAAATACTTTTACTACATAGGGCAATAACATTATTTTTCAAAACATAGAAAGCTGTTGATAATGTTATCTTTCAAAAAAAATCTTAAACTGCAGAATTGTTGCAGCGACGCCGTGCATATTTCCTTTACTATCAGCTGTTACACGCAAATGACAATTTTAAAAGAAGGAAAAGAAACACCTGTTTCCATACTCAAAGTGGAGCCTCAAAATCATTGTTTGATTGGTTGAATCATTTAAATTAATTACATCGTGGCATAAGCAATTACACGAGAAATTCAAATCAGTACTTACTATTTAAATTAAATAAAAATTGTAATAAAAATATTCAAATGAAACATAGCATTTTTTAAGTTAAAAAGAAATCGACATTTTGATATAAGTTTCAGTACCTTCAAAACAATTGTTCTCCTTTTAGTTCGAAAGAAATATTTAGCGAACACATAGAATACAGAATATTTTATAAAGATTTTCACAACTTTTTTTTGTCTAGGCATATACATTTAGTTGTACAGAAGCACTAAATAAGATGCAATTTAAGTGTGTGTGACGAAAGAAGTATTCTAGGAAATACAAAATCAAAGCTGTTAAAGATATCTATTATAATAATTTGTTATATATTTTATTCCCATAGTAATAGTTATTTCTACGGAGATTTATGCATAATAATAGAAATTACGAGTAATTGGATTTTTGAATTCAATATAAAAATTCTAGGAATTTAAAACCCACTAAACATATTTCTTGGAATAAAATTTACTTTTGTGTGTAAACAAATGTGGATTTTTAGAGTTTAAACACTTTTTACTAATAGCCTTTTTAATATAACTGTTTTTGCAGTATATCAGGGTGTATTTGGTCTTCTCTTTTGAACAAGTAGTTTTCTTGTATCATAAGTTGTGAAAGATTTTTATTTTTACTTTCAGAACTTAACACAAAGAAGTTGGTAAAATCATCCAATTACGATGATAATGGAAATTGGAAAATATTTGCAACGGCAAGACAAATTGTAGCGCAAGCATTATTAATTTAAATGCAGATTATGTTGAAGAAATATACAAATTGATAAATTTTCCGAATATTTCGAAAACTTCCAGAAAAATTTAGTAGTTTTCAGATATTTACAAACAAAAAAATAATATTTAAAGTTTTATTATTAGTTAAAGTGAAGTTTAATATTTAACACAAGTTTCTGGTATCAGAAATAGTCTTACTTGTATTTGTTTGGTTTATTTATGAATATTTTTGCAAAAAACTGTCCTTTGTGTTGACGGAAAACATTGTTGAGAATTTGTTTTGGCACAAATATTATAACTAACCCTTTTATCAAATTTAATTAAAGGATACGAAAAGAAAATGGGAGTAGTTTATTATTATTATATATCTATATACATTTACATATATATATATATATATATATATATATATATATATATATATATATATATATATATATATATATATAGTAATTTATATTTTCATTATTTAATATTAATATAATAAATAAAACGGATTTTGTTAATGATAAGGAAAATGAAGCAAACCTTGAACTTTTATTAAAATTCAGCACAATTAAACCTCAAACGAAAAATATAATGGGTTTATTAAAATAATTTTCATTTTCTGTCCCTTTAACAAAATAATTCACATTTTGCTTAAGAACATCTACAAAATGTATGAACACTTTGTCAAAATATTGATTCTATTATATTGATTACTTGAAATGTTTCAAAAAAGCAATAATCAAGTGTTCTGTGAATAATAATTTCAAATTTATAAAAGTAAAAATATTCTACGTGGATAAATTTTTTTATTACTTAGGCAACTGATTATTTGCTATTCAGGGAATCATGTTATAAACATATTATATCTTTCTATAAATTTTGTTAGTGCGCAAGTATACATGATGTACCTACTGTAATCCTTTTCTAATTGATGAAAGATCCTTAAAGACTGAAAAATATTCTATAAAATGTTCGATAAATAATTGAGATCATGATTTTTTTCACTAGCAGTAATTAAAGTCAAAAAATTTTCAATGTCACTATGATGTTGTAATGTGTTATTATATGTTAATGCAAAATGTTATATTATTTCAATGCCACAATGTTATAAATTCTTTGAAATATTTTTAAAACGTGTTCATTTCTTCCAAAGCAAATGATAATAAAACTATCTCAAGTTTTATTATTATTCCAAGCATTTTAAATTTTGATAGAAAAAATGTAATCCTCTCTTTGAGAACAAAATAAAACAGTTTTTAATAAATGCAACTATAAATCATATTTGGGGATGGATCTGTTAGTTTTCTATATTAAACTCGATTTATTTTGCATAAATCATTACATACATGTGTTTAGTCAAAATATTTGTGAAAATAATTTGTTTCTTTAAATATTCCTTTCTACACATTGGGTAACTTATAGTTTTTTAGTTTGAAAGTTATTTACATATCAGATTTTTTTAAAAGTCATATTTAGACATTATAAATAAACTAAATCTTTCTATTTGAATTTGAGATTCAGTTATAATCCCCAATTCCCAAATTCAGTAGTTTCATAATCGTATTGTTAAAGAGTGCTTAAGAGTCTCTACGGAAAATCTATCATTTCGGAACAATAATTATCGAGTTCATGGTTATAGTTCAATGTAAGTTTGTATTACATAAAAATTAATTTAGTTTAACAAATATATTTAAGCTGACACACACAGCTTTTCATCCGAACTATTTTATCTATCTACTTTTCCTATAGTTTAAATATTTTGCTTAAATGTTAATTTAGTAACCATTGGCAGTGAAAATGTATGAAACAGATGTTTTATAAAATTTCATTTATCTATAAAAACACAAAAATAATATAAAATAAAGTAGATTATGGTTTTCCTTTAAGAATTTCTACATATTCTTGTTTTAAAATAAGTTATGAAAATTGTTCTTAATTTAAAAGGAAATGTTATAGATATCTTAGAAAAAGATGATTTTATTTTTCTAAATTATGGCAAATTTTATAAAAACATCAATTTTTTTTGGTGAAATAAACACTATTTCTACAATAAAAGATTATGTGAGTAGAAAATAAAATATTTGAGTTATATTCATATCAAATATATTGTATCAAATATTAGAATTTAAAAAAAATTAACATAATTGCATTTCTTAATTTTTTAAATTTAAGAAAAATGAACTTTAATTTTTTTGTTATGATTGATTTAATATATAAGATAAAAGTGAAATAAAAATATTAATTAAATGCCTCAAATTATTAGAAATATTTGAATCGAAATTTTCTTGTGTTATTTACCATTTGAATAAATTTTTCCAAAAACAAATAATATCCTCTTATGGTAAAATAAGTATTCTCTCGAATACTCTGCAATCACTGTTAAGTATTTTGAACAATACTTTTTTATACTACATTTAAATTGTTAAAGAAACTGAGAAAGAGACTTTGAAATGTAAGACTCGTTAATTTTAATAAGGAAAAAAATATTAAATGACTTTAATTTACCGAAACATTGGGAGAAATAATAGTATTTTTTACTTTAATATCAAAATTCTAATAATCTACGAAATTGAGTAGACGAAATTATTTTAATTATTCAAGAATTCTCAACATCATTTTATTTAATAATATTTGAAAACAAAACCATTTTGGATTAAAAAATTAAAACTTGATTAAATACTTATTTTTTAAATGAGTAAGATAATATATCATATTTAATAATAAAAACTTATTTAAAATGATTGTGGAATTTCTTTACAATTTTATTCCTAGTAAAATATTTTACTTGTGTATTAAAGAAGATAAATAGATATTGTTTCTTTTTCTTCCGAATAAATTTCATGTTTTATCATTTATATATTGATTACTTTCATAAAGTAAAATTTATTTTATAAAATTTTAGTTATTGTAACAGCAGCAAAAATAAATTTCAAGCAATAAGGTTGTTATGAATTACAATAAATAAGCGTGTTGCATGATTAATGGTCAACTTAAGTAAGGGAATTGTTTCTTAGAAAACTTCTTTGTGTTATTTATTACTTAAAGTGCATACGTTTAGCACTTATAATCTTAAATGTATATATAACAAGTCATGCTTGAGATTCATATATTGCAATTAATAATACTCAAACTATTCTCTACGTAGTGATAAATTTAATGATTGTATTTAACAATACATATTGGATAACTATAAAAGTAATTGGATAACTAAAAAATGAGTTCAATAAAATATTTTGAGATATTTTATTGAACTCATTTTTGTATTTTAGAAAAACTTTCATGTTGTACAGATTATCGTAAATATTTACATTTCACAATGAATTAATCCCTCAGAACTAAGACATCACCCACAATATATGTAGATACCAGCATGTTGCATCATCGCAGGCTGCTTATTCATAGTTAGGCTAATTTTTTATAACTTTTACGTTAAAAGTCACGTCCCTTTCATTCTTTTTGCTGATTTTTCTGTTTACAATGTTTAAAAAAAACGAAGTAGCCAATGAGTTTAAACTCATATTTCTAAAATTCGCAATACAGTCATCAAAGACGAGGAGGTTCACCTTACAACTACAATGACACATATTGAGTTTAACAACTATATTGTGAGGCGCATAAAAGTATTAGACTCAAGTCAAATAGGTAATTTGTAAATCCAGAATTAAATATTTAGGGATGATATCAGCAGGGGATGTTATAGGAATGGTACGTACAATGCAAGTTAGCAGTCTTGTTTAACTTCAATGCTTGTATTATTTTAATTCCTTCTCCGCAATGCTCATAAACTTAATTAACTGATGTTGCTCGTATACTAATGCCTGGGCAGAATATTGTTAGTGATTCTAATCCTATCACTGATATATAGATAAAACTTAATATTCTATACCCGGAAACTGTTATCTCTGAGGGTAGCAGACCAAGTATTGGCAATTTTCTGCTAGGTATTTGCTTCAAAATCACGAATACTTCCATCTAACTGGTGGAGCCCAAATCAAAGCTAGGCACAAGGAAGAATGATGGTGCAACAACAACAAGGAAACTGTGATATGATAAAAAAATTTAATCATAAATCTTAATGCATGGTTAAAATATTGTGAATTCTTTATGAGGGAATTTCTGATAAAATTTTCTTACTGCCACTATATCTGAAATTTTGATAAAGAAAATTTCTTTTTGAGATTTCTATATATAACTCACTACAAATATTATATTATTCTAACTTTTGATGCATTATTTTAATTCCTTATTAGTAATGCTAATATTCCTGATGATTTTAAAAATCAAATTGGTTTTTTAATACCTATAGTAAATATGCTGTGAAACTACCGTTAATTTCCTATTATATTTCTTCATCCTGTACCGGAAATTTGTTACATATGAAGGTTGTCCATTTCTATATCTGAATTGATTCAAAACTAGTTTTAGAAGACATGGTTTCATAGAATTTCGTCCTTTAATTAGATCATTTTTGACACTAATATAAATTGTTAGTTACTTAACCTTTAGCTTTTACAGTTCACCGAGCTACAATGGAATGGTTTTCATTTTAATTTCTATCGAATTGATATTCATGGCTGCCATGAATATTTTTTATAAGTGCGGAATCCATTTTAAATCTGTATTACTATTTTGAATCTGTAAGTCACATTCAAATTTATAAAAACATGAAATGATTGCAAAGTTTCTGAATTTTAAGCCAAATTATAATTTCAGAGCTACTATAAATGAAGGGATAAACCTCAGTGATATTTCAAGACTTCCGATTAATAATTTTTCAACCCATGTAATAGCCAAAGTTTCATAGATAAGTTAATGCACTTTAACTCAAATGTTCTTGGCTTCTAGTACGAAGCTAAAAATAAATTATAGCAGCAATTAGAAATTATCAAACTATACGTTAGGATTGATTTAATTTTTACATGTATAAACAGGCTATAAGAAATTAAACCCACTAATGGAAATATTCTCATAAGCATACCTTCAATAGCAATGAATACATTCACAGCGAAAATTTAAGAATTCCGAATTATATGAGCATTAAAATTGATTAATATATGTAAGATTATAGGTAAATAATTAATATTCTGCCCATTATTTTAAATAGCTTCTGTTATAATAGCTATCTAGATCACAAAAATTTAAAGTAATTTGAAGCCCACATTAAAGTGTACGATACAGTAGATAGAGCTATCATATGTAAAAAAAAAAAAGAATATTAGATTATCAAAGTCTATTAATTATGAACTATTTAATAATTCTTAAATAGTTCATAATTAATAGACTTTGGTAATTTTTTATTATTATATATTTTAAAACATACTTTAAAACTTTTTATATACTTAATATTTTTCAAGTGCTTATTTCGCTTTGTTGTTAAAAAATTTTTAGTTTAAAATTAGTAATTTATTTCCTTTCAGGCATTTAAGAAAACATTCTTTTATATGTAAATTTATATGATACGTTGATTTTTCATATATATGTGTATTATATGGATCAATTCTTGTTGTACGTAAGGAATATTTTTCATATAAAATAAGGAAGGAAATTGTTCTTTTATTAAAGAATATTTTACTGCAAGATAAAAATCACTTTAATAAATCTTATTTGCACTGATAAAAATTTCAATTTTTGTCGCAGACATGATTGGTTAAATTTTGTATCTACTTATAAAATCCGTAACGTTTTAAGAATTTTAAACATCCGACGCAAAAAATGTGTTAAAATTACTTCCGCTTGGAGATGCTTATTCTGAAAGAGAAAATTGATAAGATTATAAAGATTTGTTGAAATATATTTCTCTTGTGCATCTGGAAAAATATTTATTTATAAAAATTTGAACTAAGTCTATTTCAAGGCCTTTTAAAATCCCAAATTTTTTATTAACTAGACTTATCAGAATTTTCAAGAAAAAAAAACTGGGACTAAAGTTTGAAAGCCTCACTGGAGAATTTTTCAAATATTTTGTAATATTTCTAAATTAGTGCGATGTTTAAAATTTTCAGTTTAATTTATAGATATGGTAAAAGTAATAGAATATTAAAATTTTTGCCTTATAGCATGATATATGATAGTTTTGTGCAATAGTCTTTCCAAAACAATTCGTAAAATTCTTCTAAATAAACAGTAATATTTTAGAAATAATTTACAATTTTCTCTTAAAAATGCATTGATTTATTAATTGTATTTACAATAAAAGACATGTTTAGCAGTTTTGTTATTCACGTCCCCTTACTATATTTTAAATCTGACATTCAATCTTTGGATTGGACGCTGACCAATACAAGAAGGAGTAATGATGTTTTATATCAGATTTTCCTTAGTAAACATGATAGCAGTGTTTATGAATAGAAAAAGGGTGAATACCTAGTGTTTAAGAAATTTTTTGTAATTATATACTAATAATATTCTGAATTATAAATCAATAGAAATCTTTACCAAAGTAATTTGCATATTATCAAAACTGTTGAACGTATAAGGATTTAATATAAAATATTATCCTTAATTAAAATTGGATAGTATATTAGTAATTTCATTTTGTGTACTATTTAATAATTTTATTTTGTTCATGAAATGATGCTTTTATAATTTGAAGTTTTTAAATTTTTTCATTGGGTTAAGAAACATTTATCAATTTAAAACACTTTATATTAAATTATGTAAAACCTTGTTAAAGAGCTTTTATGATGTAAAATATTATGTAAACAACAATTTTGTGTAGCGACTGGCCTTAATGGTTTAGTTTCCTTTACACTCTACGGTCGTTTTATACATGGGGACTAAATAATTAGGAAACTACGGTTTGAAGTGGATTTTGAAAAACATAAATGTCCAAGATGGGATATGTGCCCATACACTCTTGAATCGATTGCTAGAGATCTAAGCATTTGTCTGCGAACACGAATCACCTGTCTGTGAAATCTATCGTTGTTAGTCTATAATCAGAATAGAAAATCATATGATGATGTCTATATATATGATATGACATTTAGTCTAATAGAAGAGATCTAGAAATCATCTATAATTTTGATATTTATATTCCGTTAAAACATTTCTTATAAAATGTTTTAACGGAATATAAATATCAAAATTATAGATGATTTGTATTTAATATATTTTCTATTCTTAAAATAATACAATGTTTTCTCTTACTATCATAACGCCAATTATTATGGAAATGTATGTACTCTTGCTTTTATACCTTCATTTTTTAAACTTGAATTACTTTTTTAGATATATGTGTTTATCTTACTACAAATATTTACGATTAAAAAAATGGATTTTGTGTAATTATATTAAAATGATAGTAATTAAATTAAAAAAATGATAGATAGTTTAATCTGAAATACATAAAGTGTCCAATACCGCCTGTTTAAGTGCAATCTAACATTAGGCCAGTACATTAAAATAGAAAGAATTACATAAAAGGACTATAAATATCAGAAAAAAATTAGTTTGGCAGGGTATGCAAGTTTTAAAATTTTAAAATTATTTGCCTTGTTTAATTAGCAAATGGTATATTTCTGGTTTTCATATATATACCACATATTTTAATTAATCAGAAGACAGTAACAGGAAAGTTTTAAAATTTGTATTATTTTGATGGAAAACGGAATCGAATGACTTAGTCTTTACAAACAAATCCAGCTTCTGCTTGAAATACTAAGGTGAAGTGGTTCGAATTCGGAGGAACTGAGACGAGAGAACGTTAATATCCTGTGTTACACACTCGGTATCACAGTTTAGTGAAGTATTGGATTTTACCGCCCTTTATTACTTATTACCGTAAACTGGACGGCCAGGCCTATGTCTCTGAGTTGTTGGTGCTCCTGGTTCTCTCATGTCTTTAGCGCTTGCCATTAGCTATATTCTAACAGAATAATGCGCTACCACATTTAAAAAATGTTCTTTTATCTATGAGATTGATTTTCTTCCTAGTACTGATTGCTCTTCCGATCTGTTATCAAACAAAAACGTGTGATCCAGGCTTCCACAATAACTGGCTGAGATACACCATCCTCTGCTACATCAATCAATTTTGACAATACATGGAAGCTACACGGACTGTTATACTTCAAGGGTACATCTAAAATCTCTTTGGTCTTATGTCGAGGTGTGTGACATCGCTTATAGCCAATAATGACAATACTATTGATAGTTTTTATCATCCACATTTAACAAGAGACTGTAATTTCAAACAAGTGACCTTTCTAGAAAGTCTTATCTTCTAAATAAATTTTGTTGTGATATTTCTAGTAACTCTTGGTGTACTGTTCAAAGGGGAGGGTGGACTCAGCGACATGAGTATATTTTAGCGTAATCGAACAATTTTACTGGTGTTTATATTATAGTAAATTAACAGTGTTAAAAATAACCAAGAAAACAATATTTTGAAAATAATTTTAATACTGTATTTTAATACAGAAAATTTAAAGTTATAAGTAATAATATAGATCTATTTATCAATAAATTATTAACATGCAATTTTTGCTTCCAACGGAACACATAAGATTTCACAGATTTAGAAATCAATTCTTTACTATATGATCAAATAATTTAGCTTTCATTATTTTAGCATGGTATTATAATGAACTATTTTTCAAATAATCTTATTTAACTTAAATCTTCTCTTTCACTTACAAATAAATTAGATACCAGTCTACCCAAGTCTTTTTTTTAACCATTGCCAAAAAGAACATTATCACAGAATGGAACTTAAGTTATGTTTCCTCTCCCAATTGTAAGTGGACTAAATCTTTTTTCCCTTCAGTTCCCTGCAGAATTAAGGGCCATTGGTTCTACACTGACTTAAAAAATACGTAATTCCTCACTGGACATGGAAAATTCAACAGCTACCTATACCGTTTCCTCATTAAAAACAGTGACGTGTGCATGTGCAACTCCGGGATTGACAACCCTTCACATATTCTTCTTGAATGCCCATCTGTCTCACAAGAAAGGAACGAGCTTCGTAAAGACTTAAATAACAGATGGCCCCCGATTTTAGTGAACCTAGTGAAGAAAGAGACTTTTGTAATTTTTAAAAAATTAATGCATGCTGTTATCTATCTCCTTTTTTACTTTTATAGCTCTTTTTTCTCTCTCTGCCTTCTTTTATTATTATTTTTTTTCATCTCATGATTTATTTCGATTTGTTATGTAGTACATTTGTTGTACCTTAGGGTCCTGTGTGGTATTCCTTGGTACACAAGGAGATATTTTTGTTTTCCCAAATAAAATAAATTAAAAAACAACTTAAAATCAATCAATTGATAAACAATTGCTTAGAAAATTTATAACAGCTTCAACTTTTCTTGCAATTTTTCAGTTATTCCACGAAATATATATATAAATATGTTCTTATTAAATATATTATTTATCCCTTATAAAAATTTTACTGTTTTGTCCATAAAAATAATTGTTTTCTTAACAAAATAAAAATTATCGAAAATTACAAAAAATTTTTTTAATGTTGTTAATAATTTTTTCTACATTTTTCTCCGTATGAATATTTTTTGTGTGCCACAAACTTCGAAAAACCCTATTCACATCCAAAATACAAATATGCCCTTGTATGCAAAATTGTAGGTGTAAGACAACAAATCAGTTTAAAAGTCTATAATTCTTTAATTGTTAAAGTAATAGAGGTATAAATAAAACTTTCACATTTTTACATAGATAAACTAGCAAATTTTCTCAAACAGCTGTCATTTTCATAAACTGTTTCGTTTTTTTGTTTGAAAAGAGTTTCTATTATAAATGCATCAGAACATTGTATTAATTACATAAAATTATATTGGTTTTTGCTTTCGTTATAATCTCAATGTATTTGTAACTACACAATAAAAAATACATCAAATATTAATAATTATTTTATAACTAAGAAAAATTTATTGTAATAAAATAATTAAAAATAACATTATATATCGTAGCTTAACCCAGATAAGCCTACTGTCCTATATTCTACTGTCGTAAATATAGGACAGTAGGCTTATCTGGGTTAATTTACAACAAAAATAAAATTTCTATATTTATTGTAAATTCAGGTTTTTTTATATTATTGAACCTTTTTCGGTAATTGATAAATTTAAGTTGTTTCTTTCGAAAGAAAATTTAATACTTACATATTTTTTTCTTAAAAAATATTTCTTTGCTACTAATTTTTTAAAAAGTGTAACAACATTGATATATTGTATCCATTTCCTGTAAGGACTTAAGCGAAGGAAAAAATAAATTTGTTATTATAAACATATTTTCGATTTAAACATTTTAAAAACTAGCATAGTTTTTTTACTATAGAAATAAATACGTGGCTGGTCTCCTTTCTCCATATGTTATATATTTGTTCACCGTAGTGTAAAAGAAAAATTGTTATGGAGGAAAGAAACAAAAGTATTTAGATACGCGTTCAGTAAAACGGAAGTATGTAAAGAACTTTTGTTTACTTTTAGAGTAACTTCACAATTTATCTAAGGTTACAGCATAACTAGCTTTCAAATTATACTTTCTGAAAAGTAGTAAATATTGGGCAAATACATAATTGTTCCATTTTATTTCGTTGTAAGTAAAATACTGAATTACCGAAAAACAAGAAAAGTTCTAATATTTTTAGCTTTGAAATTTGTAATAAGTTTGAGATTTACTGCAAATATTAACTCAGTATAAAGTATCATGAATTACAGCTATGAGTAGTTTGTTATTTTTATAAATAATTGCCCTAAAATTTAATTAGAATGATTTTTAATGTTTTTATAATGTAGCAAATTTATTATTTAGAAAATTTACATTTATAGCCTGAAAAATTTTATTCATAAATTAAAAATAATCACATTAATTTGAAACTAATTCAAGAATTTGTTTTATATATACAAATACATTAAATCTACAAAATTGTATAAAAATTCATTAATAATTTTTGAAAATTCATATAAGAATTAATTAAGCTTCTACATAAGAATTAGTGAAGCGTTTTTGCATAAGAATTATATTTTTTTCATAAAATATGAGGGAGACGCTTTTCAAAATACTGCAGGATGAGGAAATTGCTATTGTTTTCTTATGTAATTAAAATTGCTTAAGATGCTAGAATCAAATACGTTAATTTTTAAATATAAATGAAAAAAAGTATTTTTTAAAATGTTTTTGTTTATTTTATTAAATTAAATGCATTAACTTTATGAATGAGAATTGTGAATGTTTAGTTTAGTGTAAAAATGTCTTATCTTTTAACTAATTGTTGAAATATCTTTCCTAAGTTTAATATTTTATTGACTTGTTAGTCAGCACTCTAGAGAAGAAAGGAAAGAGTAATATTTATTGCATACTGTTGGCAAAATTGATAAGGTAATTAATCTGGAAATCATATTAAGCGCAGAAATATATACAATTTATTTGCTTATCTATAGAAAAATGTTATACTGTGAATGGTATTGAAATTTTATATTTTAATCAATTATTTTATGCTAACACCGCATCTTTTTGGTAGAAAAAAGAAAAGGAAATATATTGCTGGAATATTATCTTCTCACTAGAGTTGTTAACTGTACCGGATATTTTTTTTGATTTCAAGAAATGCTTAGAATATTGTCGAACAAATAAAATTGTTTGTAAATCATTAGTGTCCAGCGTGCATTTATGGCAACCTTACAAGAAGTTAATGACTAAAAGAGGAATACAATTTCAAAGGTTGTATTCAGCACATTTTCTTTCATTCACTAAGCGTTTTTTTAAATACCTCACTAATTGATTGGTTTCTTTCTAAATAATAAATGAGAAAAAATTGTTACTTTTCCTCAAATAAACCTAACATTTTTTGTCATATATTCATGTAATTTGAATACCGTAAAATATATTTAAACATTTATTAATTTATTGTATTTAAATTTGAATAATTACACAAAAGAGAAAAAAAAGAAAATTATAACTTGATTCAGGTTGCATTTATTAAGGAAAGGAAGTTATTTAAGTTATTTAATATGAATATTATTTATTTATACGTTACAGACAATTGTCTTATAATATTCTGATATGTTTTTATGTTATTTAAAATGCTCAGTTATATATATTTACAACATAAGTCCATATATTAAGTATATAAAATATGAACAAATCGTAAAAAATATATATAGTTAATCTTTTTCATATTGCTTTACACGGATTCTTAAATTAAGGCATTAAAACATTGTTAATGGCTGTGAAAAGAATGTTTCATGTCAAATTTATATATCTCTCATTTTTGTATATTTTTTTGCATTATATTTTTATAATGAAGATTTTGCTATTTGAAATGTAGCTTCTGTAAAGGAAATTATTTAAAGTAAGCAACAATGGAATTATTATAAGTAGAAACAAAAAATAAAGAAAATATTATGAAATAGAATACCTTATGAGGAATGCTTTTGATAAGAATTCTACGTAATGTATTTGCTATTTTCTTGATACATACTAATGAGAAAAAACTTTTTTATTTAAAGTAAAGATTTTCAATATTGATGATTACTTCTAAATTATACTTTTTTGAGAGAGTATCCCAGTTTAAATGTGTTAAAGTTAAAATTATCAAGGTTAAGGCAGTTTACATTTTAGTTTATATGTAAAACTTCAGTTCTCAAAAAAAGCTGAAGTTACTAATTCGCAATATGCGCACAATTCTTCTTCCTAAGAATAAAATTGCTTGACGATATTACGTCTTCATGCTGCAAAAATGTATTTAATTCTTGATAATAGATTCAAAAAATTAACTGTGGAATTTCATTTATTTTGCAATGCCACAATCTTATGGAAGTAATTCAGAGATTTCTTAAACGCTTATTAAAGAATATTTCCTTTCATTAATGAGACTTTAGCAAGAAGAATTGATTCCATTGAAGCATAGGGGAGCAATTTATTTCTGTCTAAATGAAACGCGATAGAAAATGCAGTTTTAATAATTGATGAGTCATCTTTAAATTTGCAATGGATTTCCAGTTCGTGCATGCTAAAATTTCTTAATTTTTATTACTGGTCCATAGACATAGTTATCAAAAATTTTAGTAGTACATCAAACTTCATATTCCCCGATATTTTTTGTATGGTAAGTGTTCTTCTTTGCATCACAGTTATTTTTAAATGTCACTCAGAAGAGTTTCACATATCCGATTCTTAATTTTCTTCAAATTATTGCAGAAACTGCATAAAATTATATTAGGTTCTTTATTAGGCCAACTAAAGTATGTTTATATGCAAAGATTTGTATTTGGTCTAGTAGTAAAATTACCATGACACACATGCATTCAAAAACCAATAAACTCTATAAATTAAAGCATATTCTTACGTATAGCCCTTTATTACAAAAAATTCCAATAATCAAGTTGATGTTTTGTAACATTTTTTCAAAACTGAAATCCAACAATTTTTTATCAATTTCACACATTGTAATAGTATTTTTTTAGTTATTATAAAAAAAGTTTAAACTTACTAAAATGCACTTAAATTAGGTGTCGTATTTTTTGTCATTTTAAATATTCTATAAGTATCAATAAACAATAAAAGTAGTAAAAATATAAAACACGTTATCATAAATTGTGATCCGATTTCTCTCATATAAAAGCTCTAACAAGAAGTATTTTTAGAATAATATGATTATGAATGACTAATAATATTATTAGAATATTATACAATTGTTAAAAATATAAATCAGATGCAAAATAGATATTTAATTGATCGCTTTTTTAAAAAATAAACAGAATATGCTCTAATATTCTTATTTATCAATTTTACATACTGAAATGATAATCTCTTTTAATTATCATGAATGAAGTTTAAACTTATTAAAATGTAATTAGGTATTGTATTTTTTGATATTTTGCGCTTTTGCGCGTGCTCTATAAGCTTCAACTTCAATTAATGCAGTATAAGTATTAAACATATTTTTATAAACTTTAATCATTATTCTTTCTTATGAAAACTATAAAAATAAGTATTTTTATAATAATTTGCCTATGCCTAGCTGACAGTATTAATAGAATATTATATTGTTAGTAAAAATAGAAAAATCAGAATCAATAAAAATATTTGATTGATTTGTAACTCTAAAAATAAATAGATTATGTTCTAATATTTTATCAAACTTTATGGTTTCAATAAAAGGAAATTTTACTTTGAGAAATTTTCTCCATACACATTTATTTGTAGAATTATATATCAGTCTTAAATTATACGCGGAATAATTTCATATCGAAATTTCAAATGTTCAATCCTAGAGTTAGACATAAAACATTTTACAACCAAGACTCACGGATTACATAGTTCATATCTACGTTATGACAATATTAAACTAGAACAGAAGAAAAAGTTAGAATGATGAAAATCTAATAAAACTGAAAATAATTCTTTGAAATGCAATAAATTTTCTTTTATATATCTTGTTAGTTTGACAGTAAAACGTTCCAAAATGGAATTTTTTTTAAATGTATATATTAAAATGCTGGAATTATATATTTTAAATTCCAAGGATGCGTTAAAATTAATTTTTTACTTTTATCAGTGCAAATTATTAAATGTAATATTCTTAATATTTTCAACAAGAACACAACTTTTTTCTTCATACATGACATCAGAACCATTATAAAGAATTTAATTATTCATTAAATAATCATGATTTTTGAGGCTGATGAACGTTTTAAAAGCAAATATTCGTAATTTATGTGGACTTCTGAGTCGTATATTCATCTTAAAATGATTCTTAATTTAAAATTAAAAAAATTAATTCACACTTTGATTTTTCTACTTAATTCCATTCATATTCTCTACATTCTTTATCATTAAATACTCTTACCCCGAAAATTTTAGTTTTGATTTTTGATCTATAGGCATACTCAGTATTTTTAGCTACAAACATTCAAATTTCTTTCGGTACTATTTACTACGCATACAATTTTTATTTCTTAAATATCATTAATGGGGGATATGCGATTGGAAAATCATAATTTGCAAATATTAATCGACAAATTTTATTGTTTTATACCGTATAAGAAAGGATTTTCTTGCAATTAAATATATATCTAATACACAAATGAAGGTAAAATTAAGTAACGTCTCTATTTGAAATTTAAAATTAAGACTTGCATGAAAGGTAGTGTTTCAGAGAATGAAAAACTTTTTCTTAAGTGTATATGGCATATAAAATATTTGTATGATTAATAATGGAGTATTTGTTTACGTTTAAATAATTGCTAAAATAATGAAATAGAAAAATTTAGGTATGAAAATATATATCAACAATAAGATAACTTTTGAGAAAGTATGGAAACGTATGTAATAGTATTAAATTAGATACACAGAATATCTTGGGTTTAAATAGAAAACCTGGTGATGTGAATGTTTAAAGCTTAAAAGTTCCAGTTCTAAGCTTTAGCAAGTTTCTTTCAACAGTTCTACGTTCCAAGAGCTCTGAATTCGGAAATTTGCCTCAGCTATAAATCGTTGTAGAATCATTCCCTGAAACTAGAAAACAATCTCACATAAATACATCACCTGAAGAATCCCACAATCACAGCACCTGAAAACTACACAGTCCAGTCACATTAATGTTACCACCACGTACTTTTGGTATCAACGTGAACTAACCAACCACAGAAAGCAAGGTGACAGCGTATTTCAGTTGTCTGAGAGGCTCGGAAACATAGCAATTATTGTGGTAATGCAGAAACCGAGCTATTTATTTGACAACCAAAAAGGCACGATCATTGGCTTTTGGAAAAAATGTGGAAGCATTTCCTAAAAGACTAAGTTTGTGAACTGATCGCATGCCACCGTGGCAAAAGTATATCGTGCAATTCAAAATGGAACTATCCAAAATCAGCGAAGTGGCAAATGTGATGCACCACGGGCCATAGATAACATAAATGGAAGTCGGTTGTGGACATGCGTTCGGGCGAATAGAAGTGCTACCGTTAAGCAACTGACAGCCCACATAAACCAAAGGGATACCAACAATGTTTCCCAAAAAACTGTTCCGGAAACGTTCCCACGACTAAACCTCGAAAGCAGACGCCAGGTTCATGTACCTATTTTGACTGCTATTCGTCAGCGACGAAAAATTGAATTTGATCGCTATTATCGCACTTGGATAACTACTGACTGATGGCATGTAGCGTTTTCCGATCAAACACGCTGTATGTTCGATCGGGAAGATAGATATTGACAAGCCATATGGTCTCTCTTTCTGTACATATCACAGCAGTTCGCTCTGGCTTATTCTGGCTCCGCTTATTCTGGCTTTAGAATGGTGGTCACATTAATGTGATTGGTTTGTGCATGTTTTCAACGTATGATTCGATGTGAAATCTTTGAAAGTAAACACTCTGCATCCATTGAAGGAATTGTCCAGGTTAGATGGGGGAGCATTATGGTCTGAGAAATATTTTCTTGGGTTCAGCCAACATTATAGAAGGCACGATGGATCAATAAAATCATGTGCATCATTCTTTGCAGGCTATGACCGCCCTTACATGCGTATTTATCCTCAGGATGAGGGCATCTACCAACAAGACAATGCAAAATGGCTCATATCTCACAGTGTCCGTGTGTGGTTCGAAGAGCAGCAAGATGAGTTTACAATTCTTCCCAGACCATCTCGATCGGGTAGTTCACGGTATGGATCTTCACTTAAGGCATCTGGGCACAGCACTGGAGTAGGCATGGCTCAATGTCCCAGTGAATACCATTACGAAAATTATGGACTCTTTTCTTGTACATCTCGCAGCAGTCCACTTTGCAGAAAATTATTATTCTGGGTTTTGACTGGTGGTCACATTAGTGTGACTGTGTTGTGCATGTTTTCCACGTAAATATTTCTCAGAAGATACTTACAGTTTAATGTGTTATGGAATAATTTAAATTATTTGTTGAGATTCTTTACAAGTAGCAAATTAATAACAGAAAAATTTAGTTACAACGTCTATTTAAATTATGATAAATTAAAAATGTTTATTATTTAGTAGTAAAATGTTAATAAGTTAATAATTCTCTGTAAAAATGAATATTATTAAGTCTTCTTTTTACAGAAAATTATTAAATTAAAAAATGAATATATATATATATATATACATATATATATATATATATATATATATATATATATATATATATATATATATATATATATATATATATATATATATATATATATAAGTAATTAAAGGAACTCGGACTTCCTGCGGGTGATATGATAATGACTGTAACCTTGTTTCGCCAGTTTCTTTCATCCTCACTGAAAAATCATGATTAAAGTTGTCCTGTCAACAATGCTCTAAAATTAAATAGTTAACTCTTTTATAATTTTTTCAAGGAACTAAAAACAAAAAAATACTCTAAAATATATTTATTCTTAAGAAGATCTTATATTATGAGAATAATTTAGATTTATGGTTCTCGTTAATATTTCCTGACATTTTGAATTAAATTGTTTGCCTACATGTTCTCATCTTATATGAATATTTTACATAAATGAAAAATTAATCTCATTAATACATTTGTAAGATTATAAGAGAAATAATTATTCATCGAAAAACAATATATTTAATTTTCGATATCCACAGTATATAATCTTCAATACTTTATTTTTAATTTTTATAAATTTAAGTATCATCTATACATAATACCTGACAATTTATTCTGTAAAATGTTTCAGATTTATTGAAAATAGTACTTGTTTTATACTTTAATAATGAGATATGATTGTTGAATACATTGAAATATCCTCCAAAGATTAAGTAGTTTAGATATTAACATTACTCAGCGTTTAGACATTGGAATTATTAGACATATTTAATATAATTGTAAAGCCCCAAATACCAGAGATTGTTATTCAATATCTGGTGTTGGGGCACATTAAACCTACATTAAATAAGTCAGCAATGCAAAGTAAATCTTGCAATGAAAAATAAAATACAGGGATGGAAGCTATAAATTATATAATCTTGTACAACAAACGCAAACTTCATGATAATTTTTCAAAATTTCTCTTAGTTAAAAATTTTCAAAATTCAATAATTTTTCGGGTCTAAAAATTAAATTAAGGCTAATTAAAAGATATATAGTACGATAACCTGTTATCTGGATAAATAGTACGATAACCTGTTATCTGGATATTTATCCAGATAACAGACATTGTAATAGCAATTAAATGTTATAACAAGACCTTGTAATAGCAACAATTGTAATTTAGGAAAAGCGATAAAATAATATCATAACAGAAACCTAATTAATATATTTAATATTTTAATTTACAGAAATTTGATTGGTATAATTTATTTCGATTGCATTGTTTATTTAGTTCATTTCTATAAAAACTTAATTTCTTTAATATATACATATTATTTCATAAAGGTTTGCAACTAAACTAGAATTTTATTTTTCATGCTATAAACAGAATTTTTTCCATCTCTAAATACAGCAGTTATAATCAGTCAGTTGTTGTTACCATTAACATTTAATTAAACTTTGATCTTGTAACACACCTAAAATTATGCACAATTCGCAAAAAAGGAGATTTTAGTTACATAAATCCAAACATTTCAACTCTTCATTGATTAGTTTTCTCAGAATTAAATGTAATTAGTTGTTTATTAAAATAATAAAATGACAAACTTTGAAATTAAGAATTTAATAGACCGTATTTTTATAAAAGTAACATTGAAATTTCATATTTTGTTCAATATTATAAACTTCTTTCATTACCATAAAGTAGCTCTTTCGTTCGTTCAGTTGAAATTATGATTATGGCACTTTATTACAATTGTCATGGGTTTAAAACATCCATGATGTCTAATAACGTTTGATCTACGTCACACATAATTAATTACGACATTGTATTGCATCGTAAATCCAACTTGTTGACGAATTTGTCACCTGACTTCAAATCGCATTCGGTAAAAATTTACCGTACGGTGACGCTTGGCGACTTTTTGAAAATTTCACCAAGGGTGACCGTACGAGGAATTTCCGAGCGGGAAAAACGGCGGGAGGAAAATGGCCTAAATATTCACAAATATTTCATACATTGTTGTTATCTAAAGCCCCTATTACATTAGAGTTGCCCAGATTTCAGTTTGAGCAACTCCCGTAGACTTAACATTACGTGACGTCACAGCTAAAAATTTGAGCAACTCGTTCTATCCGTCCAATAATATTACAGATTTTTTCACAGCTGCGCAGTTGAAATTTGTAAATCATTTTGTTTTCGCCAAGTTTCATGCCAAATGAAAGTTATTGGCGTTATAAGTTGCCGAGAATGAGCAACTTTTTTGTGCATGCAGCAGCAACTCGAGCAATTCATATCGCCAATGATTTTAAACACGGATCATGTTTTGTCTTTTTTTCGCCAAGTGGAAGTAATAACATGGAAATAAGTGATTGGTTTTAATTATTGTATTTCATTTCAATCTAGCAGAATTGCCGTATTAAAAACAAACAAAAAGGAATACAATTATCAACTTAATAAATTCATTTGATGAAGATTAAAAAATTTTTTGTCTTTATTGTATACTTTTTCAATATTATAAATGAAACACTTGATAAATTTAATAGATAGTTAAAAACTCAGATAATTAAAATAGTTTTTATTTCTTCAGCAAAGTAGATGAGAAGTGTTCCAATTTCAATATTTATTAAATTTACTGAGTTTTCAAACATTAAATTCATTTAAAGTTTTGTTATTTATTCAATACATGAGACTATTTTGTCATTTTACAATGTTTACAGTTTGTGTTGAACTTACATTTGCATATTTAAATTGAAACTTCAGTCAAAATAAGTATGCCATATAAAAATATTTAGTGTTAATTTTACTTTTATTTTTTCATTACATTAATTTCCTGTTTTTCTTTTTAGCAAGTTAATGCATTATAATTAAATGTTGAAGGCACAAACATTTTGGTTTATTATTTACAAATACATATTTATAAAATTTCATTATTATTCTTCATATAATTATATTCTTTTATACATTTTTCCCTGAAACACACTTACATAATGTTTATTTACTCATCCAAAATATATTACAATCTTACAACTGACTCCATTTACTATAATACAATATGTAAATTAGACTTAAAAATAAATTCTTATAATGATGAAAATACTGGAGTGTAAAAATAAAATAGTGAAATGATTTTAATATAAGCAAAAATTTCTATTTAAATAAACATTAAAATATTATTCCTGTATATATTGTGTATTAAATTGATATAAATCAATATAAAATTTTAATAATTTAAAGCCTTTTTCAATTGTTTTTATGATGAACCATTTTTAACATATTATAGATTATAGTAAAACTAGTTAAAAATCAAATTTAAAAAAGGGCTGTGTTACAACAATATGTGTTAAAAAGCTACAATTTTAATAATGAAATTAAATACAATATTTGATTAAAATAGAAATCTTGTATTTGTTCCTATTTGTGATGTAAATACAAATTTAATGTGAAAGTAAGTATAAAAAATATAGATGATTGCTATATTTACAAAATAATTTAATTCACATCATGGTCAATATAGAGAGTATTTTGACTTCCAATGTAAAGCAATTAACTAATCATTGAAATGAACAATAAAGACTAATTGCAGTCACTACTGAACAATTAGAAATGAGTGTCATATAGATGAGCTTTCTCCATACACGTCTATCATCGAGTGCTTGAGAGTTTTACAATGAGCAATAACAAATGCAAAAAAATGAATATGACCCACAACTTATGTGAACTCTTCCTAAAAGAAAATTCACTGTAGATTTTTAAATGCCCACCATGACCTTCAATTTCCAGATTATCAGCTATGAGGCTAAATAGCACTTCATTCTTTTAGTTTCATACAAATTTCATAACATTTTTTCCTGTTTGAAAATGTAATATGAAACAAACTATTCATATAATGTCATTACAAAATGCTCTCAATTATTTCTTTTCTTCATTTTTTCCCACAAAACTTAAATATATATGTATTTATTCAAAATATACTTTTCATTTTATTGCAGATTATAGTTTAAGAAACTGCATGTAAATAAAGATAGTGTAATATCTCTATATATAAGAATCTCTGCTTTTATGTGGTGTGTTTGTTTAAATGTAATAAATAATTAGTTTAAAAATGCATCTTATTTTAATATGCCACAATATTTACTTTAATAAAAAAGAAAAATTATTAATTTTTTTCATTTTAAAAACAAATTATAAATTAAAATTCATAACTAATATATATATTTTTTAAAGAATATAATTTTTGTGCATTTCCTCAACTTTTAAAATAGTAATTTGAGTTTCTTTTTTTAATATATCAACAATTAATCATTAATTTTTTATAAACATTGTTGTTAAGAAATTATTTATGCATAGGAAAATCTTACAATACAATATTTACAATTTTGTGTGGTGTTTGTAGAATTTTATGTTTAAATTGAAGCTTCAATCTAAAATTATTTTTCTTTCAAATTCTTAATCTTTTTATTTAAGAATAAATTATACACACAAAAATGTGTTACTTATGTATCAGCATTGATTTTCACGTCGGCAAAGATTATCTTTCCCCATCTTAAAAGTAAAGGTTCACACGAAGCAAGATGGCGTGTAGAAAATAAAATTTGGCTACAAATTAAATTCCCAAATAAGAATTCATTATGAAATGTGGACACCTTCTGAGTAAAATATGGCAACCTTAAAAATGTTAGCCAAAAAAGCGATCTATTATTAAATCTAGTAAAGCTGTTATTTTCTTACAGCAAACCTGAAAGAAATATCAAGCATTGATTGGACGAAAAGAACGAGTTGCTCAAATTTTAAGCTGTGACGTCACGTAATGTTAAGTCTACGGGAGTTGCTCAAACTGAAATCTGGGCAACTCTAATGTAATAGGGGCTTAACAATATGCTCAACTAATTTCACAAAATTAACAAAAATCGCGGATTTATAGATTTTAAATATCAATGGTAAAATAATAAAGTTGATATGTTAAATTATCCATAAAATTTTTTGATTAAATTTTATAATCAATTTAAATCGGTAAATATTTATAAGAAATTAATGACAAATAGAGTTTCCAAAGGAACAAGTTCAGAATCCCCATACACTGATTTCTCGCCAAATCTGGTAACCGTTGTTTACGTTGTAGTGTTGCCGATTTCAGCTTTTATTTTTATTGTAGTATTGCCAAATTTAGTTTTTGTTACTATTTTTATTTTTTCGTGGCCAGATTCCGTTTTTCTCGTGTTTTAAATAATTTTTACGTTATATATGTGCTTTTTTTAGTGGCAATAGCTTTTTTAGTTTCACTTCGAGAACTTTCCAGAACTTTCTTTGCGAAAAAATGGCGGATTGTTCTAAATTGCGAAATACATAAATTTTTGAACTCTGTTTATTTTGTCATTATTTAATGTTTTCTGTGTATCTTTTTCTCCTTTTTCGTGTTGAAATTATCGTCTGACTTTGGCTTATTGTTTGATTGACTAAGATTGAGTATTTTTGTTCTTTTATTTTTACTATTTAAATTTTTAATTTATTAATTTTTTTTTAAATTTTTCTCATTATTATGGATTCAAAATGATTGAAGCTGAGACTGAAATGATTTACACGGATTGCGATTTGCGCATTCCGAAAATAAATACTTCAAAATTATTGACTTTCGAAGATTCTATTCCACAACTAATACAGTTAGCTGCGGAAAATGGTATAACTAAGTTCTTCATTTTCCTGTCTCCCACTGATGGTACTGCATCTATTCCAAAGAAACCTTATAATTTAAAGCAAGAAATAATTCAACTTGTAAAGAATCACAAGAAAATAATACAAATTCAACACACCCGTCAAGGTAAGCTTCTATTCGAAACTAATTGCCCAGATGCTGCTGTTGAAATAAGCAAAATAAACAATATTCTTGGAGTACCTGTTAACTCCAGTTTTCAACCTGAATACATTTCTTCAAGATTTCTTATAAAAGAAATAAATGTAGATTTACCTTTATATCTTGTTGCTGAAGAAATTGCGCAAAATGGCTTAACGATATTAAGCTTACAAAGATTTACAAAAAAGAATTCTGAAGAATTGAGCGAAAATATTTTAGTGAGCGTCATTGGACATCATTTACCTCAAACTATTAATTTATTCTATTCCATCATTCCAATTTCTCCTTTTATTGACAACGTTCGTCAATGTGGAAAATGCTATAAATTCACTCACCCTACGAAAAAATGTACACAAGAAGTCTTCCTATGTAAAAACTGTGGAACATTTCATAAAGACTCTCCCTGTACTAATGAAACACCTAAATGTATAAACTGTCAGGGAAATCATGCAGCTAATGACATTTCCTGCCCTACGAGGCTTGAAGAAAAAAATTCTTACAATTTAAAAGCATGAACCACCTTCCATTTATTGAAGCGAGAAGGCGTTATAATAAATCTTTAAGAACCAGTTACTCCAGTGTAACCAAAAGTCATCTTCCTTTCGTGCCGAATCAAAATGAAATAACTGATATTGTTAAAAAAGCAGTGACTGAAATGGCTTCTATTTTTGAAGCAAAATTACTTGCGATACAGGCTAGACAAGATCAAATGATTCAACAAATGTTTTCATTTATGAAAGAATGTATGCGAACATGTTCGAATCCAGCTAGATCAGTTTCTAGATCTCCTCCAAGAAAGAGTCGTGCAAGATCTATCCAGTCAAGAAAGATAAGTCCAAAAAATTCTGTGAATCAGCAAATAATATCTCCCGAACAACCTATTATGAAATCTCCTCAACCAAATATTAAATATGTAGAACCTAACATTAAAGAAAGAATTGAACCAGGAAGAAGTCGTAAAAAACATTAATAATTTTTTTTTTAAATATTCTTTTACTACGAGCGCACCTTTTTTGATTTTCAATAACTGTTCAGGTTTTTCGTTTATATTTAATGTTCAATTTAATTTCTTGGAATGCAAGAAGCGTTCTATCTAAGCGCCCGTATGTAAAACTTCCGTACTTTCAATCTTCCGATGTCCTAGCAATTCAAGAAACGTTTCTTAAAAATTCCGACTTATTTCAAATTTGTAATAAAACAATAATTAGATTAGATAGGCAAGATGGCCGTGGTGGAGGACTTCTTTTTGCTGTTGATAAATCTCTACCTGTGCAAGTTTTAAATATATCCTGCTCAGAAGATAACGATACAGAAATATTAGCTATAAAAATTACTATATCCAAATCATCTCTTACTTTAGTAAATGTATACGTTCCACACGGTAAATTTTCAAGTTCTTTGTTCCATAGCATATTATCTAATATTCATCCTCCCTTCATAATAATTGGAGACTTTAATATACGAAGTTCGGCGCTTGGTAGTTATTCAAACTCTCCCGAATCTTCAGAATTCCTCGATTGGATACTGGATAGCAACATCTGTCTTTTAAATACCTCTCAGCCTACTCACTTCGGACTCCACCATAGACCATCCCTTATCGATTATAACTTTGTATCTCCTGATATTTTTCCTTTTTGTACTTTCTCAGTCAGTTCAGATAGTTATGGTAGTGACCATGTCCCTGTTCAAACAAGTGTTAAAATCTACAATAACGATTATTCGAAAGGTACTTCCCGCAATAGAATTTTATGGACTGGCTTCTTCAATTCAATGAACACTCAAATTGCTAATAACGGACTAGTTTCTGTAGATCAATTCCAAATTTTATGCAAAAACCATCTTGATAAATTCAGGAAAAAACAAATCTTTCCGTTAAAGTCATATCCTCCGTGGTGGACATCGGAATGTTGTTATCTTTTGGGTCAAAAAAGAAAACTTTGGAGGAAAGCGAAAAGTTCTCTTAATCAGACTCTGTGGATACAGTACAAACGAATTTCTGCAAAACTTCATCAGCTTCTTCTAACCCTTTCCAGAAATTTCTGGGATAAAACTATAACAAACGCTGGAATATCTAAGGACATTTATTCTATTCTTAAAAAGCTTAAAAATAGATCTACTGACTCACCAACTCATCATCTACTAATTTCTAGCGAAACTTCAATGATTTCGGACCCTGTTGTTCAGGCTAACTTATTTGCCAAATTTTATTCTCGTCAATCTGAAACTGAAGTATTACCTCTTGATTTAAGTTCAAACTTTGATTTTGAATATAACTCTGCATTCTCGCTCTCAGAACTCCAATCGGCGATTTCTAAATGCAAAAATACTTCAGCTGGTCCTGATTTAATATCTGCTAAAATTTTGAAGGGTCTATCAAATATAGCTTTACGATCCCTTTTGTCACTCATAAATAACTCTTGGTTAAGCGGTATTGTTCCCCCGTCTTGGAAAAAATCCATCATAATTCCTATAATAAAACCTGGGAAAGATACTACTTCAGTGAATTCTTATCGCCCAATATCTCTTACAAGCGTTCTATGTAAGGTCATGGAACGCATGATATTAAATCGTCTAATAAATCATATCTCCCTTTCCAAATATTTTCATCAAAATCATCATGGATTTATGCCTCATAGAGGTTGCGATAGTGTTCTTTCTATGCTTCATCATCATATTATTGCTTTACGCTCACAGAGAAAATATATCATATGCGCAACTGTAGACATATCTCAAGCTTATGATTCAGTGTGGCCAGACGGTCTTATTTATAAGCTCCTCCAATTTGATATCAGAGGAAATGCTGCTCATTGGATATTGGATTCTTTATCGGATAGAAGTTTTAAAGTGAAATGGCGTGGAACTTTATCTCAACCCACTTTCTCTAATAGAGGCGTTCCTCAAGGCAGTGTTCTTTCTCCCTTTCTTTTTATGATTTATATGTCAGATATTTACGAAGTTCTCTCTCCTGACATTAAGTGTTTTATTTATGCTGATGACATAATCCTTTTGGCTGCTCATACATCACAAGAAAGTCTACAGCAAAAAATGCAGACTGCAATCATAAAACTTGAACAATGGTGTGATGAATGGAAACTAAAAATTGATTCCTCAAAATGTTCTGTCATTGATTTCTCTTCTAAAAAATATCCTGTAAATTTTGAACTAACTATCAACCAATTACCTATTTCTTGGTCTAAGCACATAAAAATTCTGGGCCTCTATTTTACTAATAACTTAACCTTCAAGTATAATTTTCAAATGAAAAAAAATCTATCCAGAAGAAAATTAATGTTTTAAAAGCAATTGCAGGTAACAGATGGGGAGCAAAAACTAATCACTTACTTCAAATTGTTCAGTCCTTCATTACAAGTAGCCTCGATTATGGATGTCATGTATTTACATCTGCGAGCTTATCAGACCGAAAAATCTTGGATCCGATATATCACTCAGTTCTTAGAATTGCTACAGGTCTTCCTCGCTGGACACCAATTCCACTTCTTCTGAAAGAATCAGGGGTCTTACCTCTTACTGTAAGACAGAACTTTCTCTCTACAAGGATGTACATTAGAAATCTTGCACTTTCTACTAGATCTCCATGTGGTAGTTTGTGGGAATCAATGCCATACAGCCATATCTCGGGTGCTCTTCCTCTATCTTTGCGAGTGAAAAAATGGCTTGAAGAAAATGGAATTCAAGAATCACATATTTTAAGAGTTCCTGCAAAACCTACATCTGTTAATAATAATTTTAAAATATTTCTTAGAAAATATACTTTTCAGACTAAAAATCTTCCAACAAATACTATCAATGACCTCTTTGAAATGCATAGTACTTCTGAATGGTCCAATCACATATTATTATTTACTGATGCATCTAAAATAGAAAATAAACTTGGAATCGCTGTTTATGACAGCAGTAATAACTCCTTTGTTTCCGGGCAAATCAATAACTCTAATTCCATATTTACAGCAGAGGCTTTGGCTTTATATCTGGCGGTGACTAAATTCTGTATTTCTCCCTCCAACTATATCATATTATCAGACTCCTTATCCTGTCTAAGCAGTTTGGAAACTCTCTCAACCTCTTCCCCAACCATCATTCAACACATCGGATCAGCATTAGGAAATGCAACTAAGATTTGCGAATCTATTCAATTAGTTTGGATTCCTGGTCATTCCGGAATTGCAGGGAACGAAAAAGTAGATGCTCTTGCAAAATCGGCCATTAATAAAAGTTATATTCTGCACTCAATTTCACCTGAAGACCTTATCCATAATATAAGAAACATTTTTATCAATTATAATAACAACGAATGGAAAAATAGCAAATATGCCTCTAACTTTTCGCACATGTCTTCTATCACGAAAATTCACCGCAATTATATTAATTCTCGCCTCGAAGAAGTGTGGCTAGCCAGAGTTAGAACTAGATCTTTTCCGACAAATGCTAAATTACACAAATTTAGACTTTCTTCAACGGATAAATGCTCTTGTGGAGAAAGAGAAACCATTGATCACATAATGCTATCGTGTCCTCGATATGATCAAGCAAGAAATTCCTTAAGAGAAAAACTTGGAATTGGAGCTCTTTCTTTCTCTTGGATTTTAGATTTGTCAACGAGTCCTAAAGAGAAAATTGACGCAACAATTTCTTTTTTGAAACAAATTAATAGATTCTAATTTTTTCTCGTGTTTGTATTTCCAAGCGGCCTTATTTCCCCTTCATTTGTCAATCAAACACCGTGCTTATCTTTTCGTTTTTATTGTCCTTTTTTTTCTCAAAATCATCAATTGAAGGGTTTGCTTCAAAAAGGAGGTAGCTCCAATTTTCGAAGTTTTTGGAAAACTAAAAAAAACGTTTAAAAAATTCAAATTTTAAGTTATGTAAAAATATTGTTGTTGCTTACTTTCAATTATGAAGTTTACACATTAGAACATTATTTTCATTCAAAAAATAGCATCTAAATGTTCGTGGTACGTGGATGATCCTTGGAGCTACCTCTTTTTTGCTCAAAAGAATGGAATATGAGGAATGGGGGAATATGTTATGTCTTGGAAAAAGGTGTAAAAATAAATAGAATGTACTATTATTATGTATTTTTTATTCAAAGAAAACTGAAAATAAAGTACAGCAAAATTATTGGTCTTACAAACAGAAAATAACATTATTTCAATCGTCACATTCTCCTTCTGTAACATCTGGGTCATCAGGCGCGTTGTCTGGCTGTAGTCGATTGTAGAACCACATATCATTTTGTGCGACGTATTTTTGGACAAGGTCCATCACATCTTTATATTTTGCAGCCTTGAGTGGTAGGTGGTTGGTGTATGCTTGTTGAAGGTTGTTCAATATTATAGGGGTACTGTTTTGGATGTTGAACATTCTTACTGTTTTGTTACACAGTATTCCAACACTTTCACTAGCTAAGATGTTTCCTGCATTGATGTAGGATATTTCATAAGTGAAAACCCTAAATTTTGTTATTAAAAACTTTTCCCTTTTGCTATCATTAGAAATGATGTTAAGGGTTTCAAGGAAGAAACCTTTTATTAGGTCAACGAAGTTAAAAATCATTTCTTGAGTAACTTCCGTCACAGTAAACTTTTTACTCGTCTTTTCTATAATGCGCGTATATTCTCTTGGGACAAACACTCTTTCTACTTTCCTCATGTGCTTTTCAATGTTTCCGAAAGTTCGATCACAAGGCATAAAACTATGACCCGGTTCTGGAAACCTATGAAAGACTGTATTCAGACGTCCACTTTTAACAAAAAAAAAAAAAAAAAAAATAGATACTGTGTTAAAGCGTGATTTTTGTTTTGGGATACGCAGTTGTCCGAGAATAGATATAGAACTTTTATATCTTCACTCATCACTGAGTGCATATAATGGTGCCTCCCTGTAATAGTTAACTTCCCTGTAAACAAAACTCGTCAGTCGTTTGGGGTAACAAAGACGTAGCTCCAGGAGCTACCGCTCTCTTGCTACAAACTAACAAGACAAGCAGCTCCATCTCTTGAATAACTCTGGAAATAACGATTGGAGCTGCATCCTTTTGGTGCCAAATAAAAGAGTTTTTTTTTTCGCACAAGAAAGTGTTTATAACTCCCAACAGCTATGGGATGGAGCTACCTCCTTTTTGAAGCAAACCCTTCAATTTTTGTTTAGGTTTGAAATAAAAACTCAATCTTACTCAATGCGAGCTATAAGCCTATGAGCATAAAGCTCCAAAACAGTTTTTTGTCATAACCTAACCTAACTTTCTTTGCTAATTGTTCTGCATTTTAATTGGTAGTCATTTTAATTTCGTTTAGTTTTGCTGTTGGAATCAGTGTATTTCCCGCTCTTGTGTTTCGTTGTTGCCAGTGTCCAAACATCGTAAATTTTTCTTTTTTACTATTTCTTTATCATTATTATTTTTATTTGGTTTAATTTTAATATATATTTTTTTATTAAATGACATATTTTATTTTATATATTTAAAACCGTTAAATATTCTTTTTTCTTTATTTCGTTTTCTTAACTTATTATCATCTTTTTTTGTTTTAATTACTTTATTTTTTGCTTTAATTTAAAATGTCTCATGTTCAAAATGTTGAAAAATATCAACAAATTATTTTAACAAAAATTAAAAATGTTATTGATGGATTATTGCTCAGGATTCCAAATTATTAATTAATTTAGGATTAGCAAATGTCAATTAATTTTTAACGGAAATTGGATTTGGAGAATGTGTAATTATTTTATTTAAAATTCTATTGCTTACATGTATTTTTTTATTGTATTCGTGTTTCATTTTTATTTACTTAAAATGTGTATATATTTAAAAAAATATTTACTCATATTTTTTTTTAAATTTTAAAAAAGTATATATTTGAAAAATAAGTTTTTGCATGCTTTTTTTTAAATTTTATAAAGTGTATATATTTAGAAAAATATTTTTGCATGCTTTTTTTTTTGTAAAATTAGATAATTATTTTTACTGAAATGTGACACTGGTGACAAACAAATAAAATGTCGAAATAAATATACCAATCGGCATGTCAACTTAACTTCATATCAAGTAAGTCCATTATTTATATTTATTTCCCTTTTTAAATTTTCTAAAATACTAATTTTTCGATCGAACTTAGGAAAATTTCCCGTTTTAATAAACGCGCGCCTAGCTTGGCGACTTGGCGACAAAATAAATCGCCGCGTCGCCAAGTGTATGGGGATACTGAACTTGTGCCGTTTCCAAAATACTTGTTTGCCGGATTTTCAGTAAAAAATGTTCGCCAAATTTGGGGCAAGAAAACGCGCCAAAGGTGACCGTACAGTAAAATTGATTCTCGCATTCTTCGAGCAGCAACAGACAAGGCGAAGTTCACCATCGAATATATGAGAATATTGTCGAAGTTCATTTTGTTAATAAAACAATTTCCTATACAGAGATCAAAACATCGGCATGCGAGACGTCATTTTCCATTGATTCAAGACATCTACACGTTGACAGCAGAGGAGAAGGAAAAGCAAAATGAAATAAATAAGACATCCGTTCATAAGTAGTTTAAATCGTCAAATATGTTACAAAATTTAAAAAATTCTTTAATTAATAGAATTATAAATTAATAATTGCAATAGTTGTAAGCAGTATCTTTTAAATCTTAAGAAAAATGCCTTGCTTATGCCAACATTAGTAATTTTATTTTAATTATCTTTATATTTTAATTTTTATTAATATTAAATTTGAGCAATTTGTTAAGAAGAATTACATCAACAGTACATTTAATTTAATACTCTAATACTAACTTCATAAGAAATTATTAAAAGTTAAAACATAGAAATAAAACTTCTATTATAATAGATATATAATATGTAGATGTAATATAATAACAGCAATATATTAACTTTCAATTTTTAGTATGTTTCTTTTTAGTCATTAATCGATTCAATTAACGTTGTAGTCAAAATATTTAACACCCACTCATTTGAATATGCAGCGAAATTTATTTAAAAAACAGTTTCCCTCATAGTGGAATTCAATTTCGAAAATCATATATTTATAAATTTTGTAATTATTTCCGTTTTTAAAATATTATAACAAAACTTGTTAAAGTTTAACGTAAAAAGTATTTTTATTTACTAATTAGCTTAAGAATTGTTTGATATTTTTGCAATGAATAAAATTTACGTTTATTTAAAAAAATAAAATATTTTTTTTAAAAAAATTAGGGATTAAACATTATATTTTTTAATCATAATAAAAACATTGGAAGTTAATATTTGAGATAGCAAAGTCTAGTAATTAATCAAAAATAGTGACAATCAAAGTGAGTTCAAAATAGTTAAAATTATGATAACTTGTTGATCAAGTATCAAATGATTAAATTTATAGACTTTTATGAAGTGTGGTTCCTGCCAAAACCAGTAGACAGAGTAGCCACAATTGTTGGAGATCACCGCTGCCACACCTCGGCCTTGATTCAAAGAGACTGAATATGTTTCTGGGTTACAGCAGACCAAGCAGCTTCTACAAGTTGCCAAAGTTGATCTGATGTGACAGCTGGGGATGTAATCTGAGTCAATCGTTGAGCAACCATGGACCCCATATTTTCTAACGGTGAAAGATCTGGAGAGCAAGCCTGCCAGGGAACCAATTCAATCTGGTGATTGACGAAGAATCCTTGGACAATGCGGACTACATGTGGTCGCGCATTATCCTTTTGAAATATGGCAGTGGGCAAACCCTGAATGTAAGGAAATACTACTGGCTCCAACACCTATCAGATGTAGACAGTTGACTCAGGAAACTCCCCTGTACATAATTCCTTTTTGCAGAGCATGGACTCCAGCTTAGTATACTAAGCTCTCAGATTGTATCCCAGTACTCCAAGTACTTTTTAAAACGAGCTCAGAGTATACTACCATTCCGGATCCAACTTTTTCTTTTATTTTTAAGCAATCTGTGAAATTGTCAAGTAGCCTTCAGTGTAACATGGCATATGATTTTGATCTTTTATTCTTACTTGGTTCTCAATATTGAAGACACTAGGATGGATTGCTTCCCCTTTTATAACTGTCTCAATCAAATTTGGTGCAAAAAGAATGGGATTAACTTCACAAGGAATTTGTGCCCTTGCATGCCTTATAAACTTTGCCTCGGCTTCTATTTTTAGATAGAGAGGAAGCATTCCAGTTTAAGAACTGCTGTATGAGGATCTGTAAACGCACCAGTTATGTTTTAAGAATGACTCACTGGTGCATTTAAAATTACCCTTATAGCAGCTCTTTAACATATATTCCAGTATTCCAGTTGAAGAGCTGCTGTTGGAGTCATTCTAAACGCACCAGTGATGTTTAGCCAAAATCTTCTTTGAATTGAAGTAATTGTTTTGCCCTTGTAGTTAATGGCGTTCTCTGTTACAACTTGATAAAGTAAGATCACGTGTGTTTGGGAAATACCCCAATTGTTTCCTGCTATCCTTAAGATCTTTTGCTGTGGTGTCCTAGCTCTATTGTTCTGTGGTTTTAGATGTGCTATGAAGTTTAATTTTTTGTCGATTATTACTCCCAGAAGCTTAATTGTGTCTTTTCTCATCACTTTGTTATTACCAAAAAATTTGTGGACCACATTTAAGCTTTAAAATTAGAATATATTAATTTTTTTCTAGCGAAATATGAAGAAAATTCTCTTCTGACCAATTTTTTTAAAATGGACCAGTGCCTCTGTTGCTACTTTGCCCAATTTTTCTTACTCTTTGCCGCTACAACCAATGGGGAATCATCAGTAAATGCTTGAAGATTTATACTGCATTCTGGATCATGTTGTTTTCCTACATCACTTCAGTTCTCTTTAAGGGCTAGGTCTGCAATTCAATTCCATAGAATAGGGCCAGTACAAGAGCTTTATGGGCAATCAATAGTTTGTTCCTTGCTGTAAGATTGCTATTAAATAATTTTTTAATGTTATAAGGGCATTTATTGCTTTCTAAAATTTGTTTCAATTTATATCAAACTGTATCAAAGCTTTTTTCAATACCAATCGTGATTACGGCAATGTGTAATTTTGCAGCTCTGCGAAAGTTTATCTTATTTATGAGTGTCATAAGAGCATTATCGACTGATCTCCTTTAAGAACGCCAAAATGGTTGCAATTAAGTTAGCCAGTAGATTCCAAGTAACAGTTAAATCGTTTCGTTGTTATTTTCTCAAACAATTTACCAATAGTAGATAGGTGAGAGTTTGGTCTAAAAATTGTGCATCATATATGTTTTTACCTTCATTATGAAATAATATAATTATGCCTATTTTAAAGCATTTGGGAAAATAAGATAGATGTAATCATTCGTTTAGGAGTTTGTGTAGAAGGTTTGAAAAGCTATTGCATATGATCTTAAGGGTTGAGTTACCTATTCCCTCATATCCTGGTGCTTTACGTCTAGGTAGAGACTTAATTGTTCATGCAAGTTCTTTCTTGTGCTTAAGGGTTCCTATCATTCGGAATAAATTCAATATCAAAAGGTGGTCGCAAAGATAAGGGGATTAGAAGTTCTGGGAAGAGACCTTCAAGGAATTTATTTGCTGTGTTCAGTTAAGAGCTTTTAAATGTATCTGAAGGTGGGTTAAAAAAGTTGCAGGGTGGAATACTTCTGTTGAATTCTGATTTGTATACTTTCCCAAATGGGTCTTTTGCTGCTGAACAGAAATTTATTTATGCATTTTTCTTGGTAGTTCTAATTAATTTATTATAAGAAATCTTTTTGCTTTCATAGATGTTACAGAACTGTTCTTTTTCATTGTGTTGGCCTCGTTGAAATCTTCTCCTTATGGCCTTGAGTTCATTCTTTTTTATTTCCAGTGTTAAAAACCACCAAAGAAAAGTTGACACTTGTTTTTTGATTTTAAATAATTTTGAGCAGCATTCGGAAATTGTACATTGTAATCTTGAAGTTATATTTTCTAATTTAATTTTTGTGTTTGCTGTCATCAATAGACTTTTGAAAGTCTAGAATATAAGGACTGAATAGATTTAAAAACTTGGCATGGTTTCCATAGGATAGCTTTTATCTTCTTATCTTCAACCATTTGGTAGTTGTTAAGCGGGATTGATATGTATCGATGATCGTTGAGTGCCTCTTCTTCTAAAACATTCCAGTCTATTGTATATTCACTAAGTTTCCATTAGATACTAAAGTTAAATCTGGCCAATCTTGTTTAATCTATTAAGATATGTAGGTGGTGAGTCATGGTTATTCAGAAGAAAAATGTTATTAGACAAAATGAAATCTTGTACGAGTTCCCCCCTTGCATCATTATGTTGATAACCCCAGTTAACACTGCGGGCATTAAGATATTCTCCGATGAGGAAATTTTCTGATTGTATTTCTTTGAGAATTTTCTGACAATCTTTTTGATTGGGTTTCTTAATTCTTCTAAGGTGTGAGCTTCTGCGGTAAGTTGTTGAATCAATTTAGATTTCTGTGTTTCATTTCTACAAAGAGCTTTGTTTGCAAATCTACCCCAAACAATTATTGGTTTAATTGAGCTGGAAAAGGTAACTAATAATTTGTGCCCAAATGGTTAAGATACGAACCGCAGAAGGAACAAGCGCAGACATTAAAAGAGAACATAGAAATATACATGATGATAGCATAAAAGACTAACAATGAGATGGAAGAACCGAAGGGAGAAAAACAAATAAAATATTTCTTCAATTACCAAAAAATTAATTTAAAATCAACTACTTAAAATATTGCAAAAATATAGATATCAATCAAATCCTATTAAAAAGGGACACAATATACCAAAAGAACAAGTCACTGGAATTTAGTGGACTGGAATGTTTTTAGTCACTGAAAGTTTAGGATTAAAACTGCAAAAAATTCACGCAATACAATCATTAGTTTTTGATTATTAACTAGTTAATTACGGAAAATTATAATCTTCATGTAAGAAAAATATAGAAAAATTTGGAATTTTTAGATTCAGAAAATGAGTTACATAATTAGTTCTAATTAAGATTTTGGAACTTCGCAAAAGGTTGCACTTTAAGCATTAAATTACCCAATAAATAATACAAAGTTGAGGAATTTACTGCTCTTCATTAATTTTAATGTTGACTTGAAAATAGACAATGTCAAAAGTATACATCGAAAGTATGACTTCAAAGTTCAACATAAAATCTTGCTTCATAAAAATATTCGAAGGTTTTTCTTGAGGCATTTACAGGAAGCGTGGCATGTCTTTTTTATGTAGTGACGAAAATTGAAGTTCTATTATATTTACGTGATGAAATATTAATTATTTCGTACCCACACAGATGGAAGTCTCAAATACCAGGGCATGAGAAGTGCCGCCTCTGTTACTGAAAGGATTGTTGCTGCCGGAAAGGTAGCGTCATTCAGACTTCATTGAAATTATATTATTTTCAGAGTTTTTTTGTATGTAACAAAGAAACTATTGGAGGTTAAATCATGAGATTTTGGTACGTATTATACCTTTGAAAACTGAATCGAATGATGTAACATACATAAATATTCAGCTAAGAAAAACAGTCATAATCTTGTATCGATTGAAGATAATTCAATGTGCTTGTACACCGCTAGAAAAGGGGTTTGAGGCTTCTCATCTATGAGATGTAGCTCTGGCTGTTTAAAGTACTGGCAATGCGTACTAGAGGAGTGCGAGAGTGATATCCAATACCGGCCCATGCTATACTATCCAATACAGGATCAATGTCGTGGTGCATAACGCAACTGCTCAGCATCATCTCTCACGGTGTCCCGAGACTCGAATGCGACCATAGTAGCTTTGCAGTTAAAAGCTTGACTCATCAGTAAAGACAATTTCATTCCATTCTGCAGTCCACATCCCTCTTTCATCGCACTATTGGCGGTGGAGATGTCTGTCGTTCTGCGTCAAGGGTAGGCAAAGCAATGGACGTCTTGCTGATAACATACCACTCTGTTGCAAACGGTGTCACATGGCATGCACAGACACTTTATGATGCGTTTCAGACTAAATGTGCATTGCTATGGTTCGTGATGTGGCTGAACTATCCGTCACTGCCATGCGCAAATTTTGCCTGTCATCACATGATGTGGTGCACTGAGGTGGATAAGATCGACCACGCGTCGGTCCATCGTATCCACTTGCATCCAACGATCTCATATCCGCATTGCAGTTGTTTGGTTTCGTCCAACACGACTACCGATTTACTTGAAATGTAATCCACTATCTCGGTAGGCAAGTATCCTTCCTCTGTCAAACATTTTGTTTGATAAAACTGTTTTTTTGATAAAAAAAACCACAGGAAAAACTCAATTGCCGAACTTGAAATTTTCGAAATATGTGTCTGTGTTGAAATTCTAATCATTTGCATATCTCACTTCCGCTAATACATGTTGTAAATTGCATGTTATTTGCCTGTTTCCTTCAGGGTGTTGCATTTACGGTGGCCAGTAGTGTACACACACACATACACAAATATATATATGTATATATATATATATATATATATATATATATATATATATATATATATATATATATATATATATATATATATATATATATATATATATATATATATATATATATATATATATATATATATATATATATATATATATATATATATATATATATATATATATATATATATATATATATATATATATATATATATATATATATATATATATATATATATATATATATATATATATATATATATGCATATATATATGCATGTATTTAATTTCATAACACGTTTTAATTAAGACAATTATCTGATAAACAAAAATGGATTATACTCTTAAATTTTAACTCTTATAAATACTATTTTACATTTAATAATGTTTATGATAAAATGACTGTTATACTAATCAAAATAATTTAATACTTATAAGGCAAATACATGCAGCTGATTTTACACATTATATATCACCTTAATGGTAAGAGATTTAAGGATTATAAATTTATACATTTCATCAAAATGTTGTTTCTGAATATTTTATATACATTCATCATTTAAGGACAATTAATTTTAACAAAAAATTTCTTTTGTTCAATAGATCCACAACCATTCTTTCAACAGCTTTCAAATAAACAACTTGAAAATGAAAATTTAAACAATATTTAAATATTAAATTGCCATTGCTACAATTTATATTTTATGCTAGAAAAGTGTGATTGAAATTTATTACTAATAAATTCTTTTATTGAAAATGCTAACATATTTAATGAACATCACAAATATTTTTGACAAAAAATCAAAAATAATCTAATGAACTATTATATTAATTTCATCATATTTAGTCAATTATTCAAATTATTTTTCCATAATAATTCTGCTGAAACCATTTAATTAAGATAAATTTAAAAATTCTTAGTAACAATTTTCTTTTTCAAAGTGCTTATTTTTGTATTCAACTTATTTTGTTTGATTTTTTCTTCAGCTACATTAACTAATTATCTTTTTTGTATCAATTAATCGTGTTAGAATTTGCTCATAAGAATTTCTTTAGAGGCAGTTTAATTCAAAAAACTTTTTCTTAATTCCAGGGAAAGTTATTGCAATTACGTTATTAAAAATTCAAGTGCTTCTTCTTTTATTTTTTTATTAAATCCTTATATTATTTTTCTTGTTAAATTTTTATTAAATAAAATATACTTGAATTCCATAAGTTAAACTTTTATTTAATGTTTTTTTTTTCTTATTCATACACAAAAATGAATTGCTCATTATTGGTTCATTGAGAAATTTTTCTATTTCTTTAACTAGGCGTCTTAGTTATCATAATATGCATTTTCTTATCCATTAATGCATAGAAAATTATTATTTAATGAATAAATTACATTCAACTTTTCCTGATACAATTATTCATGCATAAATTTTATTTACATTTATTATAGTAAAATAAGGTATTTGAAATCGCTAACAAATTTAATTTTTTCCTATTTTGAGTCTATTTTTCTACATCCATAATTTTTTGCTGATGTTCCAACTTATAATTTCCTTCAAGATAAAAGTCATTTTGAAAAAATTTGGAACATCAGCACAATTTAAAGGATGTAGGGAAATAACTTTGTTTTGCTTTATCTTATTCTTTTTTATTGCTTCTGGCATTGGGTATACATTTGCTTTTTATTTAAAAATTAAATATTCAAAGGAATAATTTCGAAATATATTTCTATATTTTCCACTTAAATTGAAAAAAGATGTTATTATTATCCTAATTATTATTTTTTTTGGATTTAATTTTTTAGTTTATATATATATATATATATATATATATATATATATATATATATATATATATATATATATATATATATATATATATATATATATATATTTAAAAAATAGTTTTATATTCCCTGAAATAACTCACTATACCCCTTCATTTGTGAGTTTAAATACTAATTAAATGCAAACAAAATGCAATAATGCAAACAAAGGGATTAAATTTTCGTCTACAAAGCTTTCTGTATGTGCATTAAGGAAATTAGTTTTATACCAAAAGTTTTTTTGTCACTGAATATTTAAAATTTCATTTGTTAAAATATTTATTAATGTTTTTAAAAAGCACAATTTTTTTCATTTATCGTCATATAAATCCACCATAATTTGTTTTTTCAGTTTACTGATTTTTTTTATTTATTAGTTTCTTAATGTGTTTTATGTCGCCTAATATCCAAAAAATAATAATAATAGATGTAATGATTGTGAATTCATTTTGTAAATTTAAGCAATATTATTATTCATTTCTTTACCTCATTTAGTTATAATATATAACTGTCATAAAATATTTAGCACAAGTGCAAAAATTTATTTATACAATTAATTTTTATGCTTTAGAATTTAGTTATGCCTAATTTAATTATGCATACTTACAATTTTATTTTAATGGTTATTTTAGAACAGAGGTAGAGATTTTATATAAAAATATTTTTTATGTTGTTTTATTTATTTGAAATAATTTTTTATATACGTAGGTTACCTCTTTTAAGTTTCTACAAAAAGTAGAAAAAAAAAGGAATTTTCTGGAAGCAAACTGTTTTATTGATATTTGAAATATTCTTCTTTAAAATTTATACACATTTCCTTCCATTCATATTACTTCTTGCAGAAGCTTTTCTACTTTGAATTTACTAATTCAAAAACATTGTTTTTGAAGACATCATTATTTTTATAGATGATGACAATATCTCTGTCAATGAATTTTTTTGATAAAGGTGATTAATAAAAAGTCTATAGGTGACAAATTAGGAGAATATGGGCAATAAGTCATTGATTCAATTGTTTCACTTACTGTATGGGAGTTGACGTTGTCATGAAGAAGAATGATCCATAAATTTTTGTTGTTTTTTCTGAATTCATTGATGACTTTTCGCAAAGGAATTCCTATATAACATTTTTTAAGTTAAGTTTTTTTTATCTCCTCAAGTAATGGTTGCGATACGTCTTTTAAGACCGTTGAAACAAATAATCATTTTTCTAGAAGTGCTTCATATGATTTGGTTAATCTAAAACACCCAAAGAGTTGTGTATTGTTTAGTTTCTGACTTATAAGATTATATCTAAGTTTCACCACCTGTATCAACGGATTTTGCAGTTAGGATTTTGTTGTACAGATTTTGCAGTTCGAAATTTGACTTTTTTTATCATTTCCTTATACCAGTTTGCAATAATAGTTTTTCATTTTCTGGAAAAAAGTGCTGTTCTCATGGGGAAAAATCGTTTTAACTGCTAAATGTTCAAGCGAAATTGAATGAATTGCTGTCACATGCGAAGGAATACTTCTATCTTACGATACTTGGCATGACGATGTTCCTCAATCATCTTGCGCATTTTGGTCTCCCTCTACGATATCACCCATGGAACCACAACCACGACAGAATTCTGCAAACAAATTGTACATAATTTTTTCTGACAGTGTTTCGCTACCAAAAGCTTACCGAAGCGATACTAAGCATTTTTGTCTGATAAGGCCGTTCTGAAAGTCACAAAAAATCATGCAACGGTAACCTTCACGGTTATTTCCATTTTTTAACTCACTTGCTTTCTTATAACATCCACTATAAACAAAATGACAATTCTTAAGATGCCACTGATTACAAGATATAAAATTGATTTTTTTAATATTCTGAAGGCAAATTTCTGTAGCGCATTTTATTGGTCATTTAAAATCTTAAATTGCAGCTTACGCATTCTGTGCATTAAAATAGTAAAAATGTATAGGTAGGTTTTAAAAGATAATTTTAACCAAAATCTTAGAAAAATTTGAAATAAACTGAAGAGTAACTGTCAAATTACAAACAGATTATATAAAATTGTTATTTTTTATAATTTTAAGATAAAATAAATGGATATTCTACTTGATAAAACATACAAATATATTTAAATATAGTATTGATATATATATATATATATATATATATATATATATATATATATATATATATATATATATATATATATATATATATATATATGTATATATATATATATGTATATATATATACATACATACTGTAGTGTCTGTTCTGTCTAAGAAAGCACAACTCGAACAAATACAAACATTTATTTAAATTTAAAATTATTAATTGATAGTATTGTATATTAAAATAATAAAATTATAATTAATAGAAATTTAACTATGGCCCTACTCGGCCAACAGAACAAACACCCAAGGAGAGCCAGCTAAACCTTCTCGTTCGCTGGTCCACGACAATCTCTCCTCCTCCGCCGGAGCGGACCCCCTCCTCTCCTCTCTCCCAATGACTACAGCGCCATCATGTGAAGAGAATGAGGAGTATCCTAACACTACACCCTTCCCGCAAGTTTTGGGTTTATGTTCCACATAAACACATAACTGAATTAAATATGTTAGGATACAAAAGACTAACACAGACTTAATAATATTTTGCAAACAATTAAAGTAATATTAAACATAAAATAAATTTGAACATAGAATTAGGAAATTATTATAGGTGTATAGAAAAAAATTATACGCAAATGAATTACTTAAAATTCACAAGTTTGCATAGAATAATCAATATTAATAATATGTATATAAAAAGATATAAAACAAAATTAAAATAAATCTATCCACTGAATATATAAATTGCAATTAATGTATATAAACAATATACCAGTGACCTTAATGTAAATAACCAATATACCAAAACAATTAATGTAAACAAACAATATATCAAAACAATTGATGTAAATAAACAATATATCAATAAAATTGATGTAAACAAACAATATATCAATACAATTGATGTAAATAAACAATATATCAAAATTGATGTAAATAAACAATATATCAATACAATTGAAGTAAACAAACAATATATCAAACATTTGATGTAAACAAACAATATATCAATACAATTGATGTAAACAAACAATATACCTAAGATACAAATAAAACTAAATATTTTCACTGAAATATATTTAATACAGAATTCTTACACACTAGGCACTAAAGTCAGTTTTTATCTGGAAAAAGTCTAGATAAAGCATCCGCATGAGGCATTTTAGCTCCTGCACAATGTCTGATTGTTATATTATATCTCTGAAGAGCAAACACCCACCTCTGAAGACGAGGTGATTGAGGGGCACATTTGGTTAAGTATGGTAAGGGATTGTGGTCGGTATAAAACTCAATTTCTGAACCAAAAATTATTGATTCAAACCTTTTTAACGACCACACTATTGCATAAGCCTCACGTTCAATTGTAGACCAGGATTGTTGAGTTTTAGTCAATTTTTGACTAGCATATGAAACAGGATAAATTTTGTCATTGGCCCGCTGAGACAGGCAAGCACCAACTTCTACCTGAGAAGCATCAGAATAAATTATGAAAGGCTTACCTGGTGATGGAGTGTGAAGTGAAGGTGCCTCAACTAGGGCTTGTTTTAGAGATGTAAACACTGTGTCGTGCACTTCAGACCAGGGAATATTGTCAGGCACACGTTTCTTAGTAAGCTCAGTTAATGGATATACTAATTCAGAATATTTAGGAATGTACTCACGATAGAAGTTACACAACCCTAACACACTTCTAAGATCCTTTTTGGTTGTTGGTCTTTTAAGTTGCTGTATAACTTGCACTTTTTCCGGATCAGGTTGGTGTTCTCCAGAGCCTATAATATGTCCTAAGAACCTGATACGAGGCTTGGCAAAATCACACTTGTTTATATTGACAGTAAAGTTGAGCTCCTTTAATTTTCCTAAAATAATATTTAGATGCAATAAATGTTCTTCTAAATTATTCGAAAATATAGCTATATCATCAATATAAGCACGTGAAAATTCCTTAAAGGAAGATAGCGCTTTATTCATCACCCTTTGAAATGTAGCGGCGGCATTTTTCAATCCAAACGGCATGACTTTGAAACGATATTGAGATCTATGGGTTTTGAATGAGGTGAAATCACGACTAGCTTCTTCTACTGGAATAGCCCAGTAACCCTTCAGTAGATCCAATGTGGAAATAATATTAGCCTTTCCAATACAATGAATTAATTGCATTGAATCTTCCATAGGAAAATCATCCGTTTTTGTCACAGCATTAAGAGATCTGTAGTCGATACACATCCTAATTCCTCCATCCTTTTTGTTTACACATACCACTGGATGTGCTATTTCAGCCGAGCTCTCCTCTATGAGATCTAATTCCAATAGTTCATCAATCTGGTCATCTATTTGGGATTTAAGAGCCTCTGGAATTCTGTAAACATAAGGTTTTTTACGTTCTTTCCCTTCTTCTAATATGATCTTATGTTCATCAACTTTGGCTATTTTAACATTTCCTGTAAACAAAGTCTTATAATTTCGTAATAAACTCAAAATATTTTCCCTGTCATCTCTAGATAAATGTTGCATGTTTACATTTCGTAAAGGATCCCCGGCATGTAATTCACTAGTAAGTCTTGGAGAAGCATGAATTTCACCAAATTCTTCGTCATCTTCAAAGACAATTCCCACAGCATTGACCCTTGGACAATATTTTCTGATTTTGTTTACATGGCAATGTCTAATATTTCCATCTGGGAGTTTAACTTTATAGGAGTTAGGTAGGCAGTGCTCAATTACTTCGCCAGGACCTGTCCATCTGGCATACAATTTGTTAGAAGAGTCCGGAATCAATAAATAAACTTGATCACCCACCTTAAATTCCTTTGGAACAGTCCGGCGATTGAAGTAGTCGGTGTAGGCTTGTTGTTTTCCAGCAGCTATCAATGAGGCTTGTTCGACTGCTCTTTCAAATTTTATCTTCTGATCTTGTAAATAATCAACAACAGATTTACTCATATTCAATGGAATAGGAATTTCGCCAGTCCAGCTTGATTTCAAAACACTTAAAGGTCCTCTTGCTTCTCTACCGTACAAAAGCTTGAAGGGAGAAACGCCAGTAGTGCAATTTGGTACTTCTCTGTAAGCGAAGAGTAAATAAGGGATATATTTATCCCAATTGCTGGGGTCTGATCGTATGACATGATGAAGAGAGTTCTTCAGAACTTTATTATATCTTTCAATTAATCCATTGCTGGCAGCATACGCTGGCACTGAAAATCTGGGAGAACATCCTAAGCGATTAATAAATTCTTGTGTTAGTTTAGAAGTAAAATTAGTCCCTTGATCACTAGCAATAACGCTGGGAATACCAGTTCTCATAAAAATCTCCAATAGCGCATCACAAGTTGCCTTTGCTGTTAGAGAACGTAAAGGAATAGCTTCTGGCCATCTCGAATGTTGATCCATCAGTACTAAAACATATTTGTGTTTACGTGCCGAAGAAGGCTCAATCGGCCCGATAATATCCACGTTCACAACTTCAAACGGTAGGTCTGGTCTAAGAACTGGAGAAATAGGAATTCTATCGGAAGATTTCTCAGGAGACCGTAATTGGCATTCTTTGCAAGATTTACAAAAATTTAAAATATCATTTGACATATTCGGCCAGTAAAAACTATATCGAATTCTTTCTTTTGTTTTCTTTAATCCCATATGACTTCCGAAAACAGATGTATGAGCCAAATCCATAACTTTCTGACGGCGACATTTCGGTAAAATTAACTGATTTACAGTTTCACCGCAAACTTTCTCTTTGTGGAATAAAATGCCATCTAAATCAAAATATTTACCCTTGCCACGTGATAAAGAAGATCTCACTTCATCCAAAGAGGCACATTCTTGTTGTTCTTTTTTAAATTGTAATGATTGGCTCAATTTACAATTTGTTTCGGCTTCCAGCACTTCCTCACCATCAGAAACACCCGGATCCGTGGCGTCATTTGAACAGAGAGCCTCACCCACATTTCCGGCGTGTGATGATTCAGCAGTCTCGTTATGGTTTTCAACTTCATGCGACGCCAAAACAAAGCAGGCGGCAGACTTCTTGTTTTCTTCTAGCACTACATTTTCCAATAAATAAAAAACTTTCGTTGGTATTATACATTGCCCTTGGATTTTATTCGTAACAGCTGCAATAATTTCGATGGGTTTCGAGAACATTTTATTTTCCGTTTTTAACGCTACTTGAAAGCTCATTAATTCAGCTTCTATCTTTTCTCCAAAAGCACTGATTAAAATGACTCTTCCCTTTTCTGTTTTTGATTTTGGAATAAAGTCATTATTTATGACTGGAAGTTGACATCCTGAGTCTACGAGAGCTTTCACTGGAGTATTATCTACGTAAATGTCCACATATTGAAGAGGATTTATTTCAATTTCCGTTCTTTTTTCTTTTAAAAATTGAGAGCGAATTTCTGCTGTTAGAATATCGCTTTTCTTATTATTTGCTTTAAATCTTTTTGGGCATTCTCTCGCAAAATGCGAATCTCCACAAATATAACATTCTTTCACAGTTCTGTTTTCAAAATTTTCTTCTTTCCGAAAATTTTTAAATTTTTGTTGTCTAACATACGGAGGAATATGTTTTGACTCTGCCGAATATTTTTGTTCTTGTTCGTTAGAATTATATCTCTTGAAATATTCTTTGCGAGGAAATTCTTTCGGTTTTGATTCTGCCGAATATTTTTGTTCTTGTTCGTTATAATTATATCTTTTAAAATATTCTGGGCGAGGAAATTCTTTCGGTTTGACACTAATATTCGTTCTGACATTTTCGTAATCATCCAATTTACTTGTTATTTCTTCTGGAGTTTTAAAATTTGACCAAACATCAATAAAATGTTCTTTAATTTCTAAGGGAACTTTGCGTTTTATTTGATCGGTTATTATTAGATCACATAGTTCTTCAAATGTTCGTATTCCAAGTCCACTGATCCATTCTAAGAAATAATTTCTTAGTTCATAAGCAAAATCTCGCCAGTTTATTTCTGGTTTCTTATGATGCTTCGTGAAGAATTGTCTAAATTTTTCTGGGGTCATTTTATACCTTTTGAGAAGTAAACTTTTTACTTTGTCGTAATTCTCGGTGACTTCTTCCTCTTCCCTTGCTATAATTTGTACAACATCATACGGCAATAATCCAATTAAATGCGTAACCCAAAGTTCTTTTTTAATTTCAATTCTCTTAGCTTGTCTTTCGAAGAGGACAAGATATAAACTTATATCATTCGTTTTGGGATCAAACTTCTGTAAAATATTATTTAAATCTAATTTCGCCTTAAAATGAAAATCATTACCAGTATTTTGTAAGTTATCTTCTCCAGTTCGTTCTTTTTCCATTAAACCTAGTTTTTGAAGCTCGAATTCCATTTCTAGTTTTCGTTTTTCCATTTCTAGTTTTCGTTTTTCCATTTCCATATTCCATTTTCTTTCTTCAATTTCTTGCAATCTTTTCCGCTCTTCAATTTCATTTCTTTTTCGTTCTTCAATTTCTTCATTTCTTTTTCGTTCTTCAATCAACGAATTTAAGAATTCTTTAATGAAATCTTCGTCGTAGTTTTCACTTTCTGTTATCAATTTTTTTAGTTCGTAAAGTTTTAGATTCGCAGCATTCTCAATGCCTAATTCCACTGCAATAGTTCGTAAATCTTCTTTCTTTCCTTTTGCGAGAAAAGCCATTTCAATTACTTATAAAACACAGTCAAATAAACGAATTCACAGTTTCGTTTCAGATTATGTCAGAAACATCAGTTCGTAATCCTGTGCGGCTGCGCCAGTGTAGTGTCTGTTCTGTCTAAGAAAGCACAACTCGAACAAATACAAACATTTATTTAAATTTAAAATTATTAATTGATAGTATTGTATATTAAAATAATAAAATTATAATTAATAGAAATTTAACTATGGCCCTACTCGGCCAACAGAACAAACACCCAAGGAGAGCCAGCTAAACCTTCTCGTTCGCTGGTCCACGACAATCTCTTCTCCTCCGCCGGAGCGGACCCCCTCCTCTCCTCTCTCCCAATGACTACAGCGCCATCATGTGAAGAGAATGAGGAGTATCCTAACACTACACATACATTATATATATATATATATGTGTGTGTGTGTGTGTGGAATCTTATCAAAAAATTGTGAATTCGGATCTATAGTATGTTTATTAAAAATCTGGTACTTGAAAACATCGTCAAAAATAAAACAACATTAAATTTCTTGTAAATTATAAATCAATGAAAATGCAAATGTAAATTATAAATCAATGAAAATGCAAATGTAAATTACTCTAAAATTATGCAGGAAAATATCAGGTTATTAAGTTTTTAGTTCATACAATATTATCTGTTCTAATATCAAGGCAAGTTTTAAATATAATTGTAAGTTAAAAAAATCAATAATTCAGTTTTTCAAAGATTTTGTGTGTGTCTGACGATTGCAATTTCTTAAGTATTTAACCTGAAACAGAATTTTCATCCAATTCGATTCTTTAAATATATCATATTTGATTCTCAAGATGAATTTTTTTATTTAACACTTATCAGCAGATAAATATACTAATAACAAATATTCCTTTTTGAATCATGTGTGCATTGACATTTTTATATATTTTCTAAAATAATTTTATCTTAACATAGCGCATATTTAAAGAAATGTTTTTGTGTATTGATTTCTGTAAGAATTTATTAAAGAAAAAGGAATAAATATTTTGAATATATGGAATTTGGTAATTCATGAAAAAAATATGTTAACTATATATTTCTTATAAATTCATCTTGTTAATTTAAAAAAATATTATGAATTTGTTATAAGAAAACATTATTAAGAATATGAAAATAGACTAAGCAATAAAAACATACACTCAAAAAAATATTATTAGCAAATTAATGTGTTTCAAATTTTATGAAATTGTGCATTTCAACGCTATCTTAACTAATTACAGAGGAAACCCATTTCATTAATTATAAATTTGTATTTTTATAAAAAATATTGATAATATTTTTTTATAATTTTAGAAAACTAAAAGAAAAAATTGTTACATAATAAAAAATATCTTTGCATTGTTTTATTTATATATAAAAGCTTTATTTTAACCCTTTCAAACTGATATTTGTTGACGGAGAAATAAATTCTCAATGAAGATTAATGAGTTATTAAAACTTTCGTACAATATTTAATTTACATTTATGGAAATTTTAATATATAATTTGATGAACTTAGGGAGTACGTCTTTCAGTATGTAAATATTTAAACATAAAGTTAAAATAGAATATTATATGATATTTACTGATGTCCCCTGTATCTATAAGGGAAGAATATTAATGAAACTGGGAAGTTTTATTAGTATATAATATAACGCAAAATGTATTCCTGAAAAAAAAAAACGCAATAGATTTTAAAGTTTTGATGTTTATATTGCCAAAATTTTCATATTGGTTTTATTTTACAATTTAAAGGAATAGTTTGCAAATTTTCATCAGTAATAAAAATATGAATGTCTATTTATATCGTATTTGAAAAATATTCGATATCTATTTTGATTGTATCAATTGTTAGCTTCATCATTTATTTATTATTTACGTTAAATAAGTCATAAAGATGAAAATCATTGAGTGTGATAAAGAAAATATATGGCATCATCAATTATTTTCAAATATTTTCTCCTTTTGTACAAATATGTTATTATTTATTTATGAAACTAAGACTCAATATAAAATGAGATTCTTAAACTTAAGTCTGATTCAAATATTTTAGCAGAGAATACAAATATTTGCCAATTATATATATATATATATATATATATATATATATATATATATATATATATATATATATATATATATATATATATTATTGAATTCTTTATAATATTTCTAATTTATATTATGTAATGTTCAAATAGTTTATTTCACAATATAATCATATGTGCGTATATATTTCAAACTATATTTAAGGAGTCAGGAAAAATTTACATTTAACTTCTTCTGGAAAAGTATAATTGCCCCGAACAGAATGGTGAGTCTACTCATTTTCTAGGTTAAATAATACTATATTTACATACACTAATGGAAAGTTAATGATTAAAGAATATCTTACCTTTGTCCTATCACTGGTTGATTCTGCAAGAGTTGTCTGCAGCATATTTTTGTTATTTTATATGCAGAAATATCAATTAGTTTGATAAATATTTTTTAATTTTAATTTCCTGAATTTGCTTAAAGGCAAAAGTAATTGGAAACTCATTATCAATCATTCATTAATATTTGGATTTTCTTAAGCTGACTTTTCTGCGTGTGCGTAAGACACGTGTAAAAATTTGAAAATGATGAAATAACACAAGTATAATATAGTTTAAGGCTATAAATGTTTGTAGAAAACTTATTTTTTGCCTTTATAATTTCTTATGTACTTAAAAAATTAAAAACACAGCTTCTAAAATTTTATAAAACAGTGAGATATGTTCTAAATTTAAAAAGAAAAAAATCTTCAAATTCTAAGCTACTGTAAGTATCTCTATATAAAATAATTTCGTCAGACTAGAATGACATTATTTTGATTTATAAAACTTTATGTATTCTTAAAATAAAAAATAATGAAACTAAATATATGAATCAACATGGAAAATTGAGTATCAAAGTGGAAAAATAATTAGATTTTAGGTGTCGTTTTATACATTTGGGTACTAAATGTTTGAAAGGAAAACTTACATTAATTTACTTAAAAAAATTCTTATTTATAATGATGAAAGAAAAATAATCTGCCAAGTGTTGTATTTTTGTTCATTAAATAAAATATTATATCAAGCATTTCATCATTTTTCTTGTATTTTAATGTAAGGGCATATTGATATGGGGCATGCCAGTTTTCTGAATTGTATTACGTGGGAACTTAGTGTCACCTTGCTAGTTTCATGGATATTTTCAGCGATACTAAAATAAGTTGTCAAAGGGATTCGCACTTTGAGTTTTAGTTCCATAATACATGAGTTTGATTTCAACTTTAAATATGACTATTTGTAGTCATATTTAAATGCATGGCATATGGTCAATTTTAGACTCTAAATGCCTGTTAAATTAGCTCCCGTGTGGAAAAAAATTCAGATTTTTCAAGAAACTAAAAAATATAATTTGATACTGCAACAGATCTTTATTAACTCTGACAAGAGATGGCGTTACTGCCTAATTGAGTGAACTAACAAAATATTCAATAAGAAATAAAGTTAGATGATATAGAAGGTTGGTTTGATTTGTTTGTCGCTCAACGGTCATTTTTTGCACACGAGAGCTAAGACCGGGACCTACGGTTTTAAGTGGACTCCGAACCACTAAAAACATCCATGCCCAAGGTGGGATTCGAACACACGAACTGTTGAAACGAAGGCAAGAGCACTAACCATTCGGCTGCTAGCTCGGCGGGATGATATAGAAGAGAGATGTAAGAAATGGAAGCGAACCAACCGGTTCATAAATAACTTTGTTTATTATTTTTATAATGTACCTTATAAACTTATATTTAACCTAGTTTATTATTATTAAGTATTTTCTTTTGTAACTGTTTTAATCATGTGTAATGTCGTAATAAATGTTTTGTTTTGTTTTGCATTATTCTAATTTCCATTTTCTTACGTTCCTACAATACATTCTTTTCAAGTCGAATTTATATACATTAAATATCGGATTTTAATTTAAATGTTAAACATGTAAATTCACTACCAAGAAAGAAAATAGACGATGCTTTTAAAAAGTTATAAAAATTCGCAGTCGTATAAAATTTTTTTTTAATATAAGAACATACTAGTGTGTGAAGTACATGAAATTTTATTTAAATAATTTATCATTTTATTATTTTTTTATATTTTGTACACATAAAATCTTTTTGTGCACCACAGATGTGCAACACCGTAAGTAATTAGAACAGAAGGAGAACATTAAATATTATCATTATGAAAGCTTCTTTTAATATTAGAGAACTTTAGTTAACAGAATGAATGATTTATTCACAATAAACTCAATTTTTTAAGTGACTAAATTTTGATATAAACACTCATTTATTATAATTTATGTGAAGACATAATACATACAGACCGTACAATAAAAATATATTATTTACTTTTGTAAATTGAAAACGGAAATAACACATTTCAGCAAATATATTCTTTATTAAAAACTTCGTGAAAATGCGAATAGCTAAAGCGTTTTCATAAATAGAAGTCCTTATTTATTGCCTTTAGCGGTTTTACCTCAGGACATTAAAATTGTTTATTTTGGGAAGTCAATTATAATGATCCAGTAATGATCATCAGAAATGACGAATTGCTAGATACGGTTAGTCCATGATACAAAATTCCTTAACTGGTACTTGATTATATTATAATCAGGCAACATTTACAGAATGATGATTGAATTCGCAGAATTGAGTAAGTTTCAAAAACTTCAAGGAATATTAAAAAGATAAAACAAGTGTCCAGGAATCGAAGTATAATTGAAAGACTGAATATTAATGAGAACTGTTGTATTGAAATAAAAGTATATCTTTTGTGATCAAATAAAGATTCCCATGAAATCAAATAATGACTACGGTGAAAGAGAAAAATCAATAAATTTAATAAGCTGTCAACTGTAACGTACATAGTATCACCAAATATGGCATCATAGGTTTATTTGGAAATTGATTCTTTTCATATGGATTTAATTTGCTAGTACAGTTAATGAATTAATGATTTTTTCATTATGTTTTAATGTATATAATGAGACTTCTAAGAATATTGCTTGTTATACGATTTATCTCAAACGACTGTTATTTGTTTTACTTTTTTATCCTCATTGAAGCTGTAATGCGTAATTAAAAAATAAAATTCCTAATTATTCAAAATCAAAGCGTTATTATTAGTTGGAGTAAAACATTTATTAAAAAAATTAGTTATGTGTTTTATTTATATGTAACTAACTGTTATTTATATATAACAAAACATTATGAAAACTAACACGTAACAGCCAAACTCTTTGTTAATATATACAATATAATTGTATATAATATATTGTTAATATATACAATTTAAATATATCTTTAACTTGCATTTCAAATCTACAACTAAAACGCTTAAAAAATGATTCTATTTAAACATAAAATATTCGTAAGAGAAAATGAAGACAAAAAAGACTACCCTGCTGAAACTGGCGTTCTTTTTTATATCATATTGCTTGCATAAGTAACATAATGCCTACGTACCTAACCCAAACAAGCTTCTTCAGCCATGCCTTCTATTTCGCACACTCAGCTAGATTGGGGCTGAATGCTTCCTTTGATCACTCCTGTTAGGAAAAATGATAAATAACATCTCACAAGAAGGTCATTTCTTTTTTATCATGTTTCACGAACTACATTCCATTTCTATTATAATCATCTACTCAGGTACATATTTCCTTCTTTATATCTTGTTTTTCCTTTTTTATTAATTTTTTTCTTTGATATTTAATTTCTTCACTTGCTATTTAAAATTATCTGATTAAATTAAACTTCAAAGAAAAAATTACAAAATATATTTCTTCTTTCAAGCGTTCATTTCTTGACATTTTTTTTAATTTTACATAACAGGTGTTAATTTGTTCTTAAACTTCATATACAATACACAAGGATACAAGGGAATTATAGGTCAACATTTTTCGTTACTTTATTACTAAGGAATTAATAATTTTATATATAAAAATATTTTATCTCGAATTGTAAACTGGACTTAACTTTTATTTACTTATTATATTGTTTATTGTTTTCGACATTATGAATCTCTAGCTGTGTTTTTACACTCACTTTTTGAGTTTAAAGTTTTTAAGAACAGTCAAATGTTCTTTAAAATGTATGGCAGGCTACTTATATTATGAGATATTCTAATATTTTAAAACTTCTATTTGCATTTCTTTTTCTCATAAATTAGCAAATAATAGTATCTGTATGCATGAGATAGTATTCAAGTCACAAAAAGATATATTTTCTTGCATTCCGATTTAACATGTCATATGAATGCCTGTAGTGTGCTTTACCAGTCAGGTGAATTACTCAAAGAATTCAGTCCATATGAATTGCGTTAAGACTTACTGCACTTTCTCAAACATGAAAATTGAAGCACAAATTAGATTGGTTTCCAAGGCGAAATATTTTTATATACAAATATCTATGAAATACATACACATATTTTGGTAACTACTTTCAACAATGTTTAATTTGAATTTGACCAAAAAAATGCACTTTCAGAAAAACTTGTTGAATGGTATACAGATGCAGAAGTAATTATGTAGTTCTCAAATACGGGATTATTTTCTTCATTTAATAAATATATGAATAAGTATGAAGGCAAAAATAAAAAAAATATCATTGTATGTTGGTACTTGTGTGATAGTTTTTCATAAAATGCTTGCAGTTATAGAGTGAAAAGATATTGATAGCACATTTGAATTATTCTATACTTGTTTCAAAGTATTTAAAAAAATTACCAGCCCAAATGTGAAATTGTGGGTTAATGAGCATCAGCCTTATTGAAGAGCTTCATGAATATATTTCTGAACAAGAGAATCCATAAGAACATAGTTTATATGTTTCTCGTAATCTATAGAGTCAGCAAAAATATTTATTTGCCATAAATCCATTTTTTTTTTTCAGTCTTTGTCAATAATTATTTTATCTAAATCAAAATTGTAGACTCCTTTTTATTGTTTGTACATAAAATATATTATCTTATGAAAAGTTTTTTAGGATTAATGCTTAGGAAACATTGGGGAATAGAGGAAGTTGCTGCAAAACTTTTAAGTTGAAAATTTATAGGCTATCGCTTATTATGAATTCAAATAAAGAGTTTAAAATATCGCTATATTGGAATCTGTCAATGAAATTCTCTTAAGCACAATTTGAAATTGCAATAAATATTTTAAAAATATGGTCTATATTTCTTTGCATTGATATTTCCATTCTTTCTGTCATTGAGAAAGTAATAAACTAATTATAATTTTTTTCCATATTATACTACATATCCTCTAGATGTATTTTTAAGTATAGCTTCATAACATGTAGCATTCATAAAAAGGTTCTTTAAAAATTCAATAAACCTTACTTAATACAGGTTTTTTTAAAAAATACTCTGTATTTTAGGTTAAATTCAAGGGAGTTTCATTTAGCTTTCTATAAAGTTAGCTAATAAAATTCTATAAAAAACCAAATAACATCAAATAAATTTTATTTTTTGATTATTATATAAAACTTTAAATTTAACACTTTTCTTGTCAATTTATTTTTACATATTCATAAGAAAATCAAAAATTAATTTCTAAGAAAGTTTGAAGAGTTTTTTAAACATTAGGTTCAAGAATTCAGCTTTTTTTACTCCAGAGTTGAAAATATAATTATTGCAATAATAAAAGTATTGTAAATAAGAACAAAAATATCAGAAATTTTATAAGCATAAAGAAAAACAAAGGAATTATAATTATAAGCAAACAATTAAAATTATATAATTCAATTGTTTGTTTATAATTATAATTCCTTTGATTTTATTTTTGGACTTTCAATTTATTTAAAATAAACAGTCTTTCTAAACAAGAACACAAACAGTGTTGTTTTCTAACAAAGGAATAAAATAATTGCGAAAAACAGTGAAATTAAGGGAATATTTACGTCCTTTAATTTGACTATTTTTTTGTTAAGTTGAAAGAGGATAGGGAATTCCAGCAAACAATTAATGCTCCTTTATTTAAAATTTTATACCTTAAGTCTGTAAAATTAACCTCAAATAAATGTCAAATGTCCACAAAAGCATTTTTTTGAGTTAAGTAAACATACTAGTTTACTTCTTATCTTTAAAAATTCGAAGCTTTAATCGACATCAACTCTTTTGTAATGTTTAGAAATCTAATTGGAGAGAAGAATTGTTTCCCTAACATCAAAGACATTTTTTAGAAAAAACTACTTATAATGCTTCCGTGTGCAGTTAACTTAAAGAAGATAAAAAGAAATTACTATCTAAATTAGCAATTAAATTCTTAGTAATTCAGAATTGAATTCATGCTCAACAATGAAGTTACTCTTTTGCTTCATTTTTCATTACATTAAAAACCTTTAGCTGTATTATTTTTTCATATTTTGAAGTCGTAATTGCTCTTTAAATCTAAAGTTAAAGATATTGATTAAATAAAATGAATTATATAATAATAATTGTATGTATTAGTTAAAAATTTAAACTGTTAAAATTATTCCAGCCCATTTAATTAGATATTATATTTCTTATCATATTATAGGTATATATTATAGGTTATATCATATTATTATCATATCATTTCACATCATCATTATAGGGTTTACAAATTTTCTTATAATATAATAAAAGCTTTTAGGATTAATTTCACTATAAATTACATAAATTTAACAAATGCGGTTGTATTAAAGCAATTAAATCGAAATTCTGAGTAATTTCTAATGCAAATGAATTAAAAATGTGTTGGTATAATTTTTCATTGAAAGCTTTAATATTGGATGTTAATGTAATAAAATTACATGTATTATTAGATATTTTAGATTAGATATGTGATTTAAATATTATAATATTTAAAATCTTAAAATAATATGAGTAATTTTCAGAAATAGATGAGTATTCGATTTGTTCAAATTGCTTATGGCCTCAAATAAATCATTTTTAGCATTTAATATGTTTTTTGCAATATGATTTAAAATAGCTTGGATTGAACACAATAATTCATATAATAAATTTTTATCTTTTATGTTTTGTTATAAAAGATCCTTGGGTAATAAATGAAAAAGAAATTCATTCTGTTTGACCAAAATTATAGGTTAAGTGGGTAGTTAAAGAAAACGTTACTAATTCAACTTTATCGCATTATGCCCTCTAACACCGTCATTAAAATGTGTTTTAAATAATATTTATATGACATTTAGTAAATTGTCATTTCATTATTCATCGGAATAAACTATATCAATTGAAACTTGTTTCCGTATTTTTTACGAAAATCTAGAACTATATACAGAAGTAATTACTTATGTGAAATATTAAAAAATGTTTGCTTCTTAAAACACAAACTTTTCTTTGAATTAAGTTCTGTTATTTCTGAATAATCTATGTAAAAGAACAAGATAAATAAAACATGAGACTTGAGTTTTATTTAGTGCAATAAAATATTTACACCAATTTAATCCCATTTCTCTCCATGGTGTGTTCATAGCATATTACAGAATACACTGCTTTCCAGCTCACTTTCAAACTTTATAATTATATTATCAATTGATGCAAGACTTAAATAGATTTTATATCAGCTTTAATTTCTTTCTTAGCTTCAACGCTTGCCTGTTTCTTTGTCTGTAATAGAACAATCCATAACATCATATTCGAATAAATAATCGAAATTTTAATCAACACATTGATTGACATTATTCACTTTGACTTCTGCTATCTAAATTTATAATTTTTGATCTTGTCTTCTAAATGACTGGAGAATATCTAACCAAAATGCGGAAGCATAAGTTTATTGGATCTATTTCACATCATGTGGAGCTATAATGGGCTTTATTCCAAAACTAGACAATGAAATCTTTTTAACTTAATGTTACAACATGTATCAGTGATTATAAATAGCTATGAAAGCAGTGCAGTGCTCATTACAGATATTTTTAAGAACTTTTCTCACTCTAAGAAAGACTATTACAAGTAAATTATGTGTATATATATATATATATATATATATATATATATATATATATATATATATATATATATATATATATATATATATATATATATATATATATATATATATATATATATATATATATATATATATATATATATATATATATATATATATATATATATATATATATATATATATATATATATATATATATATATATATATACAAGCTGACCCAGGCACGCGTTGCAGTGGCCTAGTTTTTATAATACATTGAATCAATTTTTTACTAATTCTTGTGTATAATCAAATTAATATTTTTTAAAAAAATTTATTGGTTCATTCATATGAGATTAAAAATAAAACGTTTCGCAAACATTTAAAAGTAATAGGTAAAGTATCGAAGTTTTGAAATTAAGTACAAACCAACATAAACTTTCTGAATTTACATTTTATTCATCTTATATTAAATTATAGTTTGTAATCAGTGACTTACTCTTATAAAATATACTATATAAATTAAAAACATCTAAAAATAAATTTTTATAAATGAGGTAGATAACATTGACATCGAACTATTATTTTTTCAATTTTAAATTATTAAAATTAAAATTATCTAAGTACTACTTTGTGTACAACATTCCTGGTTAACTTGTCTTTCGCTAACACGAAGAGATTTGATGGTTTTCCTACACGTGAGCAGGCAACATATAGCTGTCCATGTGAGAAACGTGTTTTTCAAATCCAAACCGCAAATAGACATTGTTTGGCCTTGAGATTTATTTATGGTCATCGCAAAAGCTAAACAAATCGGAAATTGGAGCCTTTTAAACGGTATTGGAGATTCTGACGCTATCAGTGGAATACGTGGAAACAGGACGATATCTCCTTTAAATTTTTTCGTCAAAATTGTTGCTTAGAGAATATTTTCGGTCATTTCTTTTATGACTAAGCGTGTACCGTTACATAATTGAGGTGGGTTTAAATTACGTAGAAGAATAATTGGTGAACCAATTTTCAATTAAAGATTATGTGGTGGCATTCCTGGCATATCCAGAGAATTCAAAAATTCAGTTGGAAAGTTTACGGTTTCGTTTTCATCAATAACTGTGTCGATTGATTTAAGAGACATCAAATCACCGGGCATTATCTGTTGTATATTGAAGTTAATTTCGTTCGCATCAAAGTTTCTTGCTGCCAAAATAGTACGATTACAGCGCCAATTATCAAATTATAAAAGAAAAATAAAAAATAAAAGTCTATAAAGAAATACTTACATGTTTTCGAGGTGGTATGAAAATTAGTAGAGAAAAACAGTAATAAATAAAATTTTATTTTACTATTTATAATATTAAAAATATTCAAATTGAACTCTACACAATAATAACACAATAAAAAGTATAATTATAAAAATGATTCACGAAAAATTGCTACAGTATGATTATACATCATGAAGATGTATGTAAATTCCATATTCAACCACGCGGTTGCGCTCGCACGCTAATTTACTCTGGGAGATACTATAATCTAGAAAAATAAACACGTCGCCATCTGCCGAATACCTCTGCAACTTAGATGCTAAATCACCAACTATTTGGAATTTACAGAATTAACTGATAAATAGACACTAATATGGTATAATAAATATTGAGATCAATAATTAAGAGATAAAAACTATTCATCTTTTAAGTTGGACCATATTATAAATGGTTAAAAAATTTTATCAAAGTAGTTTCTGAGTTTATCGCGAACATACATCATGACACACGAAATTTTTCTGTATATAGAATTGCTGACCCAGCCACGCTTTGCTGTGGCTGAATAATTATAATACATTGAGTGAACTTTTTACTAACTCTTTGGTACAATCAAATTAATATTTTTTAAAAAATTTAAAATAGGTTCATTCTTATGAGATTAAAAATAAAACGTTTCACCAAAATTTAAAAGTAATAGGTAAAGTATCGAAATTTTGAAATTAAGCATAAATCAACATATACTTTCTGAATTTACATTTTATTCATCTTATATTAAATTATAGTTTGTAATTAGTGATTTACTCTTATAAAATATACTATATAAATTAAAAACATCTAAAAATAAATTGTTATAAATGAGGTAGATAACATGGACATAGAACTATTATTTTTTCAATTTTAAATTATTAAAACTAAAAATTTTTCCGCGGCATTATACTGAAATAAAAAAAATTAAAAGAATATATCATTTGAATAAAATAAATTGGATCAAAATGTACTGCAGAATAAATTAATAATTACCAAATTATAAAATAAAAATAATAAAAGGCTATTGAGAAATACTTACATGTTTTCGAGGTGGTATGAAAATTAGTAGAGAAAAACAGTAATAAATAAAATTTTATTTTACTATTTATAATATTAAAAATATTCAAACTGAACACTGCACAATAATAACACAATACAAAATATAATTATGAAAATGATTCACGAAAAATTGTTATAGTATGATTATACATCATGAAAATATATGTAAATTCCATATTTAAACACGCGCTTGCGCGCGCACGTTAATTTTCTCGAAGATGGTATAATCTAAAAAAATAAACACGTCGCCATCTGCCGAATACCTGTGCAACTTAGATGCTAAACCGCCATCTATTAGGAACTTACAGAACTAACCAATAAATAAACTTCTGCTGACATTTAATGCAAACCGGACAACGTTCGGAAGATGTTGAGAAACTTGAGTTTTACCAGAAAGTTTGATTGCCGGATTCCACATAAGCTGATAGCAAATCAATGGGATCATTGAATCACCACCCATGTTATTCATATTGATTTGCTTTCCCGGTACAAACATGACCCCTTCTTGACAGGATTTGTGACAGAAGATGAGAAGCAAGTTAAATAGCATAACGTAAAGCGTCGTAGTGTGTCATCTTTCTGATCCACCTGCCTTCAATACTTGAACTTCTTCCCAAGAATGTGTTATTGAATGTGTGTGGTGGGATGTGCATGGAATAATTCATTGGAAGGTTTTGTCACGCAAGCTATAAATGTCACTTTCTCCTTTTAGTCTGGCTGCATGCAAATTTCATTGCATTAATGCTTAGCAGCATGATGCTGTCATAGTTTTCAAAATGTTAATGGACATTTGGTTGGGAGGTTTTACACCATCCTTTCTACTCTCTTGATTTGCACAAAGTGACTGTTGCCTATTTCACGAGTTGAACAATTCCTTCAAACGGAAAATCTTTGATGATCTTGATACTATGAAAAAGCAATCCAAGACTTTTTGGACTCATCCCAATTCTACTGCCTTGGGATCCTTCTCTTACCAAAAAGACGTCAAGAAGCCATAGGTAGCAATAAGGATTTTGTACAATCATCGGTATTGTTCAGTTTGCGTTTATTTTCTTTTTCTTATGAGCAATAAAAATGGGTAGAACGTTTGCACTCACAAAAATAATTTAAAATAAAAAAATGGATGTAAATATATTTTAATAGCCGTCTGGTTAGTAATTTAAAACTTAATTAAGCAGTTCATTTGCTTGATTTCTGATAATCATGTGGGTTATGTTAATTCAGTACACGATTTGAGTTTCAGGTATTTGATACAGCTTAAGCTTTCAAATGCAAATCATTATCCTCGATTGACAACACCAAAAATCATTTTATCATGAATAATAGCAGGCATGTAGATTCAGTTTTTTAATTTTTATGAATATTATATTATACAGAAGATATCTTGAATAATGTCTATAATGTGTTTGATCTACTACTTTAGCCTGATTTAGTTAATCAATTTTAAGTTATATATAATTTTACACTTCTTTGCTTCAAAGTAGGACACTTATTCCAGATATATATATATATATATATATATATATATATATATATATATATATATATATATATATATATATATATATATATATATATATATATATATATATATATATATATATATATATATATATATATATATATATATATATATATATATATATATATATATATATATATATATATATATATATATATATATATATATATATATATATATATATATATATATATATATATATATATATATATATATATATATATATATGCAATCGTACTCCTCCTCCATACCGAGTTTTTTTAACATGAACGTTGTTTAATATTATACATAATTGATTATTTTACTAAAATTTCAATAATCATGTTTTCTGTGGTCATGATAAGCTGTATGAGTAGCAGTTTGGGGGAAGTGAAGGATTTTATACATCACTCATCCTGCGGAATCTTCTACAGGTATGTTACTCTCAAGGGATTTTGGGGACATTCTGTTGCAAGACGACGTTGCAGCTACTCTAGACTGTTAAAGAATTTTTCAGAAAAAGCTATTTTTATATAATATTATGAATATATAGTGGTATGCGTAATATTGTGAATATTTTATATGTAAAAATGATTTTTTATATTTTAACATATAAAATATTTTTACAAATTTTTACACAAAATTTATGTAAAATTATTATTCTACCCAAAATTGAAAGAAATAATTTAATAAATATTTAATGAAATAATTAAAGGCAATTTTTTTAATTAAAACTGATTCATTGAGTTGAAATAAAATAGCTTAGTTCAATCAATTAAAAGGAATGATTAGTTAAAAATTTTAAATTATAAGTAAGTCTTAAAATTAGAATACGAGCGAACTAGCGGGCTATTATAAAATCAAATTGTTATTAACATTAAGAATTATTTTTAGATACACAAGTCATATCCATATTGATAATTCGAATCATAGAGCTTCATGTGTTATTTTATACGTAATATGGTTTTTTTAATATAGCCTTGTAAACTGTTGAATCAATAAATATTGCAAAGTGTGAACTAATATTATGCAACAGAGAGAAATGTCGGTTCAGAAATAAATATATGATATATGTAAATATAACATAAGAATTATCTAAAGAAAATAACGCAGAAAATAATTGCTTACGCCAAAAATATATTTTATGCATTGAATCAATGAAATAAAAGTAATTGCCATTAATTTAAAACAGTATATTTAATTTTAAATTTTGCAGTTTTTGAGAGCAAATTTTATTTTAGAAATACTTACATTACAAGATAAAAAATAAAACACTTTTTATTTTGCATCGATCGTCATATCATAAAAGCATTTTGTTTCTCTAAGCAAACATTGAAAAGTATTGCTGATAAAATATCTAAAAAGAGGCTTATATTTCTTGTGGAGTTTTATTGGGAATTTTTATATATATAATATGTATATTGAGAGAGATATAAAAGTTCACTTTAAGCTACTCAAGTTGTCACAACTTTCTTCGGTGTTAGTGTAAAATTGAATAATAGTGACGTATAAAATGTTTAAAAGAAAATAATCCCGAATTATTACTTTTTTTATTAAAACAAATAGTTTTTTTAATTTTTTAAAAATATGAGTGGTTTATATTTTCCCCTTATTAAAATAAAAGTATCTAAATGCACAAAACGAAAGAACTTAATCCTCTTAGATTGAAAGAAGCAGAAATTGAATATATTTAAGCATATTATTTGAGTATTATTTACAATACCCCCAAAACTTGAAAACTAAACAAATTTTAACGGAACTATCTGTAACCAAAGTATAACAAATCACTGATATATTTTTACACAGACTTGTATTTATTTTGAAAAAATGATAATGAATAAAAATAATATTTGTCTTTGTTTAGATATAATCTTGCTATCTTAAAGAATAATAAAACATGAGTGATATACAGTGATTGACAATTTTAAAATTTATTTAAATGTGATTTGCTAAATTAATGGAGTTAACGGGTCAACAATGATGTATTATATCACATATGGGTTAATCAAAGCTTTTGAAACTGCGTGACATTCTGTAAAATAAGAACATTATGTAACATAAGACAATATAAGTTAAAAGCAGAATATTCAAGATTATTGTAAGAAACACTTTGTATAAAAGAACACGTGTTTAATTTTCAAAATTTTAAGCACTTAACATTTGTTTAGTCTTAAAAATTTTATGAATTTTTCTTTAAAAAGTAAGTGATGATACGAGGGACTTATATCTATAAAAACACTACCTGGAATATTCATCGGTTTCTTACAGATTCCCAAGTTTTGGAAAATAAGTAAATATTTAATTTACTATAAAAACATATAGACAGCTGATAACTCATATCTAAGCTTATCAAAATAGACATTACAGCTAGATTCCTAGATTCTCTCTCTCTCTCTCAAACTCTAGTCATAAATTAATAAAAATATATTTTCATATGACATGTTTGCTTATAGATAAGACATATTCAACTTTTCATTTTATAGCATTTTCATTAAGAATTAGTGAGAAAATATTGTCAGAATACAGCAGATTTAAATCATTTCTTTAGAGAATGCAAAATATAATTGTTGCAATATATTGAATTATAATTTCTTAGATTTAACTGCACTCACTTTACAGTTAATGTGAAGACATTAATTTATGCAAACGTTTTTCATCATGTTAATGTAACCATGTTTCAAATAATTAATTTTCAAAGTTTTGATAATTAATATAAAAACTTATTTATGTAAATATTGTAAAATAAAACAATATATTCTATGAAACATTTAAGAGCTCTTAAAATGCAAATTAAATTAAATATCATATTTAATTTGTCTGATTTTACAATTATACATTTAATATTGAATCTATTATTGACCCAATCATTATGCGCATGGCTCTTCATAATTAAGTTCTGTAAATAAACTATAATTTTCAGGATTAAAGTGGTATATGTATTCCTGTTTTAGTGAAAGCATTTCTATTTCAAATTCAAATGATTATTTTCTTTAGAATTCTGCAGTTTCAAAATTCAAAAAATTAGGTGAATTGTTTTATATGTACAACATTTTAGAATACTACTAGAGATTTTAAAATTAGGTATATTAATAAAAATCATTGAATCTGTTTTTACAAATTACATTTTGAAACATCCAGTAATCCATTTTGCACATAGTCATTTTTGTATATTCTATATTTTTATATTTATAAAACCTTATAATAACAATTTCTTGGGAAATTGTACAATTTGCTAAACATTTATGAAATTTTTATTGTGTAGAATGAAAAAATAAATATATTTTTGTTTAGTAGAAAACTTGAAATTTGTTTTTAAAAAATACCAGCTAAATTGTTTATGTTAGAAAGATGTTATAACATAAATTGACAGCTGTACATGCAACAGGTAGAAGCGCAATGTTCATCTCTCATTGTTCATCAGAGAAGCAAACCTGAAAAAAAAAAATAAAACAGGCTTATTACCTGGCTTAGTTGGCAACCTGACTGTCGGAATCTGTTTTAAGGCATTTTTTACCATTCACAACTTAAATTGCCTTTTGGGAAGACTTTTCATGCATAATAGGCTGTATTAATATGTCAAAAAGGAGGAAACAAGGAAATCATTGGGAACCTTCCCGACAGACTCCAACAGACAGAGGCACAATACCCTCTCTCATTGTTGAACAGTGGAGCTGATCGAACACAGAACCTTTTAATCTAAAAGTGATATTCTATTACTAAATCATGGTGAGTCTCAGCAAAAGAGACTTGGCATAATGATACTGTATAATGACTGCTCTTTTTGTTCTTTCATGAATAAATCGTGGGTGGTTAATTAACCATGCCATCCACATTTTATTTGACATTTGTACACTTTTCATAACTCTCTCAAAGTTACGAGTATAAAGACTATTATACTCATTACCAACAAGGTAATTTCAATTGTATCTGTCAATTCACTTAAAGCAAAGGCACCGATACTTCATTTGAAATTGAATCTAAATTTTCATTACCGATAATCTAATTTCTTAATCTGTAATGCAAATGCATGATTTTTTCCTCAGCCTTTTGTTTTTTTAAGCTCCAATACGTGTTCCTGATAGACTTATTGTTATTTGGATTTGCGCTGGTGTTAAACTTGACCAATAAAATGTTCTGACATCTCACGAACTAGTTCTTTGTCACGATTTAAACAATTCAGATTAAACTCGTGAAAAAAGCACAATTCAATTACTCAAATGAAATATCCTCCGATAACTAATCTGTTAAACAAAGATAATATTTTTTTCATATCGTGGTAATATTTAATGAAAATATTTAATGAGAAAATTTTGAATTGCCCTTTTTATCCCACTTTTGACCATGTAAAAATAACTGAAATTACTATAAACAATCAAAATAATTGTCAAAACAAAGTACTACAAAATATTGAATATTATATTTAAAGAAAATATATTTGCAACACATGCGTAACGCCGTAAAAGTTTACATGTAATTTACACTCCCAAATGAATAATTTTGTAAAATTACATTGCAACACATAATTTTAAAAAATTTTCATTTGTGCTACAAATAAAGAATAAGTTTAATAAAATGTAGCACATTGCAATACGTTGCATATTTACAGTGAGTGGAAGTGTGCAGACTGACATTTCCAAAATGTGAACTGCAATACTTATTTTTTTTGTATTTTTTCATTTTAATTTTGTATATTTGCTGCTTCATCATTCCCAAATAACGGCCTATATGTGTTGAATCTTGAACAAAAATTTCTCCACAATGTTACGCTGTCTTCTGGATGTGATGTAAATAAAGTCCAGATGGTATATATAAATAATAACATTAATTAAGAAGATTTTCATATAAAATACAGTAACAATTTAATAATATATAAATTAATTAATCTAGATGGATTTGTTAATGTCTGGAATTGTCATCTGCAACAGAAAAATCTATTCATCACATATAAACTGATTTCTAAGTTCCTATACCCAAGATTCTTAAATTAAGGTGTTTAAAGTCAGCGGGATGCTCGAAGCTGGAAAGTTATAAGGTAAAATAAAAATTAAATCTGAAATTACTATTATATTATCGCACCAATAGAAGAAATTCATACAAATTTCAGTTGTTTCCAGCAGAAGTACTTCATATTTCAGTATAAAATACTTAAATTTGATAAATGATAATTATTAATTTTAACATATTTTACATAATTACTTAATAAGATGCATCAAACATGACATTTAATGATTATCCACAAGTACCAAAATTGTCATCAGATTTCGCATTTCCTGCATTTATGCAATTTTTTTGCTGGAAAATGCATATTAAAATGTTGAAAAAAATGCTTTAATTTTCAAAATTTTTTACAAATATATCTTATATTTATCCCTTTAGAGTATTTACAAAATATTTTATAATACTCCTACGTGGGAAAATTAAACTTGTAGTGAAAATATTCTCCATTGTTACAATGTTCCAATGCACGTTCTTTTGGGTTTTTTCCGAAAATTGTAGACGCATAACGATTTTGTTTTTCTTAATTTCAGTGAAATTACGCATCTTTTTAATGGAACTAAGACATTTATAATAGTTTAGGTGAAAAATCTTTTGCGGTATTTTTTTACAAATATATATAATATAATGCTGATATAAAATTCAATTATTTATTGAAAATTTTATGTAATGATTTCTAATGCATTTTATGTTATATCATTATAGTGAAAATGAAACAAATAAAATTTACATATTCCATAAATCTAAAAATCAAGCATAATGTTATAGCACATGAATACTTAATTATAAATACTACTGAAACAAACCTTAAAATTAATTTTCTATGAATTTTTAAACTTTAATTTTTCAGATACACTATTATGTATGGCAGTTATGTAGGATAGTAACTGAAGTTATATATTGAATTTTAACTCATCATGAATTGTTGTAGCCTATATCCGTAATCATATGGAATTATTTTGGATTATCTAGAAGTCTAAATGAAAAATATAGGCTATATATGGTATAATATTATTTATGAGAGAGATTTTCTTAGATAATTTAAATATGTATGTTCTGAAATACACATAAGCATCTAGTAAAGTAGTATAACATACAATAAACAAAACTGTTTTTTTGTCAAGTTTGAAACTTGTTTAATAATTTTTAAAATTGTTTTTGTAATTTAATTTTGTATAAAAAAGTGTCTGTTAAAGTTTGATTTCAGATTAAAAGAACAAATTATTCCTTTCTTTTTTCAGAGTATTTGTTTTTGTAAACTGTCTGAAATATTATTTTTTCAGATAGTTTACGAAAACAAATATTCAAATACTTTTTTTTCAAGTACTTGGGGACATGGTTCATAAAAAAATCAATTACCAAAGAAATGTTTTTCTTTTCTTTCGCTAGCATTTCATTATTTATTCTAAAACATGAAAACAAGTGCAACGGAAATATAATTTTGAAAACTGAGTCATTTCCTATTTTTAAGAAAATTATTTTTTAAAATGAAAGAGCTTAAATAGTTTTTTTACAATTCTCAATCCTACGTTCAAGGTTTTTGTTTCGTCATTAAGAGGGACAAAATATTTTTCACTCACATTATATTTCATAGAGAATCTAAGATTTAAAATAACAAGAAACTTTCACTCATGTAAACATTTAAATAGAGTCAAAAAGTTCTTCTTCTTCTTCTTAAGGTTGGGTTTGTATGTCATTGGCACCTCTGCTTTAACCAGCATTTTGTACCATTAACTCCAATTCCAATGTTTCCTAGTTCCAGTTACTCGGGTCATCCACCTTATTATTAAAGTCCGATAACCCTTTAATGGAGTCTAGGTGTAACTCTCTAGTATGAATAATGCCTAAAGAAGTTAATCTAGGGAGGGCAAGAGCCTCGCATTCGTAAATGATATTCTTGGCCGTTTCCTCTTGCGTATGACATTTCCTGTAGATAGGGTCTTGCTGAAACAGTCCCATTTTATGGAGGTGTTTTCTGAAATAGTAGTGCCCAGTTATGAAGCCTACGATAAAACGTATCTTCTGCCTAGAGCATCTAAGAATTTCAGAGTCAATCCTCGCTGATGATCCACAGATCATACTTTTAGCGGGGGTTTGACCAGGAGTGTTGAGCCAAGCTTCATACATCTTCCGTTCAAAAAGGTACAAGTACGTATTTATTTTATTGATTGTAGGGAAATGCTTATAATTAAATCTTAATTTTATTTATTTAAATTTTAAATTATTAAATTTTATTTATGTTGTTTACAGAGCTTTCAAATACAACTGACACAAATAGATTTTCCAATTTTCTAAAACAATTTAATATTATATAAAAAATTATATAAAGAAATATAAAAATAAATAAATAAATATATTTTATAGCAAGACGTTTAAACTTATTTCTTATACATTTACATATTCGAAATATGATAATTATGTATTTTTCTGAAAACAAATGGATTACTTTTTGTTTTGAATGAAGAAAAAGATGAAAATATAATATTAAAAATAAATTTTTAACCATAAATTTTTAATCGCCAAAAGTGATTTATTTTTAATGCATGAGTCAGGTGTTCTTCATCTACAAGTTGAAAAAGTAAAGGAACTGAAATTGTTCTTCTGAGGTTAATGATCTTACCCGAAGTTTGTTGGATTTATGGTATTGTTTCATCTAATACTAATTCTATTTAATTTCTATCATTCTTTTATATTCATTTCTTTGCATTAGAAAAAGAAACTAAGCTTAAATGTATAAAAATGAAATAAATCTATTCACTTGAATTTCAATGAATTTCTTTCATTTCTTTAACAATTGGACTTTTTATCTATAAGAAAGAAATCAATTGAAATAGGATTGTGTTTCTGAGAATTTTTTCAAATAGTCCTTTTTTGTTTTGGTTCTAAATAAAGGTTAAATTGAAAATATGTGAATCTCAATATATTAACCAATTAAAAATGTATGATTAAATTCATTTGAATTGAAAAAGTAAAAAAAAAAGTAAAGTAAAATTTTATTGATTTCAAAAGAATAAATGAAACGTTGTAATGACACTAGTTTTAAAAAGGCGTTACGATTGTCTTCCAATTATATGATAATTAATTAAAATTAAATGATAAAATAAAAATGAGGAAAATTCTCCTATTTACAACATTTTTCATAATGCTTTATATATTTTTCTTAAAAATAGAAAACAATTCGTTGCAATCGAACACACATTTTAAATAAATGGGAGTTCCTAATTTAATTTTCCAAAATTGTTTTCCAGTAATTTCACTTCCAAAATATAATATTTATGAATAGTTTTTTTTAACTGATTCGCATATATCATTGTTGTTTTGCTCATAAATTTCTAATGAATATAATTACTTAACTAATCACAAAATATCTATTAGAAAACATTCAATGAAACCATTCTACCTGAAATTATAATTAAAAACAATTTGTTTTATATTCTCAGCTTAATAAGATAGTTTCGCTGTTTGTATTAATTAGAGATTTCTTAACAGCTGTGTGTGTGTTTTTTTTCATACCAAAAACTAATTATAACCAGACAAAATCACATATTTATTATTCGTATAAATTTCCGTTGGAGTGGAAAGTTTGAATATTTAATGATGAAACTAAATTGATTTCCTGGAAACATTTTAAAATTAAACATAATATTTGTGATTAAAGTTATTTTAATTGTTAATAATTGTTAGTTACTTTAAATTTAATTATTTAATTTAATGGTGAAACTAAATTGATTCCCTGGAAGCATTTTTCAATTAATCATATTATTTGTGATCAAAGTTACATAGATGATAAATTAGAGTTTAAAGATTTACAAATAAAATGTTTCAAGACATTTATTTGACGGAAATATTTAAATTAAATTGACAATAAATAGATAAAAGATTTTACTTTTATTAAAATACTTTAAATTAAATTCAAAATACTATTGTTTTCATTGTAATATATTTTTTAGAATGAATATTCGAAAATTACTTACTGAGAAATTTTATATTGATTAAACAATTTACATGATTCCAATTGAATTTTTATCATTAATTAGTAATTTTTAATTACGTTATTTTCCCTTTCATAGTGATGTTAGATATGAGAATAAAACGTTAGGAAAAATAGATTGTGTATTAGTGTTATGTTTTCACTCTCAAATGAAGCATCACCATAGAAACCTATTATTAAATCGATTTTAAATCCCTAATAATGTATTCTGATCTAGGGAAGTATTACGTATAATATTTTGTATCATAAGATCTTTCTAGTAAATATATAGACTTATTTTTTATTTTATAATTAGAGAACTCAAAAATTATAATTACAATATATTTTATGATAAAAATAAACATGTTTTTAGCTAAAAAAAAGGATGACAATTTTTCACTAATATTCACTATCTTTTCATCAGCAACTCCTTTCACTTTACCTTGGGGTAGTCACTATCATACTAAATTAATTATTTTCAGTTAAATTTTTCTTTAAAATTACTTCATATTTATTTGAATCATGATAAGAAGTATCGAAAAAAAATCTCATCAAATGTGATTAACTTTCTGAAATTCTTGAAATAATTTTATTGAAAATACAATCTCTTTGCAGAAAAATAAAATCACATTCTGTCAAAATAATTCAAACAATAGGAATGCAAATACATAAGAAAACCAAATTTTTATGTCTTTGAAATGGAAGACTCATTTGCAAATAATATTAAGACTTAAAATAATTATGGCATGATATAGATTTTTAAAATATACTTGCAAAATTCGTTTTTTATTGATCGATATCAAATAAATACTAATTAAAATTGTATTATTTAAAGTAAATTTAATATTTCAGTTTTTCTAGTATCGTTTCTTGAAATAAGTTTCTTAAAATTTTACAAAATCTCAGAACTGATATCTCGAGAAAATTATAAATTCTATGATAAAATAATAAAGGATTAAACTCTCAAAGAAACAATTACTAGGCGTATTTGGAAAGTAAGTAGCATTATAAAAAAAATAGTAACAGAATTTTTTTCAAGCTAATATTATAAAAAATAAAAAAATAAATAAATAAAAACATGTATTAAATTATTTTTTTATAGTTTCCACCAATGTTAAAACACTTGACGGAGCATGTTATCAGCGTTTCTACACCGTGCTTATAGAAACTTCCCGCCAATGATCATAATCACGATTCCTCATCATTTCACGTCATTGTCCGATCCAAAGCACTTGTCGTCTAGGTTGTGTTTTACTGGATGAAGCCAAATCTGGTCGATACGGCGGATGATCGAAATTCTGATAAGAAACTGTTAAAGGATCGTTTTAGTGTTACAAACAGCATGGGACCAATTGTTGTCATGAAGCAACACAATGCTTTTACTCAGCATCCCTCTCCTTTTGCTTTGAATTACTCACCGTGGTTTACTTAAAGTATCGCAATAGCATGCGAACTTGACGGTTTCCCCTCAGGGAAGCATTTCAGTAAGCAAAACCTCTTTCATATTTCAGAACACAGTCTGGAATATGAAAGCACTGTGATTTTTTTTGATCATCCGCCGTACCAACCAGACTTGGCTTTTTTATTTTTTTTTGCTGTCATCTTCGTTTTGAACTTTTGTTTTTCGGTGATTGAGTGTGTCTCCACTCCAATAACTGTTGTTTTAATCCTGGTGTGAATTGTCTAATCTAAGTTTCATCACCTATCACAGTTTTGTTTAAAAATACTCCACCTTTTCTCCGTACCGTGTGAGATATGTCGGTGCCTTGCCAACTAGCTTGGTTTGTGAATACCAGTGAAAGATTTTGGAACCTATTGTAAAAACACTTTTTCACATGAATGGTCTGCTACAATTTCTTGCAAAACAATATGTGAATTTTGTGGAAATTCGCTTAAAAGCGTTGTCATTGTGAAACGTCTATATTCATGGGTTTTGTTATCAACTTACCATATCAAATCATCTTTGACAACAGAAAGCCGTGCACTCCAAGCCTCATTTTAGATATTTATTCGACCATCATTAACCATTCTAACCCACTTTCTCACAATGCCATTACTCATCGTTCCTTCACCATAACAATCTTTAGTTTGTCTATAGGCTTCAGCCAATTTCACATTCCTTGCTTTGAAGAATCGAATTACAGCATGAAGCTCATAGACGGAGTGATCAATAATTGTCTTAAACATTTTAAATATGCACTGCATACTGAAAACACAACGTAGAGGTACCTAAATGATCTCTGATCTGAAAGAGTTTATAGAAATTCTTTAAAAATTGAGAGCGTTTGTCCAGTCTAAATTCTCATACTTTTGACTCATTTAAAAATGCTTCAGAAACTCCTTAATTATGCAATAAAATAATATAGCAAGTAAATCAATCAATAAAATTACATTCATAAGAAAATTGTATTTCCTTACTTATATTTTGGCGAATAAAACATTTTTGAAAATTCCATTTAATCATCATATTTATTTATTTGAAAAATATCATAATGAATGATTATGAAGTAACTTGTGTTTGATGGAATCCAGTTTTTGTGTGGTTTGTGAAACAACTATTTCTAGTTACTTTGAAAAAACTAATATATTTGTTAAAATAATATTTCTTAAAAATTATTAAGTATTTTATGTCTAAAATATGAGATAATTAGTAATTTCATTTATTAAATATTTATGCAAGTGTTATACTAATTTATCATTTGTTGAATGTTTGATTTTAAAAATTCAATAAAAAACTAAATATTTGCGTAATAAACATATATAACTTAATTTTTAGTGCATATTTTATTAAATAAATGTAAATGCTGAACTCTATCAATAGACGAGATTAGTTTAAAACTCATATGAAATTGTTGAGTAAACTAATTTTTTATATTTAAAATATATTCTAAAAGATCACATGATTTTTAATTATGAGTTACTCATTGCAATTAAACCATGTACATAGATCTGTAAGTTTTATATCTTTATATTTAAGCATAAATTATTGTATAACATTATGTACTAGATAGTCATACCGATTATTTGCGAGAAAGCTTCATTACAAATATGAAATAGCCATAAACATAATTATTTGTAATTGTATTTATTTCATTTTTGTTTGCATAAATAGTTTTTTCTAAAATAAGTAAAATCTATTAAATATTTCTATAAAGTTTATTAAAATCTTTATTAATTATAAATTTTTATATTAATGCGCGAAATTTAACTTTTTTTTAAAATAAGGGAGAAATACCTAAAAAGACTAGCCAACTAAGTAAACGTAATCTTCTCTATAATATGTGATCATAAAATTTCATTTTAAAAATGAGACAAATAAATTGCCAATATATGCAATAATATAAAATTTGCCGATAAAAAGTATCAAAATAGGCTATGTCGTAGTGTAATACGACATAACCAAACCCTGAGAAAATAGGTGTGTGTATTTTTATTGCACTTTAAATTTAAGAGTTTCCTCTTTTCCTTTCAAACTAAGCGGGAATGATATAAAGGAAAGGATGTAATAAAAATTGGCACAATGAAACAAGTGCAATAAAAGAATAAATTTTCCCTTTCGGAAGGGATGAGTGATCTGGAGGAAATTGCAGGCAAAGTATATTGTTTTATGATATGTATTATTTGTAAATCTGACCAGTCGGGAATGAGGGGGAGAGATTTCTGACCTATCCCATAGAAGTATAGGAGGAACTACAGAACTTTGGAAAACCAATGGTGTAAAGAGGAGGAGCTAAGCCGAAAATTATGAAGAGTTAAAAACTGCATCAAAACACAGAGAAGACACACAGATGCCCCAGAGAGGCCCGGCATAGAAAAGGAGTCCACAATTGAGGATTGGGTCCTCATTGAGCATAATAGAAAAGAACGATCGAAGCCCCACATTCCAGAAGGAACCCTGCCTCGAATTTCCAGAATGGAGCTGCAGATGTCCGACAAATAGATGAAGGTAAAGTCTGAGGAGATATACCAAAGACAGAGAGAAAAGAGGGAAAACTCATGAGCGATGAGCAAGCCGAGCGAGATCCTGAGACGGTGATGCCATTGACGTTAGGAGACAAACAGTTACTTCTAAAAAAAGTGAGTCTGATCTCTCGTTCCTCACTAGGCTGGTCAAATTCAGTGATGATATTAATGTGTAATTGTCATAAAACAAATAGTAATTTTAGAATCTCTATTGTTTAATCAAGAATGTTTTGATTGTAAATGTAAATTTCTCTTGTAATTAAGTTACTAAAATAAATTATTAAGTTTTATTGTATTTTGTTTTGAATTTATCTCTGTCATTCAATTATTTGAAAAACGAATCTGAGTTTCCTCGGGATTCTTCGAAAATTACCGAGTTCACCACAACAGGCTACACAAAATTAAAATTGTAAACTTTGTCAAAGGTAAATATAGGTATAAAAAATTTAGATTTTTTTATCCCCTTTCCAGTAAAAAATAAAATAAAATATAACTATATATATATAAATATATCAAACAAAATGAAAATTTATGATACACAGCCGGCAGAATAGTCTATTTTATTTATGACAATACGATGACAAATAAGCGATTTTCTTGTAATGAAAACTTCATAAAGGTGACTTATTTACCTGCCGTCTTAGAAATTGCTTGAACTAAACAATATCTTAAAGATGTTTTGTCTGCAATTGTGTAAGTAACGTATATTAGGCAAATCATCATCTTCTTTGATGAGTCTTTTTTCTTTTCTTGGTGATCGTGGCCTATACTACTTAAATAGAGGTATAGTAACACATAATTGTTTATTATCTCAAACATGTAAGAAGTATATGTTATAGCAGTTCTGGAGTTCTTCTACATGCACCCCAACAGCTCAGTAGTTTCTTCACGTCACTTCCAGTAAAATCAGCAAGGTGAAGTATCACTGTCCACGGACAGTAAAAGCTCAGATGTACCTCATTACTTGACCGTGGTTCAAAGTTAAGATATGAACGGATCGCTTCAAATCTTATGATACATTCAAATGTTCACATGCATCGCTATGTACGTTTGAATCCATATTATGAAATGAATTAAATTGAGAGTACGATTGGTAATTCAAATTTTAGCCAATTTTCAATCACAAGAAATCATTATTGTAACGGAACTATTTGTGTCTACTTAGGTACTGTCCTAGGTAGTTTTGTATACGGTTTTATACATAAGAATTTATAAGCAAAAAATAATCAAATATTCATATGACGCTCGTGTAAATGAAAAGATGTTCACAGAATGGATTTTTTAATGTATTTACTTAATATGAATGTCTTTGAACGCGCTATAAAATCATTCAAAAGAGCAATTGTGACACGAACCTCTAGACCACCTGAGACAGTTTAAAATGATGTTTTCTAAAAACAAATATGATTTCCCAACAGAGCCAAAGCTATATCTTTAATACACCCTCTTAATTATCTCTTACTGAAATTGGATTCACGCATTTATTTCATTCAAAATAGATCTGATCTAAAATCTTTCATGTCTTTCCCCTTCTTAGAATCACGGTTCTGTCAAAACCATTATTTCAAAAATTTGACTTATGTTCATTTCCTCATTGCTTTTAACATGTTCCTTCATAAGTACTACAAAACTCTTTTTTCAAAAGAATTTCACATCTTATGATTAAAAACTTTTAAGAATTATGGTAAAGTATAGAAAGCTTTACATAGTTTAATTTTATATTAGTTTCTGGTAACAAGTTAAAAAAATTAGTATTAGATATAAAAATGTTCTCTTATGTTTCTTATATATAAATTAAGCATTTTTGAAAGAGTTTAACTTAATCTTCCTAAGTTATATAATATTTACGTTTAGTTGTTTTAGTGCAGAAGATTAATATTTAATGGTTTACTAATTATGATTCCTTGAAATACGTTTTTTTTTTTTTTTACTGTTATCAAACTTAACCTGAATTTCACTTTTTCGAAGCTTTATTTTTATACATAAAAATTTCTAAATAATTTTTTAATTATATAGTAAAGCTTAATTTTATTGTAATTAGTATATTGTTCCAGTCGTTTCAAAGTTATAATGAAATATGATGTAATTTTTTGAGTAGTATAGAAAATATAAATTTTACAATGAACTGAATAATGAGATTATGCAAAGCCTACATTATTTTGAATGTAAAATGCAAAATGTATAATGTAAAATGAAATAAGATTTTAAATAGGATTAGGAACTTTTTAAAACTGAAAAAATAATCAATTTTTTCCCTCTGTTAATTTATGCATGTAATCTACACAAAAATTACAGCAATGTTAAAATAAAGAATTACAACGAAAAACAAGAAAGAATAATTTTTCTTGAAGTTTTTTAATGATAGAGTAAGAATATTGATAATTAATATTCCGAAATAAAATCACGTGCCGTGATTTACAAATACATAATCAAAGAATGTAAACTTTTAAGTTTTATTTTGCAGAATTAAATTTTATCACAGCATTATAAAGTTAAGGGAGAATTCCAACTCGTGAAGGATGTTAATAAAAATCAAAGGATTTGAAATTCAATATATTTATCTTAGAACAAACTTTCCTCTTTCTAATGATTACACAGATTTATAATAATACCCGACATGTATACATATATACATTTATGAAACGATCCAAAAAGAAATTACTACATTCTATCCATCATTAAAATTTAATATACTTAAAAAAGACATTGCTATAGGAATTTAAATTCTATAAAATTCCAAATATAGAAATAGAAAAATATTTTATATTATAAGAATATTTTGTATAAAATCTAAAATATGCATCATTGGTATCATTTTGCGAATTTTCCGAATTAAATTAGATCTTAAGCAAAACATAATAAATTTAAAAATTTCTTATAAGTATATATATTTTTTATTCGTTACATAAACTCTGTACTAAATATTTTTATGAATAATAAATAAATTACATAAATGAAAAACTAATTTAAAAACTTTTGCAAGTATACTAAGTATAGAATTATGTTTATAATATTTGTAGACTGTCCACATATGTGTGTAGACAGTATCACTCTATGTTAAAGGCTATGCAGCTATTAAGGGATTTCCGTCTAATTTTTTCAGTTGAGGCAGAGATTCGCCAATTTTTGTTCTGTAATTTTCGGCTAAAGCGGCCTCTATTGGGCAATTTTTCAGCACCAGATCTTCCAGTTCAGTGGATTCAGCGAGGTTCTTGAACTCATTCACATCCTTAATGTTATTGTTGGACAAGTACAAGACACGAAGTTTCTTTAAGCTTGAGACCGGTTTCAGCTTATCTATGTTATTGTAAGAGGCCCACAGCTCTTCCAGAGTCTCTGCCACAGCCTCAACACCATTAAGGGTCTTCAAGTTGTTCCTTCCCACAGACAAAATCTTCAACTTAGTCAGGCCGCTCAGGTTTGTCAGTTTGTCAATCATGTTGGTGGAGAGGGAAAGCTTCTCGCAGGATGTGAGAGTAGACAAAGACGCATCCAGTTTGTCAATGGATGGAATCCATCCATTGAGTTTTACGACTACTGCTTCAGAGGGATTTTCCCCAGTCTTCTCCGCCCATTTTTTCAGTGCATCTTTCAGAGCAACTCCCTTACCCATTTATTTCAATCAATTGAGTCCTTACTTTTCCAGTAAGTTCAGCTCTGAAAAATAAATTAAATGTTTAAGTTTAAATTACAAAGTATCATAAATTTTTACTAAGGGGAAAAATTATTTCATTTTTAGTTATATGTCTTATATCATCAGGTATGTATTTTAAAATAATCATGATGTATTAAGTTTGTTAATAGATTTGCCTTCTAAGAAAATAAAAGGAAAAAAAAATAAAAACAAAAATAAATTTGAAGCCATCGTTATTTAGAAATTATTTTTAAGAAAATTCAACCTAAAATATTATTTCAATACCTATAATGAAAATTATATTTATTGTCAGAAAGTACAATTCTATAACCCATTCAACAATTATTCAATATAAATTTCAGGTATACTTTAAATCTTTCTTTTGATACTTTTAATCTTTCAGAAAATGTCATTAGACATATAAGATTTTATTTGACTAGTTAATTTATTTAAAGGATGGAAGAATGGGAATTTATATAAAACTTTAAATCCTTACCTGTAGAATGATCTATGATAAATTTGAAATTTTGATTTAGTTTTTCTTTCATTTCAATCTTCAAAATATGAAAAATGGAAAAAGTTAAAAATTATGTTGGTGCAAAAGTACATGAAAACGTACGTTTATACAGCTGAAAATGCAACTAAACATAAAAAAATAAAAAAAGATATTTAGTTTTACCTCAAATAAAACTGATCTTGGAAGCCATAAAACATTATATCAAAAATTAAAAAATAAAATAATAAAAATAAAATTACTCGAACTGTAGAACACCATTACTTGTGAGAATTAATACTCGGAAATTGCTTAGGAATTTTTCCAGCAATGAAATTTGTTTAGATACCGAAATTAAAGTCAGAATTTAATTTTAATAAATGAAAACTGCAATGTATTTAACATCTTAACTTTGTTAAAAAAAACACTAATTTTTAAAAATTATTAGCGGAAATATAATAATTTTTGTAATAAATAGTAATTCTTATACTCTTCATGAGCTATAAAAAGGTCTATTTAATTTAAAGTAATGCAGAGGGTATTAACACATTTTTAGAACGATTTCGGGGCCGTTTAATTAATATTTAAAATTTAAAGACTATTTTTTTAAATGTTCGATCTGATAGCCTTTTTTCTGGACTATAAGTCTGCATCGTGATTTCTATGATAAAAGAGCTTTTCGTAAAATTTACCGTAGGGTATTGCTTTCCATTTCTCTTCTACTACTTTCCAGAGTCCATCTATCGTGGTGGGTTTGCGTTTAGAAAGAGCTCTTTTTAACAGAACAAAGGCACAATAGTCCTTAGTTGAAACGTCAGGGAACTTCGCAGGAATATGCTGAAAAGGTATATATGCAATACCTGTATTATTCTTCATTTTGTCAAGGAATGTAGTGGTAGTTTTCGAAGTGTGACTTGTAGCTTTCTCTTGATGAAGTTTCACTCTTTGAAAGTCTTAGGGATAAAGAAGTGGAATTTCTTCTGTAAATATTGGACGTAAAATCTTCTCCTGATAGTATGATGAGTTGATTTTAACATTTTTTCTACTCTTTTTATTTTTAATTTAAAATTGTAGGAGAAACCTGCGACTATCATAAACCCCTTACTGAAACTTTCTTTACATTGACGGAACCAAGTTTGTACATTTTTTTCTCCTCGTTTTCTATAGTAAATAGACCATTTTTGTGGCACTCATTTAAGTAAACCCATGCTTCATCAAGGGTCACAATGTATTTCCATTTATCCCCTGCTAAATGGTTTTCATACAGGATTCTACAAAATGTTTTGCGTTGAGCCATGCTCGGCAAAAGCTGGTGAACGTTATGTTTTTTAGCTTTTTTAAGTTGTAAATCTTGGTTGATTATTTTATTTATTGTTGCTACAGATGTATCTAAAGACTTTGAAATTGATGTCTGTATTAGCTGATTTTCTCTTGTCACCAGGGATTTCACTTTAGAAACATTTGAAACAGTACGTAGGTTTTTCGGATATTCGTTTGGAGTCTTCTTTTCATGTAGAAATAATGACTGACGGTTTTTAACTGTCCAATTAATAATAATGCTTATTTTGCACTTTTTGAAATTTTAATACCATGCATTTCACAACGTTTTAGAATCCTAAGATAAGAATATTTCTCTTCGGAAAGCGCAAAAACATATCCTTCAATCCACAGCTTGTTTACAGGCGACATTTTGAAAGAAGAATAAATTTAAAAGTAGCAGACGGTATTTCTCATTTCAAATAATAAGCTGTTGAAAAACATTTTTGTTCTAAAACATTTACTTTTTTAAAATTCTTAATTGAAATCGTTCTAAAAATGTGTTAATACCTTCTGTATTAGTTAACTTCAAACTAATAATAGTATAATTAATAGCATAAATTATCTGATGAGTTCTTTTTTGTTTTAACATGAAATCAGGAAGGAATATTTTGAAAAATTGTATTTCATATAAAAAAAATCATGACTTTGAAAATATTGACATCAAGAGAAATTAATTTTGATTAAAATTTATGAAATATTCAGAGCATATTTTAATGCATTTAAAAAATAACATGTATTTAGATGTTAATTTATTTTCTTAAAAGGATGATGAATTATCTTCCTGATATTGTCTATACGTTTATAAAATATTTACAGATTATATATATATATATATATATATATATATATATATATATATATATATATATATATATATATATATATATATATATATATATATATATATATATATATATATATATATACACACAAGGCAAAGTTTCTTTGAAATTTTCATCAATGTCAATAAAATATTGTTTAATTATACACACTAAGGAAAGAATTTTGAATGTCACAAATTCAACTGATGCAACTAAGAATAAAAATAACTTTATATTAATGTATATTAAAGAAATCAGTACTTGATAAAATGAAAATAATAAAATTAAGTATTTTCATTAACACTCTTTGTTTTTAAAAAATATTTTAAATGCTATAAATTTTTGCATATTATATTTTATCAAATTTAAATTTATAAATGAACAAAGTATGTTCTTAACATTGTTAACAGAAGTGTGATTAAATTAAATTTTCAAACTTTCTCTATAAGTGATGTAACTAAACTGAATGGCTTATAAAATGATTTATGAATTTTAAATTTACTTAAAATTATGGTTAAATGTTTTGAATTGTTTTTCATATTTGCTTTTTATGATTTAAATAAATATAAGTGTCGTCAAGAACAATGAAAGAGTGGAAACACATGCTAACATTATATGAATATTTTTATGGTATTTTTGATATACTTTAGGAAATATTGTCAATCTTTCATTTTGCATTGATTTCCTCTTAAAATAATAATAACGCCATAACTTATAATGTTTTTATTGTTTTAAATGCAAAATTAGATATTTTAGAATGTAAAAAGAAAAAAAACTCCTTAGAAAAATTTAAGAATGTAAGCAGTACATCGTTGAAATGAAAGTATATTTTAGCAGATAAATGCACTCTTACATTATTTAGGTTAATTGTATCTAAAACGATTTTATAAATTTTCTTTTATAAGCGAAAAATTAATATCATTCTTAGTTAACTAAGAACATTTTGGTGTAGTTTTAAAAATAACTCCATTAAAACGTAGCATTTAATTTACATTATAAAAATAGGTTATTAAATCCAGAAAAAATTTATGTTGCGTAAATACGTTCATAAAAGTTTTGATTAAACTATATTCAAAATGAAATATTACTTTACTTATACTCAAAGAGTTAGAATTTTATCACAATATTTATTTTAATCAAAGATATTTACAACATTAAGGGTCCTTATGCATGTTAAATATTTCCTACTCCTTAAAAGACTTTTTATTAAAATACTTACTAAATGCTATATTTTACTGTGTATAAAATAGCATTTGTGTCTGATAAAAACATTTTACTATTAAAAAATAATAACAGGAAAATAATATTCAATACTGTATTCCAAATGTATCTACAAATTATTATTCATTGTACTTACCAAGAGATTATTATCAGATAACTTTCCATTTTATCGGCTGATTCGGTGTGTGTTCCATTTCAAATCAATATAAAAACTCGCTTGCCGGAAATCAAACATATGTCACGTGGGCTGGTCCAATCAGATGGCGCTATTGATCTTTATCTTATATCTCAGTAAGACAAGTTACATTAAAAAATGCATAACTATCTCTACAGGCGCTTTTTACTTCCGTTAAACTGAAATGTTTTCTATTTATTTTTATTTATATATGTACTTGAAAAGCTTCAGAAAGCATAAATGTTTCATTGCGACTAAATTTCAAATGCAAAATGCCTTAAAAAAACTTGAGTAAAAAAGTTTAACTTTTTTATGTGAGATTCGATTTAAGTAATAAAGAAAGTGAATTCGGTAAATAAATATACTAATTTCGTGCTTGGAAATGGTAAAAATTTTTGATATTAAAGTATTAATGGAAATATGCAGATACCAATAGTATAAAAAAATTTTATAATTATAATTGAAATTTACATTTCTAATAAATTTGATTTGTATATTGTAAACTCAACAAGAAGGAAATTAAAGTTAAAAGTAAAATAAAATATGATAGATGATTGTATTTAAAGAAAAAATTAATATATTTTATTTATCGAAAAATCACATTAAAAAATTTAAGTATGGAACATTTTGATATGACAAAATATAAGACATGCAGTGCACAGAAGAAACTGAAAAGACAATTAAGAATAAAATATAATGCTGATAGAAATATTGCAGGAAAATAGATTGTAAATGTATAAAAAGTACTGTTACACAGGTAAGCAAAATGAAAAAAAAAACATAGAAGTAGATATATTCAGTAAAATGAATGATCAAATTCAGTTTTTCTTTATCAGAATATATGCAACAGTCCATCGAATCTTTTTGGGTAGTGAAAAATTACAAAATAAAAAGGAACAGCTTATTATTATTTTGATGCCATGGGTAAGCAAAAAGAAAGTGTTCCAAGAAAGATAAGTTTACCATCACACATTAAGTACTATCGTGAAATAATAACTAGGAAATGAAATTTGGTGCTTATTTTGGTACTTTTCTGCTTTGACTGACTGTTGATGAAATTATTTTCTCCAAATCACCAAATAACAAATAGGCAATGAATGTTAAATTTTGTAACTTTGAAATTTCACCGGCGAAAGTGATAATGTCACCAAATATTATAATATTAACAAATTGAACAATGTATCAAAAAATTGCCTCTTTTACCAATACTATTTTTACTGTTTTTATTTTCTACAAACATTTTAAGTAATATTTTAAGCTAATTATGTCTTAAAAAATTTTTCCAACAAGAAGTTTTTTATTTATTAATTATTTCAAAGAATGGATAAACGGTGCCAGCAAAATGAAATAGTACCTACTTTTTTTCGTAAAATATGATCTTTTTTTGAACAAATATAATGCAGGTTTCTTTAATATTGAAACCTATATCAAGCAGAAAACTGTTTGGAAAATTTAAGCAATTTTTGACGTTTCATCAAAAATTCCAGAAAAAAAAAATTCAAACACGATTGCCTTATCTTAAAAAATGAATTTCGTATGTTACATCGGATTTGTTTGATTGTTATTTTATTTTATGTTATTTTATTTTTTGCATTTAAAAAAAAACTGTGAATGGTAATTTTTTTTATTTTGCAGAAGATTTTGTCTTAATTCATTGACAATTTCGTTCGCTGTTGTTTTACGGAAAAAAATATCTTCTGTTTTAATAAAACCTAATTAGAATGTTTTTTATTTTAACATATTATTGAATTCTTTTTAAACGCCAGCAATTTCATTCCATAAATATAGGACTAAAGCATTTGTGAAATAATTGAACATTAGTTTACGTACTTTTTACTTAAATCTATATATTTATAAAATATTATAATCGGAAATACTTTAAAAGTTTAAAAATAAAAAATATTGTCTTACCAAAAAGTATGCCAGAAAGAGATAAACAGACAGCTTAAATAAGTTAATAAATTTATAAAATTTGCAAGATATAATATCTGTAATTCACCATTTTATATTAATATTTGCTTTTCCACCTTTAATGTCTGCAAATTTAGTTGCTAAATTGTTTTCCTAGATAATTATTCGTTCTCAAACAAATGGTATTAAATATTTCTCAAATAATGTAATATTCTATTATTATTTATTTTCAGTTGTATTAACGCAGTGTTATAATTGTAAACATGCGTTTAGTTTTTAGGAACTAAATTCTTACTTTAAAAACCAATGTAATTCTACAATAAATATTTTTTTCTATTGCCGAAATTTAATATCAAATGTTTTGTCACGTGTTATTTACTAATATAGCTCTTTCTTAATTCTGCCACCTAGCGTGGATTATTGAACCAATTAGTTGTTCTGCTTTATATATTAATTGAAACAAATAAACTTAAAGTTTCTTCATTTAATAAACTTCTTTTTTACAAAATCTTATTTTATTGCGTATAGATTTAAATAGGATTTTACCAATAAAATGTATTATACTGTTCCGATATTTTTAACAATTTGTATTCTTATTTTACTCTATAAATTTCTTTTATTAATTATTAAAGTTAAATGAATGTATAACTTTATAATGATGCAATGATTATAGCTATATGGCATCGAGAATATGATAAGAGTGGCTCGTTTTGCCCAAAGTGCTTATAATTTCAAATGCATTTGTATTTTTAATCGATAAATTTAGTTTTTTATTTTATAAAAAATATTAAGAATTTCATCCATTATTGTTTCTTAATTCCTTAAAAATATTTTAGGAATATAATTCCTTAAACTACGAGTAATTATGATGTATATATTTAACTAAGAAATGCCAAATTGCAGCTTCTATAGAATTTTATGTCTGACAACTTATTTAATGTTATTAATGGTAAGCATTATCTATTCGATGCATATTTAAGATAACTATAAAGTTTTCATTTATATCTTAGCTTATGATATTATTAATGCATATTTTATTGTACTATATCACGACCAACTTCAATCCACTTAAACAGCTTATAAAGTGATAATTTTGAAATTATGAGTTTAACAATCGAGTTTGCATCTTTCATCGAAAATTTCATATCATGCCAACCGAAAAATGTTATTTGAAGATTAAGTAACGTACTTAGAACAACACAAACTGCTCCTAAGTTTGTTACAGGCTTTGAATTTAACATTTTATCTGATAAATTTCCCATTAGATCCAGTTCATCCAGTCACATTTGGAAAATAGATTGAAATAATGCATTTCTGCTTCTAATATCAAAGATTTTTTGAGACCAAAATTGATTAATTTACGCAAGCTTACACTCCTTCAAGATTTTAGTAGACAGTGTATTAGCACAGAATCTTCCAGAGGAATGAGGCGTATCACCCTGGAATATGCTTTACAAGTACATTGCATACATTAAAATTGTTTTTCTATAAGCAGAAAATAAACAAGGAAGCTTGAAATTAAATGTGGAACAGCAAAATATCTCAAATTTCAACAAAATTTACTCAGATGGCATATGCAGATCTGAGTGTCTAGCTAAATATATTATCTATCGATGCCAGAACATTATTCCTATTCATTTGAAGTGTATTGCGCCGATGGCTGAAATTTAAATGTCTTAACAGTTCAGTTCTTCATTTGATTATCCCCTTGTTGATGTTTGTATCATTTTATTTACAATTGTAAAAGAACTAATTTATTTGGGACAATTAGTTGTATGTTCCAATTCAAATTGTCTACCATGTTACATGAAATATATGACCTCTTTGCTATAGTTCAAATTGAAAACGCTTAGAGAATAACTCCAAATACCAAATTCATCCTTAAATACATTTTACCTGACAGAGTTTGAAAAGCTATACGCTAGTTGCTAGGTATATTAGCAGCTTTGATATTGTCTTCTGTTTATTGTCATAGATCAGGGGACTCCAAACTATGGCCCACCAGTGTCATCAATCCTGCCCGTGACAGCAAACAGTTTATTGTTGCTGTAATTAAAAAAACACAGAATGAGTTAATAACTCGGTTTTATTTACTTGCTATGTAAATCTTAATGTAAGGTACGTTGAAATATGCAGAAAATTTAACTTAAGAATAGCATCTAAAAATAACTGAAATTAATCCCACTAACATTATAAACTAATGATAAAAATAAATTATTGATATTTTTAAGAACATTTCATAGTAATAAAAAAGTTGTGCAAATATTAATAATTAGTTTCCTATTACTTTTACTAAGAAATATATGAATTATTAAAAGTAATCAATACAGAAATATGGGATTAATTCACATTCATGGAAAATGCAAATTTTTGAATGTCTTTAAATAGAAACATTATTCTTAAGATTGTGTAAGAGAATACTTCAAAGAACAACTCTAAATGAAAAATGCCTACACAAGCTTAACGCACCTAAATTATGCAACAATAGCAGATAATATTATAAATTATAAGAACTAGTCTTGCAATGTTACTAATAATGTTATTCAAATAATCATTTATCATACAAATTGATTTTATAATACACTGAAAAATATAGTAATTCCATTATTTTACTTTTATAAATTTATAAATTAAAAAAAAATCTAATTTTTTACATATATTTCATAAATTGCTGCTTATTTACAACTTTATATTTCAAAAACCTAATTTTGGTAATATTGTAACTGTTCTTTTTCTTCTTGAGTTATTAATTTTCTTGTTAAAAGTATTGGTAGATTTTAATTTTTCTCAGGTTTTCTCCAAATATCTACTTTTTATTTTTGTGTAATTTAAGTTATGATACTTGGATAATAATATTTTAATTGCAATGAATATATGCTGAAATATTTATACAGATAATTCTTAATTCACATGTGTTCATTGTATACTCTTAAAATTTCACGGCTAAAATAAGTTCACAATAAAATGTTTACCGTCTCCCTTTGTTGAGTTCTCCTCAAACAACTAATTTTCTTCTTTTCCATGTGTGTGTGTGGTTCCCTTCCCTAAATCTTCTCTTACTGTAAACTTTAACCCAGCCATGGAAGGACTTCTAATCTCTTGAGATAATTTTGAGAAGCTCCTTCAAGAATGGGGAACTAGGCATTTTCTCCACGTTTAGAGCAACCCGTGTTATTAAAATAACATTTTCATTTACGAAAAGTCATTCCCTAAATCAGAAGCCTAATTACAAAATTATCAAGTTACAGGAAAATATACCTAACTATTTATCTGCTTATACACCATATTCAGTTCTATTCGAATTTGATTTTTCCTAATATTTGTGTTACATAAAACAAATGCTTTTCTATTATCTCTAAATTCCAGTATATTTATTGATGAATTATAATTGATAAAAAAATAGCAATTATAATTTTAATCTATAATTTGTTTACAATATATGTTTGAAAATTCTTAACAATTTCTAAATCTTCAGCCTTTTTTCATTTACTGACTAAAAACCTTTTTACCTGGTCAAAAAATCTGAAATTTTATTCTTTCCTAAGTATTCCCCCTTGAAATTTTTATATTGTCAAACACTTGAAAATATTATCTCTAATAGTTTTATGTTCAATAAGAGTGCTAAACTAAATACACAGAATGCTAATAATTTGATCATATAATAAATTTAAAAATTCCTCTCGTATCTCACTATAGTTTTGCATATATTTTTTCTTGACTTTTCTTACGATTGAAATTACGTTAACCTTTCGTTTGCCGTCGCAAACGGACACAAATACGTATTTGATTTGAATCTATCTATCTATCTATCTATTCTATCTATCTATCTATCTATCTATCTATCTATCTATCTATCTATCTATCATATATATATATATATATATATATATATATATATATATATATATATATATATATATATATATATATATATATATATATATATATATACGTATGTATGGCTATTTTGAATGGTTTATGCTGAGCCAAATTCTTAAGCAGTACATAAGGAATATTTTTGAATCAGAATGAAATAAAACTCTTAAAACCTTTTTTAAATTTCCTATTTCTGTTTTAAGCGGAATATATAGTGATTTTTTTATTTCATTTTGAAAGATTCTTCTTATTTTCAAAAATATGTAACAAAATACTTTTTACTAATTCAATTTTCAATTACCATAATAATCTAAAGAATGTTAAAACTAACTGAATGTTTTGATGTTATTCATTATAATTTATAACCGATGAAAGTCTGCCTTATTTTTGAAATCATTATAGAATGACTAGATCAAGAGCTTAACGCAATGTTGCATTTATTTGATAAAATCCAATAAACAGTGTTTGCACATCTGAGGTAATTAAAAAGACCTATATTTTATTACTTTCATCGATATTATCATCCGCATCTCATATATATTCGTCTCAAAAGGGATAAATCTAATCAAAGTCTTGCTAATTGAAACTGGAACAAATGTATTATTGCAATTATTTTCTATCATGATATTTTCTAGATAATCTAGCTTACCTATTTGTCTCTTATAGGAATAAGGAATATCTCATCTGAGAAATAAATTCATTTCCGGACTTAGTACAATTGACTTCAAATAAATTGCCTGGCAAGGTGTTAATTAATAGCGTTCCTAATCTCTAGTGGAATTCCTGAATTTTTGTGCGATACTAAGTGGAAGAAAATTAGGAACACTAATTGTCAGAAAATGAGAACCCTTCCCCAATGGAAATCGAAAATGAGAATTAGCTTGAATAAAAATTCCTTCTTTAAACGTGTAAATTAACGAGACTACCATAGTAAAGTTATAGTTTCAGAAATTACAAATTAAATATATACTTTGTTGTAATTTTAAAAATATAGCCTCAATCATCATATAAATATATATATATATATATATATATATATATATATATATATATATATATATTATATATATATATATATATATATATATATCAAATAAATTACTGGATAATCTAAAATTGTTACGTTATTTAATTAGCAAAATGTTTGGTCTGTCTTATCACAAAGCTTATATTTTTTTAAATTTTTTAAACTGCTTGATATATATTTTATGTTTAGGAAAACAATTAAATACACTTTGGAGCAAATTTGATGACACTGAAAAATGAAATGAAGTGTTTATTGGAATTAAACATGTGTAAATCAAACACATGAATAACAAAGAAATTGAAAAATAGCAAGTCCATTGAATATATCGAAAATTAAAATTTAACTTTGGTTGTTTAAATTAGAAAATGTGTGAAAAAATTTTTTATTTACACTTAAAAAAATATTTTTATGTTTGATAAAGTCTTCTACCTAAATGTGAAAAAATTCTGATTTAGAGATGAAAGTAGACTCTTAAAGTATTAAATAAGCATGTGGTTCTATATATATATATAAGTTAGATTTATTTACTGGAGAAACAAAGTGGATCTGATATATAACCAAGATATTATAAATGCTATGAAAAAAAACTATATTCATTTAAGTACATCATATTTTTTGTAAAACAATATCGCTGACACATAAACTTTATATTTGATGTCAACCGTGCTAATAAAAATTGCGTTGAGAATTTCAATTTAAACATGACGCTTCAATTATAATACAAAAAATAGAGAGAGAAAGGAAAGAAAAGCGCAAAATTATATGTCATTCAATCAAGATATTTTAATCAGAGAGTTATTAAAAAATATAATTTTTAATAGCAATCGCGTTACTTTTTATTATTTACCGATGTGGTGCAGAAATTATGTTATCCATAAATCTTTAAATAAATTAGTATTTTCTGAATTAAATTTGGATTTAATCTACTTTAGTTGTTAGGCACAAACAACTAAAACGTATGATGACAGATATGAAAGAAAATATTGGTTTTATTATGGTTAACAGCAAAACTAACGATTGTATAGAAAATTTTCCTTTTTATAGGCATATTTACAGTTTCTGCAAAGCTATATATCCTAATTTGTATTTGAGGAATTTACTTATATATTTGGAAAAAAATTGCGATTTTAAAAATCGATGAATGTTATATTTGTCTACCAGGTAATTGATTTTAATTAAATATTTTATATATAACTGTATGAAAATGATTAAATTCTGATTAAATTATATTCAGCGCAATATAATTTAAAAGTTCATTTGGTTTAATTTTAAACTGTAAAAGAATAGAAAACTTTACTCCTTTATTTTTAAGAGTGCATTTAAACTAAGATAGGAATGTTCTCGTTATATATATATATATATATATATATATATATATATATATTATATATATATATATATATATATATATATATATATATATATATATATAAATTTTAGCTTCAATATGACAAATTCGATAATAAAAATCAATAAAAAATATTAATTAATAAAATAAATCACACAATACGATTAACAAAAAATAAAGAATAAAAATAAAATAAACTATTCAGTCATTCTTATGTCAATATGATCGATAATGTATAGTTTATTGTACAATTTGAGAAACATTTTATAACTGTATTTTATGTTTACAATGATGGTATATAAAAAATATTACGTCCCTGCATCCCTGATCTCTTCAATTTAGGAAGCAAAATATTCATTCTACGGTTAAAATAACAAAAAGTGAGAGATTTGGCGTATAAATTTTTATCTACCGTTTACTAAGTGTAACATACTTATAAAAAAAAAAAAAACTTTTTATTAATTGTTTTGTTTTTCCAATCCTTTCATTTAAAACTCAATATTTGTTCCAAATACTCTTCAAATTTCAAAGTAGATATTTTATTTAAAGTTAACTTTAAAGCAATATCAAACAATATTATTAAATACAAATTATAGTAAAAACAATAATTTTCGAGGTAAGTAACAGAAACAACTCAGATTTGTATGCTTGAGAGTATAATATCAATAAATTCAAAAATATTTCAGATAAAATTCAAACTGAAAATTTTTCTACAATTAGATTTGAATTTGTTGCGACTTTGAATACTATAAACTCTCTCTACTTACACAAATTGCCCTTTACATTAAGAAACACTCTTCAAGAAGTAATTTGCTAAAAGTCGGTGAAAATATTCCTGGTTTCAATAATTAGTCCAATAATAATTTATTATTGAAAAATGTGAGAAAAAATCTATTTTCACCGGAATTTTTTAAAGCCTTACATCTTTCGTGTTAATAGATTACTTTATCCACAAGATTAAGTATTGTTTTCATGAAAATTTTACTTTAATTATTGTGTTAACTATTTAAGGCTTTATCTTAAATTTTTACCCATAAAATAAATCCTTATATATCAAAATAAATTCACTTAATTTAAAAATCATTTAATAATTTATTATTTTTTTTTAAATTTTTATACATAGATAATTTTTTTTACTTACATAAATAAAACTTATAAATGTAAACATAACCATGTCTATTGAGAAGCTTAATTCCGTTATTTTAATAAGCAACTTGTGTCTAAATACAAAATTATTATTTCATTGAAAAAATTTCATATTTTTAATATTTAAACAATCTGCTAGTAATATTAACTTTGTGACAGATTAAATAAAAAAGTAAATTGATAAATATAAAAATAAAAGGGAAAAATAAAAATGTTAAGTAAAATCAGTAATACTTTTGCCCAAGGAAAATCGCTAGTGTTTCTATTTTTAAAATATATATTTAGATTTGGTTGCTTCAAATAGAACATTGGAATGAAATTGAAAATGAAGTTCGATTTTAAATGGAACAAAGCAAGCAATTTTATGATGTATTCAATTATTTTAAGCAAACTAGATAAACATCTCTTCAAAATCATTATAAGAAACATACTTATATATGCATTAATACACAATAAATCATATTAACCTAATATATTTATGAATTAAAAAAAATAAATTGAAATGATAAATCACTTCAAACTGGTTGATTTTATTTGTCATTGTTATCATTTTTAAATACCTGCAATATTTATCTTCATAGAACATATATGCTATTAAATATTTTTTCGTATCGCTTTTATAAAAATTAAAAAAGTATTTTTATTTAAAAAAACTAACATCACATTTTTTCATAAAGTAAAAATCGAATAATTTTAGTATTTTGAATCTTAAAGTTAGTATATAAGAATGATAATAGAAATATGAAATAATAATGCTTTGATTAGAAAATTGCTTCTTCTCTTCATTTAAAATGTTTTCAGTCATAAATAATCTTCTTCAGAATAATTTGACTATTTTCATCAGTGTCATAAAAGATATATGCATACTATTAAATATGGTCAATTTAAATTATTCTGAATTATTGTTAACAATATTAACATGCTTATAATATGTTTATCAGTTTCGAAGATGTAGCCTTATGCTTACCATTATAAGGAAATTGCTTACTTATGGCTCAAAAACGTGTACTATGACAAAATCGTAGATAAATCCACTTCTTCTTTCTAAAATCAATAATCTTTGAAAGAAAGGTTTTGAAAATGTTGAAAAAGTTTCGAAAGAAAAGAAAATTTTGGGTGCAGTGAACATCAATGGTACTTGGAGGCACAGATTCAACAGCGGACTGTATAAGATGCATAGAGTGGCAGGTATTATCAATTACATAAGAGTTAACCGAATGAAATTTACATGGCACACCTGCAAAATGAGTCCTAACTCTTTAAAATCAAGAGTTTCTCCCTTAAAATCAATTGGCACCATTGCAAGAGGTACGTCCAAACTTAGATGGATCGACTGTATCGACGAAGACTTTGGAATTATAAAGATCAAAAACTGGAGGGCTATTTCCAAAGCAAGTTCAGAATTGAAGGAGAGTCTGAAGAAGGCCTTAGCCCACAAGTGGCTGTCGAGTCAGTAAAGAAGAAGAAGAAGCTTTATGTTTAATTTTACTTAATCAATGCAATTTATAAGCAGTTAAAATTTTAAGCGAAGATAAATTACAAAATTGTCATACAGTTAAAAATGTTTCGAATAGTTTATTAAACATACTATTATTACATGATATTGTTATTTGACTGACTCATATTCGTGTAATTTTATTCTAGAGCTCCATAAAAACTAATACCGTAACTTAGTGTACCTATCGTAACACTAAAAAGAATAAATAAAAATAATAGGAAAATAAATAGGAAATAGGATCTTTTTTTAATTGGCTATGTAATTTCCCAAATAATTAATTTATGAGTACAAATAAGAGCTGTTTTCCATTTTATCTTGATTGAAGTATTTGTTAGAATTAAAATTAAAGAATGAGAGAGAAAACCTCTATGCACTGGAATTGCTTAGTTATTGAATGTAGTGTTTCAGAATTAAAAATGTACGAAGTATCAAATTTTTATTTAAAAGCCGGTGAAATGCACTTCAGTGTACCAGAATGCAATCTCATTGTCAACTTGCTTAATTAAACTTGTGTTTGTGTATTGCAATTATTCAAACATTCTTCGAAATGGTAATCTCCATAGTTATCTGCCTGCTATTATGTGAATTAATGAAGTTTTCACTAATTAATGTTTCGAGTGAGAAGATGTCTTAGATTAAATTTGATATAGTTTTGTAAAAAGAATTTTAAGAAATAATTTTATATTTTTTAAAATAGGAGTATATGAGTATTTATTTTTAATCAATATAAAATTAGAATGATTTAAACAAAATATTTTTACTAAAGTTTCATTCGTGGGAATAAGTAATTTACGGAAAATAATTTACAAAACGTTGAATACATTATTAAACTATAAGCCTTTTCATTTAAGTTAGTTTGACTTATTACTAAATATTTTTTCAAAAAAGTTTGTTATATTTAGTTTTATAAGTTTTTTACTCACTGTAATTAATTTTATTTATAATTCTGACTATAATTAGTTTCAAGTAATTAGTTATTAATTTTTCATGTCTTTCCTCATCTCATGTTTCTCAGACGAAATAAAATTTCATAAAGCTAATGTGACCATAATTTTCATTATGTCAAAAATATTTTGAGTTAGAAGTATTAAAAAGCTTCTCCAGTCTGCTCATAATGGCGAAATAAATATCAGTGTTTGACTTCCCGTAACGAATAAGACTCACATTTATTAGAGTTTATGTATGAAACTGCATCTTCAAAACAACAGTTCTTCAGTTTTTAAAATTATTCTCCATCTTTGATGTCTATATACTAATGTTAATTCCTTACTAAAATAGTATCTCATTTCTTGATTAATTAAATTTTAATAAAAAGATTCAAATTTATTCTTATATATAGTTTTTTAAAAAAAAATTCAGTTTAACGCTGTTTTGGTCATTTGGGCGATTTTTTAATATTTCGAATGTTTCTTTTTTCTCTCAGATATGAGAATTGGATAATATGAAACCAGTCCCAATAACAGAAAAGTATAGAACAATTCAATAATTATTCAAAAAATTCACAAGTGTTTCCAGATTAAAATTTAGATTTCTTCTTAAATAAACAATAAAACATTTCTACTCACGTCCTTCAGTGATAAGAGAACTGATGTTTTAAATGAAAATTATAGTCAGGAGTATTTAAAATGCAGGAGAAAACGAGAGTGACAAAATTCTTCGTTCAGTTTTACTGAAACTAAAAATTTAACATATTATTTTAATTTGTGCAGACGAAGATTGACATATCTAAACATTTTAGAGTATTTTCATGCATTATACTCCCTTTAACAATACTCATCTTTAAATTTGTGATAGTGATATATGTTACCGCGGTTACCATAGTAGTGAACAATGCTATTTCGACTATAATATCGTTCCTTTCTTGGGTTTGATCCTAAATTTTCAGCCTTCCCAAGATCTGTGCCTCCTACAATTCCACTGTTTAAAACGCACTGACAAAATTATGGATTAGGACCCAGCGTGGACTAATAGCAAGACAGTATTCTTCAGTAGGAAATATCCTGAGTTCATTCCTAGCCGATGTTGAATAACAGTATGTCTTATACATGCAATCTTAGCAGTTTTCCGAGTATTCTCTAATAATACCAAAAGGCCCAACATCAGTTAAATGTCCTCCTAGAATGTAATACATAGTAGATATTAAAATTATTTACAAGGGACTTTGGAATTTAGACTATTTATTATTTGGATTTAAAACTATAGATCTTTAGTTGGGCCTTGTGACAGGACATCACTCTTCAGAGCATGAGATCTGAGTTTCAATCCAAACAACTGCTGATGAACAGGAAATGGATGCTACGCTTCTGTTTTCCCCATGCACATTTATCGTGGGTGCGTCTTGAATGTTTTCCTCCCTTGCGATATATGAACTCTCTCATGGTCTAGGAAATCACTCCCCGAAATTGGTGCACTTGATTGCATTTGAATGCATTCTCATTTGGTTAAGCTATACATTATGCCGATTCAAAAATGTAGGGCTAATAACAGTCTAAAATTTTTATACTATACATTAGGCAGTGTCAAAATTTGTTAGCCAGCGCTTCCCCAATTATTAAATACCATGTTCGATCCTCTATACTTTTGAATGACAGATATGTTGTACTTCCAACTTCTGCAAGCAAAGCTATAAGCATTTGAGAATTAACAGGGTTTCATCTCTGGGAAAGGGTAAACACCAATTACAATCTATAGAAAATATTCTTTAGTTGCAAATATGAAGTGAATGTTAGAAGAATTCTTACGACAGGGGAAGGGGTTCCGGCTCCTGTTGCGGGGCAACATAGACTCTATTATCATAGACTCCAAAGACTACTATAGTTTTATAGACTCATTCTACCACAGACTCAACAAAGTGTAGTGCATTTATCTTGCTGTTTGGTGCAAAAGGTATCAAATTCAAACAAAATTACTCTTTAGAATAATTTGGGTTGCACATTTGAAAATATACTCCAGGGATTTTATTTCGAGTCACTAGTCCATTCTTTTGTTTGCAAAATGAAAATGCAGTCCCCTACATATGGAAAGACTCTTTCGTATAGTCATTATTTACTGCTTTTAGCTATTAGACTATCTTCTACACATCACCAAAAATCTTACATGACATACTGTGATAGGACTTGTTTTTCGGAATTCGATGTCTCACTTCCATCTAAGCCACTGTTGAATAGCAGCAGATGAGTGTTGAATTCTGCCTTTCTGAATACATTTTTGTCTAGTTACTGCTATTGAATATTTTTGATTTTCTCTCTTGCAAAACTTAATTTTTATTCACTATCTATAACGGCCGGATTGATACTGCAGTCGTCTCAAAAATTACAATTACAGAAGTCAAAATTTTTCATGGATACATTTTGCAATGGAACTATTGGTTATATGATTTTTAATGATTTCATGAAATTATTTCCCAATATTTATAAGTTTCACTCCAAATGAATTAATTTCTATGAACCAATCATATTTTATAGATCTATGCATAATTGTGAGAATTTTTTATTTTAATACAAATTCATAAGGTTTGTATTATTCATATTTCGCAATTAAATTTCCATAATGATATTGATAATAGTTCTTTCTTATGTAAAAAGAAAATATTTATTAAAAATAGAAAGGTTGATTACATTTTAATACGTAATGTATACTTCATTGTTTTACTGATTTGTTATTTGAATAATATGATAGTGGGTGATTATTTATAAAAATTTTATATGGAATTAGAGTTTCATAAAATTTACTAGCATTTTAACTTGCTTAAAACGTTAAGTATTTTTAATGATAAAATATTTAAGAATGGAGAATATGACATTTAAGTATAATATTTACCAATTTATTCTATCCATTGATGGATGATGATGTTGTTAAATCCATATTAGAGCAAGATCTTTTTCTGACAACAACAGAAGTCTCAGAAAGTTTATTCAAGCTCAGGAAACTATTTCGGACTATATTTGGAAGATCGGATTGGTGTGTAAATATTCAAAACGTCTGTTTACATGAATTAAGTCCCAAACATTTTATATCTGATCCTTAAAACTGTAAAACGAATTTAACTCTGAATAAGAGAATATTATGTATATGGTAGAATATTTGAGGGCCAATAACTTATGAGTATTAAAAATTGACCGAAAAGCTCAATTCAGAAAAGTATTGTCAGTAATTGCTTGATGCAAATGGAGTAGTCCAAGACATAGGCCAAGAAAAGAATTCGTCAAAAATTTGCAGAATTAGGCTGAGAAATTCTTTCCCATACACTACATTAAACAGAATTATATTCCCACCAATTATTACGTGTTTTTGTCCTTAGAAAATTTTTTGAAGGGGAAAAAATTAAAAAATGAAGAAAATATCATTCAAGCACTGTTTCTCTTTTTCGCATGAGAAACTGAAACATTTTTTCGAAACTAGTGTATTTAAATTGTTTTATCTCTGGCAAATAATAATGGCAATTATATTATATGGAGTTTATTGACGTTACAAAAAATTTAATTTTGTTTGATTCCAGTAACGGACAGAACTTTCTGGTAGACTTAATATATTCACTCAAGAAAAAGCATTATGAAAAGAATATTATTATTTGTGTGTGTGACATAAAGATGTTCAAAAGTTATAATCTGAAATGCACTCAATAGACGTTTTAGTAATTTGAAAATATTTAAAAATAATTCAGAAAGCAATATTTTTGCTTAAAACTCAATTTACAGGAGAATATTTTCATTAGAATGCTTTTTCAAGCAAAATTTTATATTTCCTATTATTTAATTTTTTTCCTTAAAGAGAATTTAATCATTAAAATATTTTTTCTTTCCCATCAAAATATTTTTCATTTCACTAACTTCTTTCATGAAAAGTTAAAAGAAAATTTAATTTTTTTGTAAATTTCCAAAAAAAAAACTTTTTTAAACTTTCCTTGATTAGTTTTCTGTGATGATGAAGTCAACCAAGAAATATTTTAAGAAACTAATCATAAATTTAGTTAGTTTTGTTTAAAATCTATTCAGATTTATTCTACATTTTTTTAATTTCTCAGTTAACCTAATTAAAGTTAAAATACTTCTTTCTACCATTTTGTTAGTGCGGAAATATGCATCATTCATTTTGTTTTTGGCTTGTTCATACAGCGTAAATTTTTAACAAGAAGTTATATTAAAGTTATGCATTCATTGTAATGTTTAAATTATTTTAAATGCTGTTAATGTAATTTAGAATATACAGTTACAGTAAATTGTTAAGTTTGTAATTAAAAATATAAGACATTATAAAAACAAAAATACAGAAACAAGGACTAATTTATAGTTTTAAGTAAATACATGATTTGTTTGGTAGTATATACATTGTAGCATTTTGTATGTGTTTCATGTAATCATTTTCTATACTTGAAGTATTACTAAATATACAGTCTTTCAAAAAAATCAATAATATGAAACTTAATTTTAATTTTAAATCAGGCTAGAGTTGTTATTTATTTGGGACACAATTAACTTACAATAGTTGCAAAAAGGAAGTTATTGACATAATTATTCTTACACATTATTCCTATATACAATTTTAATGTTGTTTTTATTCTAAATGTCTTCTTTAATTTTAAGAGGGTCTTGAAGTTATTTTAGACAAAATAGTCTCTAATGATCACTGTTAGACTACGCATTTTATAAAGTATTAGGTACTAAGTTCAAACATAGCCATTGTAAATTGACTGGAGATGAATATTTCACATGCACATGATTTTGAGGTTTTCATGGTTTGCTCCATTTCCGGTTGTAAATAAAGCTTAACCTCTATGGAAATTCTTCTTGAAAGGCAAGTACGCCATGTACTTTGAAGAAAATCTTACAATAACTCTAGACTATATGCTTTGATAAAGCAATTTCTATTTATTAAATGGAATTTCGTAAAATATGACAATACGATTATAAAGAATACTGTTTCATTTCGTAATGAATGAGTACCTTTCACACAATGAACTTATGTAAATCATGGACACTTTATTAAAATTATTGTGTACAGGTTATGTGTTTCGTCGAATCAAAAAGTGAGATCTCGAAAAGGATTTTCCAAAGTTGTCTTAAGCCTAACAGCCACAATAATGCATTCTAATAGTGATTGTACATTCTTGAATGGAATGTACTGAGCTTGATCACTGCCTAGTTCCAACTAACAAATGTTGTTGCTTATTTTCTGTTTCATACAAGGACAGCTATCTCTGGGTAATATACATGGGAGTTCTTGTGAATTCCCCCTTAAGAATTCAGCAATAGTACTGATGCCTGTAAAAGCACTCTGGTGTGAATGAGCGTTGTTTTATGAAAAAGCCTAATGATAGTCTAGACTCTTAACCGTTTACCACGTGATGTGAAGTCATTGTATTCCTCGATTTACCATGGCCGAGTACTAGATGCCTTACTCAGAGAAGCTTTTATAGACACGGATTCAAACATTATTGAAGAATAATATATATGTATCGGATTTGTGCATTTATATTGGCTGGCTCATATACTAATGAGATTTCCAAATTCTCTATCTTGCTTTTTTTACTCCGCAGATAATTTTTATTACAGTTCTGTATCTAAGACAGTTTCTTATTGGAAGGAAATGTAAGGTTGTTGAACAAGTGCTTCTCAGCAGATATCAACTGTTTTGCACTTTCCATGGTGATGTTCAATAGTGGTTGTGTTGTATTAAACAGAAAATAACATGGCTAGCGGGGGAAGGGGTAACGTTCTCATAATAGATGAAAGTTCCGAGTTCAATTGTGGCAACTCCTGAATAACGAGAAATGAGGGGATCTTTGTTTCTGTTTTCTGAATGCACATTTGTTGGCTTGGGTACCTGGGGGGGGGGTTATGATTTTTTTCTTTTAATATTCGATAACGGTCCACTGTCCAAGAGATATCCTTCCATAAGGCTTTAAGTTATATTTAGATGTAACTTTATAACAGCCTGTAAACATTTGGTCATTCACTACACAATATTAATATGCATGTCTGTTGTGTAGATGTTATGTGTGAGCTTATTGATATTATATTTTCATAGTAACTAAACAATCCTTATTTGTAAGCAAAATAGTAACATGTGTAGGAATATTTATGCATGGAATATATATTTAAATAGTGCATTAATTCAAAAAATAGTTCTTTCAAATAATATCAGAAACAAATGCGATAGGTTATAAGATGAATATTTCAACTTTACTGTAAATAGAAATAATTATTGATATTGATTATTATCTATTAAAACTTTTCAATAAATAGAATTGAAAAATATTGAAAAAATTCAAAAATTCTGATAAGACAATAACATTACAGAGATACAAATTACAATTGCAGATAAATTAAGAATTTATAAATTATATATGTGGAATCTTATCAAAAAATTGTGAATTCGGATCAATAGTATGCTTTATTAAAAATCTGGTACTTGAAAACATCGTCAAAAATAAAACAACATTTAATTTCATGTAAATTATAAATCAATGACAATGCAAATGTAAATTACTCTAAAATTACACGGGAAAATATCAAGTTATTAAGTTTTTAGTTCATACATTATTATCTGTTCTAATATCAAGATAACTTAACAAATTTGAAATACAATTGTAAGTTAAAAAAATCAATAATTCAGTTTTTCAAAGCTATTGTGTGTGTCTGACGATTGCAATTTCTTAAGTATTTAACCTGAAACAGAACTTTCAACCAATTTGATTCTTTAAATGTATCATATTTGATTCTTAAGATGAATTTTTTTTATTTAACACTTATCAGCAGATAAATGTATTAATAACAAATATTCCTTTTTGAATCATGTGTGCATCGACATTTTTATATATTTTCTAAAATAATTTTATCTTAACATAGCGTATATTTAAAGAAATATTTTTGTGTATCGATTTCTGTAAGAATTTATTAAAGAAAAAGGAATAAATATTCTGAATATACGGAATTTGATAATTCATGAAAAAAATATGTTAACTATATATTTCTTATAAATTCATCTTGTTTATTTAAAAAAATATTATGAATTTATTATAAGAAAACATTATTAAAAATATTAAAATAAACTTAGCAATAAAAACACACTCAATAAAAATATTATTAGCAAATTAATATATTTAAAATTTTATGAAATAATGCATTTCAACGCTATCTTAATTAATTACAGAGGAAACCCATTTCATTAATTATAAATTTGTATTTTTATAAATAATATAGTTAGCATTTTTTTATAATTTTAGAAAACTAAAAGAAAAATTTGTTGCATACTAAAAAGAAAATATCTTTGCATTGTTTTATTTATATATAAAAGCTTTATTTTAACCCTTTCATACTGACATTTGTTTGCGGAGAAATAAATTCTCAATGAAGATTAATGAGTTATTAAAACTTTCGTACAATATTTAATTTACATTTATGGAAATTTTAATATATAATCTGATGAACTTAGGGAGTACGTCTTTCAGTGTGTAAATATTTAAACATAAAGTTAAAATAAAATATTATATGATATTTACTAATGTCCCCTGTATCTATAAGGGAGGAATATTAATGAAACAGGGAAGTATTATTAATATATAATATAACACAAAATGTATTCCTGAAAGAAACACAATAGATTTTAAAATTTTAATGTTTATATTGCCAAAATTTTCATATTGGTTTTATGTTACATTTTAAAGGAATAGTTTACAAAAAAATTCTCATCAGTAATACAATTATGAATGGCTATTTATATCGTATTTGAAAAATATTCGATATTTATTTTGATAGTATCAATTGTTAGCTTCATCATTTATTTATTATTTACGTTAAATAAGTCAAAAAGGTGAAAATCATTGAGAGAAAGTATATGGCATCATCAATTATTTTCAAATATTTTCTCCTTTTGTACAAATATGTTATCATTTATTTATGAAACTAAGACTCAATATAAAATGAGATATTTAAACTTAAGAACTTAAGTCTGATTCAAATATTTTAGCGAAGACAAATATTTGTCAATTATATATATATATATATATATATATATATATATATATATATATATATATATAGAATTTTATTATTTTCTTGTTACTTTACATTTTATTTTTATTTTATTCTAATGTATCGTATTTTTTCTAATGTATCGTAATGTATCGTTTATTTTATTCTAATATATATATATATATACTGCACGATTTGTATATGTATACATACACACACATACATATATATACACATAAGTAAAAGTTATATTTACCAACTTTTGTGTTAAAACTTTATAAAACTTATAAATAATACCAAGTTTCACAAAAATTCCATTAATATGATTCTGGTTTTGACAATGATATTAATGGAAATATTAATTAAGTATTTCGATAAATTTATTTAAAATATTTTAGTTTAATACTTTCTTGGTGTACTTTTGAAGATAACTTTATTATTTTTTGTTTTATTTTACAAATACCAAGCATAAATGCTTAAGGCATAAGTTCACAATTTATAATACTATCTGAAAGTATCCTCATATTGAGAAAGTGCACAATACAGATATTTGAATGTTTAAAGCCCATGGAATATTTCGTCACACACGATGTAATTTTAGAAATAAACCGCTCTGATACATAAGAGGTGATTTCGCCAGCAGTCCTGTCGAGTCTCAGGACTTTAAATAATGTCACCGCTAAATTTCTTGGGCGACCTGACACAGTCAGTTCTTCCTCCCCAGAGTCTTTCACATATTTTATTCATAAAATATTCTGCTTAAGAATTTTCTTGCGTGTCACGTTAAACAATTTAGTTTAAATGAATCTAAATTAAATAAAAACTGCAGTGCAGGAATAGGAGAAGATCTCACTGCACCAGCGATTATGTTTAACACTTAGCTCAAGGATATTTCAAGGACCTGAGTCGCACTTTGTGTAATTGTGTTGAGGACCTCGCTGCAATAGCTAATTATTGGTTAAACATGTAATTTTCATGTTACACATGTAAAAATGATGAACAGGCTGCAGACATATTAGGTCTGCATTATCAGAAAATCTAACTTTACTATCGAAGCCTAACTTTACTATTGAAGACAGGAATGTTAAAAGTAAGGCTAGTAATATAGTCCATGGCTGTCGTAGCAATATTCAAAGTGGAACCTGCATTTTCAGCGAGGACTACAAAATGAATGATCTCGAATCTGCAATCAGAGATACTAGTCTTAACAAGTCTCCAGGATTTTATGGTATTCATGGTCAAATGTTAGACCATCTCGGCCCGATTGGAAGACTGAGAATACTGGATATTATAAATAATTCCTGGAACAAAGGGCTACTCCCTCGAGATTGGAAGAGAGCAACCGTAGTTCTCTTTAAAAAATCAGGCAAAGCCAACGGCTCCCCTGAGAGTTACCGACCCATCACTTTGACCAGTATAGCCTGTAAAATAATGGAGAAAATGATTTTGAGGAGGATCAAATTTCATCTTCATTCCCGTAATCTTCTTCCGGAGGAACAGTATGGATTCAGGGAGGGACATAGCACTTCAGATCAGTTACTCTACTTCTGTCAAAAATTAGAGATGCACACAACAAAATATCGATCAATCACACTGTCGCAGTCTTCCTAGACTTATCCAAGGACTTTGACAGAGTTTGGAATAATTTATTAAACGCTTTAAAAGATTTGGTATTGGTGGTAAAGCCCTTCCCTAGATCAACGATTTCTTACGAAATAGACTTATCAGAGTGAAGTATAATAATTCCCTCTCAAGGAGTTCAGAGTATTTCATGGGGTTCCTCAGGGATCTGTACTGAGTTCAACTCTGTTCTCACCATACTTATCGGGTATTGAGAGTATTATTAAGAGAAAATGTGAGGTCGGCGCTTTTGCGGATGATATTGTTCTCTTGAAATTTGATTCTGAGGTCATGAAGTTAGAGAGATATATTTATCTTGTCTTTGAGGACATGCATAACTTCTCTGAAGAACACAAGCTGTGCTTTAACCCTACTAAATCATTAGCAAGCTTTTTCACAACTAATAGAAAGCTTTATAATTTCCATCCTTATATCCTATTGAACAATCAACGACTGTCTCTTGATAAACACCCAAAATATTTGGGTTTTGTGTTGGACTCATAAATACTGGGAAATAAACATATCGATCATCTCGTGCTGAAGGCGAGAAAACGACTCAGCATCTTACGGTATATTTCTAAGCGAGATTGGGGCGCTGACGCTGGCACACTTAGAAACGCGTATATCTCATTAGTCAGACCAATCTTAGAGTATGGCCTTCCAATTTACTGTAGTGCTTCTGATACAAAAAATACGCAGCTCGGATCATCACTGGGCTTAGAAACTCATGTCCCAAGGAAATTGTTCTTTTTGAAGCAGACTTACAGCCCTTAAGTCTTAGGAGACGTGCTTGCCTAATAAAATACTTCAGCAAACTTAGCGCTCTAGTCTCACAAAATCGCACTTCTAACTACTTTAAAAACTGGTGTAACAATCAGAGGCTTAAGAGAAACAGTCCCTTTAGCCAAGTGGCTTTCTTTAATTTTGTCGATGACGCAGTGGAACCACATTACATATCACAGTGTCTTAGCCTGGTGGACGACTTAGACGGTGTCTTTTTTCATTTCGAATTACCAGTACATGTGAATAAATATACAGTCCTTCCTGTTTATTTGAGGCAATTGGCCCTTGAGAAAATTGGAGAGATTCCACTTGATGCTGTTCAAATCTACACAGATGGGAGTAGAGATGACTTTTTTCGGTCCGGGAGTGGTATTTTGTCAAATCTCAAGACCATGAATTAAAGCTTCAGAGGAGAAATCCCGATCACTGCTCGGTTTTTCGCAGTGAACTGATAGCCATTGATGAAGCCCTTGAGGTTTTTCATCGCTTTCTTATGGAAAGGAGGTTTGGATTCTGTTTGACAGCAGAAGTGCAATTCAGAACCTGTGCAATTGGCAAAGTGTTAGAGACAATGTTGGAGTGACAATAGTTAACAAGTTAAAACGGCTTTCCATATCTCATCAGATTCATCTGCAGTGGATTCCTTCCCACGTCGATATTGAGGGAAATGAAATTGCGGATGCTCTGGCGAAATCTGGTGCTGGCGAGGCCACCATTAATTTAGCTCCTCTCATTTTCACGTAAATTTACTCAAGAGAAAAAATTAAGAACTGGATGACTTGGATTGTCCCGCCGGTACATTACTGGTATCAAAGTTCCCGTCCCGGAGGCTCCCTGACTAACGACTTAAGTCGTCAGGAACAAACTATTCTCGCCCGATTTCGAAGTGGACATCTTTAAACCCTAAAATTTTCTGAGGGTTCCCGAACCTTTGAAATCTGTACTAACTGCTCTACCGAGCAGGCTTCCCCTGAACATATCCTTGAGTGCATAGGGTTATCCAGGCGGGACTTGGTTGTCGACCCTCTTCTGGTTTTGGATTATTGTAGGGTGTACAACGTCATGGACCTGGTCTAGCGCTGCTGGCCTTTGGAGGCATGCGACAACAACAACAACGCATGTAATTTTCAACAACATCCTCTGTGGCAGCGTATTGAAATATTCATATATTTTAAAACATATTCTTCTCATTGCATTGGTTTTCAAATATCCAGCATAGTTTGTCATGAATTGAATATGCAATCGGATAATTTTGCGTTATTATTTGTTGAGCATTTAGACCCTTATTTGTCACATTCAGAATATATTGATATCTGTTCATAGTGAAAAATTGGCTATCCTGATTTACTGTCGTATCATTTCAGGCATTAAAAAATTACGATTCTTTCAGAGTACAAGCAAGAGTCTCATTTAGATTATCTTGAGTCTCTATAGCACCACTATCGGAGATAACTAGATTATCAGAAGAAAGGTTAGAATCCAACCACATTGTTAGAGAATTCGATAAATAATTTATAAAAATTTCAAAAGGAATATAGAGCTGAAGAAATTTCTTTGAGATTGGCCAGTTTTAGTTTGTATAACTATAAAGAAATTGTAGTCAAGTTTGTGTGGCAGCAGAAAAGTGTTATGATAGTAAATAATTAATCCATATAAGGCATCATAATATGCATTCTAAAATTCTGTAAATTCTGAACAGTGCATAAATCTTAATTCTCATCATTGTTTTCAATGTTCATTATTGGATTTCAAATTTATAAATATTTGCCAAGACAACAAACGTTTCTAAAGAATACTTAATGTTTTAACTAATATAAAAGTTCTGTTGTTCTATGCAATGATATTGTCTGAATCCAGATACTTGGAGGAAGGTGCTCATCTAATTTAAATTTACTTGCAAGCTCAAAATATTATCTCAAAACTTATGACTGTCAATATTTTCAAAAATATTAAAACGATTTCACTGTTAAATTGATTTCTTTACTGAGAATTACAGTACGCTTCTCTAACTTCTAGCATCTTACATAATTTTAAAATCTTCAACATATAAAATCTTAATGCATCAACCGACGTTTCCTTTAAGAGAGTAATATTATAATTTTAAGTAGGTTTACAATTTTGCATTTACCAACAAGAATCCAACGTTTAGACACTGATGAAATTCTCTAGTATAAATATGATAAGGAGTGATCTAAATTTTCTTTTCTATAGTTTGTTATTCTTCAAAAAATATATGTAATCAATGTCAATAAGCCATTTAATAGACTTTCATAAAATTCAAACTATTTTCAAAATAATGCTGTTGTTAGACATTTCCTTCTTAGTTAGATACCCTTAGATGAGAAGGAAACAATAATAATGCGGCCAAATCAGGAACACAAATTATTTTTCTGTTCCCTTTAGCAACTAATCCGCTTAAGTTTCAAATAAGTTTACATAGTTTAAAAAAAATCCTTATTTGAAACTAAAGTTAAATCAGGATTACTATTGTTACCATTATATAACGGGAGTAATTAGGAGTGTTAGAAATTTTATAATTCTATTCGAGAGAATTGGAGTCCAAAGTAAAATGTTTGCATTTAGGTCTTCCCATAAAATTGCTTTATTAGAAAATGGAAAGAAATATTTTCTTATTAGAATTAGGAATAAATGATTATAAGAAATTTTCCGGGAATCACCAGGCCGGCTATAAGTTCAGAATTTTAAATTAATTCTAAGAATTCAAAACATCGACTCACATATCTTCTTAGTTCCACTATTGCACAAAAGTTCAGTAAGAATTTAATATTTAGACATTCTTAGTACCAACTAAAATTTCTGTAGCTTTACATTAAGATTAGGTAATAGTTTCATTTAAAACCTAAGGAAGTTATGTTGAGTTAAATTCTTATACACAAGATTGTCACAGAAATATGAATTCCATGTGACACAAAAGTAGTCTGAAGTTGTGCTAATTTTTACGGAGAAATTCCACCGGCATTCAGTTGATGAATTTTAGAGCATTATATATCTTTAAAAGATAATTTGTTATATTTTTGAAGTTTTTAGTAAGAAAACACGTGAAAGCGTCAAAGTTGTTAAAGATTTACAGTTAACCAAGGTTCATAAGGAAGCTTCCGGGTACGTTATACCAAAATTTCTGTACTACAAAAACACTTTTTATCTATTACTGTCAATATGAATTGATATTCATTTCAATGAGCTCTTTGAAGACACTTTGAACTGTTCATTACCAGAAATTTGCAAAGCTCACAGAATATTCATGTAAGCAAATCCTGTTATGGAGCACTTTGCAATGTATATAGCAACAATCATTTTCACATATGTATGTACATATATATATATATATATATATATATATATATATATATATATATATATATATATATATATATATATATATATATATATATATATATATATATATATGTATATTTTTCACAATGTACTATTTCTTTATACCAGGGGTGGTGCACCTGTGGCTCGCAAGCCACATGTGGCACTTTGAAGGATTAGTTGTTGCTCTCGATAAATATACCCGAGTTCCCATTTTATATTTTTGTGTACATATATTTTGAAAAAAAAATTTATCTTTCCGATTGTGTTTCAAAATGTCTTTTAAATTAATGACAACAAATATGGAAGACTAACTGCAACAATGTAACAAATTTCACTTTTTTGCAAGTTAAGACTTTTATGACTCATCTAAAGCTGCGTTAATGAACATGAACAAGGAGTAATCGACCGACTCCAGACTGATTTTGAATTTTTAATCTTTCATCGCAACGAACAATTGACACTGTGCTCTGCAAAAAAACAATTTGTATCACTCTTGCTACGTATGTAATTTCTAATTTGAAATTTTTGTTAAGTTAACTGTAATTTGTTTCGTAGTATGTAACACATGTTGTTACTATTTTAATAACACAAAACTTATATTTTCTAAATTTATTTATTTATTTCCAGCTCTTTTTGAAAAGGGACGACAGTGACTGAATATAAAAGAAGAAAATAGAAGTTTTTATAATGAGTCGGAGGAGAGTTTCTTATTTATTGACAATAATGGAATACCATTGTGTGTTATTTGTAATTCTACGATCAAAAATTATAAATCTAGCAATTTATATCAACATTATGAAACCAATCATCCTCAGTTGTCTAATAAGTATCCAAAAAATCCAAGTTAATGTCAGATAAACTTGCTTCTTTAAGATCAAATTTAAATAAACAACAGTCAATTTTGATGACCCTTAAAAATCAAGTTAATAATATGGCTGAAACCGTTTAATTATTGCATGAAACATTGCTCGTGTAAAATGCTCGTATGCAGAAGGAGAGTTTATAAAAAATATAAGATATACTTAAAGTTTTAGATTCAAATAATGCAGCATTGCTCGAAGTTGTTTCACAAATTCCCAGCTCGAGACACAACCGAATGACGAAAAAATACAATTAATTCATCTCTTGAATATAATTTAAAAATTATTTGAAGAGCTGTATTGCATTCAGCTTAGAACCTGACACATCAACAGATATCACAAATCTTCCGCAATTGGCATTTATAATGCTTTTTGTTTCACCTGATTTCGTTGTTAAAGAAGAATTATGTTAGATTTAGTAGCACTTCAAAGAGTCAAACTACAGTGTTAGTATTAAAAATTCACATTAGATTATTAGATTCCATAATGGAAACTTTTGATGTGCATCTTAATAAACTTATAAGCATTGCAACTGATGAAGCTCCAACAATGCTGGGTAAACAAAAAATGGTTTTATTGGGCTTTCAAGTGATGATTTTCAAATTCTACAATTCATACCGATTCACTGCATAGCTCACAGAGAACATGTCATTACGCAATATTTAAAATATACTGAATATATACATCATTTATTATTTATATATATCATTTATATAATCATTTTATTCTACTTTAAAATTAGCGAAATCCAAACACCGACCAGTATTAACCAACCAGCATCTCAAAGAATTATTGAGAAGTGCTCTCACCAATTATTCACCAAATTTTAAAGAATTATCATAAGAGATATGATAAGTGTTTAATTTTTAATATTTAAATTCAATATACATATTTCGTTTTTATATTTATATGTTTTCAATAAAAAAATGTATGCCAAAAAATTTTAATACTTCTTTTGCATAGCTTTTGAATAAGTATTTAATTGCGGCTCTCGAAACATTTGAAATTTTAAAAATTGGCTCAGACCATCAAGGAGATTGGCCACCCCTGCTATATACTATCACAATATGATGTCTTCTAGAAATTATAAAATAACTCCCTACTCCTATAAAAAGAAGTCTGATAACTTGAAATGAAAATAATTTCAAAGCATAAAAATCATTGGTGTTAACATAAAGTTTAATTTTTCTTTGGAGTGAGTAGAATTTTTTAGTTTTTCTTCATAGAGCAGCAATGATAATATAAGAAGAAAGATTTATTTATAGACTTGCAGCCAATTTACATTTAAAGCCTGGTATTTATTAACTATAGATTATTCCGAGCTTTTCTTTTTAAATAAAAATTTATTACTTTATGAAACTTTTAGACTTTAACTACAAACTATTCCGGCCGTTAAATTTTAAACATAATTCATTCATCAATGCTAATGAAATGGAATTGGGTAAATTGATTTAAATATGAAAGATTTTGTGGCCCTTATTTTATTTCACGTATATTTTTGTTGATTAAGGACAGTATATTTTTAAATGTTCCAGTTTTATCATGTCTTCTGTGATGAGAAGATTTATATTCCGGAAAAAATTCTGTTTTATTTACAGCTTTTTTCATTACTACATAATTATTTATTCAGCGAATTTCTTCGAACTTACATGCGCTTTTACGTAGTATTGAAATAAAATTGCTGACGAAATAAGTACATATGTGTTAATTTTCAAGAACTCTTTTTTACAAAGAGTTAATGAAATTTTTATGGATTTAAATATTATAAGAGGCAAAATTATGAATTATAATTTTATAATCTATGAGTAAATTATTTCGTTTCTTTTCTTATGAGAAAAGCGGAATTTCCTAAAGCATAAAATTCTCTTTTACGTTTGATTGGTGATATATTTATCCAATGCAATTAATCTTAATACTCTAGAAATACTTTTATGTTCTGTAAGGATTTCGAGGAGTTGAAGTAGAACAAGCATATTGTGGTATGGACTTGGGCATTAATTTTCTTAAATTTCATTACCAAAGTCATACTTTTGTAGAAATATATATGAAAATGTAGTGAATAAATACTTCAAAGGAGAAATTTTAGGACACATGAATTTAAATGACATTACTTATGACAGAAATTTATTTCACAATTGCTTTTTTATAATACAGAAAACTACTTGAACATTTTTCATTCTTGAAAAAGAAAGCAAAAATAACCTTTTACGTAAATGAGGTACGAAGAACGTAAATAATTTAAATTTACTATCGATAACCTATTATTTTTAATTAATAATTATTACGAATATTAATTGTGAACAATATTTATAACTTTATTTCCAAATCATAATTCTAATTCTAAATTAAAGCCACTCGTAAATTTAAAAAAAAATTTTTCTCCATAAATATTAATTATTCTTAAATATATTCCATACCAAACCTTAATCCTTTTATTATTATTATCTCAATGAAAAATTATGAAAAATAGTTTCAGTTTATGAGTTGTGTTTATTTTTTCTAAATAGATTTAATTTTAATTAATGGGATGAATATAATATTGTTTGTTTTCTCTTAATGGAATAATGGAGTTAATGAAATAAAAAAATTTTGAAAATACAAAAGTCATAAAAAGGTCTTAGGCCTGTAAAACATGTATTAAAATTAAACTTTTTATTGACTTTAAATGTAATCATATTTTTTTTAACTTTTAAAATAAAAATATAGACCTAATTCTTTATAAGTTTGGCTTTTGTTTTACTTTTTTTTATCAACGAGTAACTGAATATAGTAGACAGAAGGAATAACATTCTTTAATACCCCTTAAGTATTTTTTTCTAAATTCCTGAAAAAAGAAAGAAAATGGTCTTAATAAGTAGAAAATTCAAGTTTTTTTTTTAAATATGTTTTTGAATTTTACAGATTTTGTGAAAAATTAAAATTTTATTTCCTAAACATTGGAAACAATTTATTATGTATTAAGTTTATCACTTGTATAAATTTTGACATTTGGAATTTTCACAATGCTTAGACAGAACATTTAAATTTTCTGAAATATCAAATTATTTTACTATTAATTAATAATATACATATTTATACTTTCACTCACACAATAATTAAAATTGTTTTGCTGTGAATGAATTTAAATGCTACCCTCAAAGTTATGAGGCATATTTCATTGAAAACAGAAGCGACTCAAGGGCTGAATGTTTCAGGAAAAAGAGTGAGCTATCAAATCTTTCTTCCTCACTTAGATATTACTTTTGGAAACATAATTTTAAAATAAATTTATCATTTTGTAACTAATTCCCACCCTGCTGGCCACCTCAAATGCAACAAACTGAAGGAAGCATGCAAATAACATGAAAATTACAGCATGCATTAGCGGAAGTGATAATATGCAAATGATTAGAATCTTAGCACAGACGCCTATAGAGCCATTTCAAAGAGCTATTTATGGCTTGGAGATTTCAACAGTTTGAAGTTTTACAATTGTGTTTCTCTTGTAGTTAAAAAATAACTATGCCTTGTTGAAAACAGCGATCATTTTTTGATCAAGTATTCGAGCGCGACAGGGGAAACATAGTGCCCTACCATGATTATGTTTCGGGTAAATAGGTATTCGTGCTGAACGAAACCAAACAGCTGTAATGCGGATATGTGATCATTGGATGCAGGAGGGTACGATGGACCGTCGTGTTCGATCGCATCCACCTCAGTGCTCCACTTCACGTGATGACAGGCAAATTGTGAGCATACCAGTAACGGAGCTCTCAGCCACATCACGAAGCATAGCTCAGCACATTCAGTCTGTAAAGCATCATTCAGTGTCTGCACGTATAATTTGACATTGTTTAAAGCAGAGTGGTCTGTCCGCAAGTCATCCATTGCTTCGTATACCCTTGACGCAAAACCGCAAACATCTCCCCCGTAAACGAGGTGTTGTAAGAAGGATATGGATAGTAGAATGGAATGAAATTGAAATTCAATTTACTGAGGAGTCAAGCTTCTGTCTGCAACACCACGATGGTCTCATTCGAGTCTAGAGAATGCTTAAAATCTGTTTTATACACCCCTACACTGGTCCGGCACCGGGTATTATGGTATAGGGCTGTATTGGATATCACTTTATCACTCTTCTAGTACGCATTGCCAGTACTTTAAACAGCCAGCGCTGCATCTCCAAGGTGTCGGAAACAATTTTCCTTCCTTTCATTTAGGGCTTGCTCACATCCATATTTCATCAGGATAATGCGCGGCCACACGTGACACGCAATATTCAAGGAATCTTCATCGATTTCCAAATTGGATTGCTTCCCTGGCCCACGCACTCTATGGATCTTTTGCCGATAGAAAACATCCGGTTCATGGTTGCTCAACGATTGACCCAGATTACATCCCGAGCTGCCACACCAGATCAACTGTGGCAACATGAGAAAATTGCTTGATCTTCTGTAACCTAAGACCACATCCAAAGTCTGAACCAATGCCGAGGGGTGTGATGGCTGTGATCTGCGACAATGGCGGCTAATCTGGCAACTGAATTTGGCGAGGACCATACTTCACAGAAGTCTATATATTTAATCATTTGATACTTGGTTCATATGTTATCTACAAAATAAATTTTGTTGTGATATCTCATGTTTTTCTTGATGTTGTAATTTTGGTGGCCAGAGATGTGTAAAAACTGGGAAAAATACATTAATAGCATTACTTTCAATTCTTATGAACAAAATTTTATAAAGATGTATACATAAGTAATGTAAAATTTATTACTAAAATTGATACCCATTGAATTTTTCTAATTTTGACTTAAAATTGGTTCATATTAAAAAGATCTTGAAAGGGTATTTTAAGAATTTATAATAATTAAATTATTTAATTAAGCATAGTATTCAATCGATTTTAAAACACAAATGCAGTACATTCAAATGTGTATTAATTACATGTATATATTCCATGCAAAACAGATTATTTTGATTTGTAAATACTGGCACATAAACACCTTTAAAAACACGTTTCTTTAAACAATGTTCATTAATTACTATATAAAAAGTTGGAATGATTTTTAAATATATTGGAATTTTGATGAATTTATAGTAGATCAATTTTAGACAAGATTCTATGTAATTAAATCAGCTTAATATCGAAGACTGGAAATATGATTACTTATAAATTTTCAAATATTTTGATCAAATATGACAATAAAATCAAAAGTATTTTGTAAAATTGCCTATATTTTAGATTTGATGCCATTTTGCGATTTTTGATAAAAGTAAAATTTTTACAATATAATAGAAGCTCATCTATAGTAGCTATCTGTTGAAGCTATTTATTTCTTAAAATTGAATTGTACATATAAAAGTGATTCTCAGTTTCCGTTAATATTAAAAACACCTTAGAACTTATAGGTATCATTATGAACTTATTTTAAAAGATATGTTCTCTCTCTCGCGCGCGCGGATGTCAGAAATGAGGCAATGCAATATAAAAAAAGGATAAAATAAATTCTGAATTCTCAAACACTTACACACTAAATTCTAAATTTAAAATTTTTCTATCACACAAATTAAAATATCCTGTGACTAATAAATTTTAATTGCTATCGCTTAAATTTCGGTTAAAATATGTGTAACTTTCATTAAATTATAATAAATTAATTTCTTATTTACAATAGTTAGCTGTTTTTTCCTGACCTAGTAAAATTGAGTTACGTGAGAAATTTTTTTAATAATTTAGATTTTAGGCACTATAATTATTTTCAGTACTTGTTGAGTTATTCATAATCTCTATTATGTGTTTTTTAAGAACAGTACAAAACATCATCTTACTGTTTATAAAGATAATCCAAAATGGATTTTACATGATTAAGTGAAGAAACTTTATGCAGCTTGTTGTTTCAATGTTGAAAACAGACAGCAAAATTACTTCTCATCAAAATGAATTATGAATAAGGCAGGTTTGAGAGTTTATTTTAATTCAGTATTTAAATTTTCATCTCTTTTTAATTCAAGATTATACATTAATATTAAGTTAGAGATACCTATGTTCTTTATAGAAAATTATGGATTTTTTTGTTTTCAACTAATTGCTAATAGAAATGTCAGCCATTATAGTAAATAATTTAACTATAGACTTCAAACACCTTCATGTATATATTACTTGAATTTTAAAGTTTTTATATTGTTATTATAGATCTTTTAACTTGTAATTGATAACACACATCATAATTATATAATTGGTATATAGAATTTTATGCTTAATGTTTCAGTATAGGGAATTTAATTGGTTTGTTATTATTGGAAATGAATTTTTTTTCGACAGGAACTATTAGTTTAAACATCTTTTATTTCTTAAAAATGCTTTGTATTTTGTATCTAATAAAAATTATGTGACGGATCATTACCTAAAGCCAGGTTATATTTTCTTTCACACAATTACTTCATAAACAGGTTAAAAATTATTTAATTAAATAGGTTAATACATTACAAAGTAACTATTTCATTTACTTTTCTACATCTTTTACAAATGCATATATTTATCTGTATTTATACTAATGTATACATGCAAGTATGAATAATAATACTTTATATTTATTTGTGTTTTTCAACATTTCCAGGCAATATATTTTTCTTCCAGAAACTACTTTTACTAAGGAAGTAAATAATATTAAATTTCATTAGTGTAATTTTAAACTTCTACTCATTTCTCATATTGACTGAAGAATAATTTCAGGCCGGATTATTGAAGCCTAAAGCTCTTTAAATATTTAGAATAGAATCAAATTTGTGCTGGAAAATATTAGGTGACCTACTTTTATCTACTGTTCTATATTCCATGCAAGATTTCTTCATTGCTTTGTAAAAGTAAATACTACAGTTTTCAGATGTTAAAGCATATCATATCCGACTTGTTAGGAGGATTTCAGACAGTAAAATTAAATCCTCTAAGAAGAGATGAAGTTTGTGAGCAATGAAGTAATTAATTATTAAAAAATATAACAAACATGTAGAATATAAAATTTAAAGTTTTTAATTTTGACATAAAAATTTATTTCATTTAAATAACAGAAAAAATATTGTTGCAACATATAGGTAGGTAACTGTTATCAACATAAAACCCTCTATCTACATAAAAGTAACTATGAATTGTTTTATACATTTTAATCAAATACATAGCTCTCTTGTTTATCAAGAATAACGTTCAAAATATTTTGGTTTACGTTTATTACTATATTCATATTAAAATTTATTCTTATTATTTTCCTTACTTTTTAAATTAAAAATAATAATTAGCTTTTTTAAAGTTTTGGGCGAGTAATAGTATAAGATGTCAATAAAAGTGAACATGCATTTTGAACTTAATAGTTTATAAATTCATGAAGATGTTAGCAAAATATTAGCTTTTATGTGTACAATAACTTATATTTTTAACAAAGTAAACATTCCCCTAGATGATTTCATTTATTTTCTATTCAAATACCTTTTCTTTTGTATATGTCCTCTGTATGTATTTTTCACTTGTATTTTTCTGTTTGAAAGTGTTTTGAATGTGTTTTCAGTTTGAAAGTGTTGACTCTACATTTTATTAACTGAATGTAACTTTCTCACTCAAGCTTTTAGGTATAAATATGTTTGATTTTATATAGATTTTATACATAAAATGCAATAATATGTTTGATTTTAATATGTTTTTTTAACTGTTTATTCAATGAGATATTCCATTCAGTTGTAGTTGATATATAAGCATTAAGCAATGTGGTGCTTCTTTGAAATGTTAAAGAGCCGAGGAATTCCGATTGAGCCAATAATTTCTCAGCATGAAGCTTTATTCTTTCTATTGTGTTGAATAACCTAGGAAAGTTATGAATAAATAGACGTAAAATAAATAAATCATAGTTCTTGGCTGTGTTGGATTTCTCTTAAGATCCAAACTAAATATTATTTGATTTATTTGTGCTAGTAAAAGCAAAGCAAGTTATAATGAAAGAAAAACATTTAGATTGTAATTATTTATGCAATATTTTTTCGTACTGTATTAGCACAACTTAAACATTAAAGAGTTTAAAATCTTACAAGAAAAAATTTATATGAAAGTTACATTTTATACAAAGATTGTGAAGCACGATCACACAAACACACACATATTCAAACACACGCATACAAAAACACATGCACTTACATAAACACGCAGACCCAAAAAAAGAGCGTTTTAGAAAATACTATTTTAAATTTGATATTTTATGGCTGAAGAATATCAGTACTTAAAAGTTGATACGTATAGAAGATAGTACTTTGCAATAATTTTCAGTTCTTCAGCAAAAGAAACACGAGATAACCATGAAAAACAACATTCCGAAATTTTGTAGGGAATTACTTTCACTTTAAGATTTAAAATATCTTCGCATTTATAAAAATTCATATATTTTTAAGAAGTTTAAAACTGTTTTTTTGTTAAAATTATGGTAATTTGATATATAAATTGATAATCAGTCAATTAAAGTTTACAAATTCTAACATATAATGTTTTCAAATACTAATTACGTCAAAAATATTTAATAATTAAGTATGTACATATATAAATCCACTTATGTGTTCACATAAAATATGAATTATTCAACTCGCAGAAAATCGTTCAAACTTATGCAAAATTTTAATTTATTTTCTTTTGTTGTCTCACAAGATAATATGATAAATTTAATATCTTGCATAAATTTGCAAATTCAACATTTTTAAGAATTTTCTTAATTCGTATGCACTGTCTAGATGCATATGCACGATTGAAATAGCTTGCATAATATTTTTATTTGAAAAATTTATTAACATTGTATTTTAAATACAGTAACTTTCGTTAAATAGATTAGCAATTTAAAGGTTAAATTCCGCTCTAAATTAAATTACAAGTATGTATCACCACGCACTCACGCCAGGCGCACACATTATTACAAAAATTCAACCATTATTTAAAAGCTTGTTACTTTTATGTAAATTTATAAGGTATGCTTTTTTAAATTTAACAAATAAATTAAAGAAATTATGATTTAGAATATTACATGTGAGAGAAATACTGAAAATATACTTAGCCCATGAGGCGTGGATGTAAGTCTTATTAATATTAATAAGAAATTGGCATGCATAATATCCATATGATATATGACAAATAACAGAACTACGAGGCAATGAATTGGTTGTGATTTCATCTCTTTAAAATAGTTTTTCGTCACTGATCGAATTTAAAAGCAATAAATCTAAATAAGAAAGACCTTTACATATACTTGCTTGTCATACCTTTGATTTCAATATATTTGAAGCTTGATTTTGCGTCAAATATGTTTTAATTTGAATTTTAGTGTTATTATCACAGATTTCCGAATAATTCTTGGCCGTTTTGTAAACCATAAGAAAATAATTTTAATGTCGAGAATGTTCATGGGTAGAAAAAACGTACTGTAAAGAATTCGTAAACGAAGCGTTCAAAAATTTTGAAAACTTTTAAAGGCATAAACAAGGAATTATGTTTTTCTATAGACTATAATATATTTCCAATACACTAAAGTTAAAATTTTATTTTTTAAAACCATTCTGATTTAATTGGTAAAAATTAAAAATTTTTATTTTTCAGTCTCTATAATTTAAAATAATTATTTATAACTACAGCTTTCTATTTTCTTAAAGTAATATCAAGGGTTATTAAATACTTTTTAACTTTTTTATATTTTATTTTTTAACTTACATTTTTCGCTTTTTATATACTTAAAATTGCAACTTTTAACGTATGGAGAAAAATATTCGTGCTTTCTTCACATTATTTTTTGTTAAAAAAAAGTCTTTTAATCAGGCTTAATTTTTTATATAATTTAATTATTTAAAATTAATAGATTTTCATATTATTTACACTGATTTTCCTAATCATTTTAATATTCCAAATTTTAAATTAAATGCATCCATAAGAGAAATATTTTTCTTTCATAAGTTACATTTATATGATTTTAAGAAAATAATAAATATGAACATGTTTAAATTAAGACAGGAAAAGTTTATTGAGAAATCCTGTTATTATAATAAATTAACTAAAATGTTATTTATTGCATATAGGTAAACTGTAATATCCTTTTTTAAAATTTGATCAAAATATTTTACAAACATGAACGCTTGCTCTTTGCTTGAAAATTAAATTTAAAATATTTCTTATCACACACATTGAACAAATTTAACCAGACTTTACACTTTTTTCATCTCTTTCAGTTTTGGGCACTTCATCACAGATTCTTCAGAAGAAAGTCATCTAGAGTTATAAAAAAACCTCCTGTTGAGAGTTGAAATATTTTATGGTTGATCTCTCAGAACTTTTTGAAAATGAACATTTATTTCGACTCCAACAGAATGGAGAAAATGCTCATTAAAATCTATCACCTGATAATTAACCAAGGAAGAAAATACTGTTAATCTACAATCCAGGTAGTAGCTAGAAGAAATGTGACGTATTAATATAGTAATTAACAATAAAATTATAAGTTTTATTATCATATCTTGAAATTAAAATGCTTAGTGCAGACCCATCCATGGAGCATACTGAACAATAAAGTTTTTTTTTGCATATTAATTTAGCAATACTCAATTTCAGAATTTTAGTTAGTTTCTAATATGTGTTGGGCCGTCATCTTTTTTCTATATTGTTAGAAATTGAGATTTGCCTTTCATAGAAGTCATGATTTGCTTTCAGGATTCCACAATGATTGAACTTCTAATGGAATCTAGATATCACTGATGTTGTATTTGTAATGCTTGTTTCCCTTTGATAATTCCTTATCGCTTTTGTGTGTGTGTGCTGTATGCATCACATTAAAAGTATCATGTCTTTGATGCAATCAACCTTAAATTTACACAGATTTACTATTCTGCAATAACAAATAATATTTTAAATTATTCTGAAACTGTTCTAATGTATATTAAATTGGAAAAAAGTAATCTCCGATTAAATCTGTTTTATTACAAATATATAAATGAATCAAAAAGTATAACTTTTCTTAGCATGTCAATTGTTAAAATTGAGGAATTTAAAATGCTCTAATATGAATAGATTTAAAAAATGGAAAGGTAAATTATAAGCAAAAAATTATCGAGCAGGATTTAGTTCGAAAAAAATTTTGTACATCTTTGAACTCTTCTTCGAAACTACTTGGATCATCGCTATGTTTGTAATTAGTAGGTATGGCTGTTGCTTTACTGCTTTTATGTAGAACTTGTTTTAAATGTGAATAATTATATAAAGTTAAAAAAATCGTATGTTTGAGTACCAAAACACATGAATTAATTTACATAATATTTCAGAATCCAATTTATATTTTGATTTTCTTATGAATAAATTGTTATTTAAAATATTTGTAGTAAAATGAAAAGCAAAAAGAAATATGCAGATTTATTTTTAAATTAATGAATTGATTCCCAATACATTTTTATACCTGATATTTCAAATAATCTATGTAATCTCTAAATAAAAAGTTTGTATTTCTATCACATGTGACACCTAAAAGGCATCACACAAATCAATGATTGGTCAGATTTTACCAATTATTTTCTAATCGTAAGACATATTTCATTGGCATAGACATATTTCATTGACAAGTTTTAATTTGTTTTATTTTATCTCTAAGTAAAAGTAATTATACTTAAGTATGGAAATAATGAAAAAGTTAAAAATAAATATTTATATTAAAATTATTTATATCCGATTTAAAATGTTCTAATATATCTAAGTAAGTTAACTATAATACTTTCTATTTTTAGTTTTTTTTAGTTTTTATTTTTGTATTGCGCAATGAATCGTAGTATTAAAGTTAGAATATCATTTGAATTATACCTAGAGATATTTTCAGACATAATCGAAAAAATTGCAGTACAAAATCAATAATACTGATTCCATCTGAGATTTTTCCTCATTCTGGCCTGAGGCGAAAGGAAACTGATAAATTTCAAGAAGCGATATCGGGAAACGGAAGCTATTTTTCATAAATTATATTTAAGAATTTTGTCATAACTGAATTTATTATTTTTTAAAATACCCTTAAAATTAATAGAATCATTACCAAATTACTAAACGTTTCCTTGCGGTATTTCTGGATAAAGTGTATTGCATTAGAATAAGCTTGAATTAGTGTTTGACTTTTAATTTTAAAGTATATATAAAGAAATAGTCTTAATAAATCAATGCAGAAGTTAAATCGTTAATAAGCAGTGCCAAGGCAATTCATTGATTTATAGCTATTCGTTTCATCAATTCTGAGACGTATACTATGCATATGCATATTTAAAAAATAAAACATGATTGCAGGTATTCTAAGCAATTATATCCACTTAAATTTTATCTACAGTTAAATGAATTATTAAAATGTTTTATGAATTTTTAGAAAGGTACTAAGTATAACATACCATAATGAATATAATGGTTATAAATATCAAAAATAGCTTTACATTCCATTTACAAAATTGATAATATTAAACTCCAAGTAGATTGAAAAAGAGTATAAGTATCTGATCACAAAGAAAACAATCGTTCAAAATATCTGAAATGATATTATTCAGCTTTTAAAATTTTGATGAATCCTATAAAAATTTGCAATTTTAAATTTAAAATTTGAATGTTTCTTTAATATATCATTAATTTCGAATCGTTTGAATGGATGAAAAAAGACCTCCATTCATATAAGTTAGCCAACTTTATATTAAATTCAACACCTCTGTTGAAGTATCATATTTATATTAGTTATAATTCATATCTGGCTTAAATAATAATCGTATCTGAACATGCTGAAAAAAATTTGAGGAAATTGTTGAAATGAAATTTATCATCCCTGAGTACCATAATACTCACTTTTGGAAATGCTAAATAGGTGAAAAAAATTAACTCAGAATTTCATGATTCTTTTCTTCAAATTAACATACCTTTGCATATTTAAAGGGAGTAGTTCAAAATTTTCAACTATTGATTTTTTAAAAGTTCAAATGTTTAGTTTTTTTTTGCAAATTGATATATATATATATATATATATATATATATATATATATATATATATATATATATATATATATATATATATATATATATATATAGTATATATATATATGTATGTATACAGGGTGACATCTTTATAATGTTGAAAAAATTGTACCGCTTTTGATTGGATTAATTCATGTCCATCACTTTTTATTGTAATTTCATTGCTTAAGAGATCTTAATGTTAGTAAAACAAATAAGTAATTTTTATTTCCTTGTTTCAAATAATATGCCAAAACAGCAATATGTCATAAATTTGTATTCCATATTTTTCTTATTATATACTGTAGAATGATAAAACAATTTCAAGACTTTTTAAATGTTGATAAGAAATTTACTAGATTAGCTTATTTCCAAATGGAATAAAATAATTACAATGAACATTTAATATGTTTGCTTTTGTTCTACATAATCTATATGTCTTTTCTTTGCTGTACAACTATATAATTAAAAACATATTCTACAGTCTATGTCTCCAGAGAATTGAAAATCTTTGTTTTATATTCACAAGACAATTTACTTCTGTCGAAATTCTCATCCTGAAATCAATGAAAACGAGAAAAATTTAAGTACCCAGTTATAAAGGTTGAAAGTTACAAGATGTAAAATGTCCAACTTTACATGTGCAACTTTAAAATCGCTTAAGATAGAGCCCTATTCTTTTATAAATCAATATCTCGTATGTTTAAGCCATAATAATCTATATTTAAGCACATTATTAACGAACAGTACATATATTAACATTTATAGCATATTAATTTTCCTTACTTTACATAAGCGAATTGATGTATTTATATAAATTTTAAAAGATTTAAAAGAAATTATTCGCGAATCCTAAGCATCCAATTTTAAATTTAATAATGCATAAAACAAAAATACAATATTCATTTTCATTAATTTAAGAATGATGCGTATGTAATCATAAAACGAATTAATTAAAAAATGTTTGTACCCCTTCAATATTTTACAAATATATTATCTTTGAAATAAATTAAAAAGTAATTATTTTTATTATTTTGATTTCAGTTAAGATATTGTGATCAGGAACCTTTTATAAGTGGAATTAAGAGAAGCTCACTTTACTATTTATTTATTAAATAACTTACTAATTATTACTTACTTACTAAAATAACTTTATTAAAATATTACAATAAATTTTTATTCAAAATTTTATATTCTAATCAAATATTAAAAAAGCATTTCTATTAGCATCCCGATTACAGACAATATTTAAACAATTTATTTAATTCTTTGTACATTATTTTCGCAGGCAATTTATAATTATTTATATAAAACATTTAGAATCAGCCTTCTTTACATATGATGTTTTTATAAAGTTGAACACTTTAAAGAATTCGAAATAAATATTGAAAGAGTTGTGTGAAAACTGTACTGATAAAGAATGTGCTTTGAAGTGAATTTAAGATTTTCAAATGAAGGCAGTAAATATTTTCACGAGGAAACTTTCATAACTTTATCAACTTAACAAAACATTTGCTGTCAAATGTTATATTATTCGCACAATGATTGCTGTTATGATCAGGCGGTTCATGAAAGAGGGTGCTGAAAGGAATCACCTGTAGTGCGTCATACAATTTTATTTATTTTCTCACTAATGACTCAAGCAAAGTGTTATTCATTATTTAAAAGGAAATACATTATTCTAAAGTCTCAACCTGAGTGTTGCTTCATGTAAGGATTCAAAACCTTTGGAATCAAATCGAAAGAGGATGCTAGCATTTTTACTTTCTAAAATGGAATGCTTTGCATTATATAGATATCTGTTTGTGCAAATTACTTACATAAAGTATAAATAAAATTCTCATTTTAGGAGTTATAGTGCAGTTTATACTTTTTTTTTATCAAGAGTTTGTTTATTTGAAAAAAAACTGCTCTGTCGTTTTTAATAAATGTTCAATACACATTTATTCTATAAAGTTGGAATCACTTTTATCAACAAAAAACGAATCATTTATATACCTTACACCTATTTCTATTTTAATAGGGTAATATTTAAGTGAAAAAGATAGTATATTCATTTCAAGTTTTACATGTATGGCTTTTAAAAACTACTGAAAGCAATAAACCTTATCTGTATGAAATATTTACTTCTTATAAAGATACACATATTGAACGCAGTGTATCTCTACCCATCAATATCATGATGTTGACTAATATCCTTCTGCTTTCATAATCAATACATTATCAAAGCAGAGAATGAACAACTTCATTGCAATATATATATATATATATATATATATATATATATATATATATATATATATATATATATATATATAATATATAAAATTCTCGTGTCACAGTGTTCGTTGCCATACTCCTCCGAAATGGCTTGACCGATTTTGATGAAATTTTTTGTGCTTATCCAGTATCTATGAGAATCGGCCAACATCTATTTTTCATCCCCCTAAATGTTAGGGGTAGTACAACCCTAAATTTTTTTTTTTTGGTTAGTTCTGTAAGTTCCTAATAGATGGCGGTTTAGCATCTAAGTTGCACAGGTATTCGGCAGATGGCGACGTGTTTATTATTCTAGATTATACCATCTTCGAGAAAATTATCGTGCGTGCGCAAGCGCGTGGTTAAATATAGAATTTACATACATTTTCATGATGTATAATGACACTATAACAATTTTTCGTGAATCATTTTCATAATTATATTTTGTATTGTGTTATTATTGTGCAGTATTCAGTTTGAATATTTTTAATATTATAAATAGTAAAATAAAATTTTATTTATTACTGTTTTTCTCTACTAATTTTCATAGCACCTCGAAAATATGTAAGTATTTCTTGATAGCCTTTTATTATTTTTTATTTTTATTTTATAATTTGATAATCATTAATTTATTCAGTAGAACATTTTGATCTAATTTATTTATTCAAATGATGAATTCTTTTAATTTTTTTTATTTCAGTATAATGCTGCGGAAAAAATTTTTAGTTTTAATAAAATTTAAAATTAAAATAATAATAGTTCGATGTCAATGTTATCTACCTCATTTATAACAATTTATTTTTAGATGTCTTTAATTTATATAGTATATTTTATACGTAAGTCACTGATTACAAACTATAATTTAATATAAGATGAATAAAATGTAAATTCAGAAAGTATATGTTGATTTGTGCTTAATTTCAAAATTTCGATACTTTACCTATTACTATTAAATTTTGGTGAAACGTTTTATTTTTAATCTCCTATGAATGAACAAATTCTAAATTTTTTTAGAAAATATTAATTTGATTGAACCCAAGAATTAGTAAACAATTGATTCAATGTATTTTAAAAACTCAGCCACTGCAACGCGTGGCTGGGTCAGCTTGTGTATATATATATATATATATATATATATATATATATATATATATATATATATATATATATATATATATATATATATATATATATATATATATATATATATATATATATATATATATATATATATATATATATGTGTGTGTGTGTGTGTGTGTGTGTGTGTGTGTGTGTGTGTGTGTGAAAAAGAGAGTGAGAAAATCCACTAATAATGATGACAAACAATACGAACTTCACGACTTTATACTTTATTGCACCTCATTGCCTTGAATTGGTTATATTACGTGACGTTTTCAAGTGTTTTATAAAAACAATTAAGAGACTTCGAAGAATTAAGGCATTTTAAGATTTCTATCCATCATGTCATGATTAATGTTTGGGTTGAATACTATATGTTACATTTGATGTTAAAAAAATTAAAAAAAAATCCTGTTACTCAATAAAAATATTTCATAAAAAGATATTACCATATATAGATTTCAGAGTAAATATATTACTTATTTCTAGTGCAAGAAAATGCTTAGAAGAATTACAAATGAAAATAATCAGAAGTTTAGAAATCTTTTGTGAAATGGATTGAAAAAAATGTGATATGAGCAAATTTTAAAATAAACTTAGCCTTATAAATGGTTGTTTGCATTAATTTTTTAAATAAAAATAACAAAAAAAGCGAAAAACCTCTCCTTTCTAACAAAAATGCTTATATACATACATGTTTGCCATGGTTATGCACAAGAAAGGTTGGGTTGAGCTGAACACAAAGTAACATGGATAGTGACGGTAGCGCTCTCATTGTAGGTGAAAGTCATGAATTCAATTCCAACAGTTTATGAATAACGAGAGATGATAAGAATTTTTCTTTGTTTCCCTCTTTCATATTTGTCAAAATGGATACTCAGAAGTTTTATGTGTTTCTTTCCTTGTAACATTTGATTATGGACCACTATCTTTAAGATTTCTTTCCTTTTCTGAGTGTTATGAATTATATTTAAAACAAATCCTATCGACAGACTTTGAACATTATCTCCTCAATTACACAATATTAATATGCATTTTTGGTTTTCAGCTGTTATAAATGAGTTTATATTTATTATCTTTTTTGCAGTGTGTAAAAATGTATTTAAGAGCAAAAATTATCAACTTGCTTAGGAATGTTTATGCAACGCATGTATAATACTTCAATACTATATTTATGTCCTGTGTCCCATTATTTTATGCAATTAAAATAAGTTATAATTGACATTATGTTGTTAAAAATTGTTTTTTTTTTCTTTTTCAAAAAAGATATGTACATTTTCTGCAAAGAGAAATCTTAGCCGATGAAAGCTACGATGATATAATAGACAAATGCAATTAAAAAGAAGTCACTTTACAGAAATGCAAATTTATAGCAAAGAAAGTTCAATAAAATTTATTAGACAATGAGATTTACAAAGTACGTAAATTAAGAATCCTTACAATTACACGTGTAATTTTATAAAAAAATTGTGAACTTTGCAAATTTTGTACTTTATTAAAATTAAATACAGTCAAATAAAATAACAGTTCTAAAGTTCTTGTAAATTATAAAATCATTTATAGTGTAATTGTAATTTGCACATTAAAATGTAATTATTTCTAAAATCATATAGAAAAATATAAATTTTCATGTTTCTTTTAGTTCATATAATAAAATCGTTTTATATTAAATAACTTTCTAAATTGGAATGTTATTGTAGTAAAAACATTTAGTTATTCTCGCAGCTTTTTAACACATTTGTTTAAAAACATTGTAAACTGATGTTGAATTGAACTTTCAATGTATTAGACTACTAATATTATTAGATAAAACATGTTAATAATATATGTATCACTTTGAAAGAAGTGTGCATAGTTATTTTTTTACACACATTTTTGTATATATTATAAATAAGTTCTTTTTAAGTTAACATATTTAAAAAAAAAGTTTGTATGTTAATTTCAATGAGAATTTTTTAAAAAAAAGTTAATAAATATTCAGAATATATTATTTCTGCATGAAATATCAAATTCCATTTTATACTACAATTCAATGCTATGTTATTATTACAGGAAAAAATATAGTTTTTCTTATAAATCATTTAGTTGGAAAACATTTTATAATTTTAGATAACTGAAATGAAATATTTGTTTAAGTAATAAAAAATGTTATCTTTACTATGTTTCACTTATATATTCAAAATCTTTAATGTAAACACTTTATAACTGATTTTTCTTTTTGGAAACAGAAATACACAATGAAGATTAATGAGTTATTAATTTTTTGCATACTATTTCATTTACATATATGAAAATATTAATATAACGAAGTAATTAAGTATTTTTTTCAATATATATATAAATATTTAATCTTAAAAGTAAAGTAAAACATTTTAAAGTCTTTTAAAATGAATAAGATAATCATGTCATGCATCTTATTAAAAAAAAAAGAAAAAAAAAAGAGTTTAAAACAGATAAGCGATAGTCATAATGTCACTAAAACTATTTTTAATAAAAAAAAACATATTTTGTAGTTTGTTATCATTGTTGAAACTTTCATGTTGTTTAAATGATAAATTTTATTGCGATATTTTGCATATTTTAATTTTAAATACAATTGGAATTACTTATTCAACTAGTATTTGAAATACCTTAGATACTTATTTTAGAAATATCGATTAGTATTTTTCCATTTACATATTACTAAAGTTAAATAAAGTATATAATTAATAATCATTGAATGTGACATTGAAAATGTGTGGCATTACTCATTTAAAAATAATTTGATTGATGACATAATCTTCAATAAAAATCTAGGTCAGCAACTTTCAATGTTAATTATAAACTTAAGACTTTTCCTTTTTCAAAATAATTATAATAGCATTTTCCATATCACCACTTCATAAGAGTTCTAACTGAGATAAAAATAAGAGTAATTTGAGAGTAATTTTCTAGACGTTATACAAACTATTAATATGTATTATTCAGGCCCGGATTTTTCTTATTCTTTATTGAAATTAATAGATTTTTTAGTTTCAAAAAGTCAACGTATTTATTAAAATTCTCTTATCCGTTTCCCGTAGTCCTAAAAGTGTACCTGTTTAATTTCTTCATTAACTTTGAATTATTTCAAGTTCACTCCTCATTCGTAATTAAGAACAAAAAATTTTTGAAATAATTAAAAATATCATTTTTGAATTTCAGAGTCTTTCCTTTAAAAATAATTGTGACACTTATAAAATCAAAGGCACCAAATTAAAATTGTTTGTAAGTTTTAAGCCTTATCTACATCCTAACGCTTGTCAATATTGCTTATAAAATATTAAAATCATTACATTTTGCTAAATTAAATTTTCATGGAAAATTCTTATACTTTCTGTAATTTTTGACATCTGTTGGGGCCTTAAAATTTTCTGTTTAAGAATGGGACTTAATCCACGATTTCTTTAAAAGAATAAGATTATCATTATAAATAGAATTCCACATATTATTTACTAAATAGTTTTCAACGCTTAGCCATTGATGAAATGGCCTTGCAAAATTTTGATAAACTGCTTTCTTAAGTCTCTTTTCCAGAGTTTTCTTCTAACCAAAACCATCACCAATTCATGCCAGTAAACCTTCCAATTGTTTTTCATGAAATTCCATTTATAATTAAAATAGAGTTATTGTTTGCAGATGATACCCTTAACTCGAAAAGAAGTAAAAACAAGAACAGGATCATAATTTATTTTTCTGTTTTCCCCTCATCTGATAAATTTTGCCTGTAACTAAATAAAATCAAGATGAGTATTACTTTTTTATAATGATATAAGTAGGGGTGTTAGAATTTCTATTAATTAGTTGGAAAGTATCAGAATTCAAGAGTTCGTACAACTTTTCTGAACCCATTGTGTCTTCATAATTCGTCACTTCGTACACGTGTGCACTGAAATCTTCCCATAAGATAGATTTTCTAGAAAATTAATTGATGTTAAATCTTAATCGGGAACTGTGCCAGATAGGTTATTTTAATTAACATTTTTGAAATCATTCTTATAAATTGAAACACCGACTCCCCCCATCTGAGCTCCAATACCTAAAAATCTCTGCAATTTTTTAATTTATAAATTTAAATATTTTGAATATCCTCCTGTAAAATATATCCTGTAAACTACTTCTTGCATAACAATTTGTCTTAGGTAATAGTTTAAAGTAAAGGCTATGGAAGTTATGTGGAGTTTAAACATAACATTTATGGATGCTTCAATTATAAAAATATCACTTTCAAATCATTAGAAAGTAATAAAAAGTTTTAACCTTTTTCATTGAGAAATTAAGCTATATTCTATTAGTAAATCTTGAATATTGTATAAAATTATTAACTGGACAGTTAACTTTTTTAAAGTTATATATATGCATATTAAACAGAGTTTAATTAAATCGTATAAGAGAAATTTTAAATAAGAACTGATTTATATACATACATGTATACTTCCACCGATTCGGTAAAGTCTTAACCCCACATTGCAGCTGCGCGAACGGCAGTGAAGGCAATGCTTTGCATTATGTGGAACACTGCAGCTATACGGAGGAACTCCACTTAATTCGCCATTCCTCACAATCAGACGTCGTATTCATCAAGTTTATTGTTGGTGATAAATTTAGAGTTAAAAAAGTGATGAAAATTATGCCCATGCTGGTTATAAAAGGACTGGACTAATGCGCCACGCCAGTACAAACCACATCACAAACACAAAATGACTCTGAACTTAACCTCTCAGATACTGATTAAAGTAAGGACAAATGCAGCACACTTCCTTCGAGCTCCACGGGTTCGTGTTGATTTAGAGTTGAATAAAGCGACCACTTAATGAACACAAGACTTTTAAAAACTCCACTAGATAAACGAAATTCCCGCTGTAACAATCACAATTATACAGCTACAATTCGTCAGATATAATAAGAAACAGCTTCTAATCACAGGTCTCAAATACCTCAGACAGAGAACAACTAGCAGTCACAACTAATCGTCTTCACTCACTGACTGTCTTCACTAACTTACTTTTCCATGTCGGGCTGCGGTATTTATACCTGACTTGGCGGAGAAATCTACCAATTTCGCCAAGGCTCTGGAAGCTTCTAGGCTATCTCGGAAAATATTGGTCCTAGAGCTTAGGTGATGGATGTTTCCAGAAGTGTCGATTTCTCGCCAAGTCGCCAAGAATCTCGCCAATCGTCGCCAAGAATCTCGCCAATCGTCGCCAAGAATCTCGCCAACTGTCGCCAAGTCGCCAAATTATTAGGAAATCAGCTTTTAAACTACAACACGTCTAAATACCGCAATTTTTGCCCAAAATGTGAGAATTTTCGATCTGTCTGAGATATTTTAAGACAAATATAATCATTATTTATAAATTTGTAACATTGCCCCCTCTCAAAGACTGCACGTCCCGGGCAGTACAATCCCCTGATAGGAGGCCAAATTTAATATAAGAGAATTTACATTTCAAGAGGATACAGAGCACATTACATACACAAGCAACTAAAAATACAAGAAAATAGAAAAGATTGAAATTATCTATACTATTTACAAAGAGACCATGGTCTACTAATTTTTACTCTACATTACGATAAGGAGCTAATCTATCATAATGTACTACCTTTGGTTTTGAAGAAGATGATTTTCTTATACGAACCACGACGTCGTTCAGTCTTTTTAGGACTGTGTAGGGACCTTCCCAGTTGGCTTGCAACTTTGGAGAAAGTCCTTTACGTCGAATCGGGTTCCACAACCAAACTTTGTCGCCTTCTTGAAATTCATGTCCTGTCGCTCTTGTGTCATACCTTGTCTTCATTCTTTCGGTCGTCAGGTTGATTCGGTCTCGAGTGAAGTTATGGACATCTTCAAGACGTGCCTGAAGGTCTCGAAGGTATTCCTCTGGCGATGAAGATGTATCCGGTGGACGACCAAACTGAAGATCACAAGGGAGACGAAGTTCGCGACCAAAGAGCATCTGTGAAGGAGTATATCCGGTAGTCTCATGGACAGCACTGCGATATGCAAGCAGATACAGCGGTAGCTTCAAATCCCAATCTTGCTGATTTCTGGAAACCATAAGTGAAAGGCTATTCAAGATGGTTCTGTTAAACCTCTCTACCATGCCATCCGATTGTGGGTGTAGTGGCGTGGTCTGCGTCTTGTCTATTCCGAGAATTTGACACATTCCTTTAAACACAACAGAGGTGAAGTTTGTCCCTTGATCAGAATGAATTTGTAAGGGTGTGCCGAATCTGGAAACCCATTGCTGCACTAGAACCTCGGCTACTGTAGTCGCCTCTTGATCGGGGATTGCAAACGCTTCAGGCTACTTAGTAAAGTAGTCCATGACAACTAGTATGTATTTGTTGCCATTTGAAGATCGTGGTAAAGGACCCAAAATGTCTAATGCTATTCGCTCAAAAGGTGCTCCTACGTTGTACCGTTGCAACCTTCCTCGGCTACGTTTCTTTGGTCCCTTACGTGCTGTACAGTCATCACAAGATTGACACCATTTCTCTACATCATGTCTAGTTTTGCTCCAATAGAAGCGTTCTCGAACTTTCTGTAGAGTTTTCATTACTCCAAAGGGGCCTCCAGTTGAGCTACTATGCAATTCTTTCAAAACATCTGAAATTCTTGATTTTGGAAGAACAAGCTGCCATTTGAAATTACGTCCATCATCGGATTCCCATTTCCTGTATAAGACACCGTTTCTTATATGGAGTGAGTCCCAAAGAGCCCAATATTGTTTAGTCGCAGGACTGTAGGTGGAGATATCCTGCCAATTTGGTTTCATACTGGAAGATTCTTTTAATTCTAAAATTGAATTTATATCTGAATCTTCTTTTTGGGCTTCTCTAAGTCCTTTATCACTCCATGGGTCTGGTTTCGGTAGAGGTGAAGCAGTAACTTGGCGTACCGAAGGATTTACTAACTGATAGTTCTTCTCTACACTAGAACAATATCGGCAGCTTTCATTACACGGTTTCCTTGATAGTGCATCAGCATTTCCATGAAGAGTTCCTTTGCGATGACGTATTTCAAAGTCAAACTCCTGGAGTCGTTGAATCCATCTGGCTACCTGTCCTTCTGGATTTTTAAAATTTAAAAGCCAGGTTAAGGATGCGTGATCGGTCCGGAGCAAGAACTTTCTTCCATAGAGATAATGGTGGAAATGTTCTATGGCTTTGACGATTGCCAGCAATTCCTTCCTGGTTGTACAATAATTCCGCTCTGGTTTCGATAGACATTTACTCCAATAAGCAATGACATATTCTTTATCATCAATTTCCTGCGACAAAACAGCTAAGATATTTTCGTTGCTGGCATCCGTATCTAAAATGAATAATTTTCCGGGCTGGGGATAAGTAAGAACGGGCGAAGATGTCAACGCCTCCTTCAGTTGTTTAAAAGCTTTCTCATATTCATCTGTCCATAGAAATCTCTGTTTAACTTCTGTCAACTTGTGAAGGGGTCTGGCAATACTTGAAAAACCCTTAACAAATTTCCTGTAATATGTGCATAGTCCAAGAAAACTTCTTAATTGGTGGACATCTTTTGGACGACTCCAGTCTTTAACTGCGGAGATCTTTTCAGGATCTGTTCTTACACCTTCAGCAGAGATAATGTGTCCCAGATAGCTTACTTCACGTCGGAACAAATTACATTTGCAAGGATTCAGCTTCAGGTTGGCCATTTTTAATTTTTCCAGCACATTTCGGATGTTTCTTAAATGGTCTTCGAATGTGCGCCCTATAATAATGATATCGTCCAAATATACCAAACAGGCTTCGTAGGAAAGTCCACGTAATACTGTCTCCATCAGGCGCTCAAACGTTGCAGGTGCATTGCAAAGCCCAAATGGCATAACCTTGAACTGCCAAAGTCCTTGTCCTGTGGTGAATGCAGTCTTTTCTCGATCCTCAGGATGTATCGCTACTTGCCAATAACCACTCTTGAGATCCAAAGTCGAAAACCATTGTTTTCCGGATAAAGCATCAAGTGTATCGTCAATCCTAGGAAGAGGGTAACTATCTTTTTTAGTGATGTTGTTTAACCGACGATGTCAACGCAGAATCGGGTAGAACCATCTTTCTTCCGAACTAAAACAATAGGCGAAGCCCAAGGACTCTCTGATGGCTCAATAATGTCATTCTGCTGCATTTCCATCAGAAGATTACCCACCTCTTCCTGCTTAGCGAATGGCAATCTTCTCGGGTGTTGTTTAATGGGTGGATGATTTCCTGTATTGATTCGGTGCTGCGTCAATTTGGTTCGCCCAACATCATCTGATTTCTTGGAAAAGAGATCTCCGAATTCTAATAATAAATTTCTTGCTGCATTCCTCTGTTTATCATCTAACTCCGCTCTCTGAAGGAGTTCATTAATTAGAATGTCAGGAGGTTCAGATAGTGTGGCTTGACAATTTCGGTTAATACAGGTCACTGGAGTGCAAGTCGCTAGCACTTCTCCTTCTTTTATAAGTTTTACCTTATTGCTTAGATTAGCAACTCTTACCGGGATTACATTTCGTGAAAGGTCGACGAGTGAAGAAGCCACTAGTACTCCTTTAACGCTATTGTCGGAATCTGGATATTCAGTCAATCCATAATGAAAATTATTATCTTCTGAAAGAGCACCGCAAACTATTGTCTCAGTTCTTGGTGGTAGTGTTGTTTCACTCTTTGCAGTTATATGATGGACTGTTTTAATATCTGAATATTTCGTCTTAAAAATTGCTATGTCTTCAGAACATGAGTGTAGTTCATTATTTTTAAAATCTAACTTGAAATGGTTTTCTTTGAGAAAATCCAATCCGAGAATAAATTCGTCATTTATATCAGCGACATATGCCATATGATCGTACACGGCATTACCAAATGCAATGTTTAGATTGATTTTTCCATGCACTTTAATCTTATCACCTGTCACAGTTTGGAGGGTAATGCAGGGCGGCGTCCAGATGAGTTTCTCACCAAGTTTGCGAGCCAAATCTGTCCTAATGATAGTTACGTTGGCTCCAGTATCGATTATCATTCTGCAGGGAACTTCGTTGACATGTCCCATAACGAAAAGTCCGTTGTCGCCACTACTTACGGAAGAAATGTGAAACAATTTGAAATGGGGTTTCTGACTCTCTGGACATCTCCGCCCCGCGAGATGGCCACATATTAGTTTCCCTGCTGTGGTGGAAGATCATTTCCACCATCTTTTCGTTTCGGGCAGTCTCTCTGAACGTGTCCGACCGCACCGCAAGTCCAACACTGAATTTTCGTGTTTCTGCCACCTTTACTCAATTCTAAGTTACGGAATTTTCGCCGCAGATCTTCGATTTGCTTTCTGAGATCATAGTCCGTATCAGTAGTAGAGACGGCTCTGATTGAGTGCCGGTCTTTACGCGCGGCCTGCTGGGCAGCTTCTATCTTATGTGCGTAGACTAGGGCAGATCCAATATCTTTGACATCGGCGAGTCTAAGTGTTTTCTGTATCTCCGGATCCCGCACACTATCGATGAAGTGATGGAGAGCCAGATCTTGACGTGTCTCAGCTGGGCAGTCCGAAAATGCTAGATGGGAAAGTCGCTGAATATCGGCAGCCAATTCTTGCAGACTTTCGCCTGCTTTTTGATAGCGGGACTTTAACTGTAGTCTACTATATTCTTTAGTGCACTTATCTCCAAACCGCAGCTCAAGCGCACTCGACAGGGCTTGGAAATCATGCCTCTGCTCCTCCGGAAGCGTCTCGAAGATGTCAGCCGCATCTCCTCTTAAAGAAGCCGCCAGGTGAAAAGCTTGGGCACGGGGATTCCATCCATTAGCTTCCGCTACCATCATAAACTGGGTCTTGTATACTTGCCAGGATGATTTCCCATCAAATGTAGAAAGTTTAATATTGGCTAGGGAAGGCACAAATGCCACGTTGGGTTCCTCATGTCTGTTTGACATTTGTTTCTTCAAGCTTTCAATCTCCTTATTGATATTGTCTAATGCTTCCTCCACGTTTTCTTCTATCTCCAGAACTTTAGTTTCTACTGAAGTTACCTTATCTTCCATTGCATTCATCTTCTCCTGAATGATGTTGGAGAATTCTTCTTTAACACTTACAATGTCCTTCTTAAGTTCCTTTTTAAGCTCCTCCTGTCCAGCTTTCATCTCTTCCTGTCCAGATTTTATCTCTTTCATCATCTCGGTTTTAATCTTTTCTTGTCCAGCTTTCATCTCTTCTTGTCTAGCTTTCATCTCTTCTTGTCCAGCTTTCATCTCTTCTCGTCTAGCTTTCATCTCTTCTTGTCCAGTTTCATCTCCTCCTGTCCAGATTTTATCTCTTTCATCATCTCGGTTTTAATCTCTTCTTGTCCAGCTTTCATCTCTTCTTGTCTAGCTTTCATCTCTTCTTGTCCAGCTTTCATCTCAGCCATCTGCTCCGCTAATTTTTCGAGAAGACTTTTCATTAAATCCATATCCACTTTTCTTGTGACACGCTGCATCAACTCTTCAACCCCGATTCTGACACCAGTTGTACCGAGCTCCACGGGTTCGTGTTGATTTAGAGTTGAATAAAGCGACCACTTAATGAACACAAGACTTTTATTCGTTAAAAACTTCACTAGATAAACGAAATTCCCGCTGTAACAATCACAATTATACAGCTACAATTCGTCAGATATAATAAGAAACAGCTTCTAATCACAGGGCTCAAATACCTCAGATAGAGAACAACTAGCAGTCACAACTAATCGTCTTCACTCACTGACTGTCTTCACTAACTTACTTTTCCATGTCGGGCTGCGGTATTTATACCTGACTTGGCGGAGAAATCTACCAATTTCGCCAAGGCTCTGGAAGCTTCTAGGCTATCTCGGAAAATATTGGTCCTAGAGCTTAGGTGATGGATGTTTCCAGAAGTGTCGATTTCTCGCCAAGTCGCCAAGAATCTCGCCAATCGTCGCCAAGTCGCCAAGAATCTCGCCAACTGTCGCCAAGTCGCCAAATTATTAGGAAATCAGCTTTTAAACTACAACACGTCTAAATACTGCAATTTTTGCCCAAAATGTGAGAATTTTCGATCTGTCTGAGATATTTTAAGACAAATATAATCATTATTTATAAATTTGTAACAATATTGTCTATTACACATCTTACTATATTTATCCTAGAATTTTCTTTTTCATGTTTTTTCTCTTATAAGTAAGAATCATTATATCTTTTTAAACTTGGTTTCTCAATTTAACGAGTCTTGTTATAACAATTCTGTACTTTTTGAACTTTTATGAATGATTCACTCTATCTGATATATATATATATATATATATATATATATATATATATATATATATATATATATATATATATATATATATATATATATATATATATATATATATATATATATATATATATATATATATATATATATATATATATATATATATATAATGCAAATTTGTAAACCCAAATTTAAACTAAAATAGATGCTGTGGTTAATAGTAACCTCACACATACAACCACCTTTTATACTGGCTTAATCTCTTTTGCTTTAATTTACACATTACTTATGTCTTCATTTTTAATTTTCAAATTTTCCTCTCTTATGTACTCAAATGTAATTTGTTCAAATGAACCTCTTTCTTTAACATGTGTCACAGATATAGGCTTGAAAGTCCAACATTGTATTCATTTTTAGTCCTCAACTACGTAGTCGAGTTCAGGATCTCAGCGGGCTCAGCTCAGTTTGAAGAGGGGGTGGAACCTGATAACCGATAGGTACAGACCAGGGACTCCTCTTCTCGTTGTTTATATCTATATCTATCTATCTATCTATCTGTATATATATATATTATATATATATATATATATATATATATATATATATATATATATATATATATATATATCATGCTTACATTTTAAAAACACTAACTAAACCTAATGAATTGTTCACATAAATGTGAAAATAGAATAACTAATCTAAGTCATCAATATTAAAATTTGCTTATATTTTATGTATTTAAAAGTTAAATGAGATTCACTTAAGATATAGTTGTGATAGTAGAAATATGCAAAACCCAACTTGCTCATGAATCCTAATCTTGTCATGGATCATTTTGCAAAGAATATAGTAATGATTTACTTATAAGTAAATACATATTGAAAGTATTTATTGCAGAATTACACATTTCTATACCATCATGACAATTTGTTTTTAAGAAGTTATGACATATATGTAACTAACTATCCTCTTGGAATAAAGTGTAGTAATTTGAAATTAAAATAATAATTTTAAATAAAAAAGAAACATTTTAGTTTAATTTATCATTTATCCCGATATTTTTTTTTATTTCATCATGAAGCAGATATATAGATTTGTCACCAATATGCATTTAATTCCTAATATCTATTTACTAACAGCTTTTCTTTAAAAACTTTTATTATATTATAAAATATTTAGACATTTTGAATAAAAATTATGTGGGTTAATGTTTAATGCATTCATAAGCTTTGATAAAATAGACTTTGTAAAATATATTTAAATACAAGAAGCATTTTTGGAGCCATTTTTTTTTCATACATATTTTTATTTATCAAGAAAATATATTAATATTACACAATATTTTTGAGTCACCTGTGACAAGAAGAGTTTTAAATTCTGTAAAGATTTTATTCTAATTACCGTTCATTTTATTATTAAATCATTGATTATAAAATAAATTTCTCCTGGCTCCTTAAAATTTTGTGTAGTATTGAAATAGAAATATTGAAGAAATTTGCATATTATGATTTCCATGTCCACTTTTACAATAAATGTAAATGAAACTTGCTAAGAATTACAGTGAAATATTCAAAGAAACATCATTATGCCTAACAATTTTGATATTCCATGTGAAAATTATTTTCACTTCACTTCAACTGAGAAAAACTAAAGTTCTTAATGCATGAATAATCTCTTAAACATCGAGTTGATGGTAATTTTATTCAGTTGAATTACATCTAATCCTCTAAAAATACTTTTATCTTGTGTCAGAATCATGATGAGTTGAAGAAGAACAAAAATATTATTTATGGACTTACGCGATAATCTTCTGAAAATTCCTTTTCAAAGTCATACTCATGTAGAAATTTATATGATAATGCTATTAAGAAATATTTAAAAGGAGAAGTTTTTGAGGATATTATTTTAGATCTCATTCATTTCTACAAAAATTACATCGTTCACAGTAGCTTATTTAATAAATAAGAAATATAATTCAAACTATTTTACGTTTGAAAATAACAGCAAAATAACCTTTAATATACCTGAACTGCGATGCATTAACGTAATTTAAATTTACTATAAAATTTTCAATTTGTAGTCAATATAACTATTATAAATATAAATTATCTAATATTAGCAATATTGATAAATTTATATCAAAGTCACAATACTATTTCTCAGCTGAATTCACAAGAAAAATATCTTTAATTTTTTCTCCAAGTTAATAGTAATTATTCTAAAATATAATCCATTACGAATGTTAACTTTTTCCTTATAGTCTAGTCTCTATGAAACATTTTGTAATATATTTTCTTTTTCTGCTTTTTATTTTTTCTATTTTTATCTTCAGTAAAAGGAATAAAAATTTGTTTGAAAATAATCAACAAAACGTTTTAGTTCTATAATTGTGATGCTTCAGAATTTACGTTTTTGACGAATTTAAAAGAAAATATATTTCTCTATTTTAGAATTAAAATATAGTGCCAATTCCATACAATTTTTGTTTACTTTCATTATTTTGCAACAAATGACCGATAATAGTTATCAGATGGGATAATACATTGTTTTATCTCCCCCCTTAAAACTAAGAAACGTGTCAAAATCCTGAGAAAAACTCTCTATACTCATAAATGAACAATTAAAGCTTTTAAATGAGTTTCTGAATAGAATTTACCAAATTTTCAGACTGAACTCGTGACGAAGGTATGTAAAAAGTCAGATATTCCTGAATTCATTAGACAAATAGCTCTTGATACCATACATGGCATCTCTATCTCGGCATTGAAAATGTACACTGATGGTAGCAGGGGCGCCGGTGATGTATCTGGAAGTGGAATGCATATCGAGACACTTAATAACACAATTGATCTAAAGTTTAGAAATAGTGATGGCTGTTCCGTCTTCAGGTCTGAACTTGTGACAATTCACAAGGGACTACATTTTATATACACGACCTCTGAACTTGTCTTCAAGGATATTTGAATTACATCGGACAGTCGTGCCTCTACACAATACTCTCATTGGATGACTGTTGGGGATATGACAAGCCTGGTTATACTAGAACTTTTGAATCAGCTTGCTAAATGACACTCTTTTCACTTTTAATTGGTCTCCTCCCATGTTGGATTAAATGGTAGTGAGATTGCCGATAATTTGGCCAAGGCTGCCCCTGCTGATAACCTGTACAGCAAAGCTAAATTAACCTAGTCTGAAATTTCCCCAATGAAAAGGAAGGATTTAAGTAGACTTTGGAGAATTCCTCCAGCTCACCCATGATACTTTGGCAAAAAAACTCGTTAATACCACTAATATATATATATATATATATATATATATATATATATATATATATATATCATATATATATATATATATATATGTATGTATGTATACAGAGAGAGAGAGAAAATAGAAGGCGGTTCTCTCACGCTTTTTGAGCGGCCGTATTAAATCATTTACCTTTCATTAGTGTGAGAGGCTTTTTTCAGAGTTCATCAGTGTGGGTCTGTTTAAGCCTCCTCCAATTATATTTACAGGTTTTGAGATTTTAAGAGATCCGATTTTAATTTTAGAACTTCTGGAAATTTTTGGTTTTATGGAGATGGCGTAGTTTGGCTACATCATTTGGGATTAGAAACAACGAAGTATTAGGTTTGCTAACAATTAGTTGTGCACTTAGAAATGTCAAATGTACAACTTTTTGACATTTGTAATTTATCCAATGACTAGTCAGAAAATTTAAATTTACTGATAAATAAAATCAACTTACTAACAATTAATTATTTCTATTTGTACTTTCACCCATGAAATAATAAAATTTGTTGTAGAATAAATTAATGTAAAAGCTGGAATTGAAATAATACAGTTTATTTATTCAATGTTAGCGAAAATGATTCGAAGACTGAATTTGTTTCTGGAAAATGAATGAGTTATCAAGTTAACTTTTGTCTTACAGTTTGCATTTAAAACCATGTTTGTAAAATAAATTTATGTGTATAATTCCAGTTTCATAAATATAAAAATTGAAAACTACATTAATAACTACTTGAAATATTGATTTTATATTGTTTTACAAAATTTGTATAGTTAAAGTTTTGCAAAATGAATAAAAGTTTCTAGGAGAGATTTTGGACTCTAACAGATGTTTCTTAGTGTAATTATTAAGACTCTTTCCACTTTAATGTCATCATTAAACTTTTAATATTGAAAATAGTATTAGCTCAGAACAAAAATGACTATACACAAAGTAAAAATTTGATATAACTAATTTTAAATTCATAAAAGCTTCTGACAAAAAAGAATGATATTTTATTCCAATTAAAAATAGACCTATTTTTTAAATAATATTCTAATAATATCACACGAAAAATAATAAATTTTTGTTTATATTTTATTAAAAAACACTCATACTTTATGAAAAAATGTGTATTTCTTAAAAATATTTTTAAATTAGTTTGTAATGTACGATGCTTAGTTGTTTTGTCTTTACTTGCTCTAATATAATGGGAATTCTTTTGCGAATTTAGTTTAGATTTGACATGAGTATATTTATTTTCATTATATGTAGAATATGTTATTTTATAATGTGTTTTTAAGAAGAGTGTAAAAAATTAATGAAGTATATAGATAATTGAAAATTTTGACATGTATAAAAAATAATTTTGATCTGCTTATTGAATTTACATTCTTAGGTGAAAAAATAGTTATGACAGCTGCAACATTTTTCTTGATGTAAGTAAATACATTATGTTTATTTTAGATCAAAATGAAGTCTGCATATGGCAATTTAGTTCTAACTTTATTTCAGTTTTTAAATCTTTATATCTTAATAATTCAAGAATATAGATTTAGTAATAAATTAGAGGTATTTACTTCTTACAGCTATTTATGGTTTTTTTTTATTTTTCAACTCTTAATAAAATCTCCTTTCACTATAGTGAATAATTTAATTATAGAGTTAAAATATTTTCAAATGTATATAATTTTTTTCTATAAAATTCATTTTTCCCATTGAATAAGATTTCTTCTTTTCATCTTTTTTCTAGAAATTCTGAATTACATATTATCTCTGAAGATAAAAATACTATTTAATTAAAGAAAAAAACTGTTTAGAAAAAGTCAACGATTATTAGGGTATTCCTTCAAAGTTAGCATGTATTTCATTAATTTAAGTAAATAAAATTCATTTATTTTGTTAATTTATCATTCATAATTTTTCAACTCTTCATCATAAAATACATAGCATGAATACATTTTAATTAATTATACATATATTTTCTTCAAGAGCAAACTACTGTCTTAATCCTGCTGTAAATTTTCTGCCGTCTTAAAACCAAACCAAATATGTTTTATTAATAAAAAAGTAATTAAACTGTCCTTTTTATTGTATTTAATTATTTAGAGAAGCTATTAATGAATATAATTAAACAAATAATTAACTATTATTTTACTCTGTGGCATTTCGTTATCAAGATTGAATATTTTTTTATTTATTTTTACAAAGCAATAGCTAAGGGAATTATAATGAAAGAAGAAATTTAAATTGTAATCCTTTATGGAGGATTTTCTCGTACTGTATTAGCACAACTTTATATATTAAAGAGTTTGAAATCATACAAGAAAAAAATTATCTATGAAAGTTAAGCTTTATAAAAGAGTTGTATGGAAAATGAGATATAAAGAACGTTCTTTAATATGTATGTTTTAAATGAGACATTTTATGGCAAGGGCATTAGATAAATACAAAATTGTTTATTTGTATTAATATCTAATGACTTACATAATATTCTTTAAAAAATAAAAATAGCAGTGTAATTAACTTACGAAATTTTCTGAAAGTGGAATCACAACGTAAAAGTCAAAAGTAAATGTCACACTAAATTAAATTGCAAGCATTTATCAAAAGTTAACGACATTATCACAAACTTTCATTCTTTAAATTTACATTAAAGTTTAATTTGTTATTTTTACATACATTTATAATATTTTTTTAAATTGAATAATTACAAAGGAAAAAGTATTATTGAAAAAAGTAAACGTGCAAGAAATGCAAAAAATATAATAATGTATGTCTGTACATGTACTTTAATCTGTAAAATAGTAATTGACATGCATAATATCCATTTATTATTATGACAAAAACATAAGATAATAAATTTAAGTATATCAGGTCGTCATACACTTGCTTGCTATACATTTGATTTCAACATTTTTGACTCTTGATTGTTTATTAATGATTTCCGCTTTATTTCTGGGTTTTTCCACTGATTTCTCCTTACTTCTTTCATTTTGAAAATCATAGAACACAAATTCTAAATTAAAGAACACATCACATTCATAGAAAGTATATCTAAATTGTACAGTATATACAGTATATCTAAGTTGAAGTACTATATAGAGCTTTTAAGCAAAGTGTGCACAAATGATTCTAAAACTATTAAACATATAAATGAAAATGTATCTTTTTCCTAGAGATTACATGCATACTATTAGTGTTATAAGTACAATATAAGTGTATATTATAGTATTACTAGAGATTACAGTATATTTTGATTACACTGAATAAAAAATTGAATATATTTTCAATACTAGTAAAATCTGGGAACTCAAAAGTTTTTATTTTTTTATTTCTTTAATTTAGAATAATTATTAATAACTACATTTTCCCATTTTCTTAAAGTAAAAGATTTTAGAAACGTTGGAAAAAGTGATATTTATTTCTATTTCAACAGAATGAAAATAAGACACAAGAAAATTCATCCTTTAACAATTTAGAATTAATCAAGGAAGAAAAGACTATTAATATACCTTCAAAGCCTTAAGAAACAAAGCATATTTATATAGTAATTGACAAAAAGTTAGGGATGTAGGCATTTTGTTATCACCAGTTTAAATTAAAAGGCTTAGTTAAAAGATTATTCATCAAGCATACTGAACTATAAATTATATATTTGTATATTAATTTAATAATACTCAATATTATCAATTATTTTGTTTTTTAAAATATATCGTGTAATCAAAGTTTTCTGTATTATTGCCGATCGAGAATGCATAAAAGTGCCGTGGTGCTTTCAGTATTCCACGATGATTGAACTTCTAATAGAATCTAGATTCCACAAATGTATACTTATATATAAATGTATACTTATAGTATACTTATTGACATAAGAGTTTGTAGATCGTAATGAAACCGTGTATGAAGGTACATATCAGGCAAATATGCAAATTATTAGAAACGCTGCGCGTGATTGCACATTGATACCACTAGAAAGTGATGAACTTTGTTCTCTTTCTATTATAAAACGATCTACTAACTCAAAGCTTTTTTGAGTAAACTTTATCTTTTGAAAAGATAAAGCTGGAGTAGACATGTTACTTTGCTACTGAAATCAATATGAGCATCGTATGAGCAATAGAAATCGAGAAGGAAAGAATCATCTTGATGATGCAAACTGTGTGGTTAGCTAGCTCTTCATGTAGACTGATCTCATTTCACTGTGAAAAATCACTGTCATTTCACGGTGTTAAGGACAACCTTAACAGACTTGTCGTCGAGAAGACAATCAATTCATAGGAAATGAATACATAGAACCAACTGCCTCATTCCTCGCTATCCAGACGGGAGTACCTTCACTACAAGTCCATGTGTCTTTCCGAATTATCGCAAGGTACCTGGTGGAAAGACATTTGATATTGTGGTGTCTATTATGCGAGTCGTCATAGGCACCCACACCACCATTTGGAGTGGTGTGTTGCTCGACGGGATAATGCTGTAACGGAATGGAACAATGTCGTCCTCAGTGACGAAACAAGATTCAATTTGCGTGTAATTTATAACAACCGTGTCCGTGTGAGGTTTATTGGTTTTCTAATATCTTACTTACATCAAAATATTACTTAGAAAGAAACATGGTGCCTAAATTTTATGGCAACGAATTTATTTATAATATTTTTGTTTCACCTCAACATTTATTGGTGGGGACATTGTGATTCCACTTATCTTAAATGAAGTACTTTTGCAGTGCACATCACATTAAAATATATTTCCTTCAATGCAATTCCACTTTAAGTTAAGGATTTACTCTTCTGCATTACTAACTAATATTTTAAACTATTCAATAAAGCTTCAGTGTATATTAAAGTAAAGATAAAAGTAGCTAGCTACATATTCAGAATTTTATCATTAGTACATGAATCAATGCATAGGTATAAACTTATTTTTTCTGAAATTGTCAAATGTTACATTTCTTTAATTAAGACGACCTTCTGGATATCCCTTAAGGTCCACGCAGTGAAGTTGAGGTACAGTTTTGACTCCTGATGGGTTACAACTGTCTGGCTGAACACTTGCAAAACTTTGGCATTTTAAATTCACCCGACTGTCCGCTCTGCAACTTGGCAGAGACCATGATTAGGACCCATCTCCACCGCTGAGCTGCACTGCATGGCAGTTCTGAATCATCAATTTATTGTCAAGCCAGAGAACGTTTGGGGCAATAACTCCTGTCATCTCGTTTACGTTTATGTACTGTTTTCACATGTCCTGTCTTCATCTATTTTGTGATTTTTCATGTGTTTTTTGTTTTGTGTTATTCTTGTATTTTCCCTGTCATTGGATATAAAAAAACATTTTTTAAATTTAAAATATATTTAAATAAATAGATTTGAAAAAAAAGGAAATTAACATTCTCTAAATAGAATATTAACAATAAACCTCTAAATAGAATTTCCAATTCAAAAACAAGTAATCGAGCTAGAGATTGAATGATTATAATAGCGACCATCAGTTAAGTAATATGTGTATCACCAATTTCAATTATATCAAAAAATTATATAGTCCAAATCTTCAAATTATTGTTCTCTGATTAAATAGCTCTAATGAAAAAATGATTTAGAGTAAAGCGTCAAACAAAAGTAAGCATGTAGATATTTTTTTAATTTAGGAATATACAAAAAGTACATTCAAATATTTTATATAAATTTTAAATCTAAACAAAAGGTATATATTTCTGTCGTGTGACACCTAAAGACTATCTCAAATCAGTGGTCCTTCAGACTGATCCAAGTACTTCATGACTGAAATATATACTTAATGCATGAAATGTGTGCTTTTCCTGTAATCTATAGCATGTCTAAACTGACGTAATTACTTTTAAGAATGTAAATAATGAGGAAGTTCAAATATAAATTTTTAAATAGAGGCAAATTAGTTTTTATGAGAAAAAAAAATAGAATCATGTGCTTCAAATATAAGGTTTCTTTTAAAATACTAAAAGAAACTTGTTCTTCAAATTTAATAATTCAGAACCCATGCCATTTTAAAATTACTGTTATAAATTTGATTAAATGATTTATCTTTTGGTTTTTGTTTTTATACTGCGAAATAAATCATCGGAAGAAAGTTCGAATATCATTTAAATTATACCTAGAAATATTTTCAGGAACAAACTTCGGTACATTAAAAAATCAATAATATCGATTCCATCAGAGATTCTCATTGTGGCCTGAAGCGAAAAGGAAAGTTGATAAATTTCAAAGAATGATATCCTGAAATGATGTATAAGAACTTTGATATTTAAGAACTTTATACATCCTAATTGAATTTGGTTTCAAAAAAATTTGATACCTGAAAATTCATGTTATCATTACTAGATTATTAAACGTTTCCCTGCTGACATTTTGAAGAAATTGGTGTGTATTAGCGTGATCTTCACTTAAAGCTAGCAGTTTAATTTTAAAACTCATTCGAATATAAATGTACTTAATATCAGAACACAGAAGTTCATATTCAGAAATTCATATTCAAAAATTCTATGCAATTCTCTTTGTTTGCATCGATTTAATCTACAACTAAATAAATTACTAAAATGTTTTTGTGAAAATTTTAGAGATATTTGAAGTAATCTAAATAGGCAGTAAATTTTAAGATTATTTTTATGATTCACTTGAATAACTGATCACCTGATCACTTCACGTAGATTAAGAAAAAATTTAAGCATCTGATCACAGGAAACATTGTTCTAAAAAAATGAGGTGTGTAATTGTGTCCAATTTTTAATTTCTCGGTGATTCCTATAAAATTCGACAATTTAAACTTAAACATTCAATATATCATCATTTTATAATTAATTCTGAAACATATGCAATAAGAAAGGAAAATCTAGTTTCATATGAAATTGCCGACATTTTATTAAATTGAACATTTATGTTAAAGTGTCATATTTATATTATTCATTAATCGTACATATATATATATATATATATATATATATATATATATATATATATATATATATATATATATATATATATATATATATATATGGCTGAGTTTTTTATATACATTGAATCAATTTTTTACTAATTCTTGGGTTCAATCAAATTAATATTTTCTAAAAAAATTTAGAATAGGTTCATTCATAGGAGATTAAAAATAAAACGTTTCACCAAAATTTAATAGTAATAGGTAAAGTATCGAAATTTTGAAATTAAGCACAAATCAACATATACTTTCTGAATTTACATTTTATTCATCTTATATTAAATTATAGTTTGTAATCAGTGACTTACTTATAAAATATACTATATAAATTAAAGACATCTAAAAATAAATTGTTATAAATGAGGTAGATAACATTGACATCGAACTATTATTATTTTAATTTTAAATTATATTAAAACTAAAAATTTTTTCCGCGGCATTATACTGAAATAAAAAAATTAAAAGAATTTATCATTTGAATAAATAAATTAGATCAAAATGTTCTACTGAATAAATTAATAATTATCAAATTATAAAATAAAAATAAAAAATAATAAAAGGCTATCAAGAAATACTTACATATTTTCGAGGTGGTATGAAAATTAGTAGAGAAAAACAGTAATAAATAAAATTTTATTTTACTATTTATAATATTAAAAATATTCAAACTGAATACTGCACAATAATAACACAATACAAAGTATAATTATGAAAATGATTCACGGAAAATTGTTATAGTATCATTATACATCATGAAAATATATGTAAATTCTATATTTAACCACGCGCTTGCGAGCGCACGATAATTTTCTCGAAGATGGTATAATCTAGAAAAATAAACACGTCGCCATCTGCCGAATACCTGTGCAACTTAGATGCTAAACCGCCATCTATTAGGAACTTACAGAACTAACCAAAAAAATAAAAAAAAATTTAGGGTTGTACTACCCCTAACATTTAGGGGGATGAAAAATAGATGTTGGCGGATTCTCATAGATACCGGATAAGCACAAAAAATTTCATCAAAATCGGTCAAGCCGTTTCGGAGGAGTATGGCAACGAAAACTGTGACACGAGAATTTTATATATTATATATATATATATATATATATATATATATATATATATATATATATATATATATATATATATATATATATATATATATATATATATATATATATATATATATATATATATATATATATATATATATATATATATATATATATATATATATATATATATATATATATATATATATATATATATATATATATATATATATATATATATATATATGTATATATATATGTATATATATAAACAACACAAGGGTGCAAATGTAGACTTTATTCAAATTATACACCATAGGCGTGAACATAACGACCCCACTAATGAACAAGCAGCAGGATTCCTTGTTCCCAATATTCCTGTGACCGTGACGAGACCCAGTCATTCACAGAGTTGTTGAGTACGTCATCGGAGTTGAAGAAGCGCTTCCCTTTCAGGTGTTTCTTCAGTGGACCAAGCACATGAAAATCGCAGGGTGACATGCCCGGACTGTGCGGATGTGTAGTCCAACGTCTCCCACTTGTATTTGGCCAGTTCCATGTGTGTGACTCTACGTGTGAGTACGCGAGTTATCATGCAGCAGAATCACACCCTTCTTGAGCAGCCCTAGTCATTTGCTTTTGATTCACTTGCGTATGCATCGGTGTGTTTAACAGTACTCACCGGAGTATATGGTTTTTCTGTGCTCGAGGAATTCTACATGTATCGGGCCTGGAACGTCGAAAAAGATGGCGAGCAACACATTTCCTACTGACGACACGGCTTTGAACCTTTTAGGGGGAGGTGACGACGCATGCTTCCACTGCATGCTGTCCCACTTTGTCTCTGGCTTGTAGTGATGGCCCAAGTCTCTTCACCTGCGATGATCCGCTCCATGAAAGCAGGGTCTTAAGGATACCGAAATGGATGTTGTAGTGCTAGCCCCATACGCAGTTCCTTTTGCTGTTCGGTGAGGAGTTTCGAAACTCAAGCGGCACACACCTTCCGATATCGTAACCTGTCGTGAACAATTGTCCTCACAGTTCCATAACTGACATCCACCTTCACCGCGAACATGTGACATGCCAATCACTTCTCACTAGGTCGTCCACCTTGTCGATGATTTCGCTCGTGACGACAGTGCTTGCCTGGCCTGGTCTCGGGTCATCACTTACACTTTCACGGCCTGCACGAAAATGGGCACTCCATTTTCTGATAGACTTGTCAGAGACACATTTCACCACGTAAACGGTCTGCATTTGGTGATGAACAGCTGCCGGTTTCATATTGTCTACTGTCAGAAATCGGATAACACCTCGCTGCTCGTCAATCTTCGAATTTTGCAACGCAAACGACATCCTGTCCTCATACGAAGTGCCTCATTATTTGTACGCCGCTTTTGATAAGAGCCTCTGCTCTCTTGTGCGCACGCGGGCGCCAGTGCATGCTCCGATCCCAGTCAGAGACTCCAATCACATCCCGAGATGTCTTGCTACGTTCTTCCATGACGGAATATGCAAAAATTTAACGATTACGTTTTTACGTCGTTTCGTTAACCATTGAGATATAAAAGAATTATTGTAAATTTTTCTAAATTACTACATAAATCATTAACTATGCAGATTACAATTTCTTATTTTTCTGAGAATATGATGAAACAAAACCAAGAAATCATTTTTAAGTGGTAATTAAAAAAATATTACGACAGTATATAAGTATACAGTATATACAGACAGTTTATAGAAAATTATTTCATTTTAACATAAACCGAAGGAACATATTCTGTTCACTAAGGCGAATAAAGCTAAAACGTTGCCTTAAGGTTATTTTATTTCAAAAATGTTAATCCAATTAAATATATAAAGGAAATAATATCAAAAATAACGTTCTTAAAGTAATAATCATAAAAGAACTGAGAGGAACAATAATTTAAAAATCTGAAATTTTAAAATAAAATAGATTATTTTAAATGTTTGAATAATTTATTTTAGAAGTTGCATGTACTCAAAGAAAGTTATAAAATATTATTTGGTAAAGTCAATTTTTGTTCTTATCACGTTGATATATTTAAAATAATATTTTTCATTTTATTAATTAATTCTTTGTTAAAATTTTATTTGATAATGCATTTTTATCAGCATGATGTGAAAAATAAATAAATAAGCTTATAATAATAAGCGTAAACTTTTGTAAAATATAGCTAAACATTCATATGTTTTTACATTTTCTTCGGAAAAAATAAAGATTTCTCTTCAGAAACAAAACATGTTAGTGACAGAAAACGTGCAAAAGAAAAAAATCATCTAATTTATAAAAGATGACTCAAAACAACCAATTTAATTCAACTTTGTGTCAGTTTGAAAACAACTATGGACTGTATTTGAATTTAATTTGTGTATTAATCTATAAATAGATAAATTTCTTATCTTAATGTTTATTTCCCAATGATGACATTTGAATTAAATTATTTTTATCAATGGAAAAGCAATTTGTAAAGTAAAATATACATATTTTTATGACTAAGTTTCTTTCAATCTGACGTGTTTACTTCAAATTGTCAAGTAACTTTTCTTATGGAAAAAATCAAAATCTTTAATGAATATAAGTATATTTCCCATACTAGAAAAATAATCTTAAAACCAATGATATTTTATTGAAGAGCAGATTTCTGTATTTCAAGACAAAATGAGACACGATAATAAAATATTTATTGCGGAACCAGAAATATACAAAAAACTTTCTGAAGCAAATTTTATTTCAACCAAGTTTCTCATTTTAAAAGTATTCTTTCTTTACAAAATAGGATGGATGGTGGTCTTGAGAAAATTTCAAGAGCGTTTGTGTTTTATGATATGTTTTATATATAAATCTGACCATTGGGGATTAAGGGGAAGAGATTTTTGACCTATCCAATTGAAGTATAGGAGGTACTATAGAACTTTGAAAAACCAATGGTGTAAAGGGGAGGAGCTAAGATGAGAATTATGAAGAATTAAAAACGACATCTAAAAAAGGAGAAGTCACAGAGAAGCCGGCAGAAAAAATGAGTCTAGGATTAGAGATTGGATCCTCAAAAAAGCAGAAAGGATCTAACAGGTAAATTGAGAACAGCTGCCCTGTCCAATAGGAGTCTTGTCTCAATTTTCCTGAATGAAGCCAAAGATGTCCAACAAATCCGAATGAGAGATAGCAGAGAAAAAAAGTGAAATCTCATGAGGAATGAGTAAGAGAAGAGAGATATTGACAGTAAATCAAGTGAAATTTTGAATTATCAGCGGAGGGAAAGCGAAGATGCTGAGTAGAGAGGATGCTAGAGAGATGTTGAGGATAAGAAAAGAGAATCATCGACACTGGAGAGCGGCAAAGCCATTGACGATAGGAGACACCACAATGCTACTTCTAAAATGAGTGAGTCCGATCTCTCATTTCAATTTCCATCTGGCCAAATTTAGTTATGGTTTATTATTGTGTAAATGTCATAAAAGAAATGTGAAGTTAGAATTTCATCAATTATTTAATCAGTCACCGAGATCAGTTATCGAGTTAAGTTCAATTTGACACGTCAATTTTTACTACCCCTAGCTTTCACGTAGTTCATTTCATAGTTTCACACATGCTTTAGGTCACACTCAAAACCAGCATTAATCCTTAATATCGAGAATTATTCATTTGTTCCCCATTAAAGTCCTGAGGACTTTTAGAATATAATTAGCATAATACTAAATATTAGAAGTTTTGATACATTTGATAGTTACTTAATTATGAAGACATTCAAATGAAAATGATAGTTAATATCATCAACACAAAAGTTAATTGTTAGTATTCCTGAAATTTCATGTATCGAATATTATACACTAGTGAAATTCTTTCAACACTGCTTTTTTTTTTAAGATAAATTCTTTTAAAATTTCTAAAATTATTTATATTTCTTCTTTATTAATTTTAAAGACTGTTTATTTTCCTTATTGAAATGGGGTTACTTCAAGAAAACTTATTTATAAATGCTTCGCGCGCGCGAGTAGATTAAGAAAATTCCAAATATATTAATTCATTGAGGAGTTTGTCATATAATATTTTTATTAATTTTATGAAAATAATTATCATATGAAATCATGGAGCTTCAATGTATTAAACTTCATAATGATTCAGTATTTAATACTTTTAAATTTACAGCTAGTTTAATTTTTGAAATTTATTTCCTTGATTAACACATTTTTGAGTCAGGCATGCATGTATTATTTGTGTTGATTATAGAAACTAAACTATGATGTTTTTCTAAATAAATAAAAATTCTAAAAGCTTTGTTTATTTTAATACTTAATGCTAATTTCATAATGAATTCATTCGCATAGTAAGTGTTTTTCGAAAAATTTAAAAATTTTACTATTGTGAAAGCAATTTTATATTTAACATTTCATAAAATTACCCTAAATAAACTCCTTTCATAAATTTGCTCATAAAAATTAATTTCAAATGACATGTTTTATAATACTGTAACATAAAAAAGCATCTTTTAAATATGCAAGTATATCTTTTTTTAGCTTTTACAAAAGTAGTACTTTATCTTATGTAAATTAAAAGGGATCACATATTTATCGCAAGGAACAATGCTCTGAAACTAAACAAATTACTATTCTAAGAATGGAAGCTAGATACAGCATTACAAGCAATCCTTACTTAAGCCTTATATGTAATTAGTACCTGCAATATAATAGCTTAGAAGTGTATAAGTAATGAATATGGTTGTTTAGTATCCCGAATCCCATTCATTTTCAGAAACTTTTAATTTTTTTTTGTTTTAAACGTTATAAAGAAAAATGACACCTATGCAATAAATTTTGTTTCAGCTAACAGCTCTAATTATACATTTTCAAAACTAAGGTTTATGTAACGAAAAATAAAATAGCTAATGCATAGAAGCTAGCTTAATATTTTCCATTTTCCCAAATATAGATCTAAATTATTTAGAATATGTCAAAGAATTAATAAATTATTTTCCTTAACTTAGTAGTTACCTTTTTTTGAATGGAAATAAGTGAAATATATTTTTAATGATAATGCTGGAGAAGGTTAAGTGGGAAAATTATTCCTCTATTGTTATGATATTATTTGAATTTTCAAAGGAAAATCTTAAGATTCTCTTTGAAATATACAATTTTTTTTATTTGTATTTGAGAATACAACTCATAATTGTAATCGTAAATATGAATCGAAACATGTTATTTGAATAAACTAATCTTTAAACACATGGTTTGCATAAAGGTATTCAAATAAATTAATGATTGAATTTCAAGAATTCATTTGTTATTTTTTTGTTTGTTGGTAGGATCTTTTGAGGGTTCTTTTGAATTTGTTCTGTCATTAATTTGTAATAATTATTTCCCTATAAATTGATAATTTTATAATTGTAAGCTAATATTTGTTTTCATTATTATTTGAATTAAGTATAGTCAATCAATTTAAGTTTCGAGTATTTTGTACTATTTTAGTAATTTACATAACAAAAGAAAATTTAAAATTCAACTCATAACAAGCAAATTAATTAATTCGTAAAATGAATGTTTTAAGACTTGTATTATTTTAAGGAATATTGTTTGTTTATTTATTACCAATTATATAGATTTATCTAAGCTTTAAGAAATTATAATTTAAAAAGTATAAGCTGAATGAGAAACATTTTTATACTTGAATAGAAACTTAAAGAGTGTTTGAAGTGATAAAATTTTAATTTGTAAATGATTGAAATATGTAGACATGATTTTCTAAGTATTTGACAAATTCTTATTTGTGAACTTCATTTAAGCTATTTAATTTATAAAATCTTTTGCAAAACTGGTTCCGTACGGATTATGAAAAATTGGTTAAAGAATACTACAATTTGAAATTATTTAGAATTTTGTGAAACAAAATCAACTGAATGGACTATAATGGATTTTGATTTGAATAGTATTTACTAATTTTTACTATATCAATTTAATATGTCTCCTTAATATGTTACAGAATCTCTAAAAATAACCAGCTTGAATTGCACTTCATAAAACTATTATCTCTGTTTCTGTTGTTAAAGTATTCAAATAAGCTAATTAATTTACTGACAAGACTTAATTTCTACATTTCTCTGAATAAATATTCTGTTATCTAAAATTTAATATTAAATATTTATTTTTTTAATTCGATCTCCAAATGATTCACAGTCCTTATGGAATAATAAACATAATAAATTATACTTCAAACAAAGTTAATTTTGAAGTTCTAAATAAAATAAGTTATAAATTTTCAAAAAATATTTTTAGTTTAATAGATGTTTGGTTTTGTAATTAGCAAAATTATTTCTAAGATAAAAATTCTAATCTAACAACGCATTTGAACACATACAAATATAATTCTTACTTTTTCTTGATATTTTAATTTTCATCTACAGCTGCATTTACTCTCAAAAGCTTGATTATCGCTGATGTTTTCTACATGATAGTAAGGCTGAAATTTATCTTTTGATACAATTAAATAATAGCGGCTTTTATATACTCTTCGCATAATAAATTACAAAATTTATGGGTTGTTCTTTTTTAAAGCTTTGGAAGTATGATTATCAGATATTTATTGCCACTGAGCAACACAGAACTTAGTTTCTTAATTGATATCTTTTACTTTTACAACTTTAATTCTGTGAAAATAATTTAAAATTCATGGCATGAATTGTTTAGAACTTAGTTAATTGGTGATTTCGCACTAATTTCAGATACATTCGGTTTGTTTTGGTCAAATTATATAATAACATTTTATAACGCATATTTTAAAACTCACGTATAATGATTTGAGAATGCACAATCGCATATTTATCTGATCATTGACATATTTTATATACAAAACAGCAATTTGTGGAGCATCATATCTCGTTTACTCACGCTTTCTAAATCCAATGGTATTTTATAGAATACAGTATACTTTATATAATATAATTTTATAGCCTTATTCGATGTACTAGAGAGTGAAATTAGGTATCAGTTTTTCTTAAAGCCCTTTCTCCCAAATCGTGATATATTTAGTAGTGTTGGATCGAAAATAATAATAATGCTATATAAAACAAAGCCCTTAAAAATTAATTGCACATATACATGAACATAATCTATTACAAATTATATAAAAATTTAGATTAAAAGTTTTTTCCAGTTTCTAAACATTATGTAAATAAGAGCCAGAAAACATTTTCTTAAATTAACCTGTTCTGGAATTTTATTTTAAGTTTTTTATGATTTTTAATGATGATATTAAAAAATAAACTAAGTTTGAGATGTGGTTATAATAATGTGATCAAATGTTTAATGTCAATATACATAAAAACTTTTATACAAAAGATCGGGATAAACATCTTAAACCATTTATTTTTGTTAAATTTTATATTATATATCTATATCTATATCTATCTATCTATCCATATGTATATATAAACTTATTTTATTTCTCATGAGAGGATTATACAGAATTTTCAATTGTATTTTGTTACTAGGCTTAAATCCTTTTATTTTCTACATGTTCCTAAAAATAATAGAAAATTTTGTTATATTTATGTTTTCAACAAGATGACAGCCTAACTCATTTTAGAAAAATACTGTTAGGAATTTTAAATTATTATTTTTGAAACATAATTTTTGAGAATATAAATCTACTTTATGTGTTAAAATGTATATAATTGTTTTACAAATATATATATATATATATATATATATATAGAATTTTATTATTTTCTTGTTACTTTACATTTTATTTTTATTTTATTCTAATGTGTCGTATATTTTCAAAAGTAACAAATTTCACATGATACTTACGTATTGAATGAAATCACAGGAAGTACATATTTTATTTTCTCCATTTTTCATGAAGTGCATAAAAAACACAAAAATTACCCTGATAACTTTATTATAATCGATCATTATTTGAGATACAAATTTTTATGAGCATATTGTTAGTACTTACTATATAATTTAAATAAATTCCTTAATTTTTCTGAAAGTATTGGTTTGCAATAGGGGAATAACATAGGGTAATTGAACAATCCTTTATTTATAAATATATACCTCTTCAATTTAAACAACTAAATACATTTAGATAAAAAAAGACATAAAGATTGAATTAAAGTGCATTTAAGCATTTTAAGTAATAAAGAAATTTAAAATTTAAACAAGTAAATCATTTAGCAACTTAAATATATCTTCTGAATGAAATTCATTGTATATAGGGGGAAGAAGATATACCTATCTTTCATAACCAAGAAACAATCGTAATGTGAGCAGAGCAAGAGGAGGTCAGTAAGAATCGAAAATTTTAAATTCAAGATAGGGCCATGGAAATTTACCTCAACAAGCGATGATATGCATATTGCTTATTTGTCAGTGATCCTTTTTATAGCTCTATTCAAGCAGTTGCCAGCAATCTAGTTCACTGCTTGCTCATTTATGTCTAATTCTATGCAGAATTGAAGTTTTTTTTAAATAATATACTTCTGGCATAAAATTCTCAACTATCTGCTTTTGGGTCTTTAATATAGGGATTAATAGTTTCAAATATTTTTCAAGTATATCATTTAAAGGATTTTTAAAAGGACCTGATATAATTAAAGACAAGTAGCCAACATAACAGCCTACACTGCTAATTTCTTTGAATAACAAAAATGATTCGATTCTGCCCACTGACAAGTTATAAACAGTAAACGTTTGGGCATAGAATTTTTATTTACATCCACGAAATTAATTAACACCTGTCTATAAAACATAATGGTGCAATACAACCAGCAAAAGGACAGAGCAGCAAACTTATAGGGGCTGCCTTCAGGTATCCTGCCTGGAACAAATACTAAGGACAGTTATAACTAATGATTTCCTTAGACAATATGCCTACCTTGAAGTCCAACTTGTATCTTCACATTCTACTTCTTAATAAGCTTTAAATGTAAAACTAAGAATATGATAGAAACAATAGTGCAAGAGTAGCCACAACAATTTTCAATAATTAGTGCAGTGATCTCATCTCTTAACTATTTCAATAAACAAATGCAACATTATTATTGCTATACCACGTAAATTGCAGCTTGAACTGATTATAAGGATTAGTGGTAACAACTAGTAAATACTCTTGGGTGTGACATTAGACTAAAATCTTAATTGATTTGCTCAAATAATCACATTGAATCAAAAGACTGTCCACGGATGCTTAATTAAAGCAGTGCCTCAAGCTTAAGGAATCGATTCAATTCTATTAAAACGTGGTATCTCAAAGTAGTAGTTTAGTCTGGAGATTTTAGTTTGGGGACAGAATTTAAATAAGAAAACAGTACAGAATTTACTCAAGACAAGGAGGCCATTTTATTCCAAATGATAAAGGCCTTTAGAGACACGTAACCATGGTACTGAACGTTTTAACACGCTTGATACTACTTTATCTCTAGCAACTATGTCGCGAGCATGGCAAACAATTTTAATTTTAAAATCAACGAGCACACTGGCCAAGTATATATCATACAAAGGCAGCTTTTCACTCAATCTACCCAGCTGAACAGTATTTGTACTTTTGGTGGAAATAATTAAATCAATAGAAAGATTAAATTATTTTCACCAAACATACAAATACTGTCCCCAGAATATAACATATACACAGAAACTTTAAAACAATTGAGGGTGTCGGTGCAGCATAGTACGTCTTTAATAACAGCAATGGCATTAAAACAATATATCTGCCTCTGAATCCAAACAACGCAGTTTAAAAGCAGAAATACCTGCTATTAAGCAGTTACTAAAAGGAATTAAATACTAGAAAACAGCAATTATATTCATGCACACAAACAATCATTCAATTCTATCCGTTTTGGCAAAAAATAAATAACAAACAAATGCATACAGAATGATTAAGTACAACTAAGTGAATTATCAAGAACCAATGTTTTAAATTTTATTGGGTTCTGGTACACACAGGCATTACAAGAAAATAATACGCAGACCAGGTAAAAAAATAAGCGAGAACAATGCCTAAAAACACTGTTAAGATATAACAGTGCACCTGCTAAAAAGAATATACTTACACCAATAGTGGATCAATGACAATACGAATGACATAATGTAGAAACACGAGTAAGCATACACATACTTTCTTCCTAACAATGAAGACAAAGCAACAAGTAGGCCTATCTCACTGGGCAGACTTTTTCCCAGGACACAGTCAATTTCTCGCTTTAGAACACTTATTAGAATAAGGCACTACAACAGATTGCATCTGCGGAGAAAAAGAAAATCCACAACACAATACATTCACAATACAACACAATCCACTGACAACATCTCACCATCTCAATAAATCAAAGGAAGTTAATCTTCTCACATGGAGTGAGTAAATAATTACAAATAATAGCAAAATAAACTCGTCGCAATAATTAATAGACTAGATATTATTAAAACTGGGGAGATATATGAAGATACCACATAAAACCTTCTCTGTTTTCAAATACTCATCATACATTTCCAACAAGGCAGACTTAACTTATTAGAAGATTACACAGACCATAACACATAAAACATGCACATGATAGCAACCCTCATCATTTTGAGTAGTAGATACGTACCACAATCTTGAGGAGCACCTACACTACAAAGTATAGCAATAGATTGCCACCCGAAACAAACTTAAGTAAGTAAAAATCATAGCTGACTTAGTCTACATCATTTCATTTCACATAGTTCAAATTAGCATCGTGTCATTAGAGACTCTTGAGTTTCTTCAAGTCGAGAACAAAAAAACAATGACAATAAACGCCTTTCAGTGATTAAAGGAGCCTGGAATGCAGTGACTATCACAGATTCGAGTTTTATGAATAATTGTTTATAATAACTTAAAAGTCGCCATAATAATGGTTCCTTATTAAAAAAATTAATCCCAAAATACTCTCAGTAAATCAACTTATGAGGGTCAAAACTGTACAAAAGTAATTTTTATATAAAAACAAGCAAAAATAATTTATTACTATTTTGAATAATTGATATGTGGATTTGTTTTAAACATGTTTTAGATAATTAAAATTAAGATAGCAATTCTTTGAATAAAATGTAATACATTCAAATAGATAAATATGAAGCTATTTTATAGGAATGTCATGTGACCCAAATGAACCTTAATAAAGTTAATGAAAAACATAGATTCCTTAAATTTCTCTCGCTTTTAATAGCTTAAGTTATATTTTTATTCATGTACATCAATGAATACGAAACTCTTATGCAAAACAAAACTAGAAAATTTTAAACTATAAAGCATATTTTTTCACGCAAATCATTAGAATTATTTACATTCTCCAAATACCCCAAGCTCAAGATTAATTTTTAATACGTATTAAACATATTTTTATTGAAATCAGATCATTTTAAAAATAATTATTAATATTAAATAATTCTTCATAAATAATAGTGACTATATTCTAGGTAAGAATAATCTTGAGCATTATTTGACTTTTATTTAAGATATAAAATTTCTAAATGCAATTAATCAAATGCTTAAATGCTGAACATTACAAAGAGTTACCAGTTTATTCTTTTAATTCTGTTAAAATATATGGAAATGTTTTCATTTATTAGTATTTGAGAAAAATATGTAGAAAACAAGCATAGATTTGTATTTACATAGTGCTTATGTGCCAATACTGGTAAATTATATTATGTAAATTTTTTAAATACAATTATTTTTGCTCATAATATACTTGGTATTTTGCCATAATTCACTATATTGTCATGTATCTTTTATCAAGATTCTTAACACTTAGATCATTTATGTTTATTTTTCAGGATTAAGTTAAAATAATTTTGTTTGTTACTTATACGAACTGAAACAACTAACCTGACATGAAATCACACATCTGAAAAAATAGCTATTATTAATTAGAGTTAAGAAAATATATTGAATAACATATGAATTCTCTCGCAAGTCTCTTTACAGTCTAATATAAAAAAAACTTTTAAATTTATTAAATCTGTATTTGCTTCTTTTAAATATCCAAAAATGGTTTACAATTTATCTTTTAATTAAAGAAAAAAATTAAATTTATACTTAATATTTGTAGAAAATATTATTTCATAATCTAGCTTGAAGGTTAAATTTTAATATAAAAATTTAAGAGCTTTGAAAATGTATTTCATCCTTAATAAATTTCAAAATTTAATTCTCGTTCAAAACTATTTATAGTTTCAATAGCTCATTTTTTCATATTAAGATTTCAGGTGGCTCATGCGGAAAATTTCAATCAAATAATAAAGAAACAAAGCTATGTAATTTGACGTTAATTCAATTTATGTACAACCCGAATATTGAGAATTTGATCAAATGTTTCTCATAAGTAATAACATCAAACTAAAAATTTCCAAACGACAAATAGCCTTTAAACCAAAATATGAAATCCCAAAGGTGTTTTCACTCCATAATCTCATTTTCTCATATAATATTTTTATGATTTAAAAATCTATTAGTTTTCACGTTCTGCTACATTTTGAAATTCGGTGCAAATAATTTTATTATTCGGTTACTTTTTGTGCTATAAAATACCAATTCCAAAAAATATATTTATAATACAGCATATTCAATATAAATTAAAAAAGTCAATGTATAGCTTAATATAAATGGGAAAATTCAATATACTCCAAAGAAGGTTGTGATATAATGCTATTTATAATAAGATTTCAAACTTATATATAATAGTGTAAATTGACCATCTGAATTTCAGTGCAGTGGATAAAGAGAGTTTAAATTCTATGCCAACGTTTATCTTAAACATTTATCAGCATTATTACTTGTTTTTTTCTTTACTTGAAATACACTTGAAATGGTCTTTTATTTATAAATATTCTCGTAAAGGCAACACTTGGTCAATGTTTCAATGACATACAAAAACCTTTACCTACTCATTCATTATTTCATTCATTAAAGCCTGTACTTTTTATCATTCATAAAATCAATTTTATTTGTGAGACTAATGTTAAGTGATTTAAATGTGTAGGTTTTATTCAAAATCATCAAATAAATAAGCTTTGAAATTTATAACTATACAACTGGAAAATAATTTCAAGAAGCATTTTTCATGAGACACTAATGATTTGATGAAAAAATATATGCAGAAAATGAATGATATAGTTGTAATATTTATAATAATAACTAATGAAAGTAGTGCGAAAATGTTGCATTACAAGAGTTTAGGTATCCCTGTTTGCAGGGGAAATGATATAAAAAGAATGAAAGACTTTATGAGAATAAATTATAATTGCCATTATGTTTAGCGAAGTAAAATGTGCTTCAATAAGATAATTTAGAGAAATGTGTTTTATCATAACATAATTTAAAAATTGACGATAAAGTGATTCATGGCATATCTTTTCATTACATGTAAATATTTCTCTCTTTCATATAACTTATTTCCTATAATTTCATGCTATTTAATATAGATCAAATGTCAAATGAGCATTGTGTCAAATGGTTATTATAATTTACGAAATATAACGTATCAGAAAATATTAAAAGAAGAAAATGATTTGTGTCTCATTATAATCCTCTGTTGATAAATCAAAAATAATGTCACTTAAAATGTCATAATGTTTTTGACCATATTCAGGTTTGAATGTGTAAGAAATTGAATAACGTACCTATATATATATATATATATATATATATATATATATATATATATATATATATATATATATATATATATATATATATATATATATATATAGAGAGAGAGAGAGGAAATCTGGAGTCAGATGTCAGATATTAGCCTCAACTTAACAATGGGAGATAAGCATTTTATTTTATTTTCTGTATGTGCTTTTATTGAATTGACAGTCAGCAGTTTTGAGTTCCTTGACGTGAAACTCATCATTCTGCAGATGCTTATGGGAGGTTTTCCAAAATATAATTGAGGTGTTTTTCAAATAACTTTCAATGGTTTCCAGCTCAAAAAATATCTTTCAATGTCATATACTTCACTCCAAAAAATGTGCAGTAAAGAGGAAATCTAATTACTTCCACTTCCCTCGGTCGTACTTCTTAAATTCATATAACAGTTGTTGAGTTAAATGTCAGAAAGAATGTATTTTTTATGCTTAAAATATTTTCAAACGTACAATAAAATAACTGTTTTCACTCTAAGCTTTGAGGGGTTTATTAATAAAATTATAAAGAACTTTGAAAATACTTACTATCATCTGATTTGCTGAAATTTACAGTTAGTTTGTTGAAGCGCTCAAACAAAATCTGTTAGACAATCACTGACAAGTTAGCACCGAAACAGCAATACTATAACAAAAGGAATTTTTAAAAATTAGTAATATTTGATAGTGGAATCATGTGTACTCATCTGATTACTTAATTTTCTAATCAAATAAATTTTCTTTTGATTTTCAAATAAATTTCTATTAAGAAATAATACTTCAACAAATTATACAGGTGTTTTTTCTCTTAATATTTTTTGTCCTGAAAAGAAAATAATTCATACAATAATAAATTTAAATCTCAAATTATATGTGCTAAAGTTTAAATATTTCTAAGCATTTTAATTTTTTTTTGATATAATTTATAAAAAACAAGTCAATGGAGCACAATAGATCTCCGAAGAAATCCGATAGATTTATTAATTCCAATTTCTTCTTTAAAATATTTTATTTATCAAAATTATTTTCAAATTGAAGTACTTCACAATGACAAAGAATAAGATTCAAAAGAGATAATTTTAAATAATACATTTCTTCCCGTTACCCCATCTGTAAATGTAATCGATGAATATTCATCTATAATAAAGAGAAAATAAAAATACTTTTATGTATTACTACCTTGAATAAAAATTTACTTAATTATCTTAATTACAAAATGCATCTCATAATTTAGAACGATGTTGATTTTTTGAATTTGTTACCGTTAATATTTCATTTGGACCTAGATGTAATTGAAATTGCTTATAGTTTTAATTGCCAGATACAAATTAAGGTATTGATAATTGCATAAAAATAATAGTAGTTTGGATTCCATTTTATATCTCAAATTACATTCACATATATATCATACCAGATTAATCTAAATTGTAGTGTAAAGTGGTTACGAATACATTGTAAGAATCTGCTCTTATCGTTTATTTTATTTTTCCAAATTAAAATGATATTTTGTAGCCCAATAGTAACACCTTTTAATGTTTGAACATTTAATGAATATTTTTTATTATTATTATAAATACCTCAAGTCAAAATCTTTGGTTAGTTCTGTGAAGTGAGACAAAAATATCAGATCAATTTCATAATTAAATGGATAATATTAACTCTATCTCTAGTAAATACTCAATATTTATTATTAAGGAAAAGCAAACATTTCTGAAACAGAATATTAAAGAATCAAATCCCTTATGCAGCTAGAAAAGCATATGTTTCCATGAAAAAAGAAGAAAGATGTATGTTTATAACATGTATTAAGCATTACAATCTTACTTATACTTAACAAACATACAATATGTGAAGGTTCAGCCAGGAGAATCATCTAAAAATAGAAACTTTAAAATGTAATTTTTAAAGACAAATATTCAATTATTTATGCTACAATACTATAATCTCATATCTTATTCCCTGTACTAAAATTATTCAGTTTTGTTGTGGAAATTATATATTTATTTATTTTCTTAATTCAATTTATTTTTTCAAAAATATTAACATTTTTTTCTTTAAATTACATATTATTAATCACAAAACCAAATAATATTTATGTCGTAATACTTTAATTTTCTTGAAAATAAAAACTCAAATAATTCATTTTTCTTATATTTATTAAAATGTCTAGGAGATTAGTTAAACATATATTTCGAAATGTCACATAAAATAATTATGGAAACCAAGACGCTCTTTATATTAAATGTCATTAAAAAACTATTAAAATATTTTAAGTATGAAATATAAGCCGATTATCTTTGATGATAGTCTTTAAATTAATTGTTTACACATTTTTCAACAAAAAATAAAGGTTTTAGCATCGGTTTTGTAATTAGAAGATTATTTTTAGCATGTAATCTTTATTTAAATACGTATTGGGAATATACTCATGGTGGTAATTTTAAAAGTGTTTTACGGTAAAGGATAATGAGAGATTAATTAAAGAAAAAATTTAATAACTAAACGAAGATAATTATATTTATTCCTTTTCTTAATGTTCAATTCAATTACAGAATTGTATTTTAAATGATTTTCAAATGCTTTATGATTGGTATATTGCCTCAGTTCAATTTGTGTTAAAATGAATAAACTTGTTTTATAAATGAGATATCAAATTTCTCTGAAACTTCATTGATGTGTAAGAAGGAAATTATAAAAGCATATTTTCTTTGAAAATTCTCTTGCCTTAGTTTCCACAAAAACGCCGGAGGGTTACATATTTAAAAATGTTTTTTAGGAATACAATATTTCTCTCCAAGAGGCATCTACATAAGTTATCTGATTTCTAATAAGAGCAGGAAGTGTTTGAAAGAATGAAAGTGTGAAAGTATAATCAGTCACATATGAATTCAAATATGCTGAAAATGTATCTCCAAATAAAGATATTGCAGAAGAAATTATGTGTGATAGTCTGGCAGAATTAAAAAATTTAGTTAAAATTTTTAATAACGATTTGTAGAATCTATTTAATTTTCAGAAGCTATTTTCTGGACATTAAATCCTCAAACAATAATTTTCTAAAGAAGTTTTCTTCTCTTGTTCGCTGATTCGCTTAAATTTTGAAACTTTTATTTGACGTTGGTTGCACGTGTGAATATTAAAGAAATTTCATTTAAAATGTGTTTGCTTAATTTATTTAATATTGTAAGTAAAATTTAGGTTTTTCGGTTTACAGAGCTATAGACAAGTGCCAAATATCTGTTATATTACAAAAAATTAAAGTATATTAAAAATAAATGAGTATAATTAAAATTCATGTTCTATCATTTTTAGAAAAATGAAATATATGTGCTCTTGAATTAGCATTATCTGACTTTAAAATATTGAGATTTTTCAGTATTCTATGAGAATATATGTATAATTCATTTATATTTTAAAATGAATCATTTTGAATATTTGGTTGAGTGAAAATGATTTAATTTTGATTAAATTAGATTCTTTGTTATATTTTTAAAAGTTTATTTTTTTACTTTCAAGTGGTTTTAGGTACTAAATGAATGTAAATTCCATAAAATTAATTGTTATTCTACGTGATATTTTTAAAAGTTTAAACTTTTCCAAAATAAGAACTTTTATTAAATTTGTTAAAAAATAGTAGATATTTTGAAATCATTTCTACTTGCTTTCATTTTTGAATGTTTTTGGATCATACGAATTATAACATAATCATGTGGGAATGAAATTTATTTTTTAAGTAACTTTGACATGTTCATGTAGATAAATAAAGAAAACTCTTATGAAAAGTATTACAAAAACGTAGTTTTACAAATTACATTGAACATATATCCATTTAAACTTTGATTTGGTTATTTATAGTGTTATCTTAAACTTTCTGTTTACTATAAAAATTGCATACTCGAAAAGTATAAGTTTTGCCAAACTCGTTTATGATTTTTAAAAAAAAATCATTTGTGGTATTCAATTGAGAAAATTTAATTCAATTAGGTTGTATTTTTTTAAATCATTTTTATTGTTAATCTTTTACTGCTTTTGTGATATATCAAATAAAAATTTACTTAATCACTCCGTTTGAGGGGATGTTTACTCAATATTTTCAAGACTTAGACTATATGTCTTTTAAATCAAAAATGTGTTCTTTTTATTTGAAATCTGCCCTAGGACATGATAATTTAATTAAAAATATAAATATAACATTGAAAGCAAATGTAAATATGAATGAGAAAGTTTAATGAAACAATTTTAAATGATGTATATCTGATAACAATTGGTGTAGAGATAAATGTGTGAATTCTACTTTTTTAAATGAATTGTTTCAATATGTTGTTATCACTTTCATATAATATTAATTAAATTGATGTATGTTTGTTGTATTGATGTTAAATTGGTGTATATTAATTAAATTGATGTTAATACAATAAAATGGATTTCAAATATTTCATCAAATTGAATAATCATAAGAAACATATGTATAAATTTTTTTGAAAAAAAGTCACATTCGTATAGATTGTGATACGAATGTGACCTGTTTTACAATAAATTCTTACCTGTAAACATATTGTTTTATTGTTAAAATTTTTGTGCTTTATTAAAAAACATTAAGTGACGTTTATTCAATAATGAAAATATCACATAAATAATTCTTTAAATTCAAAATGGCAACAATTCCAACATACAGAACGTTCATAAAATGTATCTTAAAGCATAAAATTTTTAAAATAAATTTCAATGAATATAAAATAATATTACATTCTAAACATTAACGGTAAATCCTACTATGTGAAGATTATAATTGCACAAAATGTACATCGTTTTCCAATTTCAGATTATACTTTGACATTTACAAATTAACGAATATTCCACCAATGAAAAAAATTTTTGAAATCATAACTGAGAATAATTATTTAGCTATTTAATACAAATAAAAATTAAAGAAGGTTTTTCAATTGATGAATAATTGCGTTGAGTTCATGCATACACTGACATGATTGATTTTATTTTAATTGTTCAATTTACTTTTTCTTAAGATGCAAAGACCAATTTGTTATTCAAATAATGTTTTAAATTGAACTTCTTTTTCATAAGCATTTTCCATAAGTGCTATAATGTCAGAAAATTTGTGTCATTCATCGATGCAGGAAAAAATAAAAGAATAACAATTGTCTCTGATTAATTAATGTACAAATGTCATATTATCATTTTCGCAATTTATGAAACCCAAAATCCTTTTGTAGCAACTGCCCATGAATTCTGTTTTATAAATAATAGTAAAATTAATATTATTTATTATAATAAGATAAAAACCACTAAAAATATATTTGGAGGATGTTTTGAAGCATTTCTTATTAATACAATAAAATGGATGTCTTTTTTTTTTTTTTTTTGAAAATTTAAGTTTAAGACTGGGATTGTAACAAATTAGTTTTGACATTTTTAGACAAGTATTCATTGAGAATACACCAAAAATTAAGTAATCATTTGTTCTGACCTTTAATAATTGAATTATCCCAATTAAAAGGAAAATTTCAGAGTTGAAAATATTACAAAAACATCTATTAAAATCTAGAGTTCAAAGACTTTTTTTTATAAATATACGTTTATGTAAAATAGTAAAGTTTAATCTCGTAAATAAATATTCACTTGAAATTTTACAAAAAATAAAACGATCATTAAAGTTCTTATACGGTTTTCTTTATAATTAAAAGAAATAATAAATTAGTCTTAAATGTATGCTTTTTATATTTTTTGATGCATACCTGGAAGATTTTATTAATCTTTATTTTAATTTGCAAAAACAATCATTCATTATTTATAAGATTATTAAATAAATCCATTTTTATTTTTCCTTAGTCATATAGATAAGATAATTATTGATATTATAGATACAAATTAAAATTTTTGCAAAAATTGATTTAATGATTCAGGAAGTAATGAATGAAATAATCGATAAAATTTAATTATCACTATTTTCTTTCTTAATTATACCAAAACAGTATTTACATTTTAATATGAATTTAAATTTTTATTTATCGTAATATTATGCATTTTAATTTTTTTGAATAATTTTCATTTTCAAATTTGTAGTTTTACTTTTAAACCATATAATATAATATTAATGCTGTGATAAAATAGGCGATAACTCAATTTGGACTTAAAATTTCAAGATATCTTTGCGTGCTCAGTTTCTATAGGTATTATTTTACATAGATTAAGTTGCTACCACGACATATATTACGTTCCCCGCGACCGTTAGCGAACATAAAGGATTTTCGATTAAGTCGAGATTTACCTCACTACCTTCTGATAGCGAGAGTGGTCACCGTGGCCAGATTGTACAATATTTAAGCATTATGCAATCTTAAATTCAAGAAAACTTGTGATTTAATTGAACCATTTGAATATTAAAATTAGTTTTCGTAGTTTTGTAATAATTTCGTACAAAAGGGAAATTAAAGAGAAAATCTAAATATGCGACACATGAATAGAGAATAAATTTATAAAAAAAAGTATTAAATGTGCGATATTTGCTTCTTCCATTTGTAGTCTCTAATTATAGATAACCTCTGCAAAGTTATTTTATTTTTATGTTCTGAGAGCCTGTAGGTTAAGTTTGTGATATGTTCATAATAATCCTTGTTTTCAGCCAGAGTAGTCAGCGTAAGAATATTATTAATTAAATTAATTACTAATAAAATTTTTAACTTGTTTAATCCCTTGTTTAATTATAAATAATCCCATGGAATGTGAATGTTGATCACCGAATATTTCAAATGAAATCTTTTACACTCTTTCGATCATTAAATTATCACTAATTTAAGGACCATTAAGACTTTTTTTAAGAACTTTTTTTATAAATAGTTGACTGAATAATAAAACACATTTTCTTAAATTCGAATATTCAGTTTTTCATTCATACGATTAATAATATCAAATACCGTAAATGGCTTATAGAAAATTGTATTTATTATTATAAGACATGCAATTATTTTCCATACTTGACAAGTATTAATACATTATCTTAGTTTCATTTGTTACTAAACAATTACTTAGTAGCCATTTTTTATTTCAAAATTTACTTTACTTCATAGACTTAAGTCATCGATACCTAAGGAATTTTTTTTCCTTCTTAGTACATCGATTTCTCTGTCAGACCAAGCGAAGAGCCACACATGGATACAAATTTTTCAAGTACATTTCAGAATCACAGATGGGACAGGCAGAAATGCCTAGTCATTGCAAATGAGTAGCAAGACAATCTTGTAATGGAAATATGCGGAATATCATCACACCTTGGGCTGTCCCAAAGAATTGACGGAGTTAACTTCCTCCAATTTTTTGAAGCTGCATGAATCCAAAAGTGCACCAAAACTTAAATAACATGGACACAAAGTAATTCCATATTGCACCGCTAGGAGGAGGAGCTACATTGTATCTCCTCTATTTCTAAACTACATAAGAAAAATTTCTCCCACTGGTTCAAATGTATTATGTAAATGCCTATACATTTGATCTAAAAATTAAATATGAAAAATTTTGTTACAAAAGATACTAGGTTCCTTTGAATATCAGGCGGTTTTGAATCTTATTCTATCAAATATATTAAGGTGCATATTTAAAAGTATTTAAAATTGTTTTAATAATATTTGAAGTTCTCAATATAAATTTTCCTTTGTATTTATTTATTACATGTATTATAAATCCTTATTTTTCTCACAAGATTCTTCTAATAAAATTGATGGAAATGAAGATACGGGTACAAATAAATTAAATTTATGAATCAATAAAAAATTTTAAATAAGAGATTTGCTTTTTTATTTCATTATATCTCTTAAAAACCTTTCCATCAATGAAATCATTTATTTCTTATTTGTAATAAATGTAAATTAAAAGCTTTATACGTATTATATTCAAATAACCATTTAAATAGAAATTGGAATGAAAATAATTTACTAATACACTCCTGTCCATAAATTAAGGATAATTCAGAATTACACAGAAATTGAACTTTAAATAAAAATTTCACATGTGTGTGTACAGTTATGACACACATCTTGAAGAATTATATTTAAATTACAAGAATCAACCAGATTTTCGGTTTATGGATGACAACGTCCGTTCTCACCATGCAAACATTGTAGAAGAATGCCTTCAATCGGAGGATATCACATGTATGGACTGGCCAGCATACTCACCGTACTTAAATTCAATAGAGCATGTGTGGGACATATTTGGCCGAGAATTGCAGCCCATCAGCCCCCTCCCACATGTCTACAGGAACTTCGGAGAGCATTGCTTGATGATTGGTGTAATATTCCCCAAAACCAGATCAATAATTTGATACTCAGCATGCCTAGGCTTTGTACGGCCTGTATTGCATTGTCTGGGGGGGCATATTATGTATTAACCAACGTACCAACCATGTTATATTGGTTTTTGTAAATAGGTTCTTCTTTGAAGATTGCTCTATGGAGTAAAAATCGCAATTTCTATTAACGATGTCAAACATTTAACATCTTTTTTGCTCTTTATCTTTGGTTTAATAAATAGACTTTACAAATAAGTCACATTTGTTTTGCTTCTGTCTCTTTCTTTTCCTGAACTTGCATTATTCTTAATTTATGGATACGAGTGTAGTTTAACTTATAATGTATGAATATTTATTCTTGTATTTATCATAAAAATAGATAACAAATAAGATTATTATTATTTTTTTTTGAAGAAATTAATAATTTACATAGTGGAACTATTTTATTTTCTACATCACATGTAGATTTAATAGGTTTCATATTAATATTAAGGACATAAATTTTTGCTCTCATTCATTAATATGAGAGTCAAGTGGTAAAATGTTTAATTAGTAAAGGAGAAAGTAAAAATTATAAAGAAATGTCTATATGCTTAGTCAGTTATAATATTAAAGTATAATCTCGTGGACTAAATTTATGTGGATTTTATTTAAAAATCATTGATAAATTTTATTAATAGTCATTTAAAGGATTTGGGAAATAAATGTTGATGTACGATAAGCATGGATGTTCAATTAATTAAAGGAAGAAAAATAAATTCAATCAATATGAATTTTAGTTAAAATATTCTATAGAAGTACTATTTTATAAGTTATTTTATAATTTGTTATGAGCTAAAAAATATTTACGTGCATGAATTTCAAAAATATTTTTTGGATGAGATTAGTTAAAAATGATGACGGAACAGCTTAATGTTACATAATCTTTTGGAAATTTTTATACTCTTATATTATTTGTGGATTAGTTGCAAATTTTACATCTAAACTATGCTATTTTAGAATACTAAGCGCAATTAATATAAGAGTGGTAAAATATTTAAGAAAGAAATGAACATGTAATAGCTGAATTTCTTTTAATTTTCCCCTAAAATTTAGAAACATATCTAGTGACATCTTCAAACTATTTTTCTGTGAGTGATTTTCCTTAAATCAATAAATTTCTCCAAAACGTTAATTTAAAAGCTAGTAATTAAGGTAACATAGTTTTATTTAATTCCAAAACTTAAATTTGGAGATGATTCATTTTTTACATAATTTTTGCGGTGTATAGTAAAAATTCAGTATGATAAAATGGGATGCAAAAATCAACTAGCAAGGAAAACAATTATATTTCAAAGCTTCTAAGTCTATTTTTTAAAAATATTATATTAAAATATTTTTTATTTATTTCTATACCTGTTTATTTCTCGTAAAGAATATATTTATATATCATTATTATATAACTTTACACTAGTATTTAATTTTAAAAAGGTTAAAATATGCTTCTTCCTAAACAATTATTCAGAATAATCTTATTAGATGAAATTGAAAATGTTGTAGTTTTCTTTATTTCATTCAAATTAAATTTCATGGAATTTTCCAAATTTTTCTAGTTTAATTTTTAGATTCTCATTTTACTTACTAATTCTTTCAAACCTTATGAAAGAAATCTAATTTTCTGTTTGTATTTCAGGTGAAAAGTATTTTCAAAACCAATTAGTTTCTCCATTTTCAATATATGCAAATTTAACATAAAACTAGGGTATCTACAATTTACTGGTTCAAGAATTTTCAGAATTTACGGAACGTAATGTTCAGCAATAGTTAATTAGGAATCAGCAACTGCAATATGAGGGATTTTGATGGAGAAAACAAAATTTCTCCTTAAAAATGATTTACAAATTCTTTACATGCGAATAAAAAATAAATGGATAATTAAATGACTATATAAAAGGAACAATTGAATATTAAACTTATATATACATAAATATGAACTTATATATATATATATATATATATATATATATATATATATATATATATATATATATATATATATATATATATATATATATATATATATATATATATATATATATATATATATATATATATATATATATATATATATATATATATATATATCTATATCTATATATATATATATATATATATATATATATATATATATATATATATATATATATATATATATATATATATATATATATATATATATATATATATATATATATATATATATATATATATATATATATATATATATATATATATATATATAAACAGTTAAATTTTAGACAATTAATCATGCAGTTTGCAAATGAATATATATTTATTTTAGAAACTTTGCTGAAGATGTATCTGATGTGTATTAAAACTAATTTCATAATAAGTTTGAGTATTTTACGTCTAAACATTCTGATATTTATTTTTGTTTATAATTCAAAATTTTTCTTTAATTTGAACTGTAGAAAATGTTAAACATCTACATTACTTTTTGATAATGGCTGTAATGAAGGAAAGCTCATACAAAGGTAACCTTCCATTGATAATAAAATTTAATTAACAATATTAAAAATGCCCTGCGTTACGCACATAATTATTCTAAATTTAACATTGTGTGAGATACATGATAACTATACACTTATTATGATGCATAATTTAATTATATTGCATCAAATACTTAGACAAAGCCTAAAACTCTATAAATAAATCCATATTTGAAATGGCTAATCTCTGAATATCATAAATGATAAAATGAAGAGATCAGAGCATGATTACATAGATTAGGAGGAAGGAAAAATAATGACTAATTGAAGAAATCAGTAAGAAGATGATAAAAGATTAAGTTTAAAAAATAACCTTTAAAAATCTTGTAATCAATAACTAGGAGACACTAGAAAAAATAGCTTGCAGTTTTTATTCTAAAAATCACATGTTGTCATTTACTAACATCAATATTTTATATGGTTGTTCCTCGAAAGAAGAAAGATTTTCTTTTATAATCAGCTTACTACGAAGTTATAAATGTGAGCCATTTTAATTATATATAAATAAATGAATATATATATATATATATATATATATATATATATATATATATATATATATATATATATATATATATATATATATATATATATACATATATATATATATATATATATATATATATATATATATATATATATATATATATATATATATATATATATATATATGAGCTTTTAAAAAGCTATCACTTTTAAAAAGGAAATCATAAAGATTTTGCCTTATATTGTTGCTTGAATTCTATCGTAAGACTGTTCTATTATTCTTTTGTTTTTACAGTATCTGAAATTATGTATTACAGTTATATAACCCACCATATTTTTTTTATTGCTAAACATGTAATTCAGTAAATAGGAATTTAAAATTAAAAACTTACAATTAATGATTAGTAAGTAAAAGTATTCTAACATTTCAATTTGTATCGTTTACTTTCATTATTTTGAATTCTTCTTAGATTTCCTTATTGGAATGTATAATATAATGATTATATAAATATTATATGAAAACAGCGTATAATTTATTTTAATCCAAAAATAACTGAACTTTTGCATTTTAAAGAATTAATAAAATTCGTTTTGTTAATTAATATAAATTTGTGCTTCTTCATTTTGAATAAGAACAGACTTTAAAAAATATAACATACTTATAAAATATACATTTCAATATTTTCAGTCCTATTTATCTATTTTATCCTATTAATATTTAAAATTATTTTATTATTAATCACCTAGAAGGAATTTACTTTCTGATAGGTGTGCATGGCAGGAAAAATGTAGCATTTCAGTCACTGCTAAAAACATTCCGTTACCAGAAAAATAAGATGCTATTCAATATTTTTCATAATCGAAAAATACAAATTTGCAGCAAACTTTAGATATAAAGATAGCTATGAATAACATAGGTAATTAAAAAGAAAATCATTGGGATTCATTTTATATATGAATTTCTCGAAGAATGCAATTTATTTGGTGGAACTAACATATAACGGCCTTATAGTAACCAGTACTCTATAATTAAAATTGACTTACAGCAGTTTCAAAAGATGTGCTTCAATTAATGATATAAATAAACGTTTTTTTTTAAATTTATACGTTTAATTAATTTAACGATTTATTTATTACTTCTTAAAAGTATTCATTATTCCATAAACTGCTTGTGCTAAACTTTGTGTCATTAAAATGTTTGCTACTATGGTTAATTGATACTTAATTGATTACTTAATTTATTATTTTTAATTTTTGAACTTGGTGTCCATTGATGGACGAATTAGAAAAAAGGAAAAATAATTTAAAAAATTAATGAGTCGTATCTTTTCAGTAAAATTTTTGTGGTTATACACTAAATGGAATCAAAAGGACTTTTTTTTATTGTTTTTTGACTAAATTAGATAATTATCATGATTTTCAAAAGAAGCTTGTTGTTAAATAATTTACAATAAATGTAACATTTTTTAAATGATTATTTTTATATTTTTGCATAGATTAGTAAAATAAGATTTTTTTTTATAAAATGTAAACTTATTTCAGCAACTAAGTATAAATATTATATTCTAATAATAAGCAGAAAAACCTGGAAAAACCATGTAATAATAGTTCTCAATTTAATGTATAATTTAATTTAATATTTAATTTAATACTATAAAAGTAATTCATTATGTATATTTTGAAAAAATAACGCTTTTCTTCAGTGATACTCATGAGTGCGGTTTTCTATGCCAAATAAAGACTATTAAAAATGTATGGTTACCACGCATTCCCCTTCGGAGAACATAATATTCTGTAACATGCTGCAAAATAAAAAAATATCAGACAAAAAAAAAACTGTTGAAAATTAAGAGCTTTAAATTTAAAAAAAAACTCAAATGTATGAAATAAATTCCATAAACTATAAATGTATTTAATTACATTTAAAAGGAACATTTTTAAAACACTAAATAGGATTATTTTATGAATATTTGAAGAACTTAGTCACTTCATACGATTCTCAATGCTACTGCACAAGTAGAATATGGTTCTTTTTTATATCACGTTTTACCATGAAATGTAAAGATTATTGACAAGGTAAAAATATTATACACATTTAGTGATTTTTATATATTCAGGAATGTTTATTGTATCAAAAATATATATTTCCTTAGGAATCTTTACCGTATTCCACAAAATATAACTCTAGATGATATACAGGGTTAGCAAGAAATAAGTTTCCCACTTCAGAGGGCTGTAGAATACGTTCTATTTGTCCAAATGAGATAAAATTTGAACTACAGATAATTCAAATGATGCGCTTGAAATTAATTTAAAAAATAGTACAAAGTTTCGACGATAGATGGCGCTGTAATACTAATATTACTTATTTGCATATACTGAAAATATGAAAAGTCATTTGCTTTACAGCGCAAGCTTATTAGCATTATCTTTGGGCAAAAAGAAGGCGGATTCTGAATGAGCATTAGTTACTTCTCTGCACATCATGCCGTCTTTACAAGAAAAAGCGCTACTTGTAAAATTGTTCTACCAGAACCAGCAGAACTCCGTTGCAGCTGTAAAAGAGTTTCGCCGTATGATGCAGATACGAAGAGGTCCAGTGTCTCCATGTGCGTTATGCAAGATGATGCAGAATGAAAGATCTGGACAACTTGCAATTCTTCCCGGTAGGGGACGAAAGCCAATCCAGTCTTTTAGTGTCTAAAATGTGGCTACCGCTGACGTTGAAGCCAGCAGTCAGTCGCCGGATGTTAGTGTGAGTGTGCCAGTTGTTTCCCGTGTATTGGATATGCCGTATTCCCCTGTACGAAAAATCTTACGGTGGATTTTGAATTTTTATCCCTACAAAATCAATCCTCTGCACTTGTTGCAGGACTCAGAGGTTCGTAAAACATTTGCACTTCAGTTCCTTGCTCGAATGGTGGTTGACGCCACTTGGCCATGGAATATTCTGTGGACTGAAGAAGCCCACTTTCAACTTAATGGGCAAGTCAACACCCACAATTGTCGAATTTGGGCAGCGGAAAACCCTAGCGCTATCCAGGAAAAACCCTTGCCTTCTGAAAAAGTGACAATATGATGTGGGTTTACTGCTACTTTTGTGATTGGACCGTATTTTTTTGAAGAGATAACTGCAAATGGAATCAAAACCTGTTCGATCACAGGACAACAGTACCAAGATATGCTGAGGGATTTTGTAATCCCACAACTTCAGCAGCGTGGATGCCTTCAGGACATCATTTTCATTCAGAATGGCGCACCTCCTCATATTGATCGTCGTGTAAAGCAACTGCTAACACAGCATATTACTGAGGCACGGGTTATCAGCCGTCATTTCCCTATGGCATGGCCTCCTCGTTCGCCGGATATCACCCCCTGAGACTTTTGGTTGTGGGATTTTTTTGAAGGACAATGTCTACCGTAAAAGGCCAGCATCTGTACCAGATCTGAAGGACAGCAATCGGCGCCATCACCTTGATATTCCGACAGACTCACTCAGGTCTGCTGTTGAAAATATGGTTCTGCGATTAGAGCACATTGTTGAAAATGAAGGGGGACATGTTTAACAGTTGTAATGCTACTTTTTTATTATTATTATTATTTAACATTTATAAAGCATATAAAATGTTTTATGTGTATTACAGCGCCATCTATCGGTGAAATTTTGTACTATTTATTTTTTTAATAAATGTCAAGCGCATTATTTGAATTATCTGTAGTTCAAATTTTATCTCATTTGGACAAATAGAACGTATTCTACAGCCCTCTGACGTGGGAAACTTATTTCTTGCTAACCCTGTATATGTGAGATATGCTTCCTTCCCTTTTTTCACAATTTATAACAGTACGTCACATAATATTTCTAGGTTTAGCTAGTTTGACCAATTATTAGTGCATCAATAAAATTAAATATGCCTATAAAAATTGTCAGTAATCATTCTTTTGAATTTTGTTTCTTTTGTAAGTTCTTCAGAAATCTGTATATATTGTCTTTCTTTCAACAACAGGTTCTAAAACTATTCACTTTTATATAATTGATTTCTTATTTGAATCCTAAACAAGATAGTACTCTCCACTTTCACAAAATGAGAGCAAAGTATACATTGTTGTGAAAGTATATTTTTACAGTTCTTTTCTGTTCGCACGAACAGATTCTACTATATCGACTATTTTTCCAGTTCTACTTATTTGTATTCAGTTTTCGAATTTAATTTGTTGATGTCATCTCAAGTATAATTGTTTCTGTAAACTGCAGATTTTTTTGTAATAATTAGAGTTGTGGCAATCTCAAATATTAAGCGATACATCAAACCACTTACGTGATTTTAATTTTTCTACTAAAGAAATATAAACTGCATTGCAGCTGAAAATGCTGTTCTAAAACCACTAAAATATGCATAAAAGCAGATCATTTCTTACGATATTCCACGCATCAACTCCCCACATTTTCGTTTATATATAATTTCATTTCATATCCAGTTACACTTATTCAATTGCAAAATGATGGAATTTATAATCTCGGGCAGTGAAAGTGTAACATACATTTTTTGCCATTTTTCTTACTTATTGATAGATTTTGGGTAATTTATTATGATATTTAAATTGCAAAAAGTATTTTGCGATATCCAACGATTAATCAGATTTCATGGGCTGATGTTACGAATAAAAGTGTCATAATTGCTCTTCAATTGGCTAATTTCGGTTGTTTTTTTACAAGATTATAATTTTATCACGGTGATTGTGAAAATGAAATTTTACAACTGCATGATTATTAAATAATATTCTAATTAAAAAAATAAGAATATTTTTTTAATTAAACACAAACTAAACTAAATATACATATCATTTAATTAGAATAATTAGAATGTGTTATTACAGAATAGTATGATTTGTATCACTAAGCTATCATATTATATTACATATTTTCTAAACTCATACAATAAACACTACATTGAAATATTATTTCAGTCACTTGACCCTAAACATAATTTATAGTTTTCGTTTCCATTGATCAGAAGATAAAAATAAATGTATGCTCATAAATTTGTGAAATGCATTAGAATTGGCTCCTAAATATATTATTTGTTTTATAGGATTAAATTAAATGTTATAAAATTCAAAATAAAATCAATGCTCTTTATTAAATTAGAAAATTTTAAGAACCATTTAAATTATCAAACTACACACATTTAATGGAAAATCGTAAAATAAAATATATTTAAACGAAATAATGCTATATTTTGAGTCTAGTTACAGTAGCACATTTTAATGCAATATTTCATTGTTGTTACTTGTTTTGATGCATTTTTTTTACCCCTTACAATCATTTATTTTTTATAGTGACAATTAAAGTGTGTCTGTCAGATTGCATTTCAATAGGAAGGAAATCATGAATTTTCAATCAACCCAGCGGATGACTTTTCTGTGATGACTTTAAAATTCAATAAACTCAATTTTAAAGGAAGTAATAGTTTAAAGTAAGACTAAGTACATTTGTCTTTCATATCACAGATATTTTAATAGTTTATTAGCTAAGTGCTTTTTTAGACACTATATAGTCTGATTTTTTTTCTCATTTGATATATTAAGTGAACATAAAATTTTTACATTAAAATATTTCAAAAATTTAGTTTTCTCACAATGTTTATTTTCTTCATTAATTTGTTCTTAGAATAATAAATGAATTTATTGTGTTGTAAACATTTGAATATTGATAAATGTTTCACAAGCAAAGAAAAAATGTATTTCATACATGCTATTATTACTGTATGTATTAACACGTATCCACAATAAAATATTTCTTTCAAATTCTTAATGAAGCCTAGAACAACAGAAGTCTGTATTTTTCTAAAAAAATTACAGCTAAGACAAAGAGATATATAAGCATTCTCCTTTTATATAAGTTAAAATTTAATTTTTAAGTGATTAAAGTTAAATGATATTGAATAAATTGATGTTTAATTAGTGACATTTAGGTATGTTTGGATTGCAAAAATATTTGCATTCTCATGTCAGAAATTTTTAATCTCATTCAAGGTTAATAAATGAAAGTATTTTATTTGACAGTTAAATTTTTGAATTGACATCAAGTTTTGATTATCACTAGCAAAATCATTGTTTTTTATGATACAGGATAATTATTGATAATACTTAACCAGAGATTAGAAAACATTTAAATAAAAACCTAAGACAGTCCCACTTTCTAAGACTAATAAACATCTTAAAGAAAACAGGTTTAAGAGAGCTAAATTTATTATTTTATTCTTTTTAAATTATTTTGAAACTTTTAACTACCTATATTAACAAGTATTTAATAATATATTGTTCCTTTTATATTATTTGATACCCTAGATAAATTAAAAGTTTTTCTTTATTTTTTATGATTCTTTTATTTTTATTGGACAGACTGGTTTGACTGGATTTTTATTTCCTCTTATTTTGGAATGCTGAAGTTAAGGTCGTCAGAGAGATTAAAATAACAATAAACTGGTTACATAAAACGTATAATTTCTTGTTTCATCTATAAGTTACATTTAAAACTTGTGATTTGATTTTATTCAAAATTAAAATACATCTTTGGCCTTGAAATGACTTCGCTTAATACGTTATCAATACAATAAAAAAGCAAAGATAAGTATGTATAACATTTTTTCTACATTGATTGTTTTCAGTTTGAATAAGAAAATAGTTTATCATTAACGAATGAATTACATGTTAGTTGCTAGTTTTGAAAGTGCTGAATAAAGTACTAATAATAACAGTTAGCAAAATAGAATAGTAAAATAAACCAATTTTTTTTCCAATTGCGCATTTGAACCAATTCAAAGTAGTATTTAATAGTATATTTCATCATTTTATTTCTAATTTTAGTTTTATAAAAACGTTCTGATGCAGCACTTTGAGCTCCTTATAACCTAAGAGCTATCTCCCTAAATTTTGCATCAAATGTTTAAACCAATTTAAACTTTTAAAACTGTTTTTGGAATAAATGCTGAATTTTAAGCATCTTTTTATGTCACATATTTAAACATTTATAAAATTTAAGCGAAAAGAAATTGATTTTTAAAATAACTAAGATATTTTATGAAAATTCAATTGATACAGAGAGAATAAAGTTGATATTTCTTACAAAGGCTACTATTAAAAAGTAGTACTTATAGAAATATAATGTTTAGAATATAATATTTGTTTATAGTTTCAAAATATAATATGTAATAGTGGTTTTATAAATTTTTTATAATTTATTATTTCCCATGCTTATCAACCTTAATTTTATAGAAATATATAAGCTAATGAAATATTTATTTTTCCTTTAATGTTAATATTTTTCATAAATATATTTCTGTTACACTTTAAAACAGATAAGGTGCTCAATGAGAGAATATTCAAAATAGTAAAAAAATAAATATGCAATCACAACATATAATTGATACACATATCTTTGATTGAACACAATTTATCTTTCAATATATTTATATAAACACAGTTATGATAATTTCATTACAATTAATTATGAATCAATACAAATACCTTCATAACGATATTATTTTAAGAATAAAAACGATTATTATATATAAAAATATAAAGCTTATCATTTGATGAAATATATATTTTTACTTTTAATGTTAAATTAATTTTCATGAATCAGAAAATGCATTACTTCTAAAAGAACAATTATAACAGCTGATATCTTAAACGTCTTTAAGTGAGCTGAATCATGTTTATCATCTCTGTTTCAAAACTGATTTTTAATCCTTATAATTCCTGACAATATCATTTGCTTATAACTGAAAATAAGCATCAAACATTATTAAATTTGCAGCAATGAAAAGAAATTAAAATATTTTAGAGATTTGAATATAAAAATTGCAAATTTTGTAAACCATTAAAGAACAAGCCTGGCACCATCAGAATAATAATTTATTAAACATAAATTTTTCTAAAGAAATTTGTTATCTGAAATATTAGTTCAATGCTCTCAAATTCAACATTTTAAAAATTCTTATAATTTTTATTACGTTGAAACAAAAATATATTTATCAGAATAATTTATGTTTACAATAAACTGAACTTCAAATTTTCAGAATTATAATCTGAACCATAAAATGAACAACATATTTATTGAGAAATCTGATTATATGTTAATTCATTAAAAATGCTTTAATAATTATGTTCGATTGAATAGTTTTTTTGTCTAGTTTAGTTAAAAAAACATTTATCACAATTTTTTTTTGTATTTTACTACTTACCTTTTTTTTTTACTTTTCTTTCTTCATATATCTATAATTATATACATACAAAAATATTTATGTTTCTAAAAAGAAATATATGAAAAAACATATTTGTTTTTAGAAATATAAATATATTTTGTTTATTTTGTCATTTATTTAAAACAGTGTGCTTTAAAAGGAATTCGTTCTTTTAGCCATAGTTTAATTGTATCTTATATTAAAATAAATAGAGAAAATTTATTGTGTGTGTGTTCCGCTCTCATAAGACATCGGTTTTCTGCAAGGATCAGATAAAAAATACGATTAAGAATGCTATTTTTTCTTTAAACACATTTATTGTTCTTAAACATCATATTGAACATTCAAAAGAAATGAAATTGATAAAAAAATTTTTTACTTATCATTAGAGTGAAAATATATAATAGATTTGTATACGTGAATTTTTCAGTAAGATAATTGCTTTAGAAGTATCGTTTTAATTTTTATCAACTGGTTGTGGGACTGAATCTCGAAATTAGGTGTCAAATTTTAAATATATGTGTATAGGGAATATATTACTCTTTGTTTTTATGTAAAAGTTAAATATTAATCCAACTATAATTCGTTCCATGGAAAATGCAAACAATTAAATTATTTTGTTTATTTAGTTTGATATTCATGAAGGTACAAAAATGGAGCACTTTTCTAATAACAAGCTGCGTATTTGATCACCTCCCTATCTATGAGGATGTTGCAATATTTTATTTAGATACATACTATACGAAGAAATTATTTGTATGAAAGGAAAATTTGTAAGTATTCCCTAAAATATAAATTATTTGACTGCAATAACGAGCTAAACATTTTATTTATAAAATGCATGTGAAATGATATTTTTACTTATGAGGTTTTGTTCATAAGTAAAAAGTGTACCTTCGTTTTTAATTAAAAATTTCAAAATTATAAGAGTTTACAATTTAACAAAATGCTCTTGCAATTATATTTAAATTTCAGCCAATGATAGTTAAGAGAACATAGGAAATTTGCAATAAGTAAAATTACCATTTCCGAATAAAATGAAACTTAAAAATTGCCAATTTTTAAACTTTAATTTATTCCTCATAAACTTTTAGATAAATTTACTTTTTATGTTTGAAGTTATTTTTAAAATGTATCTCAACTTTTAAGAAAGAAACATAATTTTGTTACTATATTAATTGCTTTAAGCATAATTCTCATAATTTAAATTTTTAAATAAGTAAAAACTTTTTTTTTATTTTTTTAAAATTTATTTAAAGAATTTTCTGAAATTCTGTGAACTCTAAATTCAATAGGAAATTACTTAATTTAAATAACAGATTTGTTTTCCTTCATGGAACACTTTAATAAAAAACCATTAAAACTACATTGCAATGTAAATACAACCAAGTTTTTACTATATAGCATTTCATTCCTCATTGTTCATACCTCATTGTTCACATTGTTTCATATTTTTTATTTAATTTTAAAACGCAAGACGCATTTTGAAACAAATGTAGTGCTGAAATTGTTATTAAATTAAATGAAACCAGTTAAAAAGTGGTTGATTAGTAATACTGAATGTTTGTCACGCTCCTCTTGTTAAGGACAAATTTCAGAAATGAAACATTTACTGTCAAGGAACTAGTTACAAAAAGTCTCCAAAGTTCTACAATAAAATAAAATGATAGTAATTCACTAGAATTCTAGTTCTTAGGGATGTTCTGGAATCAGTATTGTAAAAATTATCTGAATTGTGTATACCGCAGTTTGCGGTGTTCTTTGAAAGTATAAATTGTGGAGAAAAAACAGAGCTATGCGATTAATAAAATCAATTGTTCCGAAAATATTTGGGTACTTTTAGATATCATCTTCGATGTAATGGATAATTTTTATCATCTTTATTTTATATTATGTATTTTATATTTAATAACTTTATTTTTCTGACATGACTATGTCATTTCGCATGGAACATTTTAAAATTTAAATAATATACACTGAAAAATATGCCTAAACTTAGAAGCTAATTTTAATGTAATGATGGTTTTAAGCTATTGAAAGCTGTGTAAAGCTCCTTGATTTGAAATAAACAGTAATTACGTAATGAAGGATTCACAATTCCATTCGAAATTATTTAATATATAAATTGCTTAACTTAGCATGCTATTAAGGCATATATATATATAGATATATATATATAGATATATATATATATATATATATATATATATATATATATATATATATATATATATATATATGGGCTTTTAAAAATTGTTACTTTTAAAAAGGAAATCATGAGTCAAATAAAGATTGTTGCAAAATATAAGGCAACAAAATGTTGCCTTTATATTGTTGCTTGAATTGTATCGTAAGACTGTTCTATTATTCTTTTGTTTTTACAGTATCTGAAATTATGTATTACAGTTATATAACCCACCATATTTTTTTAATTGCTAAACATGTAATTTGGTAAATAGGAATTTAAAAATATATATGTGTGTGTATGTATGTATGTATATGGATATAATTAATATAAAAAATGAATTATTCATTAAATGTAACTAATCAATTGCAAAACATTAAAAGTACATTGATAAATAATTATTAATAAATAGAGATGCTTAAGAAAAAATCAGGATATTTATTCTTTATAAATTTAGATTATAAAATATGTTATCAATAAGCACAAAAGGTGCATCAAAGGAAGAACTCAAGTTAATTAAAATAAATATATTTATTAAACAAGAAAATTATTTTTCTATTCTGACGGCAGTGCATTTTTAATGTGCAATAAAAGTTTTGTTTTTAAAATAAACACAAGTTTTGTAAGAATAGATAATAATTTTCAGTTTTATCAAAATTATTTTTATTAGCGTTTCATGTTTACATGGTTAAAAAATTCCTTAGTAGTATGAAAGAAGAATTTTATCATATAATTTTTGAAAAACAAATTATGGTTCTATGGGAAATCTAAGGAAGTAACTTTTTAAATGGTCATAATTAGTTTCATCTTAATCAAAAAGAAGTCCCTGTGAGTAGTAAAACATGTTTTTCATCTTTATTGTTAAAAATATGCTTAGAATTTACTGTTTTACTGTACGCAATTTATTTGAAAATTTGCTATTTTTTATAGCAAATAATTAATATTAAAATGAAATATCTAATTCATAGAATTCTTTAACCTGTTATTTAAAAAAATATTTCATTGTTTATATCTTATTTACGTTTATATTGCAGAAGTTATTTTATAAAAATCAGTTTATCATCAAATTGCTTATCTTTTAATAAGTAAATAAAATGTATAGAAAAAAATAATATCTATTAGAATTTTCTTTATAAATTTAGTGGCAATTAATAAAATTGAAGGAGTAGATGAATGTTTAGATTTATCACAATTTCTGCTATGTATTAGTTTAATTCTTATCTTGGTCACTGATATTTAACATAGTGGTCTACAGGCTTACAATGCATATTCTGATAAAAAGTTTTTTAAAGAAAGCAGTAATTAGTGATCAATCTTTATTATAAGGATATTTTATTCTAGAAATTTGTTGTGGCCATAATAAAGAAAATCCAGAAAATTATGGAAGCTATTAAGTACCATTACATAACTCAGAGATGAAGTCAAAAATTTCATAGAAATTATTGTTTAACTGGTTAAAAGCTTAAACTGCTTTTCATTTGAATAAAAAGTTAGTAGGTCTGAATTAATATCTTTGGTGTTTAAGTGCAAAATAATTTATTGCATTTAAATCTTAGATATGTGGTGCTCTTCTCATCCGTGGTAGAGATTACTTTATGCAAAGTTATAGCAGAGCAAGGGATGCACTCCTTTCTATTTTTATTAACAGATAAACTTTTATTAACAGATAAACTTTTATAACAGATAAACTTATTTTTATTAACAGATGAACTTGCTGAAAACATGAGTTTATGCAAAAATAATTGGGAGTATCTTCTTTGCATTTTCATTATGCTACATAAATGAGTTCACTAAGAATATAACATTCCTATGAATTTGATACAAGTAAATCATTTGCTTTATTTATTCCAAAGAAATTAATTTTGACTACTTGTTGTAATATTTTTGTTACATATTTGTTTTAAAATGTTCATCTAAAATATAACGCAAAAAGAAGCAGAGAAATTTGGTGATCACATAATTAAAAAATAATTTTATAATAACGTTAGGAGTGATCAAAAATCAATAAATCTGTTATCTATATTGTACTTCATATTATACATACTTTTTTATAAAGATAAACTATAATAAAAAAATATTTCAAAATATTATGTTTAATATTTCTTTTATTGTAAAATAATTAATTTTAGAACTAATTTCATTGTAAATCATACTTATCTTAAAAATCTCAGGCATTACACTTGATGTGAATAAATAGATCATCTTTTTTTTTGGTATTCATATGCATGAAAAATTCAATACTATCTCTGTATAAATATAATACAGAAAAAGATAGGCGTTATTCAAAATTATCCATGCATATTTTATGAATAAAATGTGTACTTTGCTTGCCTTATTCGTATATTCATGGAGATTACGAGTAAAGTATAAAAATCATGTGAGCAGAATTATAAAAATATTTCCTTTTAACACATTTTGCACTTGAAATGAGCTTATCATAGACATAAATCTGAATTTTTCTAGCCCAAGAGTTGACTAAAAGAATATGTGATTAAGGATTGATGTAAGGTATCAGAATGATGCAGAACTTGATTATAAAACATTTTTATTCCATTGAGTTGTAGAAAGTAATGCATTAGTCATGTATCTTCGAAAATATTTTCTCAGATTATAAAAAAGTCTCTAATGAAATATTTCCATAAATATCTTACCTCATGAAAAATTCTTTTTTTAAAAGATAAATTTAAATCAAATTTAAAATTTTCTTAGGAAGCAATTTTTATAGTAATTTGAATGTGAGAAATATTTCTTTCAATCCAAGTTTTATTCAAGAATATGCCCATGGAAGAAATTAATTAAGAGTAAAATTGCATACAAATATATTGTGTTTAATGTGTATAGATAATGATTTTATTAAGTAAGAGCCATGTAGATAGTAGATCAAGCAGAATGTATGAAAACCTTTTTGTAAAATTATATTTATAATGATAATTTAAAAAATATTCCTCAATATCAGATTTAAAATTTTATAAGGCGTTGATTACTGAAATGGTAATGTGTTACACGCGTAATTTCTAATCAAAATTTCGCGTCATCTACTGTAAACTTACATAACTGTAGAAAGAATTTAGATTCATGCACCTAAAATCACACATAATTACAAAATGTATTTTTGTTTCTTTTTTTAAATACCAACAATATTATTCTAACAGTATTTTCATTAGATAATATGAAAATACTATAAGAATAATATTGTTATATATAGAATAATATTGTTATATATAAGAATAATATTGTTATACTATATTATAAGAATAATATTGTTATACTGAAACAGCTATTCTATAGAATAGCTGTTTCAGTCAGATTTTAAATTTAAAAAAAAGTCACAATTTTTCTAGTATATAGAAGATACTATTTTTCTGAAAATGTGTGTTCTTATTTCATTGATAAGAATTAGAAATAAAATTCTGACAGTTTTAAGACTTCATTTTATTTATGTTAGTAAATTTTTTAATAGACTACATAAACTTGAATAAATATTTAAGGTATGATAAATTCAAATCAAATTTTAAAGTTTGGGGAAAAATGGTTTATTTTCTATGTAATCTGATGAGATTATTACAAAAATTTACATAGCCATTAATGTAATGAATATATACTTTAAAATGATATTTGACTAATTGTTTGAAATTAGTTTGAAGAATGCTAATATTTTACTGAAGTAATGATATAAAATAACATATTACAATGGGTTGAATTATGCAGTGCAACAAGAAAAATAATTTTATTTGGTCTAATTTTTTTCAGAGCTCAAATATAATATTTGTTATAAACATGCAAAGAGTGGGGCTTTATGTATTCAACTAAAAATCTTTATATGGAATGACATAAGAGTATCATGATTAAATTCTCAATACTTTAACTACCCTGTTAAACAAAATGGAGCATTTTTATACTTTTAATCTCTTACATTAAGAAGATTTAAATTTCAACACAATAACAGATTTAAATGTAGAGGTATACTAATGATAATAGAAATTTTTATTTGGCTCCTGTTATTTCAAAATAGAATGTACATTTTATTCTTATAATCATAAAAAATTTTGTGATTGTACAGAGAAAGGCAAAACATAATTGTAGTACAAAAAATCTAGAGTGTGACAGTAATCTTTAAAGCATATAAAAATAAAATATAAAAATAATTTTGTTTATATCTCATTCTAAAAGGAAAATTGATTTTACTTTTGCTTCTATACATTATTTTAATATTTTTTATAAGATTATATAGTAAAATTTTGATTATATATCGATATATCCTGTGATAGATTTTAACACATGAAAGAAAGTTTAGCCGACCAACTTGTCTAGTAGTCAGCGTGCCTGACTACGGATAACAGGTCCTGGGTTTGAATCTCGGTTCGAGAATGGATGTACATTCTCTTTCTATCTACCTGTCTTTGTCCTTTCCTTGTATGAATAAGGTGTGAATGGTTGCCTACCCTGTAAACAGGTACCTATGGCATGTCTGTAGAGCAAAGTCATACTTTCACTTTCATGGTGCTCTGATTAAAACGAAAGACGCTCCCAATCAACATAATTCGCAAAGCATAGCGAGCTTGGCATGTCCAAGTGTCATTAGTAAACAACAACAACAAGAAAGTTTAAATTCATACATTTAATTATATTAGTATATTTATTTTTGAGTTTATATTATGCTATTTAAGTTCAGGTAAAAATGCAATATATATATATATATATATATATATATATATATATATATATATATATATATATATATATATATATATATATATATATATATATATATATATATATATATATATATATATATATATATATATATATATATATATATATATATATATATATATATATATATATATATATATATATATATATATATATATATATATATATATATAAATGAATTTTTAATTCATCTTGGTCAATGTTTGTGCAGTTTTTTTTAAAAGTTGAGAATATTTTAAGTATATAATTTTCTGATATTACTAACTTTTTGGTATTTATATTGTTGCTCAAAACCAGATAAAAGTGTAACAAATGAAGTTTGCAAATTTAAATTCTCTAGAAATTATAAGCTACATTATCGAATGAAAATCAAGTTTCTTTTTCACGTCTTAATAAGATTTTTTCTTAATAAGACAGTTTCGTCTTAATAAGACAGTTTCAAATTGGTTACTTTTTATAAGTTTCCTAATACTTGTATTTGAAAACATTCATTTTATTTCAACAATCAGTTTTATGAGAAGTAATCTCGGAGAAATGTCTATCATCCCAAACAAATGTTTTAACGATTATTTTAATTATTCTAAATTTGTTGTTAAGTTGTAAAAGTAATTTGTCTACTGATGATATTAAAAGTGATTAACAATTATGATTTGTTAACTATAAGTTTTAACATAGATCTATAGAAATTCCTATAAACCCCGGAGATCCGAAATTTCAGATAATCAGAACATTTTGTGCAGTGAAAGCCAAAAATTAGATTTGACAAAAAAGAAAATCAATAACTACAATACAAAATGTATGATATTTTTAATGTTAACTATACTTTTAACGAATGTTTCAATAAAATATATAATTCAAACTGAACTCAGGAATTTATTTTGATGTGACAAACTGTATCTCCTAGATGAAGGAATGTTGCACCGGTGAAAAATATTACTTTGCGAGGAATTGTATTCTGGTACTGTCCGCGGTGAAGTGACATGAAATTCCAAAAGCCTGAACTGCATTGGTATATGAAAGAATCTCCATCGAGGTGTTTTCTATACTTTTTGTACCGTCCTTTTCGCTTACACTACCACTAAAACGATGTAACTGTCACAAAATAGCTCTTTGGGTCATTTGACATCGATTCCAGTCTAGTCTTGTAGGCAATTTTCTTCAGCTTTCTCGCACCTAGGAATAAATTGAACGAGTTGCAATAAATCCTTATTTTGGGTTGGAATTGTATCAATTTATGTTCTTCCAACAAAAGATTAGACCAATGATTTTCCATGATTTAGAATAAAAGTATCTTGGCATTTCTTCCACGCTTCTACAACCCAGTAAATAACATCAAGCCTTGGTGTATATTACCTCTCCTCCAATTAAAGCTTGTAAAAGCATTTTACGATTGTAAAGTTTGATATTTTTCAAAATTTCTTGGTCCATAAGTTACAAAAGTGTGGTCACATTAGGTGGGAGAAAAATAGCTTCGATGTCATCAGTTACTGAGATGTATTCTCATTTAAACAGCTTATCCTCACAAAGTCATTCAAATCTTCCAATATTATTTTGTGACGCTCATAATGTTTCTTTGAAGAAATTGAATCATGTGTATTTCACTTTCCTAACAACAATAGTTTAGGCATTCCTCACCAGCTAATGGATATTAAACGACTTTGATTCAAGATGTACGCAACTGAAAGTGACTTCCACAAAATGAAATTGATATTAGGATAATAAATATGATTCTACTTTTAAAATAATAATTCTTTTTTTCTACTGTAGTAATACAAAATAGTTATCCATTATATGACCTCATAATCACCTCATACCTTTCGTACGAGGAAATTCATGAAAATCTTTTTTCTTTAATCCACTCCAGAAAACGACCAATACATTGTTAACAACAAAAGTGTAGAGTCCAAAGCTTTTCACTATCAGCCCTTTCGTATTTAAAACAATGCTTATAGAAAACTCTGATGTAATAAATTGTTTCTGTTTTTTTTTCTAAAATCATTACTCTCAAATATAATAAAAACATAGCTTAAATCAACACACATAAGAAGTAATAACTATGCTACAAGAATATATTTTTAAAAATAAAGATATTTATTGTGTCATATATTTATGAACAGCAATTAAGATAAAGTACATTATTGTTGTTCTAACCAATCTGATTGTATCTACAATGTACAATCTACAATGTATTAACCAATCTGATTAATGGTCATACATTGTAGAAATAAATTTTTTGACAGACAATAGATGTGACTAGGGAATATATCTAAGCATTGTTCTTGTTATATTCTCCTGTGTTGAATACATCTAAGCAGAAATAGAAATAAAGCTCCTGTTTCATGAATATTTAAGAAATAACTTAAAGTATGATTAATAAAATAAATTATTACCATTATACGACATATAAAATGCTCTGTAAATCAATATTATTCTTTAAGAAACTCAACATTTTCACTTTAAATTAAAATTAGGTTTATAAATGTTCTTTTAAAAACAAAAAATGCTTATTGACTAAGTAAAAAAAATTACTTCCAGATTTGGGTAAGTTTACAACACAAACAGAATTATGTTTTCTTAAGAAAAACTATATATGATACATTACATGTAACACAATTTTTTTAATCATGTAGTAAATAAATTATATACTTCACAGTATGAAGCTAAATAGTTAACAATATCATCAATATAGCAATCTTTTTCACTTGTTCAACTTCTTGTCTAGAAAAAAGATTCGAGAAAACCTGGATAGTTTTATTCATTTCTGTAGTTCCAATATTAAGTCTCTTCAGTTTTTATTTTTGTACAAAAATATCTTATGAAAACATTTTGTCAGAGTTAATTGTAGGAGTCATTTTTCAAAACAATATATTTTTTTAATAAACATACATTAAAAATTACAAAGCAACTTCTTTTAAATACTTAATTGACTGTTAAACATTTTTTCAGGGGGAGATCCCGCATATTGGTAATTTATATTCAAAAAGTGACGTGATGTAATTTTATATAATATTTGTATTCTCTCTCTCGCATTAAATTTTGTTTATCAAATTAAGTCAGACTGAAGATTTGAAATAGTTTCAAAAACTTCAATTTACTTAAAAGATTTTTAAACATTAATATACAAAATATCATTTTCCGTACTTTCCGGGGTATAAGTCGTGCCCTTTTTTTATAAATACTTTTTAAGAATAAAAATTTATAACTAATGATTATAATAAATTTATTGTATTTTAAATGTAAAGTAATTGAAGTAATACTTTCTGCAATTATCAAATCAATCAAGAAAATGAAATTTTTAATCCTTATGAAAGCACATGCTTTTATTTAGATTTAAAGAAAAATCCCTTGATACCATTCCTAAATTAACATGAGCTCATTTCCGTACCACATTTTGCAGATTTATTTACAATAGAAAAAGGTGGTTTAGGCTCTAAAGAATATGGTAATTTATGTAGAAAAGCAACTGGTAGGTTTTATTTGATCATGAACAATTCTGCTTATGTCAATAGCAAATCTTTAGAAATATACGAAAAGTGTAACAAATAATATTTCATAATACTGAGAATTTAACTTAAATTCAATTAAATTCTCCTTCCAATTCCTTTGATAGTGTACATATTGGTAATGGTATATACCTAATAAAGCTAATAGAATGACAAGATGTTATCAGGAACTTCATCGTATTTCCATTTTACCGGAATTCCTTTGAAAGACGGTTGTTTTACAAAATAGAATTTTAAATATTATAATTTCGAAACAATTTCAACTTTTTGTTTTCATATGTTTTACTGTTATTTAGTTGAATATAATTATTTTTCCATTCATTGATTTTTCAAATTTATTATTTTGTGAATAGGATGACTTTACCTTACACATTGGTGGATTTTGGCCAACGGTTGAAATTTTTTTATCAATATATTAATTATAAATTAATATAAATCTTATTTAAAATACATCAAAGTTTTTGCTTGGCAAAGTTTCAATTATGTTTGGTAAGAATTTTATATCTATAAAATTGTATGTGACTCCGTGTGTCATTTTCTCCTATATTATATATAAAAAAAATATACCTATATAGATTTTCGAACTTAAATAAGAATATGTCTATAAATTAAATTCTAAAAAACGGAAATTTGTCAAATTTTGAGATGTGATATAACTCTTCTTAATTATACAGGTTTTTAAATAGTAAATATTTATTAAAATTTATCTCAAAAAGGATTCACTTTTTTAATTTATATTTTTGATTTGGGAATCATTATATTTGTATTCTTAACTAAATGAATTAAGATTCCATCCATCATAAAATGTTAGCATGGACGGCATTTAAGGAAAATGCCTTTTATGTTCATAATCATAGCTTTTGAAATGATGTAAAATTTTAAATGATGTAATTTTTTAATTGTAAAATTAATCAAATAATTTAAAAGTGAATGATTTCTAAAATTATAAATAAAAAATAGAGAATAGCTTTTATATTAAAGAAAGTATACATTTGAATGTTTCTAATTCCAGACTAGTTTTTCCTAAATAGAAAATAAATCGAGAACTTAGAATCATAAACTTCATAATTTCATCAGTATATTATGAAGTTTGTGAAAGTTTTATAAAAACTCTAGGAATTAAAATTTAAGGACTACTCTAAAATAAAAATGCTATAGTTAGTTTTTCAAACATATTATATTTTATATATGGACATATAAATTATAACTGACTATACAGGCTCAAGATTTAAGATAGTTAATTGCTAGTAAGTGGTTTTTTACAGCATTTGTGTTTATTTATTCTTACTTATATGCATATATTTCATGTAAATTTACTTAAATGATTCCTATTCAAGAAAATCATAGCAAAAACTATATTCAAGAAAATGTTAGCGAATATTATATTGCTTCAAATCGCACATTTCTTGAATAATGTTGTTTCTGCTTAAGAATGGCAAAGCATTTGTAATAATAAAATCTTTCATTTTTAGATCTTAAATTTCTTGTTAATTTTTTTCTCATAAACATACACAGTTTGATATAAATAGAGAAATAATGGCGTAATAGCTAGATTTCTGGGTATTTGTAATAAATAAATTTTATATAGGTAAATATATGTGTAATAAATTTTTACATTTTATGCATATACATTTTAGTATTAATTTTAATTTCAATGATTGATATTTATATCTGCAATAAAGTTTGGACAGTAAAATGCAATATTACTTAATAGATATTTGAAAAAAATACCAATTTTTATAGCTGAAATAACTTACAATCATAGCAAGAGAACCATGCTATATTTGTCGGAGTTCAATAATTCACGAGTCATTAAGTTTGAAGATATGTTGTAGAATGTAGAGATATGTATTTTGTGTGCAACAGTTGAACAAAACTATAAGATATAAAAAACTATTCTGAATATTATTAGAGAAGAAATATTGAGTAAATGTTTCGTATCGTCTGAAATATATTATAGTTGTCAATGAGAATAAGTAAGCAAATACTAATAAATATTTTAACTTATTAACTTTTTTAGGAAACATGTTCTGAATATACATTCTAATCATCTTTAGGATGAGTTATGTGTAATTTGAATATTATATTCTGTATGCTTACATATTATAAAAGACCAAGAGACTCAGAAATTATTGGTAAATGTTTAAAAGCACTTATGACATGTTTTTTTCTTTCTATATAAATATCTTAAGATTTTTTTTTTATCCAAAACTTAATTTTTCGATTTATCTGAATGCTAAAAGTCTGTAATAAAAACCATTATCCCGAACATAATATTATGCACAACGAAAGAAATTAATTGTTATTTTCAAAAATTAAATTCAAAGTGGTTTTTGAGTTGTATAAACAAAAATATGCGATTAATATTTCTCAATATATTTTTAGAAACGTAAAATGAAGATAGAGATTAAGCTCCAAATTATAAAAAAACTCTTAAAGTCAAAAAACTTTTGTATAAAAAAATTTATCCTTTTTAGATGAATTTATAATTTTTATTTCATTACCATACTGTTGATATGATATTTTAAATATATACCGTTAAATTCTCTATTTATATGCATTATCTGCATTTATATTTATATGTATTATATCAAAAACTATATTTTCCCCAATGTGTAATTTATCATTTTGGTGAAAAATAACACGTATGAATATAAAATGTGATACAGGATACCCTAAATGTCTACTTTATTATAGTGTTGTAAAGCCAGCTCTAAAATTGTCATAAAGCTCTAAAGTAAGGGAATCAAGTGCGTCATTCTCACTTTGAAATGCATATTTCAAGTTATGTTGTGAATTAGGGATATTTCTATTGATTTATCTTTGATCTGACTCCATAATAAGACTTAGGTCCTGACTACTTTTCCATCAGTTTATCCATGATCCGGAAATTTTTCTGCATCCAATTGAAAATGCACTCAATGAACGTTATTCTAAATTCTAAGTCATATGAATACGTCATATGTTCTATGGGGATGGAACTGGTAGGAACAAATGCCGGTATGACACGTTGAGCCTGCTGTCTTCAGGCTACTTCCCCTTCAAGCTACTCTTGAGGCTTCACTTCGACAACTATGTATGATACTATGTATAGCCTCAATGAATGATAGACCAATCAGCCCTTTCGAAGATGCACCACATCAATCATATTGGGAACAAAAATACAGTGTGATAAAAACCATCTGCACTACAAAGGCACCGAATCTGTCTTTTGAATCACATATTGTATTTACGGATGGAAACACATTCAAGTTCTCTCATGATTTCCGAAAGTTGTTTCAGAGTTTTCTGTCCTTTAGTGGCTGGCATATTTGAACCAAATCCACCGCTTAATTAATAATTGGTAGTGATGTTTTCGATGTACTGCATAACTGGAACCTCTGTCCAATAGAAATGGCAGGTCAAATATCAAATAATACACTTTTCCTATTCTCATACATAACATCTGCGGAAATTCATAGTAACACTTCACTTTTGTATCTCAAATCCTCCTCATAGATTTAAATCTGACCAGAAATCAGCCAACACAGAAAATCAGTGTGAGATTAAAACAATAAAATGTTGTAAAATCAGTACATCAGCAACATAATGTTCTCAAAACAACTGCTACTTTCGAATGGTAAAATTTACTAAGCCATACCAATTTCTATACTTCATTTTTTAAACACTAAATGATTTGCATGTCGAACGTGAGACCTTACTTATATAAAATTTTATACAATAAATAATCGTGCTTCCGAACCCAATAATTTGTATTGCTTAATACTCACTTGAAATGTCAATACATACATAATAACATGTACTGATATATAAATAAATAATTATGCATATTAATAACTTTGAAATGAGAAGTTTTACGTTTCAACACACATACAAACACATATTTATTTGAACAGTGTTGCAGAGAGAAAAAAGTTCGTTCTGTATTCGTACATCTTTGTGTTAAATTCCCAATGACAATGTATTCTTTCTTTATTTATAACGTTTTCAAATAAGATAATAAAGAATTTCTATTAAATAAATTTCTTTTAGTTATACTGAGTACATTAATTTATTATTGAAATGAAATTGTAATCAAATTTTTCTCTTTAATAATAGGATGGATCGATTGATGAAAAAAATAAAACGAACAATATTTTACTCGTTTTTAACCTTAATTCAATTAAATTAACGTTTCTTCGCAAGATTTCTCAAAAATTACTATTATTTATTTAATTGTTTATTACTTTTAGTCTTTAAAATAATAACTGACTCAATTATGCTAAAAATGAAGCATTGAAATAATCGACAAAATAAGTTATCGCTAAATGGATAAGTCTCAAAATATAATGATTTTGATCTTTACATATCCTCTATACTGATTTTTTGAGACTCCTTGAAGTTTATTATTTTCAAGCAAATATTATTTTCTTAATGAAGCCTTATGAGTTTTGATAAGTTAATAACAAAGTAAAATGGAAACGATTTTACTTGCATTTTCTTGTTTATTTCTTGATAAATATTTCATTGATAATATTGGACACATTCTCTTTATTAAATTATTTTACTTTAGAAGTTTCATTTAAAATACAAATTGTTAACAATTTATTTTACACACTTAAAAATACAACAGAATTATTACATTTTTATTTCTGCTTTGCGCAATATTTATTGAATTATGTATGTATATATATATATATATATATATATATATATATATATATATATATATATATATATAATAAAATGGTCACTTAAATCAGGTAATAGTTACCTAAAATATATTTTGTTATCCAAATTGTGAATCTTGCGTAACTGTGTTATAATAAAATCATAAAAAGTAAGAAAAATAATTATTGAACATTATTTTTATTATTCACAAATGTGAAAATTATTAGATTATTAATGTTCTAGAGATGGAAAATTGGTAGATCTTAAATTGGAAGATCTAATGAATCCAATACATTAGGGAGCAATGAATGATAAATTGTGCTGATTTGTTTTCTGGTTATCAAGTTGAAATTTTAGGAGTGTATTTCCTTGAGAAACGTGAATATGAGACTTGTTTTAAAAGTCCTCAGGAAAAAAGACCCATTGGATGTATAAATATTTTGAAGCTTTTCTCATCTGTTAGTTTACCCACTCCATGGTGTGAAAAAGTATGCTAATGTATAACGTTAAATTGAAACAAAAAATAATTATAAGTAGAAATTATCGAAAACATCCTTTGTTGAATTATTGAAATTAATGTTTGCAAATTTTTTCGCAAATCAAATTAATCGCATGCTCTATTACTCATACTAAAATGTCAATAATATAGAAATAACCAGATTTTGAATTGAATGTACGAAAGTCATAAATTTTTCTTCAGCAAAATAAAAATAATTAATACATTAGGCATAACCTTCCAAATATGATTCCTTACTGTTAGAAGTAAATAAAATTTATCAATCTGGCAGACATTTACATTTAAATGTTCCAAGTTTACTAAATAATTTCATACAAATTCTTGATGTACAGTTTATTTACCTAAAGATATTATATTTAAAAACTGCAAATTCGAATGAGATTTATATATTTTTAATTGATTTTCACTCATTCTTATAATCTCTTTTACAATGCGTGGTTGCTATTTAAGATGATAGAATTCCTAAAACTCTTAGAGCAATTCGTCAATTTCTGGATCATAAATTACATACGTGTGATGTAGGTAATGTCTAATTTTAGATGCTTAAAAGAAGCTGATTGAAGTTTGCAAAGCATTCTATGGAAACTAGTTTTAGCTTTTAAAATATTTATATGCAAATGTAAATTGCAGCATGTAATCCCATTTCAAGTTGATTGTTTATTCATTAGCTATGTAAATTGTTGGCAGTTCGAATAAGTAACCAAATATGAGAAACTAGTGGACCCCTTTCTTGATGTATTCAACTCTTTTCATAATGGACACTATTCAAAGTAAAGAACATAAAAAAGACAGTGAATTGCGTAATAATTTTTGACTAAGTTGCATAAGTGATAAACTGAAATAAATAAGTGATTAAATAAAGAGTGTTATCTAATATCAAATACAACAGTCTCATATGTAATTACTAAAACATAAATACAATGAAAACAAAATACTTTTATCTTTAAAGGATGTACACAAGTGATCTCAATAATTAATTGATAATACCTATAAAAAGGCGTAAATATTTTTTTATAAATGTAGTCTGTGTACATTTAGGTAAAAATGATTTATGATAAAAATTGTTGTTTCCGTAAATTAAATTGAGATAAATATTTTTAACGAATACAATGCCTTTTTATTTGCCTTTATATCATAATAAAAGGTGAAAGTAAATTTTAAAATCAGTTTAACTAGATAATTATTAAAATTATCAATGTTAAATTAAATTAATTATTCAAATTTATTTAAATTTCAAGTAAAAGGGAGTAAATAAGATTAACTTTTGAGCTAAATTGCTAAATACAAAAATTTTTTTTAAAATATACTTCAAATAATTAATTTTAATATACTTCAAATAATTTTAGAAGAGTTAACTGATGACTCTCCCTGCAATTTACAACAACAAAAGAAAACATAATTGCATTGAAGAATCATAACACTCTATATTTAAATAAATATTCTGTTTATAATAGCCAAGTAATTGAAAAAACAGATAAAATATAAATTGGAAAAAAAGTAGAGATCTACATAAACTTACACTCAAATTGCTTAAGACAATTTTTATAACTAAAATTAGATTACATGAAAGCTCATCCCGTTTTTAATATGTTCTAAGCAAATTGAGGTAAACTTCCTAAGAAACATAGTCCAAGTCTTAACTTTTGATTTTTTTAAAAATAACTATAATTACTAATATAATTTTAAAATTACTAAGATTTTTTTAAAATCCGTGTATTTCAAACTTTGGAATTTTCTCATATAAAAACAGACTAAAGAAGTTACAATTCAATTAAAGTATGAGACTAATTTAACCGTATAAAATTTTATATAAATTCAAAAAGGCTTAATATTTCAAAGAATAAATTAACATTTAAAGGAAAAATTGGGTATCGAACACATAAATTATTCCTATCGTCTATATTAAAAAATAAAAAATAGGTGCAAACTAGCTCAATATCATTTGTTATATGATATATTATTTTAAGAAATGTATCATTTTTTAAAATGAGATAAATTTATTGAAAGCAAAAACAATAAGAACCAGCATTTTAAACCTTTCTAAGTACACTAAAAATTATTTTTTTATTGAAAAAACTAACAATGGCACGTTTTTAAATTCAAATATAACTACGTTTCTTTTAAGGCAAATATACCAATTTCATGATATACAAATACTTTCTAATACTAGTATTTTCTTCACAGGAAGGCCTTTCTTTCAAAATTCTCCATAAGGCTGAGATGCATGTATGTAAATAACTATAAAAATAATTCTCCACGCTATCATTAACTTAACAATAAATATTTACAATTTTCTATGTTAAATGTCTACTGAAAAGGCTTCTGAAAACTACTTCTACACTGTTTTACATTCATTTTTTTCTTGTGATTTGGTAATCCAAACTTCCAAGGTTTCATCCTCGGACTGGGCAAGGTTGACTCAGCCTTTAATTCCTTCAGTATGGTGACAAACTGAGTACTAAGCATGCTTGAGAACTTAACACTGGGAATTTCGAGTTAGGTTGACTACGTAACCGGGACGTATGTATCTCTCACCCCATCAAGTTTAGTTTTTAGGTTATCCAAATCAAACTAATAATATATCATAAAAATAAAAAAAATATAACAACATTTTTTTAACCCCAACACTTATAAGTAATCAAATAAATATCGTAAATGACTTTCAACAATGAATGATTTATGTTTTAATATTATTAAAAAATAGGTGCAAACTAGCTCAATATCATTTGTTATATGATATATTATTTTAAGAAATGTATCATTTTTTAAAATGAGATGAATTTATTGAAAGCAAAAACAATAAGAACCAGCATTTCAAACCTTTCTAAGTACACTAAAAATTATTTTTTTATTGAAAAAACTAACAATGGCACGTTTTTAAATTCAAATATAACTACGTTTCTTTTAAGGCAAATATACCAATTTAGCATATTTTTATTTAGTGTGATAAGATGTTATTAAAATTAATAATTTTAGAAAATCAAAGGACTTAGAAACATAAAAGAAAATCTTATGAATGAAATTGATAGGAGCTTTTCTAAGTTAAAAATGCTTAGACAAATTTGCTGAATTTAATAATCTTATCAAACATAACACAAAAGCTTAAAAAACCAATTTACCAATGTAATAGCATAACACAAAATACTTTAAAACTCTTTCATTCTATTCGTATTTCACTACAAACCGACGACTGAATACGAAATGTTTTGTTTGATACCTCCCACATCAGATAGAAACAAACTGTTCCTTGCTAACTTGTTCTCATAATCCTCTTTCACACAGCTAAAAGAGAAAAAAAATGTTAGAACTGTTCATTGAGTTTGTATTTTCTCAAAATAAAAAATACTAGTGAACGAACACATTTTATGCAATTTCATATATCCCATTTCAGGCATGGCTTACATCAATTTGTAGAGTTATCCTTTCAAATTCAATAACACAGATCTTGCAATTTATATTTCATTGTCTCACCAAGAAATAAATAAAATTTAATAAAACTGAATGTTTAATAAAATTTAAATGTTTTATTACTACCTAGATATTTTTAACCATGATAGAGTTTATTTACATTATTAAACTCATCTTAATTTTTAAAAATTTAATACGACAGTCTTTCATGGATTAAAAATAGGATTATTTTCCGAAAAAAAATTTAGATATATATATTAATTAAAGCTAGGAATTAAAGCTATCTTAGCTACAAAGCCTAAGATAAATTAAAAATTTCATGATCCACAATTTTAAATTCGTTTAAACTGAAACATGCTTTAAAATTTCAGCTATTTAATTTCATCTATAACTTAGAATTAACTCTAACAATTTGAAGTTATAATGTAAAGAAAAATGTTTTAGGAAATTAAACATGGTTATACAAAACAAACAAATATTTTAAGCTTTATTACATGATGTATACATTTTTTCTTAATCAGATCAAATAATGAAAATAAGAACACTTTTTATTCATAAAAATGGCTATAATAACAGAATGAAAAAATGAATGGGTAGAAGAAACAATGAAGAGAAATGGCTATGCTCTGAAAAAATTGCACACGCAAAGTAAATGCACACAAATGAAATAATTTTTAAGTCTTGCGATTATTTTTCTTTCCAAATATACTGTAAACATAAATAAATATTATTACTTTTTGAAAAGGCTTCCTTTACTTTCATCTATTGAAATTACTTTTATGTTAATTTATTCACATTAAATTCATTTATTTTCATTTAATCACATTTAAAATGATATAGCTTTAAACCAAAGGAAAATATTGAGTCAAATTTTTGTAATTTATTATAATGCAGATACCGAAAACAATCATTAAAATTGATTTCACATATTTTAACAAATATGTTTAACAAATAATTTCAGATATATTTCTGTAATTATTGTTTAGTTAATATTTGAGTAAGTTGTCAGGAGATAAATCATATAAACCTTTTGTCGAATTTTATATTTTCATTGTTTTACGAAGGAATAAACATCATTAACAACAATTTGTATCAGACACTTTACAAGCATCTTAATATTTTACAGTTCAGAAAAGTTTCTTTTGTTTAATGGTTTTAATAATTAGTAATGATTGTATGAAAACAAAATAATAATATAAAAATATAAGCCAAAACACAAAGTTACTTCACAGAATAATTTATGCTCTTAATTCTATATATGTTAGCAAAACATCTGAATTGGAATATATTTAAAAATACTAATTCAATTGATTTTGTTTATTACATGATAAATTGGTCCTTTGATAATAAATATAAATACATTCTAATCATTTAAAGATATCTTAGTTATTTTTCTCAATAATATTGAATAAGTGATATGGTAATAAAAAAAGTAGTCAGGAAAATATTCAAATATCAAAAGTCAATAAACTTAGTTATTAGTTGTTAATTATTTTTTTTTGAATTGAAGAATAATCTAGAATTCAAAAACATTTTCTGATGAAAGAACAGAAAAATATTTATTTATCTGAAGACCTCCATGGAAAATGCTATAATATTATTAAACTCATTTTAAATTTCAATGATATATTGATATATCAACAACTGCATCTAATAAATAAAGAATTTCCTTCCATTATCACATTTTGCTAAGAATGATAATTTAATAGGAAGTGAACCACCCCCCCCTAATTTGAAAAATGAAATAGATATCTTATATACATCTTACATTTTAAATTAGGAAGAAATATGTAATAAAATATTAATCATTTACGTTGTTATAAAATGAAGATTACTATAAAATTGCAATTGACTTTGATATACCCTTTAAATTATTACGATTTTATTTCATAGCGAATCTGAAAAAACAGTTTCAATTTTTCTTTAGATTTTTTTCAATAAATTAAAACAATCAAGATGTTATATATACTTAAATGCATAAAAAAGCTGAAAAAGCTTAAAAAGAAAATGCTTGACTGAGAAAGAACAGTATTCGAAACTCTGCAAAAGTGAAATGTTTCGTGACTGAAATATCTATTGCCAAAAATAGAAAAAGACTTTCTGATTATTTAAAGTCACATTCATCGGGTTTATGTTCAACTATGGACATATGTAGATGAACGAGTTCCCTCTTTTAATTTGCTAAATACCACCATAATGACAACTTAATCTTTAAATAATATGGCACAAACATTATAAAGAGGTAATAAATTATATGCTATAGCAATGAGAATTAAAAATATTAAGAGATAAATATTATGAAGGAAATATTAAAAAAGAAGTGCAGGTAAAAGTAAATTTTATTTTTGTAAGTAAAAGCAAAATAAGTTGCATGACATAAGTAAAAAATGTTAGAGAATAAATCAACATTCTACATAAATATTAAGTAAATTTTGCTCAAATTTTGACACAACATTCAATCAAATTAGCCATAAAAGTATTATTTCTAGAAAAATATAAATTAATTACACATTTCTACCAATAAAAAAAGGAAAATATTCTATACAGATTATTTTATAATTTTTAGAATTATTATAGAGAGAAAGAGGGAGAGAACTATTAGCCTAAAAAGTAATATTGATTACTTAAAAGTGCATTTGAATTTTTAAATCATGTATTCATTAAAATTCTCCACAGAATATATTTAATCAGTGGTTTTAAATTTTTAAATCAATAAAATTAATTTTTTAATTTTATATTTTTAATTCATATACATTCCGTTTTAACGCAAACGTTAATAGCAGCGTCAAACTCCAAGTTTTGTGACTAGAACTAGAGATGCGTTTCCACATAATCTACCTATATGAATGTCTTAAAATTATTTTTAAAAAAAATTATTTACAATTTATTAGAATATAGCAGTTTTTAAAATCTTCTCTAATGTAATTACACCATGTAAAATATTTACTTTATTAATCTATTACCTTATATTGTCTACTATCTTCAAAATTACAACTTACGTGGAAGCATAATTTTGAGGCATATCATAGTGTTATAAATAGATTTTTCACAGGGCATTTCAAAAAGTTTCTATTTAAAGTTAAATGCCTTATCACTAAATTATATTTTTATTAAACGTTTTTAATATTATTTAAGATAAAATTAATCTGATTAAGAATTTGATAATCTAATATGTGAATTCTACTTCTTCATGAGTGAAGTAGAAATTAGCCATCTTATTCATGTAGAAAAATGTTTTTTATCATTACCATTTTTGCTTGCGTGAAATAATAACTATGCTTTATAGCATAAAGCTCTCTTGAACATTTAAATATATCCACAATCCACCTTTTTTTAAATTTATTTCTTTGTCATTTTAATCTTATAAATAGTTAACTATATGTATTTAATTTATTATTTTTAAATTGGGCATAAAGAATATAAAACAATTCATCAAGCAATTTTTATTTCATTTAAACTGGTAATTATGGTTTTTTGTAGTACACTTCAAGTAAATAAATAGTTCTCAGCTATCCAGTGTCAAATTATATTCAAAATCTTGATATGATTTTTAAAAGAAATATTAGGCATTTTTTCTTAAATATATTTTTATTTTTAATTATTTATAATAAATCTTACTAATATTGATATTCACACACATGATAAGCTATTCCTAATAACCCATGATCTCATGAATTATCTAAGAAATATAGTTTTAGGACTGTTGTAACCTTGTTTGTAGAAAAAAAAATTATACTGACCAGAGGTCTAACAAATAAATCCAACTAATGAAGTCCGGTATATCGAAGTCAAATGCAAATACATTATAAATGATCTTCATTATGTCAAAAATTTAGATGTAAAGATTTAAATAAATAAAAGAATTATGATGTTGTGTTCCTTATCAGAATTTGTCTCAAAATCCAAATTGATGTAGTTTTACTCATAGTTAATTACAACATCAAAAATATATTTTTACTTAATACTATGTCAAAGACAATTGACAGCGTGAAGTTAGTGCATGTTGTTGCAAATAGCGCAGAATTGCTTTAGAGGCACTTGTTTACCAAGTGAAATCATCTATCGAGTAGTATTTCGTATACCAAATTAACATGGGCCCACAAATATAAGTACATAAGAATCGTTAAATGATAATTAAGTTACGAATAAATATTACACAAATATTGTACAAAGTAAATATTACATAAGCATTTTGCACATATTAAATAATAATCTCAACAGGAAACTAATATAGCACTATTAAAGACAGAAACTTCCAGATAAGCATTGCAATTTTATATTATATTATATTATATTATATTATATTATATTATATTATATTATATTATACATACATACATACATACTATATATATATATATATATATATATATATATATATATATATATATATATATATATATATATATATATATATATATATATATATATATATATATAGTGTTAGGATACTCCTCATTCTCTTCACATGATGGCGCTGTAGTCATTGGGAGAGAGGAGAGGAGGTAGTCCACTCCGGCGGGGAGAGAGGAGATTGTCGTTTTACCAGCGAACGAGGAGGTTTAGCTGGTTCTCCTTGGGTGTTTCTCCCTTCAAGCTTTTGTACGGTAGAGAAGCAAGAGGACCTTTAAGTGTTTTGAAATCAAGCTGGACTGGTGAAATCCCTATTCCATTGAATATGAGTAAATCTGTTGTTGATTATTTACAAGATCAGAAGGTAAAATTTGAAAGAGCAGTCGAACAAGCCTCATTGATAGCTGCTGGAAAACAACAAGCCTACAACGACTACTTCAATCGCCGGACTGTACCTAAGGAATTTAAGGTGGGTGATCAGGTTTATTTATTGATTCCGGACTCTTCTAACAAATTGTATACCAGATGGACAGGTCCTGGTGAAGTAATTGAACATGGCCTACCTAAATCCTATAAAGTTGAACTCCCAGATGAAAATATTTTGTTTTATTTGTATCTTTGTATTTGGTATATTATTTGTATTGGTATATTGTTTGTTTACATTAATGTTACTGATATATTGTTTATTTACATTAATGTCATTTTATATATATTTAGTGGGTAGATTTATTTTAATTTTGTTTTATATCGTTTTATATAAATATTATTAATATTGATTATTCTATGCATACTTGTGAATTTTAAGTAATTCATTTGCAAATAATTTTTTCTATACACCTATAATTATTTCCTAATTCCAAGTTCATATTTATTTTATGTTTAATATATATTTAATTGTTTGCAAAAATTTTATTAAGTCTATGTTATTCTTTTGTATCCTAACATATTTAATTCAGTTATGTGTTTATGTGGAACATAAACCCAAAACTTGCTGAAAGTGTGTAGTGTTAGGATTCTCCTCATTCTCTTCACATGTTGGCGATGTAGTCATTGGGAGAGAGGAGAGGAGATTGTCGTTTTACCAGCGAACGAGGAGGTTTAGCTGGTTCTCCTTGGGTGTTTGTTCTGTTGGCCGTGTAGGGCCATAATCAAATTTCTGTTAATTATAATTTTAATATACAATACTATCAATTTTTATTTTTAAATTTTAAATAAATGTTTGTATTTATTCGAGTTGTGCTACAGAACAGACACTACACTGGCGCAGCCGGCAGGATTACAAACTGATGTTTCTGACATAATCTGAAAGGGAACTGTGAATTCGTTTATTTTACTGTGTTTTACAAGTAATTGAAATGGCTTTTCTCGCAAAAGGAAAGAAAGAAGATTTACGAACTATTGCAGTGGAATTAGGCATTGAGAATGCTGCGAATCTAAAACTTTACGAACTAAAAATATTGATAACAGAAAGCGAAAACTACGACGAAGATTTCATTAAAGAATTCTTAAATTCGTTGATTGAAGAACGAAGAAGAAATGAAGAAATTGAAGAACGAAAAAGAAATGAAATTGAAGAGCGGAAAAGATTGCAAGAAATTGAAAAACGAAAATGGAATATGGAAATGGAAAAACGAAAACTAGAAATGGAATTCGAGCTTTAAAAACTAAGTTTAATGGAACAGGAGAAGATAACTTAAGAAATACTGGTAAAGATTTTCATTTTAAGGCGAAATTAGACTTAAACAATATTTTACAGAAGTTTGATCCCAAAACGAATATTATAAGTTTATATCTTGTCCTCTTCGAAAGACAAGCCAAGAGAATTGAAATTAAAAAAGAACTTTCGGTTACGCATTTAATTGGATTATTGCCGTATGATGTTGTACAAATTATAGCAAGGGAAGAGGAATAAGTCACCGAGAATTACGACAAAGTAAAAAATTTACTTCTCAAAAGGTATAAAATGACCCCAGAAAAATTTAGACAATTCTTCACGAAGCACCATAAGAAACCAGAAATAAAGTGGCGAGATTTTGCTTATGAACTGAAAAATTATTTCTTAGAATGGATCAGTGGACTTGGAATACGAACATTTGAAGAACTATGTGATCTAATAATTACCAATCAAATAAAACGCAAAGTTCCCTTAGAAATTAAAGAATATTTTATTGATGTTTGGTCAAATTTTAAAACTCCAGAAGAAATAACAAGTAAATTGGATGATTATGAAAATGTCAGAACGAATATCAGTGTCAAACCGAAAGAATTTCCTCGCCCAAAATATTTCAAGAGATATAATTATAACGAACAAGAACAAAAATATTCGGCAGAGCCAAAACCGAAAGAATTTCCTCGCAAAGAATATTTCAAGAGATATAATTCTAACGAACAAGAACAAAAATATTCGGCAGAGTCAAAACATATTCCTCCGTATGTTAGACAACAAAAATTTAAAAATTTTCGGAAAGAAGAAAATTTTGAGAAAAGAACTGTGAAAGAATGTTATATTTGTGGAGATTCGCATTTTGCGAGAGAATGCCCAAAAATATTTAAAGCAAATAATAAGAAAAGCGATGTTCTAACAGCAGAAATTTGCTCCCAATTTTTAAAAGAAAAAAGAACGGGAATTGAAATAAATCCTCTTCAATATGTGGATATTTACGTAGATAATACTCCAATGAAAGCTCTTGTAGACTCGTGATGCCAACTTCCAATCATAAATAATGACTTTATTCCAAAATCAAAAACAGAAAAGGGAAGAGTCATTTTAATCAGTGCTTTTGGAGAGAAGATAGAAGCTGAATTAATGAGTTTTCAAGTAGCGTGAAGTTTACCAGCGAACGAGGAGGTTTAGCTGGTTCTCCTTGGGTGTTTGTTCTGTTGGCCGTGTAGGGCCATAATCAAATTTCTGTTAATTATAATTTTAATATACAATACTATCAATTAATAATTTTAAATAAATGTTTGTATTTGTTCGAGTTGTGCTTTCTTCTACAGAACAGACACTACAATATATGTAGGCTTATTATCTTCTTTCTTTCTTTCTTTCTTTCTTGGGAATGCAATTGGATTGAACTTTTTTATTTAAAAAGTCTAAATATATAGTAGAATATATACTATGAGGAATAGGTGCATGCTCTTTTGGACATTCTTATTTTCGTTTTTAATTCGACTAATTTAACTCATTGATACTTTTTCAATTTCTTTGACATTATCAACACATAAGTAATCCCCTTAAAAGAGAGTCACACACCCTAGTTAGAAAATAAAGAAAATTTGCAAAATGTGGGGAATCTATATATTTTTGTAGATTTTATATCTTAAAACATTCATGTTTAAGTCGTAATTTTGTTCCATATGCAGCAGTTGAAATTCTGTCTCATACATTTCGCACTCAACAACAAATTGTCAGATAAATATTTGTTTAACAAGGAAAATTCCAAAGAAAATTTCAATAAAGAATCAAATAACGTATATCAATTGCTTATAAATCAATGCTGGAAAAAATAACTGTAAAGGTATGATTATTTACGAAGAAAATTATTTAACGCTTGAGAAAAAAGTTGTGGTTACCTGAAACTGATATTTTAGGAAGGGTGGTATGACTGTTTCGCCCCAATAAGTTTTATTACAAATGGCAATAAATTTAAAAATAAAAAAAATTCAAATTAATTATTATTCTCTTTAACTGTGTAGATTTGATTTTATTCCTAAGAATTTTAATAATTTAAAGGATAAAACTTTCATAAATTATAAAAACAGAATGACATACAAAAGTAGAAAGATTTTGAATCAACATGAACTTCTGACAAACATAACCAGAATGATATTCGCAAATCTAATTATTGAATTTGTTAAATCCAAAGGGCTTTGTTTAGTTTTGAGCTATTTGTTGGATACTGAATATTTTCTGAACTTTTTGAATCATTTTTGGGTCCCTTGATTTGACTTTATTGATGTTATGCAGAGTATTTAAAAAAACACTGGTATAGTTCTTGTCTTCGTTCATAGTTTTGCAAGAGATAATGCTTAGTATTTAAGAAATTTTCTTTTGTTTTTCTTAGCATTTTATTGTAAATAATAAAATAACCCTGGTATTTATTTCTTTTACATTAAATGTGCTATAAAGACAACTATCAATGTGGCAATTGACATTCAGTAAATATTTTGACGTTTATTATAGGACACAGATACCTCATCTACTTTATCGACAAAACATCTGTCATTCCTTTATTAAACTCAATAATTTCTAATTTTTCTTATCAATTTTATCAAAGGCCAAATTTTTAAATTCTATCTCTTTTATTTTTCATTTTCTTTCTTTATTTCAAAATGTTTCGTTTTTGTATAAAATAAGTTTTCTTTTAATTTGATTTATTTGTCATTTTCACCACTGCTCAAATTCACTACCTGCATTATAAGAACTGAATATTCTTTATCCGGTTCATCCTTATTGGGCTGAACCACTTATTTTGTAAAAGATACAATTTCATATTGTCAAGTTCTCAATTGTTCAATATTTCCGTGCTCTATTGATATACATTTGTACACTTTTCTTAAAAATAAAACATAAAACAAATGCACGAAAACTCTTTGAAACAGAACACTGAGTTATTTATAGAAGTAATTATGAATCTATACTGCTCACACGGGGAACAATATTACATATGAATATAAAGAAATAATTGCTTCAATAGATGGAAAGAAATACAAGGGAAAAATATGACAACGACCATTCCACAAAATTTATTAAACAAGAGGATACTAAAAATGGATGACTGATTACAGATAATTATTTTCCTACATTTTTTACCAGTCATAGTATAACTGTGCCTCAAGTAAACTTTAATGGATTCAATAAGAAGATGTAAACTGTTTTTAAATCAAAAAATATTTATTAGTATATAAGTATTAATAGAAACTTTTTCACAAAAAGAACATATGCATTACGAATCTTTGAAAAAATGGTATGACATATTTTTTTATATCTACATTTTTCAAATTAAATTTATTGATTAAAAATACGATAGAGTAATGCAGTGTATTAAATAAAATTATGTTTTTCTGTATCATTTTATTTAAAATTTTTGTAGAAATAGTAAAAGTTCAAAACTATAAATGTGCAATACATTTTTTAATTAATTTTTTCAGATTTTTGATTAAATTCTTGATTTCTGAAATTTTTAATTCCAGTACTAATTACGCGTTTTTATACTTGCTTCACACATACTCATTTTCTTCGTTTTAATAAATGTGAAGAGCCTGTAAACCTAAATAAACATTTCAGAATTTTTAGTAAAATTCAATTTATTATAAATGAGAGTTTGTGCATTTCTAAATTCGCTTCATATTAGTCTTCCCTGAGAGCCATTGCTTTATAAAATGCAAATAAATATCAACACACAAATACACTTCTCAAAATAAATTCTGTTATAGCCTTTCTTTTCACATTTTTTTTCCTTTTAAACAAATAAATTGCAAAGATCATGAAATATTTAAGCACTTGAAAAATATTTTTTAATCATAATATCTTTAAAGTATAAAAAACTTATTAAATTTGAATATATTAAATTTTTCTTTATAGTTATATTTCAAATAAAAGCAAACGCTCTTTTTTAAATATATTTAAATTGGTAATGTATCTATATTTAAAAAGCATGTATGACTACTAGTTTGACTATAATACACAGACACTCATATATATATATATACATATATATATATATATATATATATATATATATATATATATATATATATATATATATATATATATATATATATATATATATATATATATATATACATATATATATATATATATATATATATATATATATATATATATATATATATATATATATATATATATATATATATATATATATATATATATATATATATATATATATATATATATATATATATATATATATATATATATATATATATATATATATATATATATATGTGTGTGTGTGTGTGTGTGTGTGTGTGTGTGTGTGTATGGTGGGTGAACCACTTAATAGCCGACGTCACTATTTCAAGTGTCCACTTGAGAAGGAGCTCGAGAGGCGCAACAGCTTCCCCAGTGAGCGGGGCAGAAGAGAAAAAGCCTAAAGTCGCGAAGACGTTCCTTTTTGATAGCAGCAAGACGACTGCTCCAGTCCCCCATAACTTTAAACTTGAACTTTAAATTTCATTCTATTAAGATGATTAATTGTAAATATCTCAAACTTGTATATATTTATATTTGTAAATACTTGTTAATTAGTTAATTATGCCTTGGCCACTCCCCGTCCCATATATATATATATATATATATATATATATATATATATATATATATATATATATATATATATATATATATATATATATATATATATATATATATATATATATATATATATATATATATATATATATATATATATATATATATATATATATATATATATATACATGAAACTTAACCGTCCGAATGATATATGAGACCCTAAGCAGTAATTTTTAATACCTTACTGATGAATGTGATCGTGCATTAAAAATATAAGACTACTCATTTAGTTCTTCCTCAACATGTCAAAACTTTAAGAATACCTACTTTTAAAGTAAGTTGAGGTATGCCTGTAAGAGCCACATAGCTCATTTTTCTTCACATTATATCTTAATGTTTAACAGATCATTGATTTTGAGGTAAGCATAATATATACATCTGATGCAAGTGTGCCAGAAGTACCCAGAAATTGACTATTTTTGAGAAATTGTCTCAATAACTTTTATCTTCTTATCCAAAGAAAATTCTTTCTACAGATTATTACAATCTCTACGAAATTTCATCCGGATTTATCGGTCACCACTTGCTGCGTTAACAGGTTTGCTAATACGTTCTTATTAACAATAAATATTCCCTTTTTCTGAGAATTGATAAAATTCCTTGAAACCATACTACTTGAATCTTCAAAATAATCCCCCATTCTTCTTAGAATTCGTTGAGATTCAATGAGCTTGCGTTCTTATAGTTATTGAAAATTAAGTTTTGTATTTAAAATCTGATATGACACTAATGATCCCTATGCAGTTTCAAGTTCTATTTGTTGAGGCTACAGAAGCATTCGTCTTTGAATCATGCCACTCTAATGTATCATGTTTGTTTATTTGCCCATTCTGTCAAATTCAATGTGCCTCATCATTAATGAACACGAAAACACCTAAGGCAGGGTTTGTTTCAAAGTTTCACACTCACGTTCTTCGCCAACAAAATAGCATTGAATATACAGGCTTTTATGGACGAGATTTCCGTTTTTCTTGAGAAATTCTTGTTATAATGAAATAATCTGCATGTTTTTACGCAGGTGATTTAGAATGCTTTAAATTCACAAATTTTACAATTTTAATGATTATTCTAAACTGAATGGTTTCATGAGGTCCTGATTTATTTTTCTATGTAATATCAATATCTAATATTGTGTTCAAACAACGAATAATCATGTTTTGACCTGGAATATAAACTGCAAGTGCGATATAAAAGTACTTCCTTAATTCAGTCTGGAATGATAGCCATATAATAATTAGAAAACCGGGTCGTCATGGTGAATATATTTTCCTGTCTTATCAAGTTCAAGTTCGTTACTAAACTAACCTTAAGGCATTTATTGGTTTCATCCTTTCAGTTGTATTCAAGCATACCATCCAAGGTATACAATATAGTATATGGTATCCATTTAAAATATGATAATTCCCACACCATACTCATGTATACGTAACTAAATATACAATGATTCATGATAACTAATTTAGTACTTACGTATAAGTGACACCACTGACATTTTTAATATTAGTTATGTTACTATAAATTATTATTTTTCAAATGAAATGCATTAGAAAGTATCTTATTATTATTGATTTCTTATGTTGTTATAATGCATAGAAGCAAATCCGTGTCATTAATTTAGCTTGACTCAAATTAATAGCAGCGACTCTAAGAAGAAAATACTTTATTTTTAATCTTATCTTTAATCTTATCTTATCTTTATACTTTATTTTTAATCTATATAATATTTAAGATTAATCTGATTTGTTTTGCTTATTATGATAAGGTTTGTATGTTGCTCAAGGGTCATTTTTTGCACACGAGAGTTTATTAGGTAGGGACCTACGGTTTAAAGTGGATTCCGAACCACTACAAACATCCATGCCCAAGGTGGTATTTGGACCCACGAACTGTTGAACCGAAGGCAAAATCGCTAACCATTTGTCTGCCAGCTTGGAGTATTATGTACAGTACGGCGTATAAAGATGCCTAGATTAAAAGTGGGGTACTACTACAGGAATAATTTGAAGATTTTAATTTATTTTAATCTGGAGCATATTCTAACATATTTTACTGTCATATTAAATGAATGCATTTTAAAATAATTGATTTTTATTGAAACCATCATTAGTATTATCGTTTAATTTTGTATGTAATTCCTATCTTTAAATGTATGCAATTCCTATCTTTAATGAATGCATAAATAAAAGCATTCATTATTTTAAACTTTTGTGAATTTTACTATTTATTTTCATTAAGATCAATCGATTTTTAAGCAAATATTATGTTGTTATTAAGTAAATAAAAGGCTGGCGTGACACGGTAATATTTTTTAAATTATGTTTTTGCCCAATAACTTGTTTGTCCTTGAAACGACAGGTTTTTATTCATAATTTCTTTGATTTTCGTGGAAATTAAGAATTCTTATAATTTTATGAAGGATTTTTATGATTAATACCTTCCTACAGTTTTGCAAGTAAAAAATAACTAAATAAAAATTATATTCAGTTTAAAAATTCTCAATTTTAAAAGAGCTAAATAAAATATTTTAAAATTATTAATCATTTATTGATAAAGAACAATTTACATTCTTTACGTTAATGTTAGATAACATTTTTTTTTCTTAAAAATTTTTATTTATTTAGTTCCTGTTTTATTTTTTTGGAGAAAAACAACTCTTTGACAGATTAAGAGAAGAAATGTATTTTGTATTACAATAAACTTTAGATTGTAACTTTGCATGAAAATTGGTGGAAAAATTCTACCTATAAGAAATTACTTATGCTTTGATCAAAAACTAAAATTACTAAACTTATTCTTTGTTTCTGCTTGCTTTTTCTGTTAAACTTAAAAATTCATTTTTTATCCATCAGAAGTTGTTATATTATTTTTCAATTTGAAAGGGAATATTTAAGATTAGAACAAACAAATCATTAAATAAAACCCTCATATTTGATTTCATTATAAATTCAGCACTCATTTTACCTCAAAAAATAAATAAATAAATAAATAAAACAAAACCATGACTAACGTTTTTTTTTTTAAATGCGTTGATTATTTATAATTAGTGTTATAAGTATTTAACTGTCAAAATGCATCAAATATATATAACTAAAATTAAGAACAAATTTTCTAATAAAAACTGAATTTGTTCTGTTGAATACACTTAATTCTTAAATTATGGTAAATGTAAGATGTGTACTGTAAGATAATATATTTAATAATTGTGTTTATTCAGTATTACACATAATAAGTTACATGTGTAATATATAAATTTAATTATCTGAATATGAAAAATGTTTTCTTAATTAAAATTTAAGTCTTATTCAAAAATATTTGCTAATAAAGCTATCAAATTTTACATTTTACTGAATGACTGAATTGTGAAAATTACTTGAATTGCGTTAAATAATTGAATTACATTTAAAATATTAATCCTTATATCGAAACATATGTTTTTCCGCCAAATATTTTAGTCGTATATTTATATTTTAGAATCACGAAGAAAATATTTATTTAATATTTAAAATCCCAAGTGACAAAAAATATCACTTAAATAAAATTTCAGGTATTTTAAACAAATATATTTTAAACAAATATATTTATATATTAAAATGTGTGACAAAATTTTTAATATTATAAAATTACAAAATTTTTAATAAAAAACTTTTTTATTATATTTGAGCTTTACTTTACTTGAGTTAACAGAAAGAAACAAATATTTGAATCTTATTTGCAGTTTTCAGAAGATAGGGTATATATTAAATGTATTTAATTTATAATACTAAATATCATTTATGACATATGTTTATCATAAATGGCTCATTCATATTTTTGATTTTAGTAGAAGAAAAATATCCTATTGTCTGTATCTTGAGAAAAACATAAAGTTGTAAATTTTTGAAAAAAAAAATACTGAGCAAAAAAAAAATCTTACACAGTTAATGGTTTATTTTTACACTTATCAAATTAATTGCACAATTTCAATATTAGAAGTTTTGTATAATTATGTGCACATAGTGTCAGACTTTCAAAACTAATTCAGGATTCATCTATGATTGGCACTAAAATATATAATGTTCTTAAAATTTAGACCATAAAGTAAAATAAAATTTTTGATTGAAAAATTTCTTTATATATATATATATATATATATATATATATATATATATATATATATATATATATATATATATATATATATATATATATATATATATATATATATATATATATATATATATATATATATATATATATATATATATATATATATATATATATATATATATATATATATATATATATATATAACTACAGGTGAAAAAAATATAATCATGAGAAAATGTATATCACAATTATCTCAAATAAAAAAATAAAACCGAAATTCACTCAAAGAAATACCTTACTTAGGATTTCAAAGCATATATACATAAATTAAAAAGCTTGCTACTCAATTATTGGATAATCGCTTTTCACATATGGAAAGTATTTTTATAGAAAAATATTAAACTTGATTTTGTCTGCTTATTGCTTTTTACTGAACATTTAATGTCCAGCGAATTTTATTTCGTATTATTCCTGAACAAAACAGACTCTTGCTTTTTACATCTTGAAAATTCAGCAACTTTAAATCATGATCAAAAATGGTGTAGATATCTGAACTGATACCAATCATGTCAAGCATTTACTACAGAGAGCAATGTAAAATTGAATCACTAAAAATGTAACTATTTTTAGGATTTTTTCCCAAATTTTATTGATGGCATACTTGCTGTTTTCTGCATTGAAATTTTTCAGTTTGAGTTAATAAAAACATTCCGGATATTTGTTGCTTTACACAAATATTAACTAAGCTGTAAGTTATCGAAACTGTTTTTCATAAGTACAATATATTATTTGTTCTGGTAATTGTATCATCTTTTTAATTAACATTTGAAAATAATGATTTCATACAAAAGATGCTTGCAATAAATATAATATATTCAGACGTATAATCTCAATTAAACATTTATTCGTATAGAGACTCTATTTAAGAAAATATGAGCGCGTTGATCTAATAATGTCCATATTTAACTTTTAATTTAAAAAACTCTGTTTTTTAATTAAAATAATGTAACTTTATACTTTTAAATAATATTATAAGTTTAATCAATATTTTTGAATTTCTGATAAAATGCTTATGATACATTATTAATTTGGTATTTAATTCATTGATTGATTATTTTACATGTAGTGTATTTAAAAAGAAATAAAAAAATTAAGCCTACAGAAATTATTGAATATTTACAAAATATTATTCTTATATTTATTTAATGATTCAATAAAGTATTAAAGAAAATGCTATATATGCCTCAATCCAAATAGAATGTAAGTTTTTAATATTTTATTTTGCATTTTAATGAAATTGAATTTTTGATGCTTAGAAAAAAGCAATTTCAAGGTAATAAGCAAGATAACAATGAGGTAAACAATCATTTTATTTACTTTCCTCAATTTATCCGTAGATGGATATTTATTCTTTTGCCTTATTTATAACATATAATAGTGGTATGCAATCTGATTTTTGTTATCCTTTATGGAATGTAATATAATGATGAGAGAATTCCTCTAATAAACTACTGAAACTATTTCTTAATCTTTTGTTAATATTTACGGCTTCATTTTATTTGATAAAATAAAGATTATATTCTAAAAGTATTCGCTTATTTACGAAAAATATAGTTATGAAGATGTTTATTAATAATTTTTTAAAGTGGAGTCTCTTTTGTCTGAAAAGTGGTTTCCCCTGAATTAAAAAAGATAAATACCTTGATTTTAAGAAGATAAATTAATTTATTTACTATTTAATGCAACAATTCTTAAGAAATAATAATTAATTAGCTCGGAAAAGTTTATGATTTCGTTTGACTTATGTAAATGCTAGAGCAATTGAATGAAAGTGGTGTTAACTTATTGAGAATTCACTCATCATCTGAGAGCATACTGCATTTATAATTTGCTTTATCTATATGACTTCGAAATCATTGCAAAAGATAATTCAAGTTGTTTTTATCAAACTTTATTGAATATAAAACATTTTAAAGTTAGTAATTTACTTTTACTATGCAATGATATTTTCAATGTGTTGTTCTCCATGAAAATTATATTTCTTTTATGGATTATTTTATAACATGCAAATACTATTATTATAAATAGAAATTTGTCTTCGGCACATTATTATAATTCTTCTCTTTAATCATAAATTTAATATACAGCATCAAATTTCCTATTTTTCACTGCTTAATTTTGTAAGTACTGCAAAATATTAATGGAAGCCTGCCATTTCTTAGAATATTTAAAATTCATGCTCCGAGACAACATGTTTAAATATCTTAGCTTAATTTGATAGAAAAGATAAATGATGAGAATGAGATAATTGATAAAAGTGATAGTAAGTGATGACTGATTGATTGAGATAACTGAAAGGGGATTCATAGCATAAAATACATATTTTGTAGGAGCATTGTAAGCAAAATTTAATAATTCTAGACACTTCGATAATTTTTGTTTATACTAATATTCCAAATTTTCAAGTTCTTCTATATTTCGACTAGATATCTAGTTTGAGAATTCCTTTTAAAAGTTAGTTGTAAATTGAGGGCATTTTTGTACGAGTACGAATAGAAGATCATTTTTAGTTATACCACTAGAAGCTTTTAACGATATTAAGCAGCTTTTACGAATTAGGTTAAAACAGCAAGTGGAAACATTTGATTGTAACGAACAAAAACGAAGAAATAGCACTTGCTTGGGCTTTAAATAATTAAATAGATAATCATAAACGATCTAATTTATTGCAATCCTAAATCTCTATTTAAAATCACGACATTTACATAGATTATATTGAATGATTTTTGTTTTGAAAATGATTTTCTATCTAACATTAATTGATCTATTATTTTTCTATCTAAATAACACTAAATGAAATATTTTGAGGTGTATTTTACAAAAACATTTTTTGAAAAATATCGTTTGCTGAAAAAAATAGATTTTTATATACTAAAAAAATCAGTGTAGGATGCCGTTTTTTTATACGATGCATTTCGTAAGGTAATCATACATTACTTTTAAAATGGTAAGGTAGAAATAAAGTCCCACTTTTTTGTTTTTACATTCCCAAATTACGTTACAGCATATAAATTCAAAACAAACTACTCTTTCGCAACGTGGCTAACAATGTCATAACTGTCAAAGCTGGTAAAGTTATGAGATGCATATAGCAAATTAATTTAAAATTTTGCTTCACGAACACCTGTATTGTTATGAAACAAACTAATGACTCCAATTTTGAAACATACACATTTAATTAAAAAAGAACAAAATTTACAAAGGAGTCATATCCGGGTTCGCTACAATCTCTCGCCTGCTTCGCGTACAACGAGAGTATCAGAATAAAAAAAAAAAATAAAAAAAAAAAAAACATATGCTTTTAAAATCGGAAGTGCTGATGGTGAGACATTACAGACTAAATTATTCCTTCCTTCTCCGGAGCTTTTTTTCTTTTTTTTCTTCTCATTCTAAGGAAATCAACCTGCAAATAAATAAGAAAAAAACACACACACAAACAACAAAGAGCAAAATTTAGTATTACAGATAGCCCTGATCAATCGGACTCTGGCTGATACACAAAATTATATGGAATTATATACTATTAAATATAAAACAAAAATATATCAAAACAGCACAAAATAATTATCTAATAAAACAGAATTTTCAACACTAACTAAATTTACAAAGAGACACATTGTTATTATAAAAAAACATTTTTTTATTATATACGCATGTAACAACAATTGAAATTTGTATTAAAAAAACATTTTAATTTAATATCTGAGAAAAAAAGGAAAATAATTGAGTTTTATTATTCAGCATTCTACTGAGACTATCGGCATTCTGATGTAATTTGCCCTTTCTGTGAACAATATCAAAATTTAAGCTTTGAAGTACCAAATCCCACCTTAAAAGTCTGGGATTAGATCCTGTATGATGTTTTAACCAAACTAAAGGGTTGTGATCAGTTTTGATAATAAATTTATACTGACCATCAAATAATATTTTAATTTATTAACACCAAAAATTATTGCTGCACATTCCTCTTCTATAATTTTTCTCAGATTTTGAAAATTTTTTCTCAAAAATAGGATAGGGTATTCATTTTCATTTTGATCTCTCTGAGATTAAACTACAACTATTCCTAAAATTGAGGCATCACATTGAATAATAAATTGTTTTTGAAAGTCTGGACTGTAAAGTACAGGCTTCTTTATTAAAGTGTTCTTTAATTCTATGAATGCCTTTTCGCAGTTATTATTCCATATTACAGTTCCCCTCTTGGACTTCTGTTTTAACTGGTCGGTTAAAGGCGTAGCAACTACTGAAAATTCTGGTATATACTTGCGATAGTACCCAACAAGACCTAGGAAAGCACGTACTTCAGTTTTGCTTGAGGGACGTTCGAAATCGGTAATGGCTTTCACTTTAATATCAACTGGTGTTCTTTGACCTTGTCCTACAAAGTGTCCCAAATATTTAACACGAAGTTGAGCGAATTTACACTTAAGGGGTTTTACAGTCAATTTCGCAAATCGAATCTTCTCCAGAACACATTTAAGATGTTGGATGTGATCAGACCAGGTAAGTGAATATATAGCTATGTCATCTAAATAAGGCACAGCAAAATGTTCGCAATTTTTTAATAAATCAGCCATTAACTTATTGAAATAGTAAGGAGCATTCTTCAAACCGAATGCCATTCTCAAAGGTTTATAAACACCAAATGTCGTCGTAAATGCAGCATATCTTTGAGCCTTAGGACTCAAAGGTATCTGCCAATAACCTCGTGTTAAGTCTAATAAAGTTATAAACTTCGCTTTCGAAACAAATTCAACACGCTCTTCAATACTTGGTAATGGATAATATTGCGTTCTGGTAACCTCATTTAACCTGCGCTAATCAATGCACGGACGAGGTTCTTTTTCAGGAACTTCAACTAATATTAAAGGTGATGCGTAATCGGATTCACCTGGTTCCACCACCTTCAATTTCAACATCTTGTCTACTTCCGATTTCAGAATTTCTGTCTGTCGTGGGGATATTCGGTATGGTTTAGCTATAATAGGTTTATTAGATTCTAACTCGATGTCCAGTTCAGCCAGTTCTGTACAACCCGGTTCATTTGAAAAAAATATCAATAAATTGAATCAAAAGTCTACTCAATTGCTTCTTCTGCTCATCCTCTAACTTTTCATTAAAACAGCTTTAAGGAAAAGTCTCTAAAAGGGTAGATGAATTAATTTCAAAACTTGGGATACCTTCCTTCTCAGAATCAATATCTTCATTATCAGAATTAGAGGTAAAAATTAAATTAATATCTTCTTGACGCTGAAAATAATGTTTTAACATATTTACATGGTATACATGTATTTTTTCCTTATCGGGAAATTGTATTACGTAATTTGTGTCCGATAGTCGTTTTACTACTTTTCCTGGACCTATCCAATGAACGGAAAATTTGTTTGATTTAGAAGGTGCAACAACTAACACAAGATCATTTTCTTTTAATTCTCTTTTCTTAGCCTTACGGTCATACCAAAGTTTCTGTTTTTCTTTAGCCTCTGTCATATTTTGCACAGCAAATTCTTGGCATCTTTTCATTCTATTTAAAACATTAAAAACGCAAGCAATCACACTATCTTCTTCAATGGTTTTACCAGTTAGATTTTCATATAATAGTGTTACGGGTGATCTTAAGTTCCGACCATGGACTAATTCTAGAGGAGAATATCCAGTGTTATCATGAATGCAAGTTCTAAGAGCAAAAAGTGCCTGAGGTAAAATCTGCTCCCAATCTGTACCCTTTTCTAAGCAAAGGACTTTCAGTATTCTCCTTAAAGTTCTATGCAATCTCTCTACAGGATTGCTTTGGGGATGCTGAACAGAACTATGCAATACTTGAATTCCAAATTTGCCTAAAAATACTGATGTCAGGACACTCATGAAAGATGTTCCTTGATCTCTTTGCAACTCTCAAGGAAAACCCATGCGGCTAAATATCTGAAGAAAAGCATCAATCACAGTAGTAGATCTTATATCTGGTACTGGGATGGCATCTGGATACTTGGATGACAGGCAAATGGTTGTTATAATATACCGTTTACCACAGGAAGTTATAGGTAAAGGACCACATGCATCAACCTTAATTCTTGTAAATATTTCCGGAATTACTGGAACCAGTTTCAAAGGAGTCCTTTTCTTATCTTGAGACTTTCCTACTCGCTGACATTTATCACAAGATTTAACAAAATTTTCAATTTCTTTAAAGCAGTTAGGCCAGTAGAAAATTTTGCTCAGCATATCTTTTGTTTTAGTTATACCTAAATGAGCTGCAGTTATCTCATGGCAGATCCCTTTCAGTTGGTTGCGAAACTTCTTGGGCACAACTAATAATCTTCTTACAGTTCCATCATTGTCCATTTTATTATAAAACAACAAATGATTTATTATAATATATTTATTGTCTTTTGAAGATTGTCGTTTAGCTTGCTCAAAAAGAGGTTTCAAATCTTCGCACACCTTTTGTTCCCGAGCAAATTCTTCTGGAGATGTCTTTATCAAATCCATCCCTTCAACTTCGGTTTCTAATGGTGGCAAAATTGCATTTTGCTCTAATTCTTCATTTTGTTTAGTTTGGAAGCAAGACCTAGAAGATTCTATTTCAGAATCAATAATCTCTTTATTCGTGCTATTTTCCTTCCGTCTTTTTTGAGCTCGAGTTTCTATAGCATTTATCAAACGTATTTTCACCTCCTTATGCCTTTTAATTTCCTCAAATAAAGCGGCTGTTTTGTTTCCCAGTAAATATCTTCCTTGATCCAAAGAATCTCGAAGAACTGCTGTCTTTGTCAAAATGTGACCTAATTCACAATTTATTTCAACCTCGGCAATAGGTAAGCATACTAAAATTTCATCAAGAGGTGTTCTTAGCCAAACCTTTTCCTTCGTGAGCATATCAGGTTTCACGTATTTTCCACAAATCAAATCAAGAGTTGCTCCAGTGTCTCTTAAGATTAGCATTTGAATTCCATTAACAGTGCCAATACTCGGGAGTTAACAGTGCCAATGAGTAAGGGGCCATCAACTCATTATATGTACTTTTAGCAATTTCGTTAGATGCTACCGATTCTAAGTTCTTCTTTATCTTGTCACACTGAGGCCGCAAATGACTATAAGAACCACATTCAAAACATCGGAGTTGTTTTCGTTTTTCAAATTCCTTTTCATGTGAATAATTAGAATTTTTATTCTCGACTCTTTTAGGAACATGAGATTTATGATTCCGAACTACTTCATTAAACTTAAAAGCACTGTTTTCATTTTGTTAACGAAAACCAAAATTATTTCGAAGGAGTTTTGTAAAATCTTTCGTCTTAAAACTATCTCTTAAACTTTTATATTCATCTATTTTCTGTGCCAGATTATATGGCGAATTTATTTTAAGCCATTCCACCAAAAAAATGTTACTTAATTTAAATTGGCACACGACGTTTCAATTGATCTGTTACCATTTATTCCTTAAGCTGTTTAAATGTCGTTATTTCTAATTCTGTAAGTCATTCCGTTAAGTAACTTTTCAATTCTTGTGCATAATTTCTCCATGATTTGTCTGACGTTTTTTGGTGTTTAAGAAACAATTGTCTTAATTTTTTGCGCTTTTAACTTGAATAGTTTAAGAATAATTTCCTTCACGTAATCGTAATCATCAGCCCTTTCTGGAGGTTCTCTAGCTAACATGTTAGATATTTCTGAAGGTAAAGCATTTACAAGATAAACTACCCATTCGTTTTTTGGAATATGAGCCATTTCTGCTCTACGCTCAAAATTTATTAATTATAAACTCATCTCATCTTTCTTTTCATCGAATTTTGGCGTTATTTGCATTAATTGAATTTTTTGAGCATGTTCATTTCTATTTGTAACTGATTCTGTGTTCGAAATTGCAGCATTTGAAGAGATTTCCAGACGTTTCATTTCCAAAATATGTTCTCTTTCTTCACGTCTAATTCTTTCTTCCTTTTCTATTTCTTCACGCCTAATTCTTTCCTCTTTTTCTAGTATTTCTCGCCTAACTCTTTCTTCTTTTTCTTCCTGTTCCCTTTTAACTCTTTCTTCAATTATCCTATCTAATATACATTTTACTTCTTCCTCATTAAAGTTTTTACTAGTTAAAATTAATTTTTTAATATCCGGGATCTTAAAAGAATCTGGAACCATTTCCCCTAACTCTTCAGCTACTTCTACTAAATCTCCCTTTTTTCCCCCGTGCTAAAAAAGTCATTTTATTTATTAAACGCTTTATCTCAGAAGAGATGCAATAATGAGAGAAAAAGCATTACTCACCTATATGCAAAATTTCCTCCCCTATATGCAAAATTACACCCACCTATATGCAAAATTTCGTAAATAACTATAGATATTATTTAACATACTCTACTAATATAAAACATATATCCATAACATTTAAAAAACTTAAATGAAAGCAAACCATATTGTAATACAACAAATAGTGTATAAATAGAAAATCATATATTTTGAAAAGAAGAACAAGTTTAATATTAAATCTTCTACTCTCGATTTCAAGTTTTTTTATCACCAAGCTAATGCTTGATACTCAGATAAATTGAATTATTAATCAAAAATGTATAAATTTTATAAAATCAGATTCTTATACAAATACTACTATAGTAAAACAGAAAATGAAATTTTATTTTTGAATCTTTATTTAATTCAAAATATAGAACACTACAATATAGATTTTTATATGTAATAGCAACAATTTAATTAAAAGCTTTAACTAATCTAAACCAAAAATCAGTTTTCGATTTCAAATAAATGAACTTAGTTAGTTAATCATACACGACATGAAAATGATAATAAAGTACGATATTTTAAGCAGTAAGAAAATTTCTTTTCAAATCTTTATCAATAAAAATAAACATATGCGTTTTTAAATATCAAATAAATCAGTTTGATACTTTACAAACAAAAATCAAAACCACATCAATAAATCTCACATTACTTTAAATTCACACCAATTTGTAATCATGTATTTTCGTTCTCACATAACGAAATCAAAACCTTTCTAAAGTACATATTACTTTCATAAAATCTACTTTCTATATCAGTGAAACATTCAAAAAATTATGAATATAAGTGTACTTTCTATTTTACACATTAATCTATAACAACATAGTTATTTTAACATATTCCTACGTGAATTAAAATACATCAACCACATAAAAATTATGAAATGCAAATTTATAGTTAAGATACACTTTTCTTATAAAAAATATTACACTGTAAATTCGAATACACGAAATACAGAAATTAGCTTTTGTAATATGGAATACACCATTTACAAACTTATAAACAAAATAAATTGATATAGCATGAACACTGTAAATTCGAATATACGAAATACAGAAATTAGCTTTGTAATATGGAATACACCATTTACAAACTTATAAACAAAATTAATTGATATAACATGAATAACCACGTAAATAAGATTGGAACTAAATATTCTATAAATTTCTATAACATTCCAAACTATTTATTTTCAATAGTAGCCAGAGAAAGATTGATCAAAATGGCCTACCTGTATTCCAACATTTCGGCACGTAATCCATTATAGTGCACATAATTAATTTCCATAGTGGATGCTAATGCAAAGCATTATAAAAGCATCAAACTGCTGCCACCAAAACATAAGTTTGTTATGAAACAAACTAATGACTCCAATTTTGAAACATACACATTTAATTAAAAAAGAACAAAATTTACAAAGGAGTCATATCCGGGTTCGCTACAATCTCTCGCCTGCTTCGCGTACAACGAGAGTATCAGAATCAAAAAAAAAAAAAAAAAAAAAAACATAGGCTCTTAAAATTGGAAGTGCCGATGGTGAGACATTACAGTATATTTTCCTTTTTTATGAAATATACCTTTCCAAAAATACTTGACATATATTTTTTCTAAATAGAAAATATTATATATTATATATATAAATATATATCTCTATAAAATGTCTGCAACAAATGCTGAATCACTTCATAATATTGCATTATTATTTTTCAAATTACACAAAATGTTTATATATTTTATTTTATTGATATTGATAGCTCTCAGTGATTTTTTTATATTATCAATATATTATGAAAAAAATTATGTCTTAGTGTACTAATTTTTAATTATTTTTATTTCAAGAATTTGAATTTTCAAATTAATCAGCGTTATTTGCAGCTTTCAAAAACTTATTTACCAGCTTAAAAGCATGCATTATATAACCATATTAAATCATTACATATAAATCTATGCTTTAAATCGGAGTGTGGCGTTAACTGATATAGTAAGAAGATTAAGTGTTTGAGATTATTACAATATTCATAAATGCTTAGCAACGCATTTTGCATTACATCTTTTTGTTATCTTAGGATGCCACTTTTTAACAATGAATTTATATTGAAGATATCTGACAATGATCAGTAGCTAATAAATCATAATTTATGTCAAACGTTTTTAGATCACAGATCATTCATTTCAGCTTTACAGTGAAAGTTATTAATTAAACACTTAATTTCTACTTTCGAATTTTAATAAATAAAAATTTAAATACTTAAGTTCTTCTTATTAATTCGCTATCAAATATGCTTGTATTAAGTATAAAATGAAAATCATTAAAATTAAAATTGTTTTTATTATGTTAGTTTTTCTCAAATAAGAATTTAAACTTAAAAAAAAATGTTAATCCCATCTCAAATTTTAAGTGAGTATTCATGTCTCTTTATTTCTCTTGAGTAAAAATTTGTTTTCATAGTTCAGTGATTATAATATAACTCTTCTTCTTTTGGATATCCCTCGTTAAATGATCTATTTCACAAAATGTTTGCTTATATGTTTTCAGAATTTTCTAAATTTTAAAGTATTCGGGAAAATTATCACATAAATCAGCAGATCTTTGAATTGCTTATTAGAATTCAACATCTCTTTCAAATTTATTGGATTAAATTTAGTTTCATCTCGTTGTATTTGCTTCTGTTTTCATCTCTGACAATATATCAGAATTTTTAAAGAATCGAGATTTATTTTAAAGAAAATAAAATATTCACAATTCTGCTTCTAGAGCATTATTTAAATACTTTAGTTTCGAAATAACTAGATTCAGTTTTAAAATGGTTAAGAAAAATGTGTCATTTATGAAACTTGATGACAGGTTACAGGAAATTAAGACTAGAGATTTTGAAACAAAACCGTAAAAAAAAAAAAAAAAAAAAAAAACACACACATAAGAGATGGTAAAATATTTAAACTTTTATTAATCGCAGTTATTTTATATAAAAAACAAACACAAATGTATTTATTCCTCATTATATTTTATTACTTTATTGTTTTACTTCTAAAGTGAGTAATTTACTTAATAAATAAAATCATATATAGCTTTGTTAGATGCACATCCTATAAATATATAGATAACTAACGATAAAAAATGGTTTCTATCAAGACAGTTTTAACCCAATTATTATTTACTATATTCTGTATTGAAGAATTATACAGTTCTTCAAATTTAATATTCCATTATAATTAGAAATGTACAAAAATAAAATGTTATATCTTAAGAAAGGATAAAGAATAAGATATGAGAGATGTTATTTCTAAATTTGAGTAGTCATATTTATTTCTGTAAATGTATCATAAACATTGTTATTTATAGCGCATAATTATCTGCCATTAACTAACTATTAACGTTAGTAAATATCATATGAAGGATATAAATTGTTCAATAACAACAATCCAGCCAAAGTAAAGATGTCTGTGCGTCAGAATAACTGATCAGAATATTTCATAAATTTATAGCTTAAGTAATATTCTAGAATGCTGTAATCAATTTAAAACTAAGAATAAAGATAACAATCTTATTAGAATTTTAACATTTTCTTTCATTAATTTAAATTAAATTTCTATCATAAAAAGATAAAATTATTTATAAAGTAAAATAGTTGGAAAATAGAGAATATCAAGTTTTTCACTTGAACAATTCATTTCACGTGATAAATAAAATTGAAATATTTTTCTGAATAAACAAGTGCTTCGATTCCAGAGAACTCTTTTCATTTCCAGAGGACAAAGATCTGCTTAGTTTCATAATATTTTAAATAAAAAAATCCTTATTATTAAAAAAAGATTTGTTACGTTATAAGCAAAATTATTTATGAATTTGAAAAAAAAAGTATTATTTTTATGTTTTCATAAATCACTTTTGCTTGCTTATAAGAAACATCATATTTTTCAGACCATTTATTATTATGAAGTAATACACACAATTTAATATTTCTTACCACTGAATGTGTACTTAAATATTTCTCTGAATGTACACAAGGATTAGTTTTGCAGAGTGGAGTAAAAGACGTTTATGTGAATCATCATTACATTTTTCCAATATTATATTTTTTGATAAATGACTAATACTAATACTAATTATGTTTTCTTTTGATACGCAGAAATTCAACATACCATGACAGTTTCTCCTTTATACTATAAAAATGAATAATTCTTAGCTTTAAATAATCTTTTACTACTCCTGATTTTTCCTTATCAATGTTAATTTTCAAGATTTAGGAAAAATATATGCATTAAAATTATCATCTTTTTCCAAGTCTTTATAATATAAAGTTGTTCTCAAATTTTCAATATTATGAACAATACAAAAAAGTATTTTATTTTAAATTTTTTATTATATTGTATTCAGAAAATTCATATGAATACTTGAAATTTTGTAATGTACAGAAAAATTATATGAATATATATGTGGTGGGTGAACCACTTAATAGCTGACGTCACTATTTCAAGTGCTCACTTGAGATGGAGCTCGAGAGGCGCAACAGCTTCCCCAGTGAGCGGGGCAGAAGAGATATTATCTGAAAGACGCTAAGACGTTCCTTTTTGATAGCAGCAAGACGACTGCTCCTGTCCCCCATAACTTTAAACTTGAACTTTAAATTTCAATCTATTAAGATGATTAATTGTAAATATCTCAAACTTGTATATATTTATATTTGTAAATACATGTTAATTAAATATTAGGCTTTGTATAAGAATTGTTAATTAGTTAATCTCGCCTTGGCCACTCCCCGTCCCACAAAACTCAGAAGCGGGATTGAGTGAGATTGAAATGATTAGCTGGATTACAAAAATTTTGTAGTGATTGGAATAATTATCGCATCAGATAGTTAGAAGGATTTTCATTAGAAGAAGACGTTACGTTAAGCATCGGTTTGGAACGAGAGAAAGACGTGGATCCTCATCGAACATCTTTGAGAGGTACGTGAACATTTTTCAAAGTACATGATGATATTAAACGATATAAAAGAAATAAGCGTTGCATTGAAAAATTTTAAAGCAGATAAAATCACAATTTTGCATAGATTGATTTTTGATCATGATGGAGATAGATTAAATCGTAAAAGAATTAGAAATTTTGATGGTTTTGATTTTGATATCGAAAGTAATGAGTATCGAGACAAATTAAAAAATATAAACAATGAGTTTTCGCTTGGCGAACTTATTACTGCATCGAACATTTTAAATATTTCTTTTCAAGGATCCAAAGCAGAGCTCGCAGAAAGAATTTTGTCTCTGTTATGTGACCTTGAACTCTTAGCTCAAAACACTAAAGAGGATTCGGAAACTGCTGACTCAGAAAGTGAAGTGGAAGAAGAAATAAGTAGAAATGATTTTTCAATGCAATGCAATATAAGTAAAAAGAAAAGTGCATCTGACTATTTTAAGAAGAATGAAAATGTTTGTGAAAATGATTTTTATGCACATACTGTTATTCCAAGTGTTAATATTAATTATGAAGATATCGAAAGCACTATTACTAAATTTAATGCAGAATCACATGAAAATGTAATTAATTGGATTGATCATTTTGAGGATATGTCGAAATTATTTAATTTATCAGACTTACAAAAATTTGTTATGGCTAAAAGATCGTTAGGAGGAAATGCTCTATTATTCGTTCGGACAGAACCACAAATAAATTCTTGGAAAAAATTGAGACGAGCCTTGATCGATGAATTTTCGTTTGAAATAAACTCAGCTAACTTACATGAGCTTTTGCGTAAAAGGAAAATGCATGATTATGAATCTGTTCAGGAGTATTTTTTAAAAATGAAGGAGTTGTGCAATTGCGGTAAAATTGAAGAATCTGCCTTAATGCATTATGTTATTAATGGAATAAATGATAAACAAGAATACAAAATTATTTTGTATGGATGTAAGAATTTAAGTGAATTTAAAGAAAAACTCAAAGTTTATGAAGTAATAAAAAGTGATTCTGTTAAAAGTAAAAATGCTTTCGATAAAACGAAAACAAAATATAATTCTCATTTTAAATATGATAATTTCGATAAAACGAAAACAAAATATAATTCTCATTTTAAATATGATAATTTCGATAAAACGAAAACAAAATATTATTCTCATGATAAATATAATAATTTTGATAAAACGAAATCAAAATATGAATATAGTAATAGAGTTAATTCTAAGAATGAAAATGTAAATAAAATAAGATACAATGATGGTTTTGGAAAAATGAAATACAGTGATTTTGATGATTGTAAAGATAAAATTTGTTTTAATTGTGGTGAAAAAAATCATATTTCTAAATTTTGTAAACATAAAGAGAAGGGTATTAAATGTTTTCGATGTAATAATTTTGGACATAAAGCTTCATTGTGTCCAGAAACTAATTCTAAACCTGAAGTAGCAACAATGAATGTTAATGTTAAAACAATACTGAATGATGTAATTATTAATAATTTGAATGTTAATGCATTAATAGATACTGGAAGCCAAGTAACTTTGATTCGTAAATCTGTCTTTGATAAATTAAATGTTGTAGAGTTATTTTCATTAAATTCTTCTCTAAGTGGTTTTGGTAAATGTGTTGTAAAGCCGTTGGGCTATTTTAAGGGAAATATTAAAATAGATGATTTTAAGTGTGAAGAAGATATTTATGTGGTTGAAAATAATGTTATGTCATATGATGCCATCATAGGAATGAATGTACTAATGCAGGGTGAAACCTTAATTAATGAAAACGGAATTAAGATTAAAAATAAATATCAATGTGTAAAAGACATTAATACTTTATCAATTCTACCTGTTGATTTAACTTTTAATGAAGTTGAACTGAACATTGAACCTAGTATTCCAAAAAAATTTAAATATAAGTTGCAACAATTAGTTTCGAGTTATGTACCACATAAAACAAAATCAACTAATGTTCAATTAGATATTTTGTTAAAAAGTAATGAGCCTATATCTAATCAACCCCGTAGATTACCATTTTCAGAGAAAAAGATAGTTGAAACCCAAATAGATGAATGGTTAGAACAAGGTATAATAGAACCCAGTTCTTCAGAATATTGTAGCCCAGTAGTAATCGTAAAGAAAAAAGACGGAACACCTCGGTTGTGCATAGATTATCGGAGATTAAATAAAGTAATTGTAAAAGATAGATTTCCCTCCCATTGATTGAAGATATATTAGATAGATTGCAGGAATCGTGTGTGTTTAGTACAATTGATCTCAAGAATGCATTTTTCCATGTAGATGTAAAGAAGGATAGTAGAAAATACACTTCATTTGTAACTCATGAAGGACAGTACCAATTTCTTAAGGTTCCTTTTGGACTGTGTAATTCCCCAGCCGTGTTTCAAAGATTTATTAATACTATTTTCCGACCACTGATTAATGATGGTATTGTTTTACCTTATATGGACGATATAATTATTTTGTCTTCCTCAACTGAAGAAGGAGTCGAACGGCTTGAAAAAGTCTTAAATCTTGCGAGCGAATATGGATTAGAAATAAATTTTAGAAAATCCCATTTTTTGAAGAAGCGCATTGAATTTTTAGGCCATATCATCGAAGAAGGGAAAATATTTCCATCTACTTTGAAAACTAAAGCTGTGCTTCATTTCCCTGAGCCACTTAATTTGAAACAGGTCCATAGTTTTTTAGGATTGACTGGATATTTCAGGAAATTTATCCCAAAATATTCCATTATTGCTAGGCCATTGAGTGATCTTTTGAAGAAAGATAGGAAATTTAAATTTGGTGAAGAGGAAAGAAACTCTTTTAATCAATTAAAGTTAATTTTAGCTCAAAAACCTGTGTTAGGTATATACAACCCAAATTACGAAACTGAACTGCATTGTGACGCCAGCATAGAAGGATATGGAGCTATTTTATTACAGAAATCCCCAAATGATAAAAATTTTCATCCCATCTATTTTATGAGTAAAAAGACAACAGATGCCGAAAAGAAGTATTCCAGTTACGAGCTTGAAGCTCTTGCAATTATTGAAGCGTTAAAAAGATTCCGCGTTTACTTATTAGGAATTCCATTTAAAATTGTCACTGACTGTTCCGCATTCGAAAAGACTATGCAAAAAGAGATTTGTCAACTCGTGTTGCTCGTTGGGCTTTATTGCTCCAAGAATTTAATTATAGAATTGAGCATCGCTCCGGTACAAGAATGAATCATGTTGACGCACTAAGCAGATCCCCTGTAAGCATATTTTGCATCTCAAGCGATAATATCATACCGAAATTAAAATCAGCCCAAGATAATGATGATGAAATAAAAACGATAAAAGAATTATTAAAAATCTCTAGTTATGAAGATTATTTTGAGAGAAACGGAGTTCTTTACAAATTTGTTGATGGTAAGGAGTTAGTGGTTGTGCCAAGAAGTATGCAGATGGAAATTATTAGAAGTGCGCATGAAAAGGGACATACCGGAATCAAATATACAGAGAAAAGCATAGAGGACCATTATTTCATTCCCAAACTTAAACAGAAAGTAGAAAATATCATATCTAATTGCGTTCACTGTATTCTTGTAAATCACAAAAGAGGAAAGAAAGAAGGCTTATTACACCCATTGCATAAAAATGACGTACCACTATACACATACCATATTGATCATTTAGGACCTTTAGAAAGCACACATAAAAATTATAAGTATATTTTAACAATTATAGACGCTTTTACTAAGTTCGTTTGGATTTTTCCTACGAAGACCACAACATCTGCTGAAGTCATTTCGAAATTAGAAACTCTAAAATCAGTCTTTGGAAATCCCTACCAAATTATTTCTGATAGAGGTACAGCTTTTAGCTCTGGTGAATTCAGAGATTATTGCTCTAAAGAGAATATTAAACACCATTTAATAACCACTGGTTTGCCAAGAGCTAACGGACAAGTTGAAAGGATCAACCAAACAATCACATCAGTTCTTTCAAAGCTATCTTTAGAGAATCCAGCTCAGTGGTATAAACTTACGAACGAACTGCAGCAGACGATTAATTCAACATATCAACGAAGCATAGATACCACACCTTTTGAGTTACTTTTTGGTACGAAGATGAACGTTGGAGGTATTGGTAAGCTCCAAGAAATGATTGAAAAGGAATTTCAAGCTAATTTTGAAGCTCAAAGAGATGAACTCAGAAAACATGCTAAACAACAAATTTTCAAGATCCAAGAAGAAAACAGGAAAACGTATAATTTAAGAAGAAAAGAGCATCAATCTTATGGAGTTAACGATTTGGTCGCTATTAAGAGAACTCAGTTTGGACCCCACTTAAAACTGAAACCAAAATATTTAGGACCATACAGAGTTACTAAAGTTAAAGGAGGCAACACCTATGATGTAATCAAAGAAGGAAGTCATGAAGGACCTAACGGTACCACGACTTGTGCTGAATTTCTAAAACCCTGGTACAGAATGCCAAAAGACGAGGATGTTATGCAAGTTGGAGTTAAATTAAAGTTGAATTGTGCTGAAGGATAGTCGGAAGTCCAACTGACTATAATGAAGCTAAAAGATATACTGACTCATTTCTTTATTTCAGATCTAAGAAGATGAATATAAAATTTGTTTCTTTTCAGAGAATTATTCTGTTCTGCTTGTTTCTTTCCCTGTTTTGCTGTTTTTCTTTTTTTATGTATTTGCAGTGTCGTCTGGAGGGCCAGCCGATTTCAGGACGGCCGAACTGTGGTGGGTGAACCACTTAATAGCTGACGTCACTATTTCAAGTGCTCACTTGAGATGGAGCTCGAGAGGCGCAACAGCTTCCCCAGTGAGCGGGGCAGAAGAGATATTATCTGAAAGACGCTAAGACGTTCCTTTTTGATAGCAGCAAGACGACTGCTCCTGTCCCCCATAACTTTAAACTTGAACTTTAAATTTCAATCTATTAAGATGATTAATTGTAAATATCTCAAACTTGTATATATTTATATTTGTAAATACATGTTAATTAAATATTAGGCTTTGTATAAGAATTGTTAATTAGTTAATCTCGCCTTGGCCACTCCCCGTCCCACATATATGCTAAACAGATATATTTTAAAGTGTATTGAAATATATACGTATACAAAAATGTTTCATAAATAGTACATGACAAACAACAACGTTTCAATATAATACATGTAGGCGGCGTTTACAATGTAATCAATAAAACAATAAAATTCAACAAAATTTCTATTACACACATGCACACCCAATTCTTGGCCCAATTTTTAATCATAATTTTGATTATCGACATACAATAATGATATATTTTAAATATTTTGGCACAAATAAACATTACGACCTTAGATTCATAAACCTTAGAAATTACACTACTGGCCATTAAAATTGCTACACCAAGAAGAAATGCAAATAACAGAACGATATTTATTGGACACATACATTATAGTGGAAAGAACAAGTGATTAGATTTACAGGAAATTAGGATGTATAGATCTTGAAAAATCAGTACCCAGAGCAGCCACCTCTGGCTGCAATAGCACCATTTATCCTCCTAGGCATGGAGTCCAACAGAGTTTGTATGGCATGTACGGGGATCTCAGTCCATGCAGCTTCAACACTATGCCACAGTTCATCAACAATAATGGATGGTGAGTGATGGCGTGCCAATCGCTCGGCAACCATTGACCACATGTTCTCAATTGGTGACAGATCAGTAACGGTTGCTGTTCAAAGTGCCGGTAATGCGAATAAGAGGTGATCGAGACGCGTATTCAATGGCACCCCATACCATCACTCCAGCAGATGGGCCAGTATGGCGATGTCCAATGCAAGCTGGCAATGCGCGTTCTCCACGATGTCTCCAAACACAGATGCGGCCATCATGGTCCTGTATACAGAACCGAGATTCATCGGTAAAGATAACGTGATGCCATTCCCGCGTCCAGGTTCGTCGCTGATCACACCATTGAAGGCGCTCTTGTCTGTGACGTAGCATCAATGGTAGCCGAAGCCATGGTCGCCGTGCAGACAGTCCATGCTGCTGCAAATGTCGTTGAACTATTCGAGCAGAAACTTGTTGCCTTGCAAATGACTCCATTTCTCGATTGAGGGTTCGAGACGTGGCTGTACGATCCCTTGTAGGCATGTGGATAAGATGTCTGTCTCCTCTGCTGTTAGTAATGGGGGTCGCTGAGATCCTGTATGACGTTCCGTATGATTGTCCTGAACCCATTGATTCCATATTCTGCTAACAGTCATGGGGTCTCGACCGACGCGAGAAGCAATATTGCGGTACGATAAACCGCAATCCAGGTAGGCTATAATCCTTCCTCGATCAAAGCCAGACACGTGCTGATAGGCATTTCGTCTCCTTACACCAGGCATTACAACAACTTTCTTAGCCGAAAATAACGTTGAAACGGAAATTGAGTATGAGAAAACTGCTGTCAAATCTCTGGTTTTATACACATTGTAGATGTCGCTACTGTCGCCTGCTTTGTATGAATGCGCTGAAAATCTAATCATTTGCATATCACAGCAAGTTCTACTTGTCATGCAAATTTCATGTGTGTGGTGTGCCGCTTTCCTGGTGTAGCAATTTTAATGGCCAGTAGTGTACTTAGAATATGGAAGCTTAAATTCAACACAGATCCTTAGTTTGTCAAAACGAGAATCCAGTGTTTTTTTATTGGTCTTACGTCCTCCATGTTTGACCTTCTCGCAGTTTCGCAGAAATTCCGATTGATTCAAACATACGAATGCTGACAAGATGCCGTATTGGATATGCGGAGATTTGGACAACGCCATCTTAAATTCCAGCTAGTGTTATTTAAAGTTGATTCTTCTATGGCTACCATATCTATCGCTAATGTGCATGTTATATATGTTTTCATGTTATTTGCATCCTCCGTATTAAATATTCATGTTAGCAGATTTATGCAAAATTAGAAAAATCTTCTAAATGGGCGTAAGTGAGTATTAGAAGAAAAAGCATCATCATTGAGTAGGCAGACAAGCGTGATTCCGAAAATGAAGTCCAGAGAATTTTTTCAGTAATACCTAAATTTTAGATTTGCCAGTACTAAAGTAAATGAAGAAGAAATGCTCCATTCAGGATTTTCTTTGACGGCAGAGAGAGATATAACATAATAATTATAAAACGGCATATAACATAATAATTATATAGGCATATAACATAATAATTATAAAACGACATTTGAAAATGCTTTAAAGTAAAAAAGCGATAAACCCTGGAAATTCTTGTAATTAGAATTAAATTCATATGAGAAGCAAAAAATCATTTTTGTGAATAAAAAAACTTTAATTGCCTATTAAATAGTTTTATATATAATTTTTGGATATAAAATTTCTAACACCATTGGTGAAAAGCTTTTTCAGACAGCAGTATTTGAGATTGTTGACACTTCTTTTGGAGATAGTTTTTCAAAACAACTGTAATCAATACATTTTTCAAAGTAACTGGTGATATTGCCGAAGATGTACAGTATCAGCTTCTAACGAAGATTTATGATCAATAATTTTCAATATAGCTTGATGAGGCAACATATATTAACAAAGAAGCTCATTTCATTGCCTGTATTCAATTTTGTGATTTGTCAGTAATAGAACTGCTCTTCAGTATACCAATAGATCACAATTCAATATCACTCTTATTATTTTTTCTATTTTAAATTTTATGAACAAGGCAAACACATAATGGAAACATTGCGTAGAAGTTTGCATAGATAGTGTGAATACAATATCCCGAAGATTCCAAATTATGCAAGCACTTTTAAAGCAAAAATCACCATAGTGCATTTGAACACATGCATGCAAGATGGTTATAGAAAAGCTCTAACTTCTAAAGAAATGAGTCCTGTTCTGAATAACGTGTTAAATACCATTACTCTAATAAATTGTGTAAAAATGAGATCCCTCAAATCAAGAATCTGTTCCTCAACTTGAAAAGACATAGCTGCAATATATTCCATCAAGATGGTTATTACATAGGAAATGTTTGCAACGTGTTTATGAATTATGAGAGGGAATCATCATTTCCTAGAAAATAAAAACAGACCAATAACTGAAAAAGTTGGGCTACTTGGTCAACATATTAAAGAAAATTAAATGACTTGAATCTTCAAAACGAAGAATCAAATACACATATGTCGTTACGAATGATAAATTTAGTGCCTTTTGTAGAAAATTCGAAATATGGAGCAGAGATTTAAAGCCGAAAAACTTAACAATTTTTCTAATTGGGATTGATTGCGTTAATACTTAAAAGGCTGAAAAACATCTTGTAAAAGTGTCTTTTATAACCATTGAAAATAATTTATAGGTACGCAGATGAAATATTTTAAAATTTATTTTTTTGCTGATAGCACGTGAAGAGTGGTTTAGGTAACAATTTTATTATACTTTCGAAGGACTTTCAATTGTTGAATGAGAAACCCATAGACTTCACAAGTAGTTAAACTAAATAACAATTTCAGTAATAAATCCATTTTTTAATTCTGGTCCGCAGTAGATGATAAGAGTTCTGCACTAAAAACAAGGGCATTTCGTATTTTTTTAAGACTTTCAACATCTCAAATTTGTGAAATTGGATATTCTACAGTGATATCTCAGCTAAATATAGAGTCTACTTCTAATATAAAGTTAAAAACTAATTTCCTTCGAAACATTTGTTCTGCAAGATAATCTGAAAGAAGTCAGTAATAATTATTAAATTTATTTTTAAATGTAAGATTTTTTATTTAGTAAGTTATTTTAATTTACAATTTAATTATTAAATATTTAATAAAAATATGCATATTTTGTATGTGTATGCATACATTTCAGACAGTTAATCATTCTTTTAAATAATATTTTCCTTTGGATAAACTCACGATAACTATCATGTGCCCCAATTTTCTTATTTTACAAGTGTTAAATCACATAAAATTTTTTAAATTTGAAGTCCTTTGTAGAGGTGCCAAATTAAATTCATGAGAATAATTAGTTTTGCAATTTTTTCTGTCATTTTGATACTCAATTTTCATTATTACCTTATTTATAAGTTTTGAAAAAAGTTAATTATAAATGTTTTAGTGAAGGTTAATTGTTTATAAATATTTATATAATTAAAAAAGAGGAATGTTAACAAGATGCCGTTAAGAACCTTTTAACCTTTAGATTTTAAATTTATGATTTTAATTAAAATATATATTAACTTTTATGATATTTAAAGATTGGCAAGAAAATTTTAATAAAAAATCTGCTAGCGACTAAATTAAAACATGTCTCTTTTAGTTGTTTTAGAAGTATAGTAGAATTCGAATTATCCAAACTCCGTCTATTCTAATTGCTTTCAGATCTTCAGAAAAATAAAATATATTGAAGAAGGGAAGGGAAACGGGAAAAAGCTCAAGAAATGAAAGGTAAGTTAGGGAAGAAGATGATAATGATGTGTCCCTTAAGGAATTCAAAATATTCTTTTAAAAATTTCTAGATGCTCAGACGATAGTGCTGAAGATACAGAAGAATAGACGAGTCAGGCTATAGATTTCAAGTCACAAATAATGGTAAACTTGTTGGAAGCAAAGAGGAAGAAGATGACCTTAATGTCCAAGTTGAAGTAGACATGGGAACATCAGGTAGTGAAACATTTCCCGGCTTGAAATTGTTTTGTGTAATGTGAGCTACTGTCTGTGCTTTGTGAAAGAGTGGATACAGCATTACTCATATAACCACATTCAACTATGAAACGGATGAAGGATTTGGCTATATGAAAACGTAAGAAAGCAGTGAAACAGCTGATTCTAGCAGAGATATTCAGCAAGCAATGACTTTCATTTACAACACTGTACATACATACTGTATTAATGTATAGCACTTGTAAATATGTATGAGTGTAGTGTAAAAGTATTAAGTGCAACAAGCAAAAATGGTAGAAAAAACTGCGTATTTTTAAAGAAAAGGTGCTTTTATTAAATTAAATTAATTAAATGAAATATTAATGAATTTCATTTAATTAATTTAATTTAATAAAAGCATCTTTTCTTTAAAAATATGCAGTTTTTTCTACCATTTTCATTGTAAAACAGTAAATTAAAATGGATCATCTTCTTAAAAAAACACAATTAACGGAATCTTTAACTATCTGAATAAGGTCCGGATCCAATTGATTCGGTTAATCTAAGTTTTACTAGAGTCATATTTTTTATTTCTGTGATTATTCGTATAATATAATCTAGTCTCTTGTTACAGTTTACACAGATGATTATTAAAAAAACTGTATTCACATTTAAATTGGTTTCACAGTGTTAATTTATCTAATTGGTATGAACAAATATTTCAGTTTATAAAAACGTGCGTAACATACGAAAGATAAGGAGGCAAATATATGGAACTACGCTTCGGGGTTTGTGTTGATTGAGAGCCAATAAAAATATCTCTTAAGAATCACAAGACTTTTATTCGTATCAAATTAAGCAACATACAGGAAATTACAGCAGTAGAAATCACAGTTGCACAGTTAATATTCAGTTAATACAAAAGGAAACAACATCCAATCACAGAAGTCTCCAATACTTCAGAGAGAAAACAGTTTCTGTGCACTAGATTTTTATTATAGACCTATCATTTACACTAACTCACCATCATAACACCCTCTTCTATGTCGAGCGGTGAAATTTATGCCTCAATTCGAGTGAAAGCTTGAGAATTTTACCAAGTTTCTGGAAGGTTCTAGAGAGATATATCACTAGAATATATCACTTAATTTTGATTCTAGAGCTTCGACGATGGATTTTTCCAGAAATCCCTATTTCTTGCTAAGCCATCAAAAATCTCGCCAAAGGTTGCAAAGAATCATAAGAAATGCCGTTTCTTAATACACCTAATAAAATACACCTAAATTACTCAATTTTAGCCCAAAATATAAGTATTTCAGATTTGAATAAAACATTTTAAGACAGTTGCAAGTGATGTTTAGGAATATGTAACCATGTATTCATCGCTTTGCTCCCATATTTAGTACAGGGTCATATTCATTATTTGAAAAAATGCAATTAATTTCAGAATATATTGTTTTTTCTTCTTAATAGATTCACTAAGACTTAGAATTGTCATGAATTTAAGGCAAATAAAGAGGATATATTTGATTTTAAGAAACTCAAATGAAATCCTAAAAAATTTTCATCATGTGTTGTTTAATTTTTCCTTTGCAACGCATCAATAAAATATTTTAACGTCATAAATATTTGTTTTTTTTATGTATTTCATTTTTAATGTTGGAAAGTGATAAACATTGTTATGGATCTTTAAATTAACTTTACGAGGACTCTTATTAAGATATGCAATAAAATAACTATTTAAAAAGTTCCTAAAGCATAAATTCAAAAATAAAAACTATTTAATATCTGATCCTTTTAAAAGAGGGTAAATCAATTACCTCTCTCTATTTCACTTTAAGCATTTAAGAGTCTGAAAATAAATGTTTTTAAAATCCAATGACACTCTAAACTCTTAAGAACTAGGAACAATTTTTTGGCAGTTCAGAAAAATTATATATATATATATATATATATATATATATATATATATATATATATATATATATATATATATATATATATATATATATATATATATATATATATATATATATATATATATATATATATCGTTTCGGGGCATAATTATACTATAAATGGAAAAGCCGTCTTAAATTATGTTAATTTCTAATGGATTCAGAAAAATCAAAAAATGATTTAAAATATGTTTAGTCTTTTATTAAATAATAAATACATTAATTCAATAGCACATCATTATGTCCTGTTGAAATGTCAAAATATGTATACCTTATGCTATAAACGTGTTATTAAATATGTTAAGAGAATTATTGTTGGACTTATTTAATCTTAACAGTTACAATCATTGTTTTCAACACTTGCAATTTTTCATTTTATTTCTGAGACTTATTGCTTAACTTTAACAAAAACTTGATTCATCTTTCAATCTATACTACCGTCTTTTTACTTAACTTTTTTGCTAAACATCATTTTTCTGCACATCACTTTTATTTAAATCGCACATCATTGTTATTTTCAAATGTCAAAAAATATATAGATTATGCTATATATTTTTGGATACATTCGAAGATTACGTATTTTGTTCTGAGTATGTGTTTATAAATATGCATCCTCATAATATTTTTGTTTATATTTTTAAAGAGTCAAAGCTATTTTAACGAAGAACGTATTACAATACTATGGTATTTTGGAAATATATAGTTATGTATATCTTTTATGAATAAAATATTAGAATAAACAATATTACAATAAACACATTCATTATAATAAACATATATCTAAAATTGTTATTTAATTTTGATTTACAGCACAATGTTTATATTAAAATATAAAAATAATGTATCAAAAAAATAATATCACATTTTTTATGTATTTAATGTAGAAAATCGTAGCTTTAAAAATAATGTCATTCATTCTTTGAATAAAACTTACCCATAAAATTAAATTCTTACAATTTATTGAATTTTAATTATGTTTAAAAGTTGATATCATAAATATTAAATGGTATTAAATTTCTTTTAATAATTCCTGCGAAATTCTAGCGTAAAAGTCTTATAAGAAAATACAAAGCGACATTAAGTAAAGAATATAAGAATTTGAACAAATACAGGAAACGTCTGACTAAAAAATAATAGTCACGTTCACATGGGATCATATTAAGCAATAGATTAAGTGGAGAAATACGTGTTCTCTCTGATAAATTACTGAATTTTATGTTACCAAAAATGAAAAACGTTAAAATAAATGTATATTTAGGTCAGAACAATTTTAACATAAAAATATAGGTTACAAATAACAAAAAACTACAAAATTTTTTTTGAATATTTTAAAGTGTATATCTTATTATTTAAGTAAACGGAATATTTATTACTGAAGTTTTGAAATTAAGACAAGTATTTTAAGATTGAAACCATAAAATTAGAGACCAATAATAACATTTTATAATAATTAAAGAAACTAATTTTTCTCTTCAAGAAAAATTAATATAAAAATTTTATTTTCATTAAAAGTATATATCCATGGTTTTATTTATATGCAATAACTAGCGAAAATAAATAATTATTAAAAGCTACGTGTAATGAGCTAAATCCTATTTCAAAGGCCATTTTTATCATTGTTGCAGTAAAAAATCATTTAATGATTTTTAAAGAACCTGTTATTTTATTATTTCAATAAAAATTTAAAATTTTACAGTAGAAATATTCTTTATAATATATAATATGAAAAGATCAACTGTAATGTAAGTAATTATTTAGAAAGTTCTTTAATATTGTCATGTAAAAATCATAATAAATAAATAAATGTTTCCTACATAAAATATAATAATTTCTGTAACATTTTTTCCGTTTCACTGTATGTTATTTGTTAGAATATCTTTTTCTGGAATATAGATACCTGACAATTCTAATTTATACTGAAGATCAATTAAATTATATGGAAAATTATTCAAATTTGTGAATTATTTATATTATGACTTGAAAATGTTGTGATCAGCAATTGTAAGGACAAATAAAATAGGAGGTAGAAATCACCTCCAAATCATCTTCTTCTGGTGAAAGTCAGGAAGCTATCGCTAGTCAGACTGACTCTCTGACCAGCGTTTTAGAAATACCCTATCTGCAGGAAATGTCATACGCAAGAGGAAACGGCAAAGCATATTATTTACGAATGCGAGATTCTTGCCCTCCCTATATTAACGTCTTTAGGCATCATCCATACTAGAGAGTTACACCTAGACTCCATTAAAGGGTTATCGGACTTTATTAATAAAGTGGGTGACTCGAGCAACTGGAACTTGGAAACATTGGGTTTGGAGTTAATGGTACAAAATGCTGATAAAAGCAGAGGTGCCCAATATAATACAAACCGAACTTTAAGAAGAAGAAGAAGAAAAAGAAGGACAAATAAAGCTTCTTAATGTATCACTCATCTCAAGTTATTAGGAGAATATAGCAATTTATATACATTTTTGATCGTTGGTAAACAGAATCGAATGGAGCAGATAAGTCAATCTACTATGAAAGAAGCACAGATACTCGGATTTTCACACAGCATTGTATGAATGGTAAAGCAGGATATCGTCTGTTCAAAGATGAATTTTTGTCACTGATGCTACCTGCACTGACCAACTACTGCTGACAACAGGATATGGATAACTGAGCTCTTCAGTGGATAATCGGTATTATAGCACATGATATATCAGCCAAAGTAGAAGAGAAATAAATCATTCGTAGATTTTAAAAGCCTAGAAATAAGACAGCATTCTTCATAGTGAAATTTGATGGATTTAATTAGAGCCATATTTGATCAAGAGAATGCTGCTACCCTTCTACATGCAAATCTGACGCAGGGGTAATTGAGTGTTTCCAAGGTTTTCTTTTTGCAATACGTTAACGCTACACAAAATCAATGAAAATTACTCATGGATGGTAATTACTTACTGAACAGGTGGTAGACATTAAAATAGTTTACTGCAGCCTGGTCCAATAAACAATCCAAAACACATTGTCAAATTAGTTAATTAGTTAGTTAAATAACCAGCCAACTTGAACAAATATACATTGTCAAACCTATCCCACAATACAAAATTATTGCAGTTGAGTACACAAGTTCCCACCGTATGAATGTTCGTCTTTTGATTGTACAAAATAAAGCTAAAAAAATCAGCATGAACACGTATACTTGAAAAATATTGAGCGTAAATATATAGACATAGACATACGTAATGGAACACCTGGTCTGTACCTTAGGTTATCAGGTATAGCTCCATCACGTAATACATCTGGTGTAACAGAATTGTCACGAAATTTGATAACAAAATAGAATTTCAATAGGTCTCTAATATTTGAAATTAATAATTTGGCAGAAATATAACATCAACAACAAAACATTTACAAAATTTTCATTATGGGAGATGACATGAGTTAAATATTGCAATAAAATTGTGAAAATAGATTATCCTAACACTCCAAGTAACCTTGGTAAAAATACAAATTAATTATTTTGATAATCGTAATAGCAGACGATTAGTTTATAACACAAATATGCAAGCAATATAATTAAGTTTAAGTAGAAGAGTATAAAGAAGAGCAAATAACTGGGACACATTTTCAATAAGTACTAGTAACTACCTTACATCAAGGTATATAGAAAACATATCTTGATAATAAATATTGAATTGATATTATGTGACATATGCTAGTGCAGGATACGTGAATGGAGTAAATCACATGATCCGTGGATTCTTTCTGCCTAAACAAACATATTTAAATTAGTGGAGGTGACATTTTTTCTTTGAAGTATTGATTGAAGCTGAGCTCTGGTTTCGAGTGTTATGACATCTCTCTCGCAGGTAAGCTTAATCAGAATATCTATAATGACTATTTAATTCCGTGTTTTAATATTCTACAGCCTAATGCAGAAATATTCTTCCTAAAAGTCAATGAGTCATATTAATACATCCAAATTTTATTGAAATGAATTTATGGGCACAGCTCAGACCTGTACATGTTTTTGTGTTATCATTGCCACCTAAACTTCAAACAATTGAGTAAACCTAGGATACAATTCAGAAACGTTCAACGCTTTGAATGGGTTTAATTTTTTTTCTCCATTATTACTATCGGAAGATAGTGAGTTCAAAATCCGTCTTTATCGAAAATCTGTAATGTTCACTAAAGCGGCTAGAGCACGTTAAATATATGTCGTATTCGCAATGTCCTTTAAGGAAAACCATATCTCTGGTGAGGGCATGCAAGTATTAGTGTGTCTTCTACTTGATTTCTGCTTCTGAATTACCAAGACTCCCACACGGCGGCTTGCTGACATACTGGTGACTATGACTTCTGACGAGGCAAAGGAAAGTATGTTGGTGCTATAAAAATAAAACACTTCATTTAGTCTTCGAAAATTGATGGAAGCTTTTTAAAATTGTTTGATACTATGACTTTTTACCATTTCCACTTTATTGTCATGTGCATACCAAGATTAACTGCAGTTATTATCAAGACCAAACGTGCTGCTTCGCACAATGAAAAATGTCACTGATTGAAAATGTGTTCAACGTGTAAATATTTATATGCAATAAATTTGCTTATATGCTATGATATGTGTGAAAACATATGTAATATATCTCAAGACTATTTATGGTTTCAAAAAAATAATTAATGAAGGTATCCCATATTTTGTTTTAAATTGAATTGCTTAATTTAGTTCCTGACTATGTTGTCTATTTTTTGAGAGTTCTAGTTAGATTGCATTATAAGCATTATAAAATCTTTTGCTGACAAATGTTTCTGTTTATTTGCATAAAATCATTTTTAACTAAATAATGAACGCATTTTAATCTGATTTAAAGATATTTGAATACAAAAGGTGCTGAGTATTACAATAAATAAATATAAAATATTTTGAGTGTAGGTTATCGCTGCAAAAGTCACATACCAATAATACTTCCTCTCTGTTTAATAAATATTTAATAAATAACTATTAAACTAAATTTTTTGATTTTTTTTACTGGTTAAATACACATTTTAACCTAATTTGACCAGGTAATTTTTCATTTTATTCAATTTTTTTATTCAACTTCAAATTTATTCATCTAGTTCCTTAAGAAATAAATAGCTATACGATCACTTAATTTTCATTTACATCGTAAAAATATCAAATTCGTCTTATATCATAGTTTTCTTTAGCTTACGAGATAGAAAAGCTAGCATTACAGCACTACAAATGTAGTAGGCTGGCTGAATTCCTAATAATACTAAAACAATGCATTTTGAGATTTTTTCCTACGCTAAATGAAGCTATAGCTTCATATACAGCAATTTTCCAAGTCTTTAGCTGTACAAAATTATTTTAGGAATCATCGATCACACAGAGACCATTGAAACTTTCATTACTGTTTTGCGTTTTACCATGAAAGCATCTACCAAGTTATTTTGGATTTGATAAATCTCTGTATATATTTTTATATTGTTCCCCACCTCTTGTTGCAAATGTTTTTTATGTTTATATATTGTTCCACTTAGTACAACTTTGATATACCCATACCATGTATCATTATCATTAGGGTTTAGACCATATTGGAGATTTTCATCAGTTGACGCTTTGTGCAAAAACGTTGCACAAACAGCTTGCTTCTTGGCAAAAATATTGCAGACCTTTTTTCAAGATTTCTAATCCAAAATACAACTGTAATCGATCAATGTCAGAATTATTCTGCCATTAATTAGTTAATATGCATTATCTGCATTATGATGTATTGTCAACTAACTTCATTCCTTTCATTTTTTTTCTTTTAGTATGGAACTGAGGGAAGACATTTGTTTACATAATTTAAAAGTAAAAATAAAATACTTTTATTGAAGCAAGAATAAAATTTTAGCACCATTAGGATGAAAAATGTCTATATTTTTTTTAAAATAATAACATTGAAAAATGTGTTTTAACCCATTTTCTTGCATTTACCAAATAAAAGAGTAAGTCATATTCTGGTGAATCATATGAAGTAAAAATGAATTTCAACTTTATATGTGAAATTAAAAGGCATTGCGGAAATTTGTTTACCTCCTACAAAACATTTTACTTAGCCTTTCAAGTATCGAAAACAAAAATATGAATACAATTGATGATAATGAAATTTTTGCCAGGTAGTAATAATAAAATATGAATAATGAAATAATAATAGCATAACGTAATTGCAAAATATTGTTTGATTTAAAATGAAAAGCTGCAAGAAAAATATTGAATAAATTATTTAAAATATTGAAAGTAAAAAAAGTTTTCTAAGCCCGCCACACACGATAGGATTTTTCCTATGGATTTGTTGTACGTGAACAAGTTGTACCGTGTGTGGTGAAGTTGGACAGGTTCAAGAAAATTCAAACAAGCTCTGATTTTTCTTCCAACACAGGAAGTAAGCAATTGCTTCCCGTTGTCGTGTGTCTGTCTCGCAGGGTTGCAAATTATTTCTTGGCGATACTTGGGGAAACTAATATTTAAAATTTCTCATTTACTGAAACTTAGATTCACGTTTTACAAAACGTCACGAACATTAGATCCCTTTTTTAAAAATGTCCATGAAGCAAATATTGCAGGAATTTATTGAAGTCTATAAAGATGAGCCTTGTTTATGGCAAATAATGAGTGTTGATTACACAAATAAAATAAAAAGAAAGTTAGCTTATGAAAAATTATTAGAAATATACAAAAAGATAGATGAAAAGGCTTCAATTAACGAAGTAAAGGAAAAAATTAATGCCCTCCGTAGAACCTATAAAAGAGAAAAATCAATGAAACAAAGTGGTGTAAGCACGGAGGATGCATATGTGTGCCGACTTTATGGTACTTTAAATATATATCATTTCTGAACGAAACTGCAATTTCACGAATTTGGACGCAAGTTTTGTTGAGAATGGTGATGAAATAAGTTTAATAATTTATTTTGTAAAATTATTCTCTATCTAAATGAATATATATAATTATGTGATGAAATAAGTTTAATAATTTATTTTGTAAAATTATTCTCTATCTAAATGAATATATATAATTACACATTTAACGTAAAATTTAACTACGAAATTTTATAATAAGCTTTATTAGAAAACAATATATTTTTTACTTCAGAATGCTTACAAATCTTCAAAATGAACATTTTAAAATTTTAATTTTCTATATTTTTAAATATAAATTAAGTTTAAACAATAATATAAATTTATTAGTTGAGATTATTATGTTGTTTTCTTTAAATATTCTGTATACAATTAAACAATAATAAAATTAGATAATTAAAAATAATACATTGATTAATAATAACAAAAGAAAATTATTCACCTTTAAGCGAAATTGAAATTAAATGTACTTTCAGTTATGATTTATCATTTGGTAAATGCTAATTTGTTTCCCTTTTATTTAAAAATCATTAAAGAAAATATTATAAAATCTAAGAATACTTGGATAATAAATAACAAATTAATAATTGATTTTATATCTACTAATAAATAATAATAATTAATACTCGATGTATAAGCCTTTTGATGTACTAATGGGGCTCTTTAATTAATACCGCTTGTCAGAAAGCGCTAAGTTGCACTTAATGGTTCATGAGAACTTAAAGATGAGCGCGTGGATGTATCTTTTCTTATAATGAAAGGTGTTACCTTATCCAACAACGTTGCATACAATTTTTCATTCATCCTCATGTAATTAAAGAAATCTTTATCTTCCGACTGTATTTCTGTAATCAAATTTAGATGTGAAAGAGTTTCACGCTGGAGCAACCAATTTTTTGCCCATTTCTTTTTTTTATTGTTTGCTTTCTTTTCACCATCATCACAGTCCAAAGTAACAGCCAATAATAATTCTGTGCCTAATTTACTCATGTTACTCAACTTTCTATGATAGCATTTAATGGCAGACATTACAAGCAGACAAATGAATACAACAATAAAAACTAAAAAGACACATAAATGTCATAAAAGTGACAGAAAAACTCTTTTAAATGATTGAAATTTTTGGTGATTTTCGATTTCCATTTACAAGGCACACATTTTGAGCCAAAAGCAATAAATATTGAAAAATGGTACTCTTAAAAATAACTTCCCACTCCAGATGTGCCTCCCCTACTGTGGTCAGCAGAATTTGAGGGAAGTGTGCGCCTAATTACTGTCTATCCCCTTCAACAAATCCTAAGGAAAAATCCTATCGTGTGTGGCGGGCTTAAGATGATAAAATAATAAATGTAATAGCTTAAGAAATCTTTTATTATAAATTATTTCACAGGAATTTCTACTTATAGATCGAAATACAAAACAAACATATTTAACTTTGAAAAGCATTTATTTGATTAATGAACATTTTTATAGAGAGACAATTCTTCAGTAGCTATTAAAATATGAACTTTTGTCCTTTACTGCAACATTAACATTTCACTCTAGGTTGATTGCACTGCTAAAATAGTTACAACGTGAATTCTTTTTGTTTTTGTTCTATTATGAATGCTACTTTGACTTTTATATTTCTTACTCAAATATAAATGTTTGTTTATCTCCAGGTTGAAGGTTTTGTCATAAGATATATAAATTCTATTGATGAGTAGTTTAAAGAATGGTCATGAGATGATTATGCAAATATTTCAGATTTCGATTTTATTCACTACATCAAAAGTAGTAATACTTCATATATTCTTATGTTTAGAAAAATAATGATATTTCATTAAGTACAACACATTTAGATACATTCCTTTAAAAATTATATATATTTATTGAATATAAATTCATTCATTAAAATAATTATCTGTTATTAAATGTTTCAAATTGATGACTAATAATTTATTTATGAAATATTAGCTATGCCATATATTTACATTTTAATGTTTTACCATTTCAACGAAACCTAAAAATAGTTTCATTTTGTTTCATTTAATATATAAAAATTTGCTCACAAAATACAATATCAAGCTAATTTACTTAGATTTTTTAAAAAAAATATTACATTGAATTTAGATTTCACTGTTAATGGAAGAGTATGGCCATAAAACTATAAATGAAAAATATAATCAGAAATAATGTCAAATTATTCAATACAGCAATAATATTGAATTCAATAATGCTTAAACATTAGCTCTATTCATAATTAGTCAGATAACAAGACTTAATGAAAAATAAAATTAGAAATCTACATTAATTAAAAATGTACTAAATTATTTAAAAGGAAACGGACAAAAATGTAATCATTTGGGTATTTTTGATTAAACTATTTATAACTATGCCAAAATTATTTAATATTTCAAGCTAACTTTATAATTTTTGGGTTGAATTGCAGGTATTATTATGATATGAAATTAATTACTTTGATATGCTTTTTTTCTAGAATTATAATAATAGTATGTGTATGTAAAAATAAAATTTACAACTGCAAAAATAATCATTTAATATGCGGAAACCAAACTTGCGTAGAACCAAAATTTGTAATACGAATATTATAATAAAAATATGAATTTCACGAAATATGTAAATTTATTTTGAAACGCGTTGAAAATTGTTATTCCTGCCTGAAAGAAGCTTTAGTGATATTTAATATAAAATATACACGTAAATTGGAATGATTTTCATCAGTATTGGATACGTAAATAATTATAAAGTGAGCTGAGGTGAACAGATATACTCACTCTTAAATTATTTTGATAGGAACATATATATTTTTTAAACTGTTACAAAAGTGTTTAAGAAGTTATCTATAAATAAGTACTCCAGGGTGCTTCTTCCACTCAATATTGCATAATTTAAATTTATGAAATAAAATTATTCTTTCAAGATGTTTTGAAATGCAAAATTCAAAATGACACGAAAATTTTCTTTTAAGATTATTTATTTCGAAACTTACAATTCCCCAAGCATCTAATTACTTGAACGAAATTCTGGTTTTAAAATAAATTCTTTTCGTTGGAAAATTTAATACACAGAAGTAAAATTAAGAAATTAATTAAATATTTTTTTCGAAACTATGAAAATTATTTCAGAAACCACAAAGCCATAAATATAACTGATGAAATTAACTTTTGTTTTTTATATGTAATACTGAATACAGTACTTTAAGCAAATATGATATAAGTAATAATAATCTGTTTAAAATTATATATTTTTAACAAAGGTGTTTGTATTCAAAGATGCTAAGAAAGAATTTGACAAATCAAATAGTATTAATGTGATACCTCTAATTTATTTGGATGGTAAGGTAACAAATAAATTAAATTTCCTTGTTTTCAGCTAATGAATTTTTAGCAAATAGATTGTTGTTTCAGGATGTCCAGTTAGTGAAAAATTTAAAACACAAAGAAAATAATCAAATTCATAATATTGCTTAAAGCGCCAAAAAAAAAAATAAATGCGTCTACATTTTAGTTACATTTGTTAGACTAAAACAATATTTGCTACAATTTTGCAAATATAAGGTAAGTTCCCAGTTAATTCATCTACTTCTTAGGTATTCTCAACTTTAAACGACAAAATAAATGGTATTTATTGACTAGAAATTAAACACCTGAAAATTTAAAAATATATAACACAAATAAATAAAAAGAAAAACTCATGATTTTTTTTAATTAATAAGGTTTAACTATTTTGTGGTCTTTGTCTGCATGGAAATTACTTTTTATTTTCTCTCTAAGCTACTTTTTAAAAATTTTTTACATATAATAAGTGCTTACATCAAATTATTGCTTAAATATAATCAATATTCAAAATCGCTAGAAGATTGATATTATTGTAGATAAGTTGAGAATTAACACCTACTTCAATCAAATTACAAGCTTCCAATAGAAACACTTATCTTGTTAACTTTAAAAAGACAATTCTTTTTCATTAAAAAGTTTATACGTCAATTTTGCTGAATTTTAGAATTAATTTGATAATTATATGGAATCCATAAAGTTGTTTCTAAGTGAATAATTTAACCAGAGAAGTTTTTTCTATTAATTAGTGACTGAAAGCTGCTAAACTATTATTTATTGAATGTGAGTAGGCTTTGTCTACCTGTTTAAAACTTCCCTTTTCAAAGTACAAACTTCAAACTACCTCCATTAAAAATTCTGTTTGGTTCGCAAAATGAGTACACTTGAATGAATCCATTAAAAAGAGTGCAAAGAAGTGCTAGAAGCTTAAGCATTGTCTACAATCATAAAATTAAGTGTTGAAGTCTAGACACCTTTCATCTTGATTAAAATGTATTTGTGAGTAGCGACTCTATGGGGAAAATAAAATTCACTTAAAAGAGGAAAAACAAAAATAAATTAAAAACAAAAAATAAATAGTTAGTATCTTTATATTTAAAAAATTTATGTTGGAACATATAAAAAATGTGTATCTGATAATGCAAATAGTTTTTCTCTGTTTTCTGTGGCTCGAATTTATATCAATTTTAAAAGGAGGAAAGGAATTATAATTTTTTTTTATTAAGCTAGAAGTAGATTGTTTCATCACGTAAATTATTTATATCATGGTATATCAATATTTTTCAGCTTTAGAGCAATTAATTTGGAAATTAAGATTAAGATGGTCTGTGATGAAAACAATAGACAATTTATTGAAGAACTGGTATCACATATTTTTTGAAAAACAATATATGTATTATAAAAAAACAACCATTGAAAAATATTATAAATATATTATAATTAAAATATTTTTGGTTTCAAACTACAATATTCAGTATTATAAGAACACAAAGAGCAAATACATAAGAAACATACACCAAAACCAAGAACGCGTTCTTCAGCTGTTCTTTTTCTTTTCCATCTTGGCAGTGTTCGTCGTCTCCTATTGCAACCAAAATGATAACTTTTCTCTTCTTTCAAAATAATCTTCTGTATATGAATTTACCTTTACAATGCAAAGGGAATTTATGTCACAAATGTAAGTATAATATACTAGAATATCAGTATTCTTTTTCCCTTTTACTAAAACAATATATGAGCTGTGTTTAGATTTAATGTTAAGTCAAAAAGTTATTTTTTTCAATTTTTACAACAATAAATATATACATATTAAAATTTATCTACATAAGTAATTTTCCTTGTTAAGATCAGTATCCATAGATATATTTATCCTTACTGTATAAAATTATACAGTGTATATAAGAATCTTGCTTGCATTTCTTATTCAGAAAATAAATTCATTCATTGAAATATTTTTTAGTCAAAGTTTTTTTTCGCCCCTTGGAAAAAAATAAATAAAAGTCAAAGCATAAAAGGAAAAGACACCTGAAGCATCTAGAATTTTAAAATGACAATAGCAGTGCCACTTTTTTGTAGTGACACATATTTCAACATATGGACTGAATATGAGAAGACAGCGCGGAATACGAATTTCCTTAGTGAAGTCAGCATTTGACATTCTTCCACAGCAGAGTTGCAGTAAACAGTTTTTCAGAAGTGTTATTCAAAAAATTTGATGCATCTATTTTAACATTTATTCTTGTTAAAACAAAAACAATACTCCTCAAATTTGCAAATTGTATAAAAGGATATTCACTTAAATAATATCAAGTTAAAAATGCATCTTATTAAATTATTTGTTAAAGAATAGTTTGCATATATTTGACTTTGCAAGATGTTAAAGTTTCGGTTCCTAAGTAAAATTTTTATAAAATAATAAATATTGACAGTGTTTAATGTGTATGGAAACATAAGGATAATTCAACTGAAGGTAATTTTGATTGTAAAAGGGAAGTTCATTATTATATGCATTTTAGATTTCAGCAAGTGCATAAGCTTTTTCCATTAATATTTCATCGAGGAATACTTTTAAAATAAGTATCATGAAAATCAACAAGTAAATTTACGTTTCCTAAGTTTTAAAAAGTTTTAAATTTGCAGCTAAACTGTTTTATTTCTGTAACAAAAATCAGTGGCACTGTCTGAAGTCAATTTCTTACGAATAAAATTTTACTGCTACCAATATTTTAATACAATAAGAAATCGAATTTTTTTAATAGAGTTTCATATTATGTGTTGATAAAAGTCTCTCCCTTGTATTCTAAATAATTTTAAAGAATTTACACACATAACTTAACATAAGCACTTAAATTAATTACATAGCTTTACAGAAGATTTATGTAATTCAAATAGAGTGTAGAATATTATGAAGGGAAAAAGAAAAATATTATATTAATTCCATAAACTTAATTATTTCAAATGTTACATTACATTAAAAATATTGTTTAATATAGGACAAATTATTGTTCAAAATTTATTGTGTATTGCTTAATATAGAAACATGTTTGTCATTATCCTAGTATGCAATTATGATCAAATAATATTCCTTTAGCAGGATCACACACACACACGTACACACATATAAAAATAAAACATAATTAATAACGTCAATGAAATGCCTTGTTTTGAAACTTATCCCTTATTACTAAAGACTTTCTTCTTTATTGCGCTTATTGTATGATTTAAAACTGAGAATTGACATTTTCAAAAGATTAATTTTAAAATATTGTTATTGAAAGGCTTGAAACAGTAATGAAAAAAGCCAACAACCATTATTTCTATAAGCGTTTCAAGTCTTCCGATCACAGATTTTTAGTGTTATAAAGTTTACAATTATTCTGCATATATACTTCAAAGAAGAATTCACTAATACATTCAAAAAATAGTGATGAATTGTCGTTTTTCTTTCTTTTTAAGGATTTGCATAGCTGAATCCAAAATTCACAATATCTGTTCTCTTATTATAATAAGTATTAGTTCGGTAAATTTTGATTTATCCAGATCACAGATTTTAAAACCACTATACTACACTTTTACAAGAAATATGTTGTGAAAAAATTTATTCTAAGCATCATTTTATGTAAACGTCTTTTAATCTAGAGAATTTCATGGAATTATTATTATTTCCAATAAATATTGTGCAATAATTTCATATAATAAAATTGAAACAAATTGCTAAACAGAATAGTTATGAATCTTTTGTTTGAAAATGTTCATGCTACAGTTTTCAGAAGGAAAATTGGATAAACTAATCAAAACTTTTAATCAACTAGTTTAACTACTTGTGGGAAATGACAAAATGGTGTAAGTTTAGTTAAAAAATTCTAATATAAATTTGTGAATAAAACTTATTTTCTAATGCGAGATATATTTGTCCAATTTGTTTATGGTTGGAAGATTAGTATTTTTTAATATAACTATTATATCATTCATATATTACTCTCATTGAACAAACACTGAATCAATAAATTTAAGATTTATAAAAGAAGGTTCTATAAAAACAGTGGCATGAAGAAATACTAATTTCGTTACGGTTATTTAATAAATAACAATATTAAATTCATAATATCTAAAAATATGACTAATTTATAGATTAATAATTATTTTAATCATCAGTTACTTATCATGAGATTCCTCCCCCTGGAGAATGGTTGAGGGACCAACAGAAATACAATCTATTGATTTTAAATGCAAATAATATTAAAAATAGTAAACTTTTATCGCATAAAATGATGCTAATAGTATTGAATAAAGAATAATAATGATAAATTAGTTTTTCAAATAAATTAATTATATTTCAAAGTTTAATCAATTATTTACGTTTATAAAATGCATTAAAAATTTATATAATAAAATGATATCAAGTTATTTATAATTGCGATAAGAGTGATTTCTATATTTATGGTCTCAACTATTTGAAAAAGTGTTTTTCTTTATTTTTATGCTATTAAAATATACTATAATAAATGAATTATAGCAAATTAATTCATTAAAAACAATCTTAAAGTAAGAATTAAAGCAATTCTTTTAAGTGAATCCTTTTTTTTCTGCTTTGCTTGAAATATGAGGAAGAGACATTAAAAAAGATTAGCTGTACAAATGAGATATTTCTTAATTAATTTTGATTTTTAATGTTTTAGAAACATTTCATTTCTATTATATAACGTAATTTTTAATATCTTTGAATTTCACGTTTTGTATTATATTGAAGTGTGAATGCCAATTTTCAAAGCATCAAATATTCAATCATATAAGTAGAAATCATTGATATAATTAACTGTAAATATGTGGATGTATAGCTCTTGTAAATATTCATACACAATTAAATTAATACGTTTGTAATGTATACCTGTTTTAAATATCTATATTAAATTATCAATCCTCATTAATATAAATAAAGCAGTTATCTTAAGTTTTATTTTGAAGTAAATTATTGTAAACTATTGACGTCTATCTTCAAAGATCTTGAGGAATAAAATGGCAATTGTTATGGCTATTCTTAATGAAATGAAAACAGCAAGCAAATATAAAATTTATATTTATAGATTTTTCTAAAAAATGCTGATATTTCAACATAGATACATATGAAATGAAAGTAAAATTACATAAAAAATGTCGAATCACTTGGATTCACATCAAATAAATTTTGTTGCAAATATCATTTATGTATAACAAAATATGAATATCAGATAGCTGTGGAAGGTGACTTGAATTGATTTGAGGAGACTTGAAAATTTAACTTGAATTTCACACATTATTGATTAACTTCTAAATACAACTCACCTTTAGTTTTTGGTATTTATTGTTGAACAATCATAAATCTTAAAATAATCCATGTCGAAATTACTACGTATATTAACATTTATAGCATACATTTTCGGAGGTAGATAGTGAGGAAATATAATCAATGGAATTTATTTAGTGTTTAATAATTACCATTTTACTTCAAAATTGATTAGAGAATCAAAGGAGAATTTAGAGTGGTTACATATGACAAAAATATTTTCACACTTTTGAGATTTATTGATTTCTTGGAATAAAAATCAAACTTATCGTCTAAAGATAGTGATGGGGCCTGATAAATTTAAGATAGACAAAAAACTAGTTTATAATTTGCTTTATCTAGTGAATATGAAAATTAATTAGTGTTTCTCTGTGCAAGGAAGATACCTATTGTATTTTTCGTTGTGTGGTATGAAGTATACTTCATAAACATAAGCTCTGAGAAATCGGTATAAAGAAGAATCACAATGAACATATAAAGTACCCAAAGTATAAATTTTTTCTTACAATCGTCATTCTAACTTACTGCATGGTAAATTAAGCAAGAGCACGACAAAGAAAGAGAATGAATGCAGAATTGATAACTTTGATAATCTAACTTTTGATAATTTTGATGATGATTGATAACCTAAACTTTGAAATTTTATAAATCAGACGATCACTGCTGTTTACAAAAACCCGGCATCTTGAAGGAAAAGGAATTCTCTTCAACACCTCAATTGCTAGCTATTTCAATGAATTAATTCACTGATAATGAAAGACTGAAAAAAGAATTATTTTAGATTAAGCCTCAAGCATATGTATTAAAAAGGCATTTTTATATTTCTTTGTTTCGATGCAGGAAAATAAATTTCTTATTTTTGGTTGAAATGAACCAATATAGAATATAATTTTGAAACTTAATATTTTCCTTTTAAATACACATCTTGTAGGTTAAATGAATATTGTTGTTCTCACATGAACTCATATCCTTTTTACCGATTATACTATGGGAGTTATATTTCTTACTACGTAAATTCGTATGAAAAATTTCCATAAATTTTAAATTTAACTAATGAATAATTTTAAGGAATTAATTTGTTTGGATTTTAATAATATAATGTTCATGGTTCTTTTAAGTCTTACAAAGAATACGCGTAAAATAAACGAAGTAATGACGAGAATAACAATGGATACTGTGAGGTTGGACAAAATTTTGCAAATTAAAAAACACGTGTGACCATGTCTTAATGGTACGACAGTATTCTTGAGAGGGAAGGTACCGGATTTCATTTAGACAACTGTTGGGCAACATGAGATAAGTGTTGCAGGTTTCAATTCTCCTTGTACATCTATTTGGGAGATTTCTTGGTTTTCTTTCTTGTAACATATGGATATGGTCGCCTAGAAAGGAAAGATTTCTGATAGTTAATCTACTGATTTGAAAGTAAAATATTTTACTATCTTAGGACATTAGATTATTGGCTATCATGTGTCAAAAGCATTAAATAAAGATTATGTATTTTTTTGTCCAAAGAGCACAAAATAGACTCTAGAACACTAAGAGTATCTTTTTTTATTTTTGGTGTAAAGACGCTTGAAATTTAGAATGATTAAATTTTATGCTGAAAAATAAGACTATGAAAATTTACAAAGAAAATGTTTATTTTAGAAACAATTATTAAGAGTTAAGACTTAATTTCTTTAAGCTTTCTATTTCAAAAGACTATTCTCTAGCATAATGCATTTTTATAACTTATGACGAAGTTGAGTTTTAACAATAATGCAGTAAAAGTTTTAATTGCTTAATAGAAATCATTAAATATCTGAAATTACCAAAACCGGAATTTTATTGAAATATTTATTATTTATCTCAATTAGATATAAAATAGGAAAGAAGTATATACAACTTCCTTAGAATAATGATTAACTTAGAAAATCATTAAAACTACGAAATTTCACTTATGGCCAGGACTAAGTTTTAACAAAAATCTTTTTTTCATACTTTTCGAATTTAAATTCAAAATAGCTTCCTTTTCGACGCGAAGCAAATTTTCTTTTTAATACGCTTCGCTAATTTTCAAAAAAATTGTCATTTCCAAGCAGTAAATATGAACCAGATGCTAAAAAAATATAAAAACTTATCTGACGAATGAATTTAGATAATAGTTCAATACAATATTTCTGGGAAACTTTGATTAGCTACTAATTTGTAAAATATAGAAATTCTCTTTTTTAAATTATTCATTTTTGGGATAAATTTATTTGATCCATCTCATAACTGGTATTATTAAACTAATTCAAAGTTATTGTCACCAGTACAAAGAAAACGACTTTTAAAGATGTTTTCAAAACATCATGGAGTGTGAATGAAATCAGTGAATTTTTTTATTCCTTTGTTAAAAACAAATGAATTGCAATACTAACACGACATAAAAAACGAAATAAATACAAGTAAGATATCTTCCCTGATAACAAAAGTATTAGTTTGAACTTTAATCGAAAAAAAAAGTTTTGGTGTTCTCCTGGAATACTGGCGAATGCGTACAAGAATTATTCTAGAATTTGTCTCTGTCAGTAAAATATTGAGATTTTAATACTATGGGTTATAAGAAAAATATTCGACATCTTTGTGTTAATCCATTAGGAGCAGCATGTCTCATCCAACCATTATTTAAGCACCTAACACTCCTTAATAAGTTTTCTTTCTATTAAATTTTGAAGAGATGTATAAAAGATTGAGTGAAGTTCACTTAGAAAAAATTCAGATTCACCCAATTCTGCTTCTAATAGGTATACTTTAGGAGTACAAAATATCTAAAAGTTTATAAAAAGCTAACACATGGAACAGACATTTATCACAAACTAAAAATAAGAATGATAAATTAGGGAATTTTTCTACTTTAAAAAGCCGCGGGAACAAATGATTCAAATTCGCTATAACGAGAAATGCTAAGAAATTTTATGGTAAGCTTGAGTAACATTGCAATTAAAAAATACATCAAATTTTATTATATATAAACAAATATTGATATTACCTTCTCCTGGATTAAAGATAAAATAATTACATTCGAAGGTAAGTTGAATGAAGAAAATAAACTCCTTGAAGAATTTGGATATCTGAAATAACTGTTTTATTAAGGGCAACTTTACAGACTGTATTTCCCTTATGATAAATGATGCTTGTCTGTTAAAGAACTACAAGTGTGAAGAAGGGTCAAAATTTTAATGGAACAAGATTATTAAGAGATATTTTTATCATTAGGACGTGGAATAATTTCCCTTGTAATAAATAAATAAAAAATAAATAAATAAATAAAATTGCCTGGCTGAACGTAAAATTTCAAAGCATTAAATGGATTGATGATTTACCAATGATAATTTATAAAATCCAAAATCTTTCTAAAAAATCATATTGAAATTTTAACATTCAACGTTATACTTTCTGATTATTTTTAATTGTAATAAGAAGGGTAAGAACAATGATGATGGATTAGAGTTTGTTGTTGATGTTACTCATGACATTTGTACAAGCCAAGCTCGCTGTGCCTTAACTATGCGAATTTAATTCAATTAGGAACCTCTTTCGTTTAATCAGAGCACCATAAAGGTGAAAGTACGACTTTTTCTCTTCAAATCCTCCAATAGATGATAGCACCAGAGAATCTACACCTTCAATTTTGTATTGATCTGAATGGGGAGTAAATTTCCCCAGACCATTGCACCAATGTTAACTGCTGAATGGCCGACCACAGGATTTTCGGTTCCACAGATTTTAATGAGCAAGTATACCGCATGTACTCGGTGAGTCTTTGGCGGCATTGAGTATCGAACCCCACCCTTCCGGATGGAAGGCCGATACCCTAACCACAAGGCTACCACGGCCCTAGGATAAAAGTTTAAAAAGATAAAAAAGATATTGAACAAAAACAATGATTGTGAAGCCTGTGCATAAGGCCTTGGTAACGAGAAATAGATTCTGTAAGAATATTGCTAGTTTGATTCTTTGAAAGCTCAAAAATATAACTTTAGAATAGTGGTAGGGAAAATATTGTTTCGATATCAGATGATCAAAAATAGATCATTACATAAATAAATATTATGTTCAGTCAAATGTAATTAGTTTCAATGATCATTTTTGTAATTAAATTCTTGGGTTTTAGATAAATTACAGAAATGTATTATGGAATGGACACAGGTTCCGTTTAGTGGACAATTGCATTATATCGGATGACTTTAATTAACTTTTACCTACATTGCTTTAATCAGAAGTATTTTACATTTTCAATTATTTCTGTTATCTTTAAATAATTAAGAATTCGAATTAATTTTACGTCATTTTTCTCACGAAACTGTTTGTTTTATGTCATTCTCTTTAATTTTTTTTGTTTTAAACATTTGCTTAAGATCCTTGCATGCAAATATTAAGAGGCTGAGCTTAAAATTTTTGGCGTTAGCTTGGAAACTTACTATCGTTGTGGAAAAAGGCATGTCATGTGTAAAAATGAAAGTGGTAAAATATTTTTCATTGACATCAATAGAACTTTAATTAAATGACCACGTTATAGTATATAAATACTTTATGAATCTAACCTATAAATGGAAATAAAGTTTCTAGTCTGTATTCTTTTTATAATGACAATTTATATATAAATAATTTATAATTTTATACAAGAGGATAAGTATAGCAAATATATTTTTAAGAACTCTATAGATATGTATAATAGATTAAGATCATTCAAATAATTTAAGTAATTTTTTTTAGGATCATAGTGCAACTTTCATCGTAATTCCATAGTTTAGACATCTTTTTTGAAATATCAAGAAATGCATATGTATACATGCATACATACATACATACACACACACACACACACACACACACACACACACACACACACACACACACACACACACACACACATACATACATACATATATATATATATATATATATATATATATATATATATATATATATATATATATATATATATATATATATATATATATATATATATATATATATATATATATATATATATATATATATATATATATACATATGTACATCTGTATGTGTATTTATATGAGCTAAAAAGTTTTTGGAAGTAAAATTTCATTTACTTCCCCGTAAAGAATAGCAATTGAGAATCTAAATAAATAAAATTATTTAAAAATTATTCAATTCTGCTCATAAGATAAATTCTTTTTCTAAGATTTGTAGGTGTAATAGGTGTAAATTTGTAGGTGTATTCTTCATTTTAATTATTTTGAAAAATTTTAAATTTTATATCACTCACCTATATTTCACTCTTACATGAAAAGTGTTTTAAATTTTAATTTCTTGAACAATTTTAATAACACCATGACTATATGAAGAAATTTTTAATAAAAATGTTGATTATCATGTATAACAATATTAAGCTTATTTTTATTTATATTTAACAAAATATACTTTCTTTATAGCAGTAAAATATAGCTTTGAAATTTTCATTTTTAAGGAAAGGAAATTTCTCCTTTTACTTGTTGAAATAATTTTAGTAATTCTAAAATCTCTTAATTATAAACATGTATGGAGGGATGCAATAAAGAAGTTACATTTTTGTTTGTTTTTTTATTATAAAATAATATTTTTTTTAACTTATAAATAAAAACTTTCTCTCGCAAAGAATAGCAAGTCACTTTCAGAAGAAGTCAAATAATTCACCATGCTTTTTATACTCAAATATTATTTTTATAATATTATTTTATTGGGAATCTTTTTACGTATAAAATGCTTATCTTTATAGAATGGTGAATGTGAGTAAAATTATTTTCTAAGTTTTCTTTTTAATTTATTATTATATGATGCAAATAACTTATGCATACAAAATGAGTGAGAATATAGAAGTACATAAAAATGAACAATTTATGTCATTGACATAGACACTAACTTAAATTAACATTTAATGTTCAATGTAGATATATGTAAAATTTTAATGTAATCGTAATTTGGATAAATTAAAATCTGTTTTATTAAACACTTTCTTTGGGATGAATGCGTAATCTAGGAGATAACTATATATTTAAGTAAACTTATTTTTTATCGTAAAATGTAGGAAAAGAGGAAATCATTTAGATGTTAGTTGTATAATTTTTTGTGAGCAGAACATTATGATTTATATCTGGTAAAGTTACAATTTGCTTCTAATAATAATATATTTTCTCTTGAATTTTAAAATGTTTTTATGTTAGAAAAAAATGCTCTTTTCAGGCTCAACAGCTTCCAGTATTTTTTTTTTTAATAATAACAAGACATTTTACAAGGAAGGAGTAAAAAATATTTATTTTCAACATTATTTAGATTTCTATATTAATGTAATAATTATTTACTTAAATTACTTTAATTCAAAGTTTAATAGCTAATTTCAAGTAATATATAATGAAAACTTTTCTGTACACCTAAAAAAATTTTGGTTCTTAAATTGTTGATTGAATAGCTGCTTCTTATTTATGTTAGATTATTTAATTTTATCTAAATCTCATACACATGTATATTAACAGTTCAACTACGAAAGGGGTTACCGCGTGATTTGGGAGCATCGTATTGTTTTTCTATAGGTTTTTTCTCTGGCTTCTCCTGAGGAAACTAGTATGCTGGCCGAAGAAAACGCACTTGCAAATGCGGAACCAACTTCTGATATGAGAACCGTGTTCTTAAGTTAATTGAATATATTGCTGCAAGCAAAAGCAGATAATAGCTGGATATTCAGCAGAGACAAGTACTGTACTTTTAGGACGTTAAAAAGTTTAAAGAAAAAGCAGAAAAAGAAAATGTTGACTATCGTAGACTAAGAAAATATGATGTTATTATGGTTGACGAAAAAGAAAAACTTATTGTTCCAGTAACATAGACATAGACATACGCAATGGAACACCTGGTCTGTACCTTAGGTTATCGGGTATAGCTCCAATACGTAATACATCTGGTGTGACAGAATTGTCACGAAATTTGATAACAAAATTGAATTTCAATAGGTCTCTAATATTTGAAATTAATAATTTGACATAAACATAACATCAACAACAAAACATTTACAAAATTTTCACTATGGGAGATGACGTGAGTTAAATATTGCTATAAAATTTTGAAGAAAGATTATCCTAACACTCCAAGTAACCTTCATAAAGATACAAATTAATTATCTTTATGATGGTCATAGCAGACGATATAAGTAGTTTATAACACAAATATGCAAGCAATATAATTAAGTTTAAGTAGAAGAATATAAAAAGAGCAAATAACTGGGACAGAGAGAGATTTTCAATAAGTACTAGTAACTCTCTTATGCTTTAACTGGGTCCTTTAATGTAACATTGCATTTTTCGCAATACCAAAAGGACTACATTGTCTACACGCAGATAGTTAAGATTACATATGCATGAATGGTATCCTATTGAACATTTAACATTTGCTGTGTGTGATAAACTGTAGAATATTTAAAGTATAACAGATTACAGTCTGCTGATTCAGTTAATATTTTGCTGCAGTTCAGTCTGTGCACTGTAGTTACCACGATTAAGAAAATTATTGAGCAAAATATAATTACAATACAATAAATAATACAAAGGCTTAAAAAAGTGAATAAAATAAATAGCAAAATATTTTACAGACACTCTAACATTACTAGAAATAATAATGGACATATATTGCACTAAAATTGCTAAATAAAGTATTTCTGAAGACTCAAAGCAAACATGAATACTAACCCCTAGTTTTATATATAGTGGTTAGATAAAGGAAAGTGTTATATCACTTGACGTACCATATGAAGATTGTATTAGAAAATGCGCAAATATATACAATACATTGATAGTATATACATAAATAAATAATAATTGTGAAATATTACAATGCATTATTTTATCACATAAGAAACCTGTATTGTCTGTTCACAGTTTATAATGGTTTACAATGTTTAGGAAATATAATGCAAAATTAGACATTAAAATTACTAATTGATAAACTTTGCTAGGATATTTAATATTGCACATTACATATTTTTCAGCACCTTAATCTGAATAATTATTATTATCAAAATTATAAAAAAAATTGCTAAACAAATACATACCTAATAATATTTTATCACAAAAAGTGGAGAAATACCTTACAATGATTTTTACCCTTTACCAAACTGTTCTTATGATGAAATCCGCTGCTCAGTTATGGCATTATCCTTACAAAGTTCGGATCTTTTTTCATAGATAAAGGGGATTATGTTCTTTATCTTATGCAGAAGAGAAGCAGTTTTGCTAGCATAGCGGAGAAACGGAGTAAGTTCCTCCGAATTTTTAGGCGCTTTTAGGTGCCATTGTTTTGTGAAATCACATTCAAACATGTAATGAACCATGGTCCCAACCTGACCGCATGAACAAGCACTATTTGGAGCCATACCCCTTTTATTGAGATACTCCGGTGTTGGAGTATGTCCAGAAAGAAACTGTGCTTCTTTGTGGTCCTTGACAAGGAAATCAAGAGAGACAAAGGGTTTAAGGCTGTATGTCCATCTACCTTGTTCTGCCTCATTCCATTCTTGTTGCCAGGCCATTAGTAAATGTTTACGTAAATTAGAAATCAAGCATGATTTGGGCCATTTTAATTGAATTTTTTGCGTGTTTGAGCATGCTTTGGCAGCTTGCTTTGCCAGTGTGTCAGCTCTTTCATTACCAGTATGTCCGGCATGAGCCTTGATCCAGTGAAGACAAACTTGCCATTTATTGCTAAATGTCCTGAGGCGATTTTGGATGTCCTGAATCAGTGGGCTTCTGTGATATGGATTATATATTCCCAAAAGAGCTGATTTACTGTCTGACCTAAACACTGCCTTGTATAAATTATTTTCGGCTACATATTTTAATGTTTTATCAATCGCAATCAATTCTGCTTGGAAAACACTGTTAGCTTCCCCTAATTGTCCCTGCCAATAACCACTTGTACCAGTAACAGAAGACCGTAGCGTTATTTCGTACTATGTGCACACAGAAGTGTTATTTGACTTGCTACATGATACTCACTTGAAAATTGGAGACGGTGGTCGCACACTGATGAAGAAGGAACTGTAAACTAAGTAGAAAAATGTCACCAAAGAAATCATTACATTGTATCCCCGCTTGCGCAAACCGTGTCATATCAAATTATCTAATCCTAAGCAAGGCCTAGTTTCTAAACCTATAATTTGTTTTAAATTTAATTCAAAATGCTAGGTAGATCTTATCGACATGCAAATTAACTCAAACGGCAAATTCAAGTTTATACTCAATTATCAGGATAATTTAACAAAGTTCTAATTATTGCGAGCTCTGTAAAGCAAAAGAGGAGAAGAAGTTGTTTACTAGCTACTGGATGTCTTCACCAAAATAGGAGCTCCAAGCGTGCTTCAATCAGAAAATAGAAGAGAATTTGCAATCAAATTATTAATGAACTCAAAAACATGTGCCCTGAATTGAAACTAGTTCATGGAAAACAAGTCATTGCCAAAGTCAAGGTACTGTAGAACGTACCAACCAAGATGTTCAGAATATGATGATGTCATGTTTGCAGACAAATAAATCTACATATTGGACCAAGAATTCGATTCATGTAAAACTGTTCTTTTCATCAAGGAATTCAGCAGTTACCTTATGAAGCTATGTTTGACTCAAAGTAAAAGTGGGCCTGAGAACCTCAAATCTGCCTATAGAAATTTTCAATAACTTAGTTACAAACGAAGATCTCGAGAGCCTCGTAAAAAATGGATGATGCTGTAAATACAGCGACAAACAAACCAGCAGCAGTGGCGACGGAGACATCGGAAAGTCCGGATCAGTTGTCTGACAATAAAAATACGAACAAATTATGTGTAGTATGTCAATAAGAGTGTAGTTCAGCCCATTCTTGTTAATCCTGTGGAAAGTTAATGCACGCAATTTGTAGAACATGTAATAAAGCAAACGAAGGAGGAAAAAGTACTTGTACACTGTATCATAATAAACAAGAAATAACGATTAAGAGGTCAGCTCCTCATGCTAGTTTGCAAACTCAAAGTATCAAGATTCTAAAAAATTAAGATGTAAAATTTCCACTAGCGAAATTACGAGATAATTTACGCATCCACTTGCTAGATGTTCACAGAGGTAGCGGTAGTCTACAAAGCGTCCTTTCAGTTCTCATGAACATCGAGACCGCTTTCTACAAGCTAGGAGCAGGAAATGATGTACTCAAACAGCTGTACTGCAGAAATGAATATTCCATTTCGCATGAGAAACTACTTACATTGGCATCCATCGGCATAGAGGAAAACTTATTACGAGCCGTTGCCTCTTCACTGACCGGCAGCCAAGGCCACATTCGATGCAGTTGCACTACCATGGGAGCAAAAAACCTCTGCTCATGCTAAAATAACAAACTGCTGTGCAATTCGAAATGTCATAAAAGTTCATCTTGTAACAAGTAATGATACTGATACTGTTCTGCAATAAACTAAATCAGTAGATAAAGTGAATTTCTTTTTGCTGCTTGTTAGTTTTCTCCAAGGAAGAGAAAATTATCATAATAGACCAGGAGGTTTCTGATATGGTTAAGATTCTTACTCACTAAAACTTTTCCCTTCAGACTACAGCCCACCTAGAGCCACCGTTCCTCCTTAGCCTTTGTTCCGAAGGACAATTCTAGGTGGCTAAGAGAGGCAGATTCGTCGTAAAGCTCCTCTGTGGCAGTTATAAATTGATTATCATTAGCATTACGGTATAGAAACAACCAATATTTGCTCATCTGAGATTCGCAGATCACTTTTTGCCATTTCCTGGCGGGCCAAACCCCGAAATCATGAAAAGGTCAGACATTGGCTGGTCATAGTGAATTAGTGTTAGCTGTTTCTCTATTTGGCCGTAACATACATACATACAAACATATATATATATATATATATATATATATATATATATATATATATATATATATATATATATATATATATATATATATATATATATATATATATATATATTTATATATATATATATACACTACTGGACATTAAAATTGCTACACCAGAAAAGCGGCACACCACACACGTGAAATTTGCATGACAGGTAGAACTTGCTGTGATATTCAAATGATTAGATTTTCAGCACATTCATACAAAGCAGGCGACAGTAGTGACATCTACAATATGTATAAAACCAGAAATTGGAAAGCAGTTCTCTCATACTCAATTTCCATTTCAACGTTGTTTTCGGCAAAGAAAGTTGTTGTAATGCCTCGTGTAAGAAGAAGAAATGCCTATCAGCCGTGTCTGACTTTGATCGAGGAAGGATTTTAGCCTACCGGGATTGTGGTTTATTGTACCGCAATATTGCTGCTCGCGTAGTTCGAGACCCCATGACTGTTTGCAGAATATGGAATCGATGGATTCAGGACAATCATACGAAACGTCATGCAGGATCTCAAGGACTCCTTATCACAAACAGCAGAGAAGACAGACATCTTATCCATATGGTCACAAGGGATCGTACAGCCACGTAACGAACCCTGAGTCGAAAAATGTCGTCAATTGTAAGGCGTTCAACGACGTTTGCAGCAGCATGAATTGACTGCACGGTGACCATGGCATCGGCTACTATTGACGCTGCGTCACAGACAGGAACACCTTCAATGGTGTGATCAGCTACGAACCTGGACACGGGAAAGGCATCACGTCATCTTTACAGATGAATCTCGGTTCTGTATACAGGACCATGATAGCCGCATCCTTGTTTGGAGGCATCGTAGGGAACGCGCATTGCCAGTTTGCATTGGACATCGTCATACTGGCCTATCACTGGAGTGATGGTATGGGGTGCCATTGGATACACGTCTCGATCACCTTTTGTTTGCATTACCGGTACTTTGAACAGCAACCATTACATTTCCGATGTGTTAAGGCCCGTGGCTCTGCCCTATCTTCGAGGCCTCCCTAATGCTTTGCTTCAACAGGATAATGCCTGACCGCATGTTGCCCGTACTGTTCTGAACTTCCTTGATACAGAACAGGTTCGACTGTTGCCCTGGCCAGCATGTTCTCTTGATCTGTCACCAATTGTCTTGATCTGTCACCAATTGAGAACGTGTGGGCAATAGTAGCCGAGCCATTGGCACGCCATCTCTCATCCTCCACTATATGTCGATGAACTGTGGCATAGTGTTGAAGCTGCATGGACTGAGATCCCCGTACATGCCATACAATCTTTGTTTGACTCAATGCCTAGGCGGATAACTGCTGTTATTGTAGCCAGAGGTGGCTGCTCTGGGTACTGATTTCTCAAGATCTATACATCCTAATTTCTTGTAAATCTAATCACTTGTTCTTTCCACTTTAATGTATGCGTCCCATGAATATCGTTCCATGAATATATTTGCATTCCTTCTTTGTGTAGCAATTTTAATGGCCAGTAGTGTATATATATATATATATATATATATATATATATATATATATATATATATATATATATATATATATATATATATATATATATATATATATATATATATATATATATATATATATATATATATATATATATATATATATATATATATATATATATATATATATATATATATATATATATATATATATATATATATATATAGCATTTTGACATCTGAAATTTGACATCCCTTTTTTGTCGTTTGCCAGGAGAAAACTTCATATAAGAAATATTTGACAAAAATTTAAGACATTGATTCATATCCCATGTGTATTTGTTTGTGTGTTTTTCCCAAGTATATATTTTTTTAAGTCAGAATATTTGTTACTGAAATTTTTAAAACTTTATAACATTGTCGAAATTGTTTACTTCCATTCAATTATTTTTAAAGGAATTAAATCCTTGGATATTTTGAAATTTTTTTAAATTTTCAACTCAAATATTTTGTGTTATATAAATGTTACGTTTAGGTGACTTTACAAGTGATTTTAATTGTATCTTTTCAAAATATATGTAAAAAAGTTTTATTTGTACCCAAATTAAAGAATCTTTTGGAAAAGTATAATATTTATGTATATTAAACATTAAAGAAAATATTATGTAATAAATTTAACATGAATTGATGGCGCTAAATTTTTACAAGACATGTTTATATGATACATAGACAGTTTCAATTACAGAGTTACTGAAGGAAAATACAAAAAATTTAATGATATTTTATTAAGAGAAATATTAGTTGCTATAGAAAATATAGCATTACTTCATATTATTTATTTATGTTATGTGTTTTTCAACCATGATAATTCATTTGAATATTATCAAAAATCTAACAACAGAGAGAAAATTTGAAAAACTTATTGTGTGAAGAAAAAATATAAATTGTTAAATGATATTAAATATTATAATGATATTTACAAAATTTCTCTTTCTTAACTGTATTTCATTTCTTCCAAAATATCAAGTATGAAACTGAATAGTCAAGACAAAATCAAAAAATATCATTAATTAAGTAAATAAATAAAATTAGTCTAATAAGTAAAAACAGAATATTTTATGAAGTATGTTTGTAATAGTTATTTATTGCTTAATCACAATGTAATTAACAGTTCTGTTAAATATATTAATTACATAACATGGTCCTCATATTTATTTTTATTAAAAATTTTTATTATAAAAGTATAGATCATTATCTAGCAATTTTATTTCCATTTCAAGAATTTCTTTTTCAATAAAAGAAGAAACATCTTTCACAAGAAAGTAACAATGAAAACTAGGACAATGAATTGCGAGTTTCAAAGAAGACATTTAAGACTAATCAAATTAAAAAGTAAACAATTTTATATGCAAATTTATTAAATAAGAGAAATCAATTAACTGTTATTTGAAGAAGCACAAGCAATTTTTAATCTATTATTAAATTAAGAACTGGTTAAAT